>CM060699.1:137339336-138580765 GCA_030686995.1 Artemisia argyi
TTGACTTTTTATTAGCCAATCATAATGCTTGATTTCGCTTATGTGTCAAAATCGAGCTCTCCTATTGGTCTAATTTTTTTTTTCAATGAGAAGGGATTTGCAAAAACACTCCAAAATGATGTAATTCTTGTATTATATAAAAGATTATTAACGTTATGTTAAATAATATATATATAAATAAAAATAAAGTTTAAACATGATATGAAATAAATTGACAAAAAATAGAAAATAAATAAGAATGATAAATAAGTTACGTTTAGTCTTTGTCTCCTTTTCAAATTTTACCATTTTTACACTAACGATATTTGCGTTACACCGTTAGTCCTTTTTATATATTTTTCAACTATAGTCCCCTACTTTGTCCAATATTCAATACTAACCTTCTAATATTAATTTTTATCACATTTTAACCTTAGATTTCTGTATTTACAGGTTTAGTCCTCTATTTTCAATATTTACACATTTAGTCCTTCTAGGTGTCGTCGCGTTACATTTTTAGTCCAATTTTGCAAAAATGATTATGAAACTTTCCAAAAAATTTCCGAAGCTTATTTATTAAGTAACAAGCTTATTTTAACTGCTTATTCATTTAAAAGCTCATTTTTTAGCTTATGGGCCTGGATCGATTCAATTAAAGGCCCGTTAAGAGTTTTGGAGGCGAGGGTATGGAAAAAGTTTTGGGCTTGGCTTTGGGTCATTTTTATGATTCTAAAACCATTTCTTATAGGCCCAGTGGGCTTACGGATTTTAGTTTCTTAATGGGCTTGAGTTTAGCCCACTCGACAAACATAAGAATTTTTATATGAAATTTTAGTTTGAAAATTCGGTTTGAGTCATTTCAAAATGGTTCGAGTATGGTGTCAAGATGTGATTATTTTTACAAGTTGTTTATACAAAAATGTTAATTTGCTAGGTGGTCTATGGCATCGTGAAAAGATATGGTACTATTGTTAAACGAAATTTTAAGTTATAGACTCGTTTTGTGACATGGTTGAACCAGTATATATATTTTGAAAACTGGCAAATTTTTCTAAGTGTTTTTCATAAATTTAAATTGATGGATGTAGATTAAAATGAATGCATGAAATGATTATAACGTTACAACTAGAGTGAATGGTGTGTGCTACGTGATTCCTAAGCCTTCCAAGATAGAGGCTAATCATGTTTCGTGTACTAAGATTGCAAAGCATATACGTTCAAAATGAAATATACAAAGTGCATGATTATATAATAACGTGTGAAATGGATTAGAAATGAATGTAGGGAACTTACAAACACCTTATAGGTGATCAAGAGTCGAGATAGATAGAAAAGAACACAAGAAAATCACGTCAAAGCTATATAACCCAAACGTTATATATATATATATATATATATATATATATATATATATATATATATATATATATATATATATATATATATATATATATATATATATATATATATATATATTCAACCCGATTGTCTTTCTTGCTTCCAATACAATACTATACGACTTGTAAGCTTTGAGAATGGTTCGAATATTATTTTATCTCAGTGAATAAGTGTGTGAAAGATTAAGAGAGGAATGCATGCAATGTACGTACATATATTACCAATATATATATCGTTTAGTAGAAAAGTTCAAGGAGAATTCTTCATACACTATTGCATGTCAGGATAGCTGAGATACTAGGTAGTTTTATAATGTTTTAGGGTGGTTTGTGAGAGCACAAAATGAGGAGATTGTTGGATGAATCATGCCCTATGTCGACCATGCAATTTCCCTTATATACGATTTACAAAATCATACACAACTTATTTATACATGATCATCTTTAACATTTGAGCTTAGAATCATCTTAGGAATAATATTAGGAACGTTTAGAAACAAACTAGATTCAAAACGGTTAAGTTTTGAATATAGTCTAAATCGATTTGGGTTTGCTAGAGTCGAATACTATGCCTTTTAAAAACGTATCAAAACTCAACTTAGGAACGTGAGACTTGACATACTAATTGTTGGCTAGTAGGTTAACGAGATGAGAAAATAAAATATATAGGTCGTGTGTAAGATTTAGGAATAAACGATGCGTTTTGGAGGGTGTTTAGCTATGTCGATCGGATGAAAAATTACTTAATTGGATTTTGGGCTTAGTTGCGTGGGCTTAGGAATAGTGAAAGTGATGTGGGCCGAAGGTAATTAAGGGTCCGGTTAGTTAATAGGATAATTAAGGATTTCTAATTATATTTACTAAATATAATTAGTATTAGGATTTAGATTTAGGATTAAATGAAAAGTTTAAGTTTCGTGTAACGTGTCGATGATTAATTCCGTCATTTCGTGAATTATATTATTTTGTGAAAATCGCCAAAATAATATAATAAGAAATTTTTTAAATTTTTCCGAGAAAATGGGAATTAGAAACGATAACGAAGGATTATTTATTTATTAACGATTTAATTACAAGGAATTTTTACAGGGTTCTACAGGTGGTGGAAATTCCAGCGTTTGAGAAAAACCGCGCAAAAAGTAAAAGTAACGGTCAAAGACGTCAGAGTCAACCTCGCTAAACACATCAGAGTCGGCATAAGGTGGTTTTAGTCTCAAAAACTCAGTAGATGAGGATAAAGAGGAAGTGCAAGAAGTTCGACCAATGGGTAGGGACAAAGCCAAGAAGAAGTCGTCATCCTCGTCAGCTGGTGGAGATGAAAGTTTTGTGAAGATGTTGGTGAAAGAATGGGGAAACGCCACTACTTCTCTGTTTCAACCAAACAAACAAAAAGTGATGTGCTTATCGAGATGAAGCAAACGGAACCGAAGATGAAGCAAAAAAAGTATGAACTACAATAATAAATGTTCGACTTCCAATTAGAAAAACAAAAACAATATGATATAATATTCTATCTTTCTCTTGATGCTCATTTTACCGGAGTTAAACGCGAATAAGTGTTGAAACCAAAGCAAGAGAAATATAGCTTATGTTTTAATTTCCTAATAAGAGTTTAGTTCATGTTTTATATAAGAGTAAATTGCAAAAATCGTCACTGTGTTTTGGTCAAACTGCACCTTCAGTCATTATCCTTTTGAAAGTGCATTCATCGTTCTTATGGAAAACTTACAAGTGCACTCTTGATCCCTGGCCAAAATTAAATGATTAAATTACCCTCACATGGACTAAAGTGAAATGGAAGAAGAAGAAGAGGGTAGTTTAGTGATTTAACTTTAGCGAGGGACAAAATGTGCACTTGTAAGTTTCTTACATTGATGATGAGTGCAATTTCGAAGCATATGGAATGAACATATAATTTAGCCAAACTGCAGCCTTTAGGGCAATTTACTATTATTATTATTATTATTATTATTATTATTATTATTATTATTATTATTATTATTATTATTATTATTATTATTTTAACTTGTTAAAAAATTGAGTTTGGTGGTTAATTAGGTAGTGACCATTAAAACTGAAAGATGAGCGTAAGGTGATATGTTGAAATTGTGATGGTCATGTGACCATTCAACCCAGCTTAAGAGCACAAGGTGTCGTGGAGCTGTAGGCTCGTGTTATCAGAAAAAAAACGTTGTCACATCAGCATTTTTTTCTAGGGAAAATGATAAAAAAAATGCATCGAACTTGACACTTTTTACCATTGTATGTTGCCAACTATTTTTTTTTTCATTGTATCACAAAACTTTTGATTTTTTCTCATTGTATGTATCCACGTCAGCAAAACGTCATGATAAAAAAAGGGAAAATGATAAAAAAATGCATCGAACTTGACACTTTTTACCATTGTATGTAACGCTTTGCTGACGTGGATACATACAATGAGAAAAAATCAAAAGTTTTGTGATACAATGAAAAAAAAATAGTTGGCTACATACAATGGTAAAAAGTGTCAAGTTCGATGCATTTTTTTATCATTTTCCCTTTTTTCTATAACATTATAATTTATAACTAAAATCAAAACATCATCTCTCAAAAAATTGACGCTATAAGACACACTCTGGCCCGCACATAAATCAATAGAATACAAATAAAACACAAAAATAATATAAATAGATAAATAAGAGAAACGGATAACATGTTTGGTGTGGCGCTCGCGTGATAAGGTCAAGTTATTGGTTGACGCCACCCATGGTAACAGGTGCTCAAAGTAGTTCATAAAAAATGGAGTAAACTGCAAAATACACCCTTGTTGTTTACACATTTTGGCATCTTACATCCCTGTCAGAAATTTTTGGCAAAATACATCACCCGTTAGGCAAACGTTTGTCACCCTACATCCCTCGTTAACCATGAGGACTAACGATGCAAATTTTTTCTATGTATCTCTTAACGAGATTGATAATGTTACACCGTTAGCCTTCAGGACTAACGGTATTTGCACCGTTAGTCCTTTTTTTATGTTATCTCTATTTTTTGTACGTTTCTCCGTTTTTTTTGTAAGTTTTTATCCATTTTTTGTACGTTTTATCTGTTTTCTTTATGTTTTATCCGTTTTTTGTCAGTTTTCTTTTTTTTTTTTCTTTTTTTTACGTTTTATCCGTTTTTTGTATGGATTTATCTATTTTTTTAACATTTTATCCGTGTTTTGTCATTTTATCCGTTTTGTCAGTTTTTTCCTGTTTTTTGTACGTCTTATAATATTTTTTTATATTTTTTGTACATTTTATCCGTTTTTTTGTACGTTTTATCTATTTTTTGTCAGTTTTCTTTTCTCTTTTTTGTACATCTTATCATTTTTTTACGTTTTAATCCGTCTTTTGTACATTTTATCCGTTTTCTATAAAATTTTTCTATTTTTTGTACGTTTTATCCATTTTTTGTACGTAAAAAACGGATAAAAACAGATACAACGTAAAAAAATGAATAAAATAATAAAAAATGGATAAAACTATACAAAAACGGATAAAACGTAAAAACAATTGATACAAAAGCATAAAAATGGATTAAAACGTAAAAAAAAAAACAAATTAAAAACGTTAAAAAACGGATAAAACGTACAAAAAAATAGATAAACCAGATAAAACATAAAAAAACTGACAAAAAACAGATAAAACGTACGAAAACGGATAAGAACGTAAACAACTGATAAAACGTACAAAAAACAAAAAAAAAACTGACAAGAAATGAATAAAACGTACAAAAAATGGATAAAACCGGATCAAACGTACAAATAACATAGAAAAACGGATAAAACGTACAAAAAATGGATAAATACATACAAAAACGGATAAAACGTAAAAAAAAAGTGACAAAAACGGTTAAAACGCACAAAAAACGGATAAGAACGTAAAAAATGATAAAACATACAAAAAACGGAAAAAAGAAAAAAATAATAATAAAGGAAAAAAAGAAAAAAAAAACTGACAGAAAACGGATAAAACGTACAAACAATGGATAAAAACATACAAAAAACGAAGAAACGTACAAAAAATAGAGATAACGTAAAAAAGGACTAATGGTGCAAATACCGTTAGTCATGAAGGCTAACGGTGTAACATTATCAATCTCGTTAAGAGATAACGGAGAAAAAATTTGCATCGTTAGTCCTCGTGGTTAACGAGGGATGTAGGGTGGCAAACTGTCAAAAGTTTATGACAGGGATGTAAGATGTCAAAATGTTTAAACCACAAGGATGTATTTTGTAGTTTACTCTAAATAGTGGATCCTATAGCATTGCATAAAAACAGGGAGTGCTAACGACGTCAATGGGATTCACCATCACTAGATCAGCTTAGAACTAGTTTTGAACTTGATACATTTTAGATTCCAAATATTGAATAGCTGTGGTAATTATTGTAATGGAATTTTAAGACTTGCTCAAACCAAGTAAACCATGTGCAACTAAACCTATATGGGTATGCTTTTAGGCAGATTAATCTTCAGTCGTGTGGCCTAGTATTGGAAGTTTTTAAATCAGTATTGTTCATTCGTTTGCTTCAAGTTATCTTTTCAGCTAAAACATTCATACCCGCCCTCATTTGATTATTTTTAACTAATTGATTTGATCTCTTAGACCGGGCGTAGTAGCGACCATCAAGAGACCGATAAATCTATTGCAAGTATTTTCTCTCCAAGACAACTTCGTAAACATACAACACAAGTAGGTAGCAAAAGCGACCAACTTATCCATTTTGTTCACATGAGTTGCATCCCTTGTGGGTGGTAACAGGGGGACTAGTCTAGACCGAGTGAGGCCGAGAGAGGGACAGTCTAAAACATCCTTACTACACCTAGCCTTATTGTATAAACTTTGTCTAAAACACTTGATAGCAAAGCAAATGCTCAACGCATTGGAAACACTTTTGAAAGTCAATTGAATTCATTGCAAGCACATCAACAACACATCACATAAGTGATTTTGGGTTTACACCAGATAGAAAAAGTACTTATTTCAGATAGGAAACAACACAGCAACCATCCATAACAATCCAAACACCAAAAGACAAACAAACACAACCACACTCGGACAATTTTCTAGTACTCATCTCCTTCATCACCATCATCCTCAGCACCTTCGGCACCGACCTCCTCATAATCCTTCTCCAAAGCAGCAAGATCCTCACGAGCCTCAGAGAATTCTCCTTCCTCCATACCCTCACCAACATACCAATGCACAAAAGCACGCTTCGCATACATAAGATCAAACTTGTGATCGATACGTGAGAACACCTCAGCCACACTGGTTGAGTTAGAGATCATGCAAACAGCCCTCTGAACCTTAGCAAGGTCACCTCCAGGCACCACAGTTGGTGGCTGGTAGTTAATACCACACTTGAAACCAGTAGGACACCAGTCGACAAACTGGATGGTTCTCTTAGTCTTGATGGTAGCAACAGCAGCGTTCACGTCCTTAGGGACAACGTCACCACGGTACATGAGACAGCAAGCCATGTATTTACCGTGACGAGGGTCACACTTGGCCATCATAGAGGATGGCTCGAAGGCACTGTTGGTTATCTCAGCAACAGATAGTTGCTCATGATACGCCTTCTCAGCTGAAATGACTGGTGCATAGGATGAAAGCATGAAATGGATCCTTGGGTATGGAACCAAGTTGGTCTGGAATTCAGTCACATCAACGTTCAAGGCACCATCGAACCTCAAAGATGCAGTCAATGATGAAATAACCTGAATAAAAAACATACAAGGGTTAGTTACCGAGTATATATGTTTTATATGGATAGAACAAACAGTTTCCATAAACGCTTTATTACCTGAGAGACAAGACGATTGAGGTTGGTGTAGGTAGGACGCTCAATGTCAAGTGATCGCCTGCAGATATCATAAATGGCTTCGTTGTCAAGAAGAATGGCAACATCAGTGTGCTCCAAGAGAGAGTGGGTTGATAGGACACTGTTGTAAGGCTCAACGACAGATGTCGAGACCTGTGGGGATGGGTAGACAGTGAAACCAAGCTTCGATTTCTTTCCATAGTCAACTGATAGTCGTTCCAAAAGCAAGGAACCCAAACCAGAGCCAGTACCACCACCAACAGCATTGAAAACAAGGAAACCCTGAAGACCGGTACAGTTGTCAGCGAGCTTTCTGATACGGTCCAAGCAGAGATCAACAATCTCTTTCCCAACTGAAACATAACAGTCATAATATCAATACAAATGTTCACAACGAAAGATAACGAATTGAAACTGTATGGTACAAGATGAATTCTTACTTGTGTAATGACCACGGGCAAAATTGTTGGCAGCGTCCTCTTTGCCACTGATCAACTGTTCAGGATGGAACAGCTGGCGGTAAGTACCAGTCCGCACTTCATCAATAACAGTTGGCTCAAGATCAACAAAGACTGCACGAGGAACGTGCTTTCCAGCACCAGTTTCACTGAAAAAGGTGTTGAAAGCATCATCACCTCCTCCAATAGTCTTGTCACTGGGCATTTGGCCATCAGGCTGAAAAAGAACATCAAAACATAGAACAATCAGAAGCTTGTTATACACAAGTTACAAGTGTGACGATACATAGACAGCTAAAACGGTGTAATGCTCAATACATAGACAGCTAAAACATAATACCAATTAAAACATGTCTTGATTCAGATACATGTGCGACGATAAATATTTTCCTATGTAACAAGTTTAATCTCTTAACAAGCAATAGAAGATTCAAAACTTAAAACCAGTGTCAATTACGAAATACAGTTAAACGTTTTACATTTTATATACTAGATATACAGATCTGCCAACGACATACGCCAAATAACAGTCGTATATAGAAACTAACATACAATGGCGTGTATATCAGCGAAGCAGTTACTATATTATTTTCTCTTAAAAAATCCTAGATTCAACTATTACAATATCATAAATGTCGCCAAAAACGCAATAAAGCCAGTTAGTGCCAAATCAACTACACAAATCCTAAATCCAGCGCAAACTTTCGACAGATCAAGTAAAACCTATACAAATCTAAATTTCCATCCATATCTAAACTAGCGTCAATTGAGCATATCCGCAACTTTCCAGTACTAATCAGACACTAACCGCTACAATATCTAAGATCAATAATTTAAATATAAATTTATCATCACATAACCAGAAACTATCAACATAAATCTCAGATCTAACGTAATAACATATCCACAACTAATTCCACTACAAATCGATCACATCGAACAATATATACATTCATGCAAACCTAACCACCACCCGATCAACAAAAACTGTAACCATATAAATCAGATCTACCATAATTCCATTGTATTCAATCAAATCATGCTAATAGTACTAAAACATCAACATCAAATTCACAAGTTATTTCACTAAATCAATCAGATCTAACATACTATTGCAAATCACAACATCTGAAATATAAAATATAAGGAAATAGTGATAGATATATACCTGAATACCGTGTTCGAGACAGTAGAGTTCCCAGCAGGCATTACCGACTTGAATACCGGCCTGACCGATGTGAATCGAGATGCATTCTCTCATTTTCACTAATTAATGATTGGAAATGAAACTGTAATGAAATTGGGGAAAAAAACAAACACTAGAATCAAAAGGCGTTTATTAAGACGCCTAGAGATGAAGATAAGTGTGTGTGATTTTTGAAAAAACTAGGGTTTGGGTATTTATAAGAGGGAGGGTGGAGTGGAGTGAGTGGGGGTTAACTATGGTTAGGTTAAATGATGTGGACATGCTGGCTAACTGTTGTTGCTTTCTGAGCTGTATTTTCGGATTTTTTTTGATTTTTTAAATTATAATATTTGCCGGCTGACACAATTATTACTTTTACAACATAAAATATGATAGTATCTCCGTCTTAAAATTATTATCCACATTTTTTTTATGTCTCAAATTAATTGTTATACTTTCCTTTTTAAGTAAGAAATAGAGAATATAATAGGGGAATATTCTTTTTGAGTGGTTGAAAATAAAAGTGACCTACTTTTATTAAACTTTGTAATTCTTGTCTCCTGACAATAATTTTGAGACGGAGGGAGTAATTGATTTTCTAATCACAAATCCCGTACTATTAATAAAGTGTCACGTCAGCACCAGATCAGCTTTAACATTTTAACATTAACTTAAAAAAAAAAAAAAAAAAAAAAGAAAAAAAAAAAAAAAAAAAAAACTTATTATAACTCAATATTTTGGGCTACACTTTATTCTAAAAAATAAAATTTCTAACTCACAACCCTTGACTCAACATACGGTGTGGTAACTCACCCTTAACTCACACCCTTAAAGTTGTGTTACCATGGTAACTCTACCCATAACTTACACACACGATGTGGTAACTTGCCCTTAACACGGTGAGAGTTAAGGTATAACTCACCTTGTGAGTTATCATACCGTGTGCTCTAAGGAAACTGCTAATACTACTCCTGGTACTTACATCACTTCACTTTTTACTTCAACTCCACATTATTTTCTCTCTACCCTCACTCCCTCTCACTTTTCACTCTAAATAGTCACTACTCTGTCACTTTTCATTAACATAATTATTTAGTCATGTTTGAAAGACCATAAAAGATTGATAGTAGCTAGTATTGAATCATGCCCTATCCTTCTAGAAATCCTAAGATATCTACTTCAACTGATATGCTTTAAGTTTTGGCTAATTCAGCCGTTAAATTAGTGTAAAACACGACTTAGTGCAGCAAGGTCAGATTTAGAAAAGTGCAGCAAGCTGAATTTTGAAAATTCATACATAATTAACCGTAGCTCCTCCTGGAGCTTTCCATATGTTTTCAGAAATGGGAAAGAGTCTAATTACATGTAAAATTAGCGTCATGAGTTGATTCATCAATTAAGTCAGTAAAAATGCCAAAGTCTAGGTTGTTGTAGAATAACAACAAATTTTTGTTAAGTGTTTCATTGAAAATAACATGATATGATGTTTTGCAAGTTTTGGGTGGCTATATGATATTATAAATCATGTTCTGAGATTATGTGGTCATGTTTATGTTATGCAAGTTCAGAATCAAGTGATAAGACTTGGTTAGCTTAGCTCGAGTTTATGAGCCTATGTGTTATAGTTAGTTTATATGTGCATAGTTGTACTTATAGTTGCATAGTCATGTCATATTCATGTTTAGTTTCTATATGTTAATATAATATGTGTGCATTTATCATGATATAGGTGCTCAAGGAGTATTCAGAATCATTCATCTTGCATTATACAGCCTAGTGAGTAATGGAGTTTCAGCTTCATGTTACTAGATTTGACATGATGATAGAATGTATGTATAGCTTCGGATATAGCCGAAGGTTGCCATGTTCATAGACTCAGAAATAGTCGAGTATTACTTGTTATGCCATGATTCGGATATAGCCGAATACAAGCCATGTTAAGGGTGCTCACAAGAAGCGTCATTAGCCATTTAGCGTGACTAAGAAGTGCACGATGTAGAACTCCTAGAGAAGCATCCTATGTGGATGACCCATGCTTATTATAGTAGTTACATCCTTTGTGGATGAGCCATGTTAAGAATTAGTATATCAAGCTTATATGATTAATCATCCTTTGTGGTTGAACCAAGTTTAAAAAAGCACGATGACAGATTAGGGTCCTAAGAAGAGTACTCGTCGGCTAGGGAAATTCTCACTTATAGCAGGATGACTGTGCATCATCTAGTTAAAAGTACATGCTTAGACATTATGTAGAGATTATGAAATCCGGAATCAGAGATATATGTCAAATACAAGTAGCAAAACAAATAAAAGTTGTACCAATTACAGCATGTTATAGATTAATATGTTCATGCTTAGAATTGCAAGTATTTCATATTAGTTCTGTTTACTCATTAAATCGCAAAGACTTACCGTTATCAGTTTCGTGTTTTACATGTTTGTAAGATGAGACCAAGCTATGTGTTAAATGGGGCGTAATGGGTCAAATGGTGTATCTCGCGGGTTCGGTAACGAGCTTCTCATTTCATCATTTGTTATTAGTTTGGAATGACCCCAAAGCAAATTTTTTTGTAACCAGTTTATATAGTTCATGTCATGTATTTTATAGTTACAAGTTTTAAAAATGGCGTTTGAAATAAGCTCGTTTTATGTAGAAACTTACGCTTCCGCTTACGAAACTTATACAATTATTATATGTTTTGATTATTAAATATAATTCAGAGTTTACAGTTATCGAAAACATATTTAGTTTAGAATTTAGTTTTTACCATTTTGGGTATTAAAGATTTACAAGCTGATACGACATATAGAGCAAATCCTATACGGCTTAATTAACATTTAATAAAAAAAACATGGCATTTCATTTAACATGCTCGGTTAAAATTAGAAGTATTTCAAAGACAACATATTAAAGTTCAAATCTACATTATTTGTTTTACAAACTTGTTATAATGCGAATTACTCTAATGTGGTGAAGCATCTCCATCATCGTCATTATTAGAAATGATAAATTTTTCATCTATCGAGAAATATGACTTGAAACTCACATAAAATAAATGTGTTAGGGTTATGGTTAAATAGGCGATCGACCCGACTAACTGATTTAATACGAGTCCAGGTTTGGGTCGATATTCTCAATCTGTCAACTAGGTTGGGATATAAATATCATATAGATGTAAACTAATTTGGGTTTGATTAAACTATTTGACATAATTAACTAAATGGGCCGAGTAAGAATTAATATATTTGAAGCCGTTAACATGAACTCGTCAACATAAACGCAACGCGAATTGCGTTTCTAATTAATTCCATCTTATACACTTTTGATATGCAAAGATTGTCTATAAACGCATTTCAATACAAAAGAGAAAGTCGAAACAATAAAAAAATATATATACAAAACAGAGAAAACATAAAAATTGAGAAGACAAAAAATATAACATATTTAAAGGGAAAAAAAGGTAAAAGATATTAAGAGGTGGTAAGGCTTGTGACAGTGGGCTGAAAAAAATCGTTCGAGAGGATCGGTCTATCGATTTGGCAAATCGATCGAGCCACTATGGGTTGAGTTCTTGAAATCGGTCGCCGGAAGTAATTTTGCAATATGGGTCGAGTTCTCAGCCGATTTTGTACACAAAATAACATTCAACATTTGCAATATGTGACCGTTTGTATATATATAAAAAATGATACAATATGGGTTGCCACTGTGATGAGAGGGGTGAATATGGGTTGAGGAGAGAGAAAGCTGAGGTGACAGCCGAAAAGATGATGCAATATGGGTCACCTGTCACAAGCCTAAGACACTCACTCAAGATTTAGTTCAACTAGAGATTTCTGACTCTTATCACACCTTAATGGCATAATAAAAACAAATGCTCTAAACTTTGATTGGTTCTTACCGCCTTTTAATTAAAAATAAAACGTAATTTTCACTCAAAACATCTGGGCGCGTCAGACTAAGTCACATTAAGAGATTTTTTTAACTTAAACTTAATTAGAAAGAAACATAATAAGTCTCAGACATATCACTCCTCGATGAATAGGAAAGTTCACAAGGAAACAAAATGTCCCATTTAAAAGGTAAAGAGGAAGAAGATGTAGAATGAGTGGCTTAATGGGCAACTTTGTTGTTTTCACGCCTAGTCCACGAGAAAGATAATTGCAAATTCTTCAACCATGAGCGACATCGGTTACATGAGAAACGAGGCTCTATGGTATTCTTTTGTAGATGAGAGAGCGATAGCTGTGTGACAATTGATTCTATAATTGCATGAGATAAACCATGCCAAAATGACATGCATAGTGCATTGCTAAAACTTTTGCGTGAAACGGAGACATAAAAGAACAAGACATACCATCCACATAAAGGAAAGAGCATGTAGAACCACGTGATACAGAAGCTAAACTAAAGTGGCCTATCAAGAGCCTTTTTGAACGAAAGAAAACGAACCCCTGATATCTTTATATTATACGGTTTAAACGAACCTGTATATAGAAGGATAAACATAAATATAAAATATAAAATAGTTTTCCCCCGTGTGCAATAAGAATATCCATCCATTTAAACTTCAATGAAGTTGAAGAAATATTTCAATTATGATGACCATAAAAAAAATGATGGTAGAGTCTAGATCTAGCTTAAGGGTATGTTTGTTTTTATAAAAAAATGTCTGATTGCCTCTGACATCTGACCGGTCAGACGCGGTCAGATGTTTTCGTTGTTTGTTTTTTCATGACGAGTCAGACGTGCTAAGATGTAATAGGTCTTACTGAGTCAGAGGGGTGAACAAGTCTGACTATCTCTACCCCGCCTTCACCCCATTCATCAAAACCCTACTTTCATCAAAAACCCTTCAACCCATTCATCTTCTCCACCTTCAACCCGTCGCCGGCCACCTCTCACTGCCACCTTCTTCTCCACCTCTACGCCGCCTTCTTCTTCACTTATAGCCGCCGTCATCTCCACCATCTTCACCACCTCTAAGGTATGCTCTTTTTCTTCTCTTTTCCTGCTTTACTTGTTATTTTTTGTTGGTTTTATGTGATTTTATTGTTAGGTTGGTTATAAACTGATATGGGTTTTGTTTTGGTTAACTATGAGGTTGTTTTTAAGTGATGATATGAGGTTGGGTTTTGATAATCTGATATGGGTTGCTTTGTTATAAAGTGATATGGGTTTTTTGAGGTGTTATATGAAGTTCAATTAACCTGTAGCTCTAGTAGATGCTCTAAATCAGTTTGACAACAACTAGTACAGTCTCATTTTGTGATGTTGATGAGGTTAAGGTTAAGGTTAGGGATGATAGTGATGTTGTGAAATGTGGGATGAAGGCGCTAAGTGAAGTCGTGGATGAGTCGTTAAATGTGATTAGGAGGTTCAGTGATTTGGGGCGATTGGCTGGTGTTGACAACCTCAAGAACACTAGTCAATGACAAGAAATTCTTCTCATATATTGAATCAACCTCAAGATTGTTCTCCTTTTATACCGCCTCAATGGTTTGCTTTAGTACCATTGAGATGGTTAACAAGTTGATTAGTAAATTAGGCTCAAATCATTCATGTTAAGATGATGTGGGGCATATCTAAAACTGCACATTTTCTACGGTGGGAGTTTTTTTTCAAAAATTGAAGCAGATCAGTAATCTCACTATCTTAAAAGTTAATAACAATAACATATCAAAGTTGTCTTGGACATAATTATCAGATGAGATATTGTAATAAAATGTATAGTTTGTTGATAATCTTGACCATCGATTGGCATCAACTTCACATGATAAGTAGTACAGGTTTTAAGCTACAAAACCCCTTTAAATTTGGTTGATCAGGATTGTGTGATCATATTTATTTTGGCCGATTGGCTATACTTTGTGTAGTTCAGTTGGGTCGAGAATGGACTGATAATTTTTGACTCTTCGATATAGTCCCAGAGTCACAGTATATAAGGTTGTCTACAGTGTTAAACATAGACGATTACCTCATGAATATTCGAATGTGTCTGGTTTTTGTTTATTCTGATACAAATGCTGGTAATAGGTGTTGCAAAAGGAACGGCTAAATATGATTATGGGTCAAATTGACAAACTTCCTAGATGGGATCGGGGCAGGTTTGGGGCTGGTTTTAGTAATCGGGTTTGGGAATGGGGATGGAGATGTTGCCCCGGCCCAAACTCACCTGATTGTCATTTCCTAGTTGTTGTAGTACATGGCTATAGCTAATTAGCTA
The DNA here is from genome assembly GCA_030686995.1 of Artemisia argyi. Classification (NCBI taxonomy): domain Eukaryota; kingdom Viridiplantae; phylum Streptophyta; class Magnoliopsida; order Asterales; family Asteraceae; genus Artemisia; species Artemisia argyi. The sequence continues at coordinate 137,354,436 of CM060699.1, forward strand.
ACCGAGTCTGTAAAATCTTTTGTGACAACTAAACATGATGATAAAAGAAATATCATGCTAATTATTAAAACAGGAGAATATATGTTGAGGCATACATTCTAAACCATGTTGAGTGTTTGTATTAGCTTAATTTTCAGTCAAATTTACCTATAAAGATTTGATCTTTTTGTATAATTTGAGATACCCAGAAGGAATTAAGGCCTAAAAATGATGAATAATTTATAAAGATTCAATCTTTTTATAAAAAAAATGTGTACCCAGATGGAAAATAAACTCAAAATTGATGCATAAGTTATAAAGATTCAATCTTTTGTAAAAATTAGAGATACCCAGATGGAAAATAAACTCAGAATTGATGCATAAGTTATATTATCCATGTTTTACTTGATACATTGGTGTTCGAGAAGTTGAGATTTATATTGTAGATTTAACTTGTTTTATTCTGCACTTGCTTTTCACTCCACAAAACCTGAAACCGACTCTAACACCTTTTTATTAACTATAAAAGACTTGTTAAGTTGTTACTTTCATTTCGGTCTCATAACGGTTATTTAAACCAAGTGTCAATTGTTGCACCTGTTATATATAGGCAGTGAAAAGAACCATATTAGTTTTGAGCGATTGATGTGTTTGACTAAAGGTTCCACGCCTGGCCTTCTATTATAACTTACCTGACACCTTTTATGCTTTAGAAGACCATTATACCAGATGATTAAAAAGGCCTAGTACCTCAGTAGGAAACACATTGTACCAAAAACAAAGGAATTTAACCTTTTCTTGCTATCTACACAATGGTGGATATATTTGTTTCATTAGCTTTGCTTTCTAAAACAACAAATTGAGGAGACTCATTATAGTATTATAAGCTTCATACACATGATCAGATTGATTGAGCAGCTCATAACATACTTACTATTTGTCCACCTTTTCCTACTACCGCTATATCATTTTACATTGTCATCCTTAATTACAATGAAACTACACTTGTATTAGCTGCAACTTTGTATACTGCTCCTATTACCTACATTGTCGCTGGATGAGACGGTACGGCACACGATGCGAGAATACTAAATTAAGCTTTAGTAGATCCGATATTTGAGTTTCCGATTCCCCCTGCATGTATGTATTAAGTTTGGAATTGTAATATATATGAAAACTTAGATATCAAAATATCCAAAAATAAATATGTTTGTTTTTTTTCAGATAAATATTATCTATGTGATGCTGCCTATAAGCACACACGTGGGTTTATGGCTCCATATCGCAATGTCGTCGGAAAAGTGCAATGAGTAGTAAAGAAAAATTCAATCACGCTCATGCAAAACTTCGAAACGTAATTGAGAGGGCATTTGGAGCCCTAAAAGCGCGTTTTCCAATCTTGAAGAGTATGCCCAAATTTCCTTTGGTGACACAAAGAGATATTACTATTTCAAGTTTTGCTATTCATAATTTTATTCGAAAAGAGGGTTTAGACGATGATTTGTTCTCCCAATACGATCAAAGTGACGTACATGATAATGAAAATGTACATGATGATAATAACGGTGATGTTGAAGTTGTTCAACCAATTGGGAGTAACGCGGATCAACAATATATGATTAATTTACGAGATCAAATCGCGACACAAATTATGCAAAGCTAGGGTTTAAATTATTTGGTATTGGTTAACTTAATTGTTGTTTAATTGCGTTAATTTATGTTTTATATTAAGACGATTTATGTAATAGTTTTTATTATGTTAAATTTGGGATATGTATTAAGATAATTCATATAATGATTTATAATTGTGTTAAATTTATGATAAAAATGTTTTGTTTCAAGTTTACACTATCTATTTATTAATCGTATCGCAATAGTATAATATATACTTAAAAAAAGGAAAATTAAAACCATTCAGACAATTATAAAAAAAACAAACAACAATTTTTCAATCAGATTCAGACATTAGAGCCACATCTTACTAGTAAGATGTGGTAGTGAGATTCAGATGTGAAACATCTTAATGAAACAAACACACCCTAAGACAGAAAATGACAACGGTATATGAAATACTATGGAGCCCATTGAGTATATAGTTTAATAGATGAATAATCCAATGCCATGTGAAGCATGTTCTTTTGTCGACTTTCATAATGCGAGTTTGGACTCAATTTGAGGAGTTAATATCAATCTTTTGAAAATAGGATTTGAAATCGACCCGATCAATTCATCAGGTACCGAGTTAATCGGTTCGACCGTCGGGTTAACTCAGTTTTTAATTTATTAAATTTTTATTTTTTTGATTGGGTTAACCGGTTCGGCCGCCGGGTCAACCCGGATTTTTATTAATTATTTTTGTAAAAATGAAACCCGGTCGGGTTTCGAGAACCGGGTTCACCCGGGTCACTCAAAACCCGGCGGGTCTAACCGGTTAACCCGGTTTTAGAAACCCGGGTTTTTTTTACCCGTTTTTTTGCCGGAACCTATCGAATCGGTAAACCCGGCCGGGTCGACCCGGGTTTCAAAACAATGGTTAATATACCAATGGAGTATACAGTGGCAGTGGTGGATCTGTGAATTCGGAGTAGGATATGCACAAGTGACCAAAGTAAGTAAAAACAGGACATGGTCACATGTGACAAAGGTGTTGTATTGGTGGCGGTGTAGAACCGAGCTTCCTCATCCAAAAAAATAGCCCTACTACGTCGAGTCTTATCGTATGTTGGCAACATGTAACAGTAGGAGTTAGCAGAAGCAATAGACAGTAAGCCATGGATATTTGTTTTATAAAACCGTTTGCCCGTTTGGTAATATAGCATTAGTTGTAAATTTGTAATCATAAATGGTTAAATGGCGTAAATAGACATATAACAATAAAGTAAAATAAAGACCCATTATAAAAGTAACAAAGTTAATGTTTTAACATAGCCATTATTTTACATATGCAACTTTATATAAACATTATGTATCTAGACTATTAGTGACTGGTATTAATGCACGACGTAGTATGTCTCAATAAAAAAAAATCAAAACATAAAATATTTGTATATATTTCTTCAACAACAATAACTATACAGGTATATAAATAAAATTAAGACACTAAATTTTGACAAGACAACCAAACTCTTATAATGACATACTCATAAATTAATAGGTAACGGTAGTATAGTATGTCTCATTCACAAAACAAATGCTATCTCAATTTTCTCAAAGCTCGTAAGAAGAGCATTTAGAAAAGGAGCATTTTGTCTAGACCTTAAATGCTAAATGCTCATTGACAAACAAACTTTTAAATCTTAACGTTAAATGTTTAACGCTAAACGCTCTCAAATACTTTAATATATTGCGCAACATAGTAGAATGTATTCATGCTGTTGAAGAGTATGCAAGCTGAAGATATAAGTTGGAGGACTGTTATTGTCATTATTCAAAGTTCTATTAAGCTAGAACTAGTGTTTATCTATAAGTGAAAGCTGTGGAGAAGTTCAAGGACTAAAGTGCAACTATTGAGGCTATATAATCATCTCATACATGATGTGTTATTTGTTAGTGCAAGTTTTAAATTTATAAGGATGAGTTACCAAATCTAGAAACAACACATACGAGCAAGTGTACTCGTCCGTTATAGCAAGATATGATGGTAAGTCGGGATCGTTCGCAGGGATTTGTGAGTGAATCGAAATATAAGTCTAAAAAGTAAATCTCTAATGTACGCAAATAAGATAATAAGCAAATTCAATAAATTAAAAACTACACTTGTTTAGACTAATTTTCTACTTAATGACACATGATTGTGATAACTTTTGATAACATGTTGGTTGAGATAATTAGATGGTGATCTAATCTATTGTTTCTACAAGTTAAACCTTCGTCAAGATTTTAGTTCATAAAAACAAGCTTTAGGTGTAAACCAATCAATTCAAGATCTATCCAAGGTTCGTAAGGTATGGTGGATATCTTAAACACAAGACAAACTTTTATTACAAATCAAATACTCTTAGGAAATGGTTAATACAAAAGGTAACCTCTTCATAGACAAAAAGGTCACAATTGTTTATAAACATTTAAACTTTCGTCCTACTAAAAGTTTACAAACAATCTAATTTGATGTTATAAAATCATTCTCATTACAATCATACTTCTTGTTTCTTTGTTTAGTCAAGAATAATTATGGTGAAAAACAATCGTTCATAGACAAATGATTATAACTAGTTGAGTAATGTAACAATTCGCATTTTCAGGTTAATTACTTTTCCCGGAAAATTTCACTATTCACTTTTACTATTCATTTTTCCCGAAATTTTCCCGAAACTTGATTTTTGTTTCTTGGCCTCGAGTGATAAATCATTTCCATGGCAAATTAAAAGTTTGACATTCATAAGCTCATTTTCGTGAAAGTTATTAAGGAATTACACGGAATTACACGTTTTAGGGTAAAACGTCATTCAGAAATTCTACGCACAACAAAATTCGGTCGTGTTAATTTTCCCCGTATCAGAAAAATGTTTGACATACTCATGATTTATTTGAGAATAAATCATGACTGAGAAAAACATGACCAAAATAAACCTCGGCCGTGAAAAACTGGAATTTTCAGTTTTAAGCGTTTTTACTCAGCCGTAACCTTAGCCTATACCTGCACCGCATTTCTAAGACGATTTAAGTTTTCAACTTATTAGAAAAAGTCAACATATTTTTCCCTCCCCCATTGACCAAAAATCATTCCTTGATTTTATAAGTCATTCCTTGATTTTTAGGCTTTCGGTTTGATGTCTAAAAGACATTTAATACCAACCGACACTAGACTGAGCCCAGTCTAGACATTATAAGTCTTTTTAAATCATTTTTATCACATTAGAAAAGTAACATTTTACTTTTCTCAATTTTACGCAATATTCGTACATTTTACGTATTACGCGTTTTAGACCCGTATTTCCAGTTTTTAGCAGGGTTTTACACCCAAATGGAACCTACCACTCATTTTATATTTTATTATGGAGTGTTTTGACATGTTTAACCATTCTTCCAAGTTTCGTATTTTTACGATACCCGGTTTTACGTTTCGTGGCTTAACCATTTACGGTTAGCATTTTACGGAGCCAAAACTAACTCAATAACTTGGATAATATCATCAAAAGTCCACCCTTGCTCCCCAAGCTTGGCAAACCGACTTAGGGGAGGGATTCAGCCCCTAGGTGGCTTAATCCCATGCTTTAAGCCTTAAGATGTGAACATGTGTTCAACTTGGTGAGCAAGTATTGACTAGTCAAGGTTCTAACCTCCTCAAGACCTTATTTAAGCCTTCTCTTCCCCTCCTTGGCCATTCCAACGACCCACACACATAAAAACACACCATCATCTCATCCTTAGCTCATTTACTTCAAGTTCCATCCAAGAAATCAAGTGCAATATCCATACATAAACCCTAGTTTAGTTTTGATTCATCAAAACTACTTCAAATCCTTAGAAACTTTGGTGATTTCTCTTGAGTTTGAATCCACTCAAGTCACCTCAATTTTCATCATCTCTCTTTCAAGATTACAAGAGTAGAAAGATTGCATGAAGTGAAGTGGGTTGAAGCAAGTCTATCAAAGTCCTATCCTTACATGTTAACTTCCTTTCTTGTTTGAAAGCCAAAAGTTGTAAGCCAAACCCTAACATGCTTCTTGTTAATTTATCATGTTCATATCATTTACATGTTATTCTTGCTATATTATGTCTTGTATTGATGTCCATGATGTATAAAAATGAGTAAAAGATGTTGTTATAATGGATTGTTGAAACAAGTTACTAAAACAAGCAAACTAATGAATTTCTTGGTAAGACCTGATCAAAATGGTGAAAATATGATATTTTATTATTACATATTATGGTAGAGGACCTAACAAGGAAACCATAGCAATTTGAACCACCAAAACGAGTATACGAGTCAAAAGTTACGCCCATTTGAAGTTACCAAAACTTTGCGGCAAACTGCCAAATACCATTCTGATCAAATTTGGGTTTTGAAAGTCCCACTTCTGCTCCGATTCATCAAAAAGTTAAAACACGAAAGTTGTCCAGAACGACGTTTTCGTTCAGGAATAAAGAAGCTCGAGCCCTGAAAACGCTTTCCGAGTGATAAAATTCTTCAAATTCTAAACAGCCCATTTTTAGACCAAAGTCACTAGATTATGGTTATACTTTGAAAGGAACAAGAGGTCTTATGACCTATAATCAAGACCACAACCATGGCTAGAGCCAAGGTTGTGTCTCATGACCTTGGAACAAGGACCAAAGGTCATGGCTAGGCCATGACGAAATGACCATGTAAGCTTACATAGGCGTAAACATGAAACAATGAATTAGGCGATAACATGAATAAGCAATTTGGATCTACTTCACCTAAAAGGAAACCATGAGATATTACCAAGAGAAAATGGTCATTCAAGACTTATGATACTACCCCTAATAACAATCTTCATGTACTAATAAACTTTACTAAGTTTATTCAAATATCGGACATGTAACTTTTTGGATCGAAACTTATATCTATATACTTTATCAACTACTACAATAGTAGGGAGCCTCATGTGAGGAGTTCATTATGTAAGCCGTCGAGTTGAGTTGTGGATTTACGAATTAAAGTGTCCTGGCTCCTCGAACGCTTACTAACATGACTTCTGAATTATGTCGGCCCGAACGGTAGTAAACGATATACAAAACATACATGTTCATGAATCTTTTCTTTCAAAGACTTACATTATACATCATACCACATCATGGACTAAATGCAAGATATATATATAGGCACTCCGTTATATTCTTTACTCCGATCCTAAGTCGCAACATTCTATTATAGGTTGCTCGTAGAAACCTACACGATCCAACCATCACCTTCATTACTTGCTATCCTACTTAAGGTGAGTTCGTAGCCCCAATTTCTATTGTTTAACTATTTTACAAACCCATGGGGGGAATACATGCTATTATTTTTCTACTCGAACACAATGCTTTCTAATGTATGCTTCACGACGATGTTTTATTATCACTAAGTAACGATTGCCATGTTCGAAGTCCCTATATCATGAACCATTAGTCACTACCTTTAGTGAGCGCGAATATTGTGAATAGATCTATTGGGATTGACGGATCCCATTTGTGTTGAACAACGATGAGTTCACACAAATGCACTATATTTGAGATTTAGCGGTATAATGGCAAAAGTACCTTGATAGGGCTTCTATAATGCCAATTTTGTTGGTTCGATGTTAATGTTTTGGTTGCATGAGCTTAGTGAAATAAATAACGATTTTGTTTTCTAACTATGAGTGTGAGTCTATAGCTCACACTACGATTATTGTGTTCAAACGATTTAACTAAACTCTACGAATATCACTCAACCTTTGTGTTGACCTCTCAAGCATGTATTTCAGGTTCATGACGATCAAGGATGGCACGGAAGGACACGGATACTCAAGAGGGCTATAAATTTTATTATCATTCAAAAACACATTTATTATACATTGTAAACATGGAACCATTTGGGACCTCATTTTGTAAATCTCTGATATTTATACAATTTGAATGATAAATCTTTTAAAACGACTCAATTGGAGTTCGTTTTCTATTATTGTGACTATTGTGCTGTCAAGTAACACCCAGTTCGAATTCCGCTGCATCCATGAATTGGGGGTGTTACAGATTGGTACCAGAGCCATGGTTATAGAGAAACGGGTCTAATTGAGACCTAAACTATAACTACAACTACAAGCAAAATCATTTTATAGCCTTCCGCTCTCCGTGTCTTCCATTCTCCAGACGATTATGGACTTAGTAAGCATGTTATGATACACAAACATATTAGTATATTCATATATACCCATTTTGAGCATTTCCCCGTAGACATTTTTGTGCTACACAAACATAATTGCATATTAATATATGTACCCTAAACATAATTGAGCATTTCCCCGTAAGCATTAGTATATTGATATATAAACTCGGTTTGTTTTCAATCATTTATCTAAACAATGGACTAAACATATCTGTGTACGCCTATTCTAAGGCATTTCGGCACAGCCACACTCTCCCAATCATGTTCCTACTCCAACATTATATGTCCAAGACATTGTAACTGATTGCAATGGTCTTTTCTATTTTCCAAGACATTGTGAGATACAATGGTCTCATTCATTTTCCAAGACATTGTGAGATACAATGGTCTCATTCATTTTCCAAGACATTGTGAGATACAATGGTCTCATTCATTTTTCAAGACATTATGAGATACAATGGTCTCATTCATTTTTCAAGACATTGTGAGATACAATGGTCTCATTCACTTTTCAAGACATTGTGAGATACAATGGCCTCATTCATTTTCCAAGACATTGTGAGATACAATGGTCTCATTCATTTTCCAAGACATTGTATTATACAATGGTCTTAATTATTTCTCAAATGTTTTGAGTCACACAATGGTTTAACCTACTTCCCAGACATTGTGAATTGCACAATGGTTTAACCTACTTCTGAGACATTATGTTTTGCGCAATGGTCTCTAGAATCATTCCATCATATCATCAATATCATTTCATATGATATCAAAAACCCATCACAATCTATCGATTTCCAAACAAGAAATATGAGATTTCTAAAGGACAAACTAATCCATCATCGACAAAAGCTGAACTTTCTCTACATTCATCAAAGTTTTCTTATGAAACCTTCATTATTAAAAGTTCGTGATCCTGGCCAAGTATGTTCTATTTTAGAACTACTTAAAACTTCCTTTCCACACGTACCTACCTTTACTATCTTCTATCCAATGGAATATGAAAACATACGTTACAAGTCTTGTATGGACGGGACTTGCAACTTAAGGGTTTGACACCTTTGTTTAGTGGACAGTTTTCCGAAAGCAACGGACATATCAAAAGTATACCTAATTTAGGTATTTGAAAATTTTATCGAACCTTGGCTAAATATAGACTAGTCACCTATATTTAACCTAGGGACAGTGGAATATAGTCTGACTAACTATATTCGACTTAAAATTTTCAAATACTGAGAGTAGTTGTACTAGGGTTATGTTCAGATTGATTTCCTACTTGAACTCGATAAACCACCAGAATTCTTTAAAACGATCTAGAGACACGATAGTGTTTTACCACTCAGCGAAATCTTAACACCTTATTTGTACTACCTAATTTCATTCTTGAAAGTTTTCATTTATGAGATAATCCGAACTACTATCTTGGGATAGTTATCAATTCTTCTCTTTATCCTGTAGAAGTACTATCCTGTTTAGGTCTGATGAGTGCTCAAACACTCATCATTTTTATCGTATTTAAACCGCCAAAATATCCGAAAACGCTCAGAAATGCATCAAAATACTAAAAATATCCCAGGAATTGTATTTTATACGTTTCTAATGCAAAATGAGCAAAAACAATAAAAAACGAGCAAAGTTTACACAATTGGCAGTTTTAGTCCCCCGACTTTCAGAAATTTACAAAACTAGTCCCTAAGCATATGTTTTGAAAGAAAAGTCAACCTAAGGCATTTAGAAATCAAAATTTATCAAATATTGTCCTTAGGTAAAAACTTTGGAAAATTTACACTTTTGGTCCCTGCAGTTTGGGAAACTGACGAAACCAGTCCCTGGGAATGTTAAAATGAAAAATAACTTTTGTGACTTTCATCTTATGGGAATGTAACATGTTTGGTCCCCGGATTAACTTTGGATGGATGGCAATTTTAGTCCTTAAATTTCAGCATATCTACAAATTTGGTCCTTGTGATTGAAACTAAACAATACAAATGGACCCTTTGTATTTCTACCTAAACCAAAACCAACCCAATCCAAAACAAAAACCCAAGCCCATTTTTATTTCCCACCCACCACCCCTTTTTATTAAAATAAAACAAACCGTTTAACAATCCCACCCTCACCCTTTTTGCCGCCATCACCAACACTCAGCCTCCATAACCTGCTACTCCAACAAACTTGTCCCCCCCTCTTCTCCTACCCAGCCAACCTACATCCCACTCACCTCCAAAGTCAACTCCCAACTGTCCCCCTCCAACTCAGCATTCAATCCAAAATATTAGGGCATAAAATGGAGCTAAGGGTCAAGATGAAAAGAAGGCCAATTCAATGGTGAGATGATATCCAAGGGTACAAAGCTGTCTCACACCAGACAACAAAAAGCAGACAAGCAGAGACAAAAGTGCAAAAGAAGAAGACAAAGGCCCTGGTTTTCAGTTTTCTTTGTTTTCTTAGTATATATAAGAATCATTTGTAAGCCATATATGAGCAGTAGGAAATAAGTAGTTAATTAGGGTAGAAATTAGGTTTAGTTTAATTTTTTCTAGTATTGTTAGCTTTTAAATTCAGTTGTAAAACTCTACTCTTTAATTTTAATGAAAGTTTATTTTGCAATCAAAAATATCTACAGCTTATTGTCTTGCTTGTTACCTGCTTATACTTGTTGCTTATTTACCGTACCATTATTGCTCTTTTTCCTTGTTATTGATATCTGGTATGAGTTTCATGCTTAATCAGTAGTTTGATGAAGTGATAGATTGGGTCTGAATGTGAACTGTCCATCCATGCTCAACTGCTTATTTTGTAGTGACATTTGCTTTTCAAGTGGTTTTCAACCTTAGAATAAGTGATTTGGTTCAAAAGTTGCTAAAACTCTTTTGTTGCACAAGGAATAGTCATAACAGTTGAGTATAAGGATGTTTGGTTTATGGTTCTATTTGTTGCTTGGGTCTCCTTTGATCTAAGAAACAAATTGCATTAGCTTTAATTCATATATGTTAGTAGTTTAGGGATCATTCCAATTAATTTCATAAAGTTTTGTGAGGTTTTCATTGATTCTCACAACTTCAGGTTCTTAACTAAATTCATACAGCTAGGATTAAATTTAGGTCTAGATTACTTTTAGCTATTATTGTTGCTTTAATTTAGTCCACAATGTGATGTAGAATAAGTTTAGCATACGGAACTTTGACTTTCATTGGTCAAAATGGGCATTTACACCTAAGTTGACCCAACTGTTACAGCACCCCTGCTGTCTCAGCATGGGTATTTGGTTCTAGGATCATTGCTTATTTACTTATCCAAATCTTTAAATCGTGGTTTTCCTTTATAGTCGGCTAGCTTGTTCTCACATTTCAAGAGCTTATTTGCGATTTACTTTACATTAGCTCACTCAAATTTTCGCTCAAAATCAGCCTTTGCAGGTTTGCACTTTTGTCTGTCCTAGTAAGCCTACACACTTGCAGCTCTCTACAGCTTTGTACAAGATCTAGATTAGCTGTAAAATTGAATTTAAGCTCTTAGATAGATTGTGCTTTTGAATTCATGATTTTTATTGCATATGCTTATCTGCTCTCAGCTTATTTAAGTACCCAAACTTGCCCCCACCACCTGAGCAGGGCTGCTACTCACAACTTAGCAGCCCAGGCCTTGGAGTTGCTTGTAAGTGTAATTTTAGACATACCAAACTGCTTATCTTGATTCCTTTTAGCTTTTTAGGATTCCCCTAGTATAACCTAGTTTAATTTTCCATAAGTTTAGCTTATTCAAGCTTGCAGCATAGCTTGTAGGTTTTTAAGTTATATTTTGTTAGTTTTAAACAACCAGTTGCATAAGCTTTTTTAGAAGCTCACTTAAAGCCCTTTACATCTTGAAATCTTGTGTGCCTGGTCTTTGTTAGGTAGTTAATGATAATCCTAGGTTTAGGAGCCTGAGTTTTTAGGGTGGTAGCTTGTGCTTAAGCTTAAAATTGCCCATTGGAACTGCTTTTCTCCCCTGCACCAGGACCAATCATCCCAGTTCATAAGCTCATATTGAGCTTATCTGTGGGACCTAGGGTACACCCTTGGGTTCTTTGAGAAGCTCACTGACCCTAGTTGCTAATTCCAGGTTTAATTTGGTCTTTGAAGCTTATTTGATAAGCTGAAACAAGGGCTGCAGTTGCCCTTGTGGCCTGCTTGGGTTTCAGTTGTATGGAATTGCTTATTGCCTACTCATAGCTATTTCATTGTGATATTCTTGTTGTTTTAGCCTGTTCTCAATCCATGCCATCATTGTCCAGCTTATTTTGTGTTTTAGATTAGTGGCATAGCTTATTAGCAGCTTGTGCTCCTTCATAAGCTCAAAACCTCAAGCTGCTAAGGAAATAAGCTCACCCTTCGCTTATTTTTGAGTTTCCAAGTTTTTGTTTTCACAAAAGTTGTTCACTTTCAGTAGGTTTATAGATTTGTAAAAGAAAAATCAAGAAAAACCAAATTTAATTTTTAGTGATAGCTTCTATTTAACATAATTTAGCTTTTTAATTTTTCTTTTTAAATTCTTGTTAAGTACTTATATGTTTTTATATTTTTATTAAATTCCCAGTATATTAAAGTATTTTTAGAAATTTTTCTAGATTTTTCTCTTTTCATTTGCTATTTTTAATAATTAATATTAGTTTATTACTAATTAATTAACATTAGATAATTAAATAGTATAAATAGTTTTTATTAAGTAACCTTATGTTTTTATATTTTTCCTAGGTTTTAAATGTCATAAAATATTTTTATAAAAAGTTTTAGGATTTTTACTGTTCATTTGGTATTTTTCTTTAATTTAATTAGTTTAATTAGTATTTAAATCTTAATTAATTAATAATAAATAGACAAAAAGTAGAAAAAATATATTTTTAGTTTTAAAATTACTTTTATATTATTTTAGAATTTTTAGAATTAAATTTTCATTTTTCTAGCATAATTTCATAATTAGTGTAATTTAAATATTATTAATTAGTAATTAATTAGTAATAAATTAATAGTAATTAATTAATTAGTGTAAAAATTAATTTTCTTTTTTCTAAAATTTTATTTTATCATTAGGATCGTAAAAATATATTTTTCATGTCCGTAGGGTTAGCGTAGCTCAATTTATACTTTTTATTTCGCGCACTCGCGTTTATTTTAAGTTTAACTCGCGTTTTATTTAAATAACTTTCACGTTTTTAAATCTAGGTTACGTTATTAACAGTAGTTTGTTAAATTAAGAAAAACCAAAAACATAAATAAAGTGATAGCTTCTATTTAAGCCATTTGGCTTATTTTTCTGCTTACGTATAAGCAATTTCTGATTTTAAGTTTTCAGTTTATGTTTTAGGTTAATTAGGTTTCGCGTTATTGTTAATATAGTTTGTTTATATCGTTCTCATTCGTTTTTCCTTAGTGTAATCATCACAACTCACTTATACCCATTTCCGTCCAATTTCACCCGATCACAAAACCGTTTTTATACCATCCACACCTCGTCGGGACATAACGACCCGGGGAAACCACTATACTTCCGCGGAGCATTGACTCTAGGCAGTCTGACCTTGTTGACCATCACCTGGTGAACTTAGTTGACCGTTTAGAACCAATCAAGGTCCTAAGGATACCATTCCATCATAAACCTTTAAAATCTCTTAAGATTTTCAAAACAAACTCAACATCTATACCTAAGAGTATTAATGTTAAGCATACACTACACACTTCTGTTCATCAACATATCACATCATTATCTTCACAACCGTTGGAACCACAAGCTCATTAACAGATCTTGATGCACTTTTAAAGCTCAAATCATCCATAGTTACACCACAAGCACGCTCATCAGCTTTACAAGATTGAATATTCATCTTGCACTTTTGGAACACCAGTATCATCTCATAATACACTACCTTGTAACTCACCGGCTAATTGTGAATGTTGTGTTGGGAATCCTTAAGTAGGATGATTTTTAATTATTTGAATGGATTGGGATGCCTTTTCATTTAAATAAAGACATTGTAAATCACCGAACCATAAGTTTATACTTCCCTATTTACATTGTTTGGGATGCCTCTCTATGTAAATAAAGAATTATAAACAAGTGGGCTTATTTGTATCCGAAATAACATAAGTATGAAGTCAATAAACACTAGGTACAACAACCGATTACCTACTAGGCTATGATTGCAATTACTATCTCAATTCCTATTAATATTCGACTGCTATATCAATTTCCTTTGATATTCGATTATTACCATACCTTTCCTACACAAAAGTAAGCCTCATCCTACACCATACATTGAAATGACAAATCAAACTCCATCACTAGTAATCCCAGACTTTAGTCCTCATAAGTAACCACACCTTTTCATCGACACCACTCCAACATATGACATACAAAGAACTTCGGGACGAAGTTCCCCGTAAGGGGTAGAGACTGTAACAATTCGCATTTTCAGGTTAATTACTTTTCCCGGAAAATTTCACTTTTCACTTTTACTATTCATTTTTCCCGAAATTTTCCCGAAACTTGATTTTTGTTTCTTGGCCTCGAGTGATAAATCATTTCCATGGCAAATTAAAAGTTTGACATTCATAAGCTCATTTTCGTGAAAGTTATTAAGGAATTACACGGAATTACACGTTTTAGGGTAAAACGTCATTCAGAAATTCTACGCACAACAAAATTCGGTCGTGTTAATTTTCCCCGTATCAGAAAAATGTTTGACATACTCATGATTTATTTGAGAATAAATCATGACTGAGAAAAACATGACCAAAATAAACCTCGGCCGTGAAAAACTGGAATTTTCAGTTTTAAGCGTTTTTACTCAGCCGTAACCTTAGCCTATACCTGCACCGCATTTCTAAGACGATTTAAGTTTTCAACTTATTAGAAAAAGTCAACATATTTTTCCCTCCCCCATTGACCAAAAATCATTCCTTGATTTTATAAGTCATTCCTTGATTTTTAGGCTTTCGGTTTGATGTCTAAAAGACATTTAATACCAACCGACACTAGACTGAGCCCAGTCTAGACATTATAAGTCTTTTTAAATCATTTTTATCACATTATAAAAGTAACATTTTACTTTTCTCAATTTTACGCAATATTCGTACATTTTACGTATTACGCGTTTTAGACCCGTATTTCCAGTTTTTAGCAGGGTTTTACACCCAAATGGAACCTACCACTCATTTTATATTTTATTATGGAGTATTTTGACATGTTTAACCATTCTTCCAAGTTTCGTATTTTTACGATACCCGGTTTTACGTTTCGTGGCTTAACCATTTACGGTTAGCATTTTACGGAGCCAAAACTAACTCAATAACTTGGATAATATCATCAAAAGTCCACCCTTGCTCCCCAAGCTTGGCAAACCGACTTAGGGGGGGGGATTCAGCCCCTAGGTGGCTTAATCCCATGCTTTAAGCCTTAAGATGTGAACATGTGTTCAACTTGGTGAGCAAGTATTGACTAGTCAAGGTTCTAACCTCCTCAAGACCTTATTTAAGCCTTCTCTTCCCCTCCTTGGCCATTCCAACGACCCACACACATAAAAACACACCATCATCTCATCCTTAGCTCATTTACTTCAAGTTCCATCCAAGAAATCAAGTGCAATATCCATACATAAACCCTAGTTTAGTTTTGATTCATCAAAACTACTTCAAATCCTTAGAAACTTTGGTGATTTCTCTTGAGTTTGAATCCACTCAAGTCACCTCAATTTTCATCATCTCTCTTTCAAGATTACAAGAGTAGAAAGATTGCATGAAGTGAAGTGGGTTGAAGCAAGTCTATCAAAGTCCTATCCTTACATGTTAACTTCCTTTCTTGTTTGAAAGCCAAAAGTTGTAAGCCAAACCCTAACATACTTCTTGTTAATTTATCATGTTCATATCATTTACATGTTATTCTTGCTATATTATGTCTTGTATTGATGTCCATGATGTATAAAAATGAGTAAAAGATGTTGTTATAATGGATTGTTGAAACAAGTTACTAAAACAAGCAAACTAATGAATTTCTTGGTAAGACCTGATCAAAATGGTAAAAATATGATATTTGATTATTACATATTGTGGTAGAGGACCTAACAAGGAAACCATAGCAATTTGAACCACCCAAAACGAGTATACGAGTCAAAAGTTACGCCCATTTGAAGTTACCAAAACTTTGCGGCAAACTGCCAAATACCATTCTGATCAAATTTGGGTTTTGAAAGTCCCACTTCTGCTCCGATTCATCAAAAAGTTAAAACACGAAAGTTGTCCGGAACGACGTTTTCGTTCAGGAATAAAAAAGCTCGAGCCCTGAAAACGCTTTCCGAGTGATAAAATTCTTCAAATTCTAAACAGCCCATTTTTAGACCAAAGTCACTAGATTATGGTTATACTTTGAAAGGAACAAGAGGTCTTATGACCTATAATCAAGACCACAACCATGGCTAGAGCCAAGGTTGTGTCTCATGACCTTGGAACAAGGACCAAAGGTCATGGCTAGGCCATGACGAAATGACCATGTAAGCTTACATAGGCGTAAACATGAAACAATGAATTAGGCGATAACATGAACAAGCAATTTGGATCTACTTCACCTAAAAGGAAACCATGAGATATTACCAAGAGAAAATGGTCATTCAAGACTTATGATACTACCCCTAATAACAATCTTCATGTACTAATAAACTTTCCTAAGTTTATTCAAATATCGGACATGTAACTTTTTGGATCGAAACTTATATCTATATACTTTATCAATTACTACAATAGTAGGGAGCCTCATGTGAGGAGTTCATTATGTAAGCCGTCGAGTTGAGTTGTGGATTTACGAATTAAAGTGTCCTGGCTCCTCGAACGCTTACTAACATGACTTCTGAATTATGTCGGCCCGAACGGTAGTAAACGATATACAAAACATACATGTTCATGAATCTTTTCTTTCAAAGACTTACATTATACATCATACCACATCATGGACTAAATGCAAGATATATATATATATATATATATAGGCACTCCGTTATATTCTTTACTCCGATTCTAAGTCGCAACATTCTATTATAGGTTGCTCGTAGAAACCTACACGATCCAACCATCACCTTCATTACTTGCTATCCTACTTAAGGTGAGTTCGTAGCCCCAATTTCTATTGTTTAACTATTTTACAAACCCATGGGGGGAATACATGCTATTATTTTTCTACTCGAACACAATGCTTTCTAATGTATGCTTCACGACGATGTTTTATTATCACTAAGTAACGATTGCCATGTTCGAAGTCCCTATATCATGAACCATTAGTCACTACCTTTAGTGAGCGCGAATATTGTGAATAGATCTATTGGGATTGACGGATCCCATTTGTGTTGAACAACGATGAGTTCACACAAATGCACTATATTTGAGATTTAGCGGTATAATGGCAAAAGTACCTTGATAGGGCTTCTATAATGCCAATTTTGTTGGTTCGATGTTAATGTTTTGGTTGCATGAGCTTAGTGAAATAAATAACGATTTTGTTTTCTAACTATGAGTGTGAGTCTATAGCTCACACTACGATTATTGTGTTCAAACGATTTAACTAAACTCTACGAATATCACTCAACCTTTGTGTTGACCTCTCAAGCATGTATTTCAGGTTCATGACGATCAAGGATGGCACGGAAGGACACGGATACTCAAGAGGGCTATAAATTTTATTATCATTCAAAAACACATTTATTATACATTGTAAACATGGAACCATTTGGGACCTCATTTTGTAAATCTCTGATATTTATACAATTTGAATGATAAATCTTTTAAAACGACTCAATTGGAGTTCGTTTTCTATTATTGTGACTATTGTGCTGTCAAGTAACACCCAGTTCGAATTCCGCTGCATCCATGAATTGGGGGTGTTACAAGTAATAACAAATCTTTCGACCTTTGAAACTATTATCAATTAGTTAATCTTGGCTAAACAAATGTCACGATGAAACTTAAGGTACAATTGGTTCTTAGGATTGACTTGAAATTGAATTAAAACATGTTATCACAATCATAACTATCACTAAGTATAAAACATCATCAAAACAAGTGTAAAAAGATTACTAGCCACTCATAGCAAACATGCAAATAAACTCATAATATTTAACATTAGAATCCATGGTTATAAGTCTTACAATGCTTTGAAATTGATAAAAAATGACAAGGTATTGATAACCTAAGTATTGGTGATGATTTCTTGAGGTTTTCGGATTCCAAATGTTGCTTCCTTGGTCCTCCAAAGTTCCTGGTTCTTTCTGCACGAATTTTTCTCCTTAGAGAGCTAGATGATGATAATAATTGTATGTAGTAATGAGAGTAAATAGTATCTTGAATGGTGTCTTGAATTATGCACTTTTGAGGTCCTTATAGGCTTGTCCAACACTCTTGATAATGAATAGGGACTTAAATGTTTGAACTTGGACAGTAAGACACTAAGAAGGGCCTAGAACCATGGGACAAAAGACCAAGATTCGTGCACAAAAGTTGGCAAAAATATGCAGAAGTGGCCATCCGATCGGTTGCGGGTTGATACCGATCGGATGGAAAATGGTCACAATGGCAATCCGATCGGTTAAACACCAACCGATCGGATGGTAGATCCTGGCTGTTTTGGACTTTGACTTTTCCTTGTGTAGTTCATTATGCACTATCCAAACTTGATTAACTTCTGAACTTGGAACTTTGAGATGACAAAACTTAGGTTCTCATATGAATTACTTCACAGATTGGACTTTTGAGCTCGGGAATCTTTGTGTAATCGCGTATACTTCATTTTCTTCACTTTTTCTCCATTTTTCCTGCATTTGGCTACATATGCTACAAAAACATACTTTGATACGATTTAGTGGCAAAAGCATATAAAAACAACCAAATAACATACACAAAAACACTAATAACGCTTTTAAAAATATGTTAACTTTGAGCGTTATCAATACATCTAGGGTTTGAGTTAGTTGTTATTCGTTTCTGTTTTACTCTCACACGGTCTTCACACATTGTCTTTGTATTCTCATTGATATCACTTTGATATCTTCTGATACTATTGTTCTAGTCTTTATCAAGATCATTCTATTGATCTTGTAGTCACAGAGTGTTGAGTGATTTTGTATGTGAGGTTGTTTTATGGTGTCTTCCTAGCAGAGATCACATCTTTTCTCTTTGTATTTGTACTGGTAAGCATCCAGTTGGAGACTTACCTTCTTGAAGTATTAGTGATAATAAAATACACCAAGGGGTGGTTGGTTGGGTGTAAAAGAGTGTTGTCTTGTGTTCTTTAACATTTTTACATGGTATCAGAGCTTAAGGTTTGTTGATCTGGTGGTGTATTGGGATTCTAGGGTTTTGATTATTTTTTGGGGGTTTCTCAAATTGGTGGTTTAATTGGTTAATTGAGGTCGTTTTCTCTATGGCCGTGGTTGATTTAGTCGATTTAGGCTAGATCTTGAGGTGTTTTGTGAGATTCGTGGTTAGGGTTTGTGAAACCCTAATTTGGTTTTTTGGGGATCTTTATCCGTGGTGACTGCTGATGGTTCTTGGGCCCGTTATTGGTTGCAAAAACATTAGACTAAGTGAATCTAGTGTTTTTGTAGTCATTCTTCCGATGTGGTAGCTTATAGCTCTGCAAGTTGATTTTATCTCTTAAGATAACAAGAGTTTGGTTAATTGGGTGCAAACGGATTGGTTAACACCTTGACCCTCCATTTTGAATGGTGTGGAAACCTGCTCTGGCCAATCCCAGTCCAATTGACTGATTCTTTGTTGTATCTTGGGTGTGTGTTTTCTTTCCTTTTGTTTAGTTAGTTGAGTTTGTTATCTGTTTATCTGTTTCTGTTTTTTGTCTGTTATCTGTTTGCTTTTTGTCTATTTTTTGGTTATTATGGCTCCTGGTGATGCTAGTGATTCTCAAGTTTTGATTAGTAATTTAGATGCTGGTAATCCATTGCATATTCAGACTAATGATAATAGATGTACTGCTTTAATTCCTTTTAAACTTCTTGGAACAGAAAATTATAGAATATGGTATGGGGCTATGAAATTAGCTTTACAAGCTAGGAATAAATACAGTTTTGTTGATGGTTCTTGTGTTAAAGAATCCTTTGCTGCTAGTGAAGTGTTGTCTGCTCAATGGGATAGGTGTAATGCCATTGTGTTAACCTGGATTATGAATTTCGTTTCTCAAGATGTTTATATGGGATTAGTTTACTCTGAAAATGCTGCTTCTATATGGAATGAATTAAAAGAAACTTATGATAAAGTAGATGGGTCTGTGATATATAATTTGCTTCAAAAAATTAATAATGTGAAACAAGGTGGTACTTCTATTGCAGATTATTATCATAGACTTAATTCTTTGTGGAGAGAATTTGATGCTTTAACTAAAATTCCTAAATGTACTTGTGAAGTTAAATGTTCTTGTGATGCTAGTAAGGAGTTAGGTTTGCATCAACAATTAATGAAGTTGATGCAGTTTCTTATGGGCCTTGATGATTGCTATCAGCCTATAAGGACTGCTTTGTTGACTAGTGTGACATTTCAAAAATTTCATGTCATTAATTTTAGTATTTTATTATTTAACTATTCTATTTTTAAATAATTAACTTTGTCGGAAGTTATCCGCGTTTCGTCAGAACACGTTCAATTAATTCAACCGACACAATACTATGCCCACTCTACACTTTTTATGCATTTTTGGTTCCTTACAATCCTATTTTAAAAGTCACATTTCAATTTTTCCATTTTTACGTAAACCTTGCACCGTTACGTTTTACCCAATTTAGATTTACATATTAAATTTTTAACAACGTGAACCAACCTCTTATTCTATTACAAATTTTTATGGAATTCATTATTTTTGTTTCTAGTCGTTTTAACGAAATTGTCGTTTTTAACTAATTTTGCATCGTGCCTTGGATATATATCCGTTAAATCATTTAAGAAATCAACAATTTCATATTTTTAGCTTCTAGAGCTTAATTATTTCTATTTTAGTGTTTCCCGAATTTTCTCGCGTTTTAGCCGAAATCTGTGTCAAAATAGTATGTTCAAACTTTGTAACATTTTATTTAAGTGTTTTAACACAAACTAATGTAATGTAAATTTTTAAGAAAAATAAATACATTTAGTTAGCCAAACACTCCTTTTATAATTTTTACTTCCCCATCAAAACCAAAAACCAAACACTCCCCCTTAATTATTTTTTTTACCTTATATCAATATATACCCAATATACCTTTTATAAATAAAAACACATAAACCACATCACAGATATAACAGAAAAAAAAAAAAAAAAACGTGTCCTGCTCCTCTCCTCCCTACTGTTCGACAATTCAACCCCCAAAACCACCAAAAATCTTCATCTTGATTCCTAAAATCACTTCCAATCACTCTAAAATTTATCCTAAACTAACCCTAATCAATCCCAAACAAATACAATCCATCATGCATTGATTTTTTTAAAGATTATAATTTTTGAAGATTTCTTAATTTTCCAAATTGGAAGCAATTGAAGGTTGAAGGGTTACTAAGGAGCTAAATTGGGTTAACAATAAGCAATTGTGGGCAAGAAAAATCAAGTTTTTGGTTTTCTTTGTTCCTCCTTGTGTTCGACCAAATCATCAAAACCACAAGGGTTTGTGGTTTTGATCATCTTCTTGTTTCTATACCTCTTTTGTAAGTATTTTCTTTGATCTTAATTTGATTTTTGGTTATATATATGCATGCATGTTTATAATCTAGTACTTAGAATCCATGTGGTGATGTGTGAAATATTATTAAGGTTGGATTAATAGTTGGGATGATTAGTGAATGAGATTAGGCTAGTTAGAGGTTATGGTGATGTTGTATATTGTGAAAATTGAAGTTTGAAGGGGTTTAAAGCTACCCATTTTAGACCAGAAAGTTGAGGCTTGTTTCGCCTAGGTTGAAATTTTTGAAACTGATTTTTGTCTTTTGAATATGATAGAGGATGTTAATATGAACGTTTTGATATAAAATTCGGCTTTTAACTCTTAATAACGAACATTTGGCGGTCATTTGAAATTTAGAAAAATTATAAATTTCCAAACAGCACTTGTATAAAATTTAGTTGCTGTCAGATCTGAATAAGGGCATTTTCGTCATTTTCTGGCCCGTTTCGGCCTTCGGCCAAAACACGAAAGTTGTCCGAAACAACGTTTTTAGTCTACCCCGAGGAATTGGGGTGTGAAAGTGCGAAAATGAGGGTGATTTTAATTAAAAATCAGTTCTACATTTTTTCTTTTAAAATGACAGCACTTGTTTTATAAAAAGTGAGCTGATGCAGTTTTTAAACGGGGTTTTCAGCCTTTTCTAATCCGAACCGGCTTTCCGTTAAAACACGAAAGTTGTTCGGAATGTCGTTTTGCATTAAATCTCTTTAGAGTCCGAGTCACGAAAGTGTAATATAACTGGTCAAAACGGAAAGTCAAACTACTGCAGTTTATTTAAAAAGTCAAACTACCAACTGAAACTTGCAGGGGCATTTTGGTCATTTTACGTTGAGATTCAGGTCTCGGCAATAACTAAAAAGTTTTCCGGAATGTCGTTTTACACAAAATCTCTTTTGAGTCCGAAACGTGAAAATGTCATCTAGCGGGTCGTTTCGGACGGGTCAGATTTGGAGAATATATTACAAAAGTCAATCTTGACAAAACTCTTCTAATAGTCTAGTAGCATTATGAAATTGCTTTAGCGTGAAACCTAAGTAAAACTAAATATTTTGCGACTAATAAATTAGTCGTTGGCTTTGTTTATGTCTAATAGTCTTAATCGTGGTAATGGGTCAAAATGAGAATTTTTACTAAAAGTTACATATTAGGTGGAATGAATTCAGACAAAGTATAGTTATGCGAAACACTTAATGAGTCTAATTAAGAGAGTTTAGATGTGTACATGGATTCTAAGGAATATGATTATACATGTCGACTAATTGTATACATTTTATATGTGTATGCAATTTATGCATTTTCTTTATCGCTCTATTTCCTTAATCGCAAGCCACCTTTGTCACACAAACCATTTTATCATTCGACATTGTTTCAAATCATTATTCACAATAATTCAAGCTTAAATTATCAACATCTCAGACATTCATAATATTCAGGTTGCCTTTTTGGAGCTATTCCCACTATAACTATTGACATTACTTTATACATGTCTACCGTACCATCAAGGTGAGTTCATAGCATCGCTTTTAATTACTTCAATTGTTTTATAAACCTCGCGAGGGGGATACATGCTAGTTTTACAAACCGAATACAAGTAGTTTTTGGTATGCTTGACCCGATTACATGATTATAGTCAATTGAGTATATTTCTTGCCAATTAAGTCCCCATCATGAACCGTTAATTCCGTGGGAAACGCTAGTATTATGAATATGCATATTTGGCTTGGCGGGCCTGACCGGGTGAGTAGCGCTCATACATCAACGGTCACATAATATTGAGAGATTACGTGGTAAATGGCAAATCTTACCTTTTCGGGGCACTATTAATCTAGGTCAAGGTTCGGTTTCATGAGCTCAATACTATAAATCTTATTTCCCGACTTGTATTTGTTACATGTCAACTTAATTATGGGCGTATAACAACGTAGCCCATCATATTTTAAACTGAATTATCTTGTATTCAACTGATTACTTATTTAAACTCTATGAATTCACTCAACTTTATGTTGACTTTTTAGCATGTATTTTCTCAGGTATTATTTGCTAGCTGAGCATTGGGAGCAATCGGAGTCGCGTGGATATTAAACATTGAAGGACTTGTTTTCTTCACATTCGATAATTATTTTCTTTAAATATGCAAATGAGTCATTTTTGAACTCTTGTAACTTAAGTTTTAAATATAAATTGTTGGGACCTTTGTACTCTGAATCGAATGTGACATTTTATTAAACGTCTCTTTTGAGGTCATTTTATGTAACTTGTTTTTATGAATTTTGAAGTGACACCCAAATTGGTATTCCGCTGCGTAGTAAATTTTGGGGTGTCACAACTAGGGATCCACTCCCTGAGGTCAAAGATGCTTATGCTACTGTTTCTAGAGAGGAATCTCATATAGGGATTCTTGAGACTTCTAGTGGTTCTGAGTCTAAAGCTAATGCAACTTCTTTTGCTGCTAAATCTTTTAACAACAATAGAAGAGTGTTTAACAATAATAATAACACTAGAAGTACTAGTTCTAATTCTGGTAATAACAATATTAATAGAGGTCCTAATCATAATCCGAGTTGCAAAAATTGTGGTAAAATTGGACATACTATTGATAGATGTTATGAGCTTATAGGTTTTCCACCTGGTTTTGTTAAAAATAATAACTCTGGAAGGCAAAATAATGGAACTAGGCAAAACTATAATGCTAATGTTGATTCTAAAGATGATAAATCATCATCTGCTAGTCTTTCTTCTGGTTTTACTTCTGAACAGATAAAGAAACTCCTGTCTTTGATCAATGATAACTTTGCTGGAAGCATTCATGCTAACATGTCTGGTAGGGCTTCTTTCTATAATCATAATGTTTGGTTTAATTTGAATATTTCTAGATATTTTTGTGTCAACTCTGGTTTGATTGTTAATTCTGTTACTTTGGGTTGGATTATTGATTCTGGTGCTAATCAGCATCTTACTGTGTCTACTGATGGTATGTTTAATGTTGCTGGTATTTCTAGTCTTAATATTACTGTTGGGCATCCTAATGGTACTTTAGCCACTATAAGTCATGTTGGCAATTTAAAACTTACTAATAATGTGGTGTTATATGATGTTTTAGTTGTGCCTGGTTATTGTGTGAGTCTTTTGTCTGTTAACAAGTTAATAAGAGATAGTAAGATGTTTGTGGGTTTTGATGAGGATAAATGTTATATCCAGGACTTGAAAAAGGAGACTGTCTTGGGGAGTGGTAGCCAGTGTGATGGTCTTTATCTGTTTGACATGCATTCTAT
The DNA here is from genome assembly GCA_030686995.1 of Artemisia argyi. Lineage (NCBI taxonomy): Eukaryota > Viridiplantae > Streptophyta > Magnoliopsida > Asterales > Asteraceae > Artemisia > Artemisia argyi. The sequence continues at coordinate 137,379,223 of CM060699.1, forward strand.
GAAAACTGTGCATAAAAGTAATTTTGTTATGTCTTATAATGTTTCTAAGATAGTTTGGCACAATAGACTGGGTCATCCTGCTGATCAAGTCTTGTCTGTGCTTCAAACTGATCTTGGTTTTACCATGAATACTTTTGTACATGTTTGTGAGATCTGTCATAGGGCTAAACAAACAAGGGAACCTTTTCCCTTGTCTGATCATAAGTCTAAGACTTTAGGTGAACTTGTTCACCTTGACTTATGAGGTCCATACAGAGTAACAAGTAGAGAGGGTTATAAGTATTTTCTAACTGTTGTAGATGATTTTTCTAGAGCAGTTTGGGTTTACTTGGTTAAAACCAAGGATGAAGTATTTGGTGTATTTGCTTCTTTTATTAACATGATACATAATCAGTTTAATGTTAAAATCAAAACTGTTATATCTGACAATGGTACTGAGTTTGTGAATAATAAAATGAGTAATATGTTTTCTGAACTTGGTATAATACATCAAACTTCTTGTGCTCATACCCCTCAGCAAAATGGGATTGCTGAGAGGAAACATAAACACTTGCTTAATGTAACAAGGAGTCTTATGTTTCAAGGGGGGATTCCACTTAAGTTTTGGTTTGATTGTGTTCTAACTGCTGTGTATCTTATAAACAGGCTGCCATCATCTGTGTTAAATGGAAAGTGTCCTTTTGAGTTGATTCATAATAGAAAACCTAATCTTTCCCATTTGAGGTCTTTTGGTTGTCTTTGTTTTGCAACTATTTTAAATAATCATGATAAAATGTCTTTTAGGTCTGAAAAATGTATTCTTCTTGGATATTCTACTGTTAAAAAAGCTTATAAACTTTTAAGTCTAGATACAAGAAATGTATTCTTTGCAAGAGATGTAAGGTTTTATGAAAATATTTTTCCTTTAAAAATGAAAACCTGTGAATCTATAGATGCTCAAAAAGCAAATGAAATAGAACACTTGAATTTTTTTGATAATCAGTGGTCTCAAAGTCCCAATGATGAAGGGAGAGATTCACCAGTTGAGGATGGTAGTGAACCATCTTCTAGTGATGTAGCTAGCATTCATACAGATACTACACAACTGCATCAGGAAGATTAGGGATCTGCAACCCATTTTGGTGACCAAAACTGGTCTGAGGGCAATATGTTTCAAAATGAAAATGAGTCATCTCAAACTGTTAATGTCAATGATGATGTGCAGACACCTGTATTAAGAAGGTCTGATAGAGAGTCTAAATTACATGTTAGATTCAATGATTATGTTTTGAGTGCTAAAGTCAAGTATGGTATTGAAAAGTATGTGAACTATGGTAGATTGAATGTGTCTAATAAATGTTTTGCTTCTACATTGAATAAGTCTAATGAGCCTACTAGTTATGAAGAAGCTGTCAAAAATCCTAATTGGTTAGAAGCTATGAATGATGAAGTTGAAGCTTTAAATAGAAATAATACTTGGACTGAATGTGTTTTGCCTTTTGGTAGACATGCTATTGGTTATAAGTGGATATGGAAAATAAAGTATAAGTGAACTGGTGAAATTGACATATATAAGGCTAGGCTGGTAGCTAAAGGTTTTAATCAAAGAGAAGGCTTTGATTATGATGAAACCTTTAGTCCAGTGGTTAAAATGGTCACTGTCAGGTGTTTAGTCAGTATAGCTGTTAATATGAATTGGCCTTTATATCAACTTGATGTCAATAATGCTTTCTTGTATGGTGATTTGGATGAAGATGTTTATATGATTCTTCCTAAAGGATTTAATGGTGGTGATGATACCAAAGTGTGCAAACTTAATAAATCACTTTATGGACTTAAGCAAGCTCCAAGGCAGTGGAATGCAAAACTCACAACTGCCTTGGTTGAGCATGGTTTTGTTCAAAGTAAGTTTGACTATTCATTATATGTTAAACAAAAGGGTTATGTGTTTGTTGCTCTTTTTGTTTATGTTGATGATATTGTGATCACTGGTAACAATGAGGATGAGATTAAAAAGTTTAAACAGTTTTTGAGATCCAAGTTTATGATTAAGGACTTGGGTGAGTTGAATTATTTTCTTGGTATTGAAGTTTTAAGGAACAATGATGGTATATGTATGTCTCAAAGGAAATATTGTTTAGAATTATTATGTGAATATGGTTTATTAGCAGCTAAACCTGTTGATTCTCCTCTTCCTGAGAACACTATTTTAAACTGTATTGAAAATGAAAGTGATAAAGTTTTGAATAATATAACTAATTACCAGAAATTGGTAGGGAAGTTGATTTACTTGACTAATACCAGACCTGATATTAGATATGTTGTCCACTGTTTAAGTCAACATATGCATAAACCTTTAAAGTCACATCTTAAAGCTGCATTAAGAGTTTTGAAATATTTGAAAGGTTCTCCTGGAACTGGTTTACAATTTAATAAGGTTTCTGATTTAAAATTGAGAGCCTATGCTGATGCTGATTGGGCTAAGTGCCCTGTCACTAGAAAATCCGTTACTGGTTTTTATGTTTTTCTGGGTGATTCTCTTATCTCTTGGAAAAGTAAGAAACAGTCTACTTTGTCTAGAAGTTCTGCTGAGGCAGAGTATAGAAGTCTTGCTTCTACTACTTGTGAGGTTATATGGTTGGGAAATCTATTACATAGTCTTGGATTGAAAGGCTTGTTTCCTGTTGATATTTTCTGTGATAACAGTGTAGCTATTCAAATTGCTGCTAATCCTGTGTTCCATGAAAGAAAAAAACATTTTGAACTTGATGTTCATTTGGTTAGAGAAAAAGTAACTGCAGGTGTTATTAAAACTGTTAAGATTCATACTAACAATCAAGTAGCTGACATTTTTACCAAATGTCTTAGTCAAATTCAACATAAAATTTTGTGCAAAAGGCTTGGTTTGTTAGATATGTTTGCAGGTGATTTGAGTACTGAAGTTGGAGTTAAGAAAGGTGAAGGAAGTGCTAGTGGTAAAGAAGTTCAGCTTGAGGAGGGGTGTTGAAGAGTATGCAAGCTGAAGATATAAGTTGGAGGACTGTTATTGTCATTATTCAAAGTTCTATTAAGCTGGAACTAGTGTTTATCTATAAGTGAAAGCTGTGGAGAAGTTCAAGGACTAAAGTGCAACTATTGAGGCTATATAATCATCTCATACATCTAGGGTTTGAGTTAGTTGTTATTCGTCTCTGTTTTACTCTCACACAGTCTTCACACATTGTCTTTGTATTCTCATTGATATCACTTTGATATCTTCTGATTGTATTGTTCTAGTCTTCATCAAGATCATTCTATTGATCTTGTAGTCACAGAGTGTTGAGTGATTTTGTATGTAAGGTTGTTCTGTGGTGTCTTCCTAGAAGAGATCACATCTTTTCTCTTTGTATTTGTACTGGTAAGCATCCAGTTGGAGACTTACCTTCTTAAACTATTAGTGATAATAAAATACACCAAGGGATGGTTGATTGGGTATAAAAAAGTGTTGTGTGTTCTTTACCATTTTTACACATGCAAATTTATATTTCCATAAGCTCAAGTTCCTTTTAAACATCTACTTTAAAAAAGTCTTTTATTTATTATTACTATTATATATATATATATATATATATATATATATATATATATATATATATATATATATATATATATATATATATATTTTTTTTTTTTAAGTTGAAGCTATTTTTATAAGCTTTTAAAAGCTTACATGCTAAAAAAATTATATTTCTTTGACTCAAAACTTTCACAAGGTCTCATAATTATTGCGTCAAACACAACCATTGTGTTCCTAGTTGCTATTTCTATTTCAGATAAAGCCACCTCGACATTTAAAACTTTGTCATCTCTTGCAAATAGCTAAACATCATACACGTGTCACCCTTCTCCATGTTTCTAGACCAATCTCCCATTCAATTCAAAAGCCCATAACACAGCACACTTCAAAGTTCAAACCACTTCAACAACAAACTTTGCAACAATGGCTACAACCATAATCTCCAACACTATTCCAACACACTCAATCAAAACCAAACACTTTAAACAACCCATAAACCCCTTCTCTAAACACCCTTTTGCTAGCTTCACTCACAAGCAAAATACTCCATCAACTCTACGGTTCAAATGTTACGTACAACCCGAAAACAAAACCACCGACGTAGTTGAGCATGCAAATGATGAGTTGCATGAAGAAAAGGATGTGTTGCATGAAGAAAATGATGTTGGGAGTGAAGGAAATGAAGAAATGGATTGGAAAAGTGATGAGGAGTTCAAGAAATTTATGGGGAATCCGTCTATTGAGGCTGCGATAAAGCTCGAAAAGAAACGGACTGATAGGAAGCTGAAGGAGCTTGATAGGGAGAGTGGAAGTGGTGGTTTGATTAATAGAGTGATTCGTGATGGTTTGTGGCGGGAAAAACAGAGGTTGGAAAAAGCTGAGGAGACTTTCAAGGCTCTTGATCTTAACAAGGTAAAGCTTCTTTTATCTGCTTATTTTTTTTAGTAATCTTTTTTGCTTTTCTAGCTGTTTATAACAGTACTTGATTATGGGCTCTACCATTAGTTTTTCTTTGAACTGTAATTTTATTAGAGAATCCGAACCCACAACCGACAGCAGGGCGGAGCCAAAAAGTTATGGTCGACAGGGCAAACTTTGACAAATTTTTAGAAACTATATTACAAATCGGTTCCTTAGGGTTCGTTAGGGGCAAATTACAAAAATAGCCTTATATTTTAGAAAATTTATGCTACCATTTTTTCGCTTAAGGGCACACCCTGCCCCATCCTGTCTCTGCCACTGATTGACACACACTGACAAATCACTAGGCGAAAGGCACCCAAATACTATTTTCTCCACATAAACATTGCTGCTTTTAAATAAGCAGGTACCAAACACTTACCTTGAAGAATGTGAATTCATCTAGGAATCTATGAGAACTCAATTTTATAGGGAAATTTTGTGACTCAAGCTAATAAATTTGCCAACAAAAGTAGTAGCAACTTTGACTTATTCACTGAAATGGGTCGATTGAGTAGACAAATAGAATCGGTTAGAAGTTACAAGTTACAAACTTACAATTACCAAATGGCTTGCATAAAGGAATTAGATCAGAAAGATTTATTACACCACAACTAGTGTAAGAAAAGTTTTGTCAATAGTAATCTACATTCAGTAGTTCTTGTGTCAAATTGATTATTTTTGGCTATAAGATTGATACGGTTAGTTTGTTCCAAGGAAAGTTTGTATCGCATTTATAATTAAGATGACTAGATGAGTGTTAAATGTGGAGTTAAGAGAATTTTTTGTATTAAAATTTTTGACTTCTAAAGTCAAATGTAGAGTCCAATAACATTAACGCACATGATATTTTGAATGGGCAGTTAAAGAGCTGTTTTGGGTTCACTACGTTTTTTGCAACCGATGTAAGGAGATTCGGTGATGGGGGGATTTTTATTGGAAACTTGAGGAAACCCATTGAAGAAGTGATGCCGATATTGGAGCAGAAATTATCTGAAGCAGCAGGAAGGGAGGTTGTTTTGTGGTTCATGGAAGAAAAGACTAATGATATTACAAAACAGGTAACTAAATTCTCCGTCATTATACAATACTTTTTTTTTTGGTGATCAACAAAGTCAGGGATAATAACTTTGGATTTGACTAAGTTTAATGACCAAATTCTTTCTTGTTTTCATATGTTATAAGGTCTGTGTGGTGCAACCGAAATCAGAGATTGATCTCCAATTCGAGCTAACAAAATTAAGCACACTGACAGGCTACATTAGTGCAACAGCCATAGCTGTGACCACTTTCGGGACCGTTGCTTTAATGAGTGGCTTCTTTCTTAAGCCTGATGCAACGTTCAACGACTACCTAGCAGATGTTGTGCCACTCTTCGGCGGTTTTCTAACCATTTTAGGTGTTTCAGAGGTACAGATGTACAGTTCCCTCATTCTTATATATAACATTAAAAAAGATGACTTCTAATGTCAAAGACAGTAACTTTCACTTTAAAAGTAGGGTACCCTTAAAAGTAAAACCAAGTTGTTTACGATATTGACTTTAATGGTCAAACTGATGTTACCTTAACATGTCGTGCAGATAGCCACTAGGGTGACAGCAGCACGTTACGGTGTTAAACTCAGTCCATCATTTCTTGTCCCGTCTACTTGGACAGGGTGTTTGGGAGTAATGAATAACTACGAATCTCTTCTGCCTAATAAAAAGGCTCTGTTTGATATACCGGTGGCACGAACAGCCAGTGCTTATTTGACTTCACTTGCACTTGCAGTCGCTGCTTTCGTTTCTGATGGTAGCTTCAATGGAGGCGATAATGCTCTGTAAGTCGTTGCTTCTGTTTTCTATTCTCGATTTTGTTGTAGCTTTATCTTTTTGGGATCATTCATTATGGATTTTGCATGTACAGGTACATACGACCTCAATTCTTTTACAATAACCCATTACTTTCTTTTATCCAATATGTCATCGGTCCATACGCAGACGATCTAGGGAATGTGTTGCCTAATGCTGTGGAAGGCGTCGGGGTGCCTGTCGACCCTCTTGCCTTTGCAGGACTTTTAGGTGAGTCCCTTTGCAACGTTTCCACTTTCGTAAAATTTCCAAGAACTAGTTACTATTGTTACAAAAATAGTTAAATACATCTATATACATCTATTGATCTGTAGTATATAAAACCTTAAGGTCTAATCGTTCAATGGTATATTGGTCAATTTCTGAATAACGGATGTTTTATATGAGACAGGAATGGTGGTGACAACGTTGAATTTGTTACCATGTGGAAGACTTGAAGGAGGTCGGATAGCTCAAGCCATGTTTGGAAGGAGCACGGCCGCACTCTTATCTTTAGGAACAACATTCTTATTAGTCATTGGTGGTTTCAGTGGGAGCGTCCTATGTTTGGCTTGGGCGCTCTTTGCGACATTTTTTAGAGGAGGAGAAGAAATACCTGCAAAGGATGAAATTACCCCTTTGGGCGATGATAGGTACGCTTGGGGGTTTGTTCTTGGACTCATATGCTTGCTTACGCTATTCCCCAATGGAGGAGGGACTTTCTCTAGCTCATTTCTTAACGGGCCGTACTTTAGGGGAGATTTGTAAAGCGGGGGTATATGGTATATTGGTTTGTATAGCTTTGGTAAGAAGCCTTGCACTTGTAGAAATTATAGATGTGGTTCAAGTGTTCATAGCGAAATTGCTTTGCGAATATGTTCCCATAGAAGTACAAATTTTGGGTTTCATGTTTTTTCATGAAATACAAATTGTAACCATAAGAATTACTTTCTTGCTTCTATAAACTAATTAGGACTCTAGATGACAGCATGCTAGCTATTAGGAGACGTTTGTAAGATCAAAAGTTAATACGCTCCAAAAAGGAAGATTTGAATATTAAATGACCGATCTCATAAGTGTCATCAAATCTCATTAGTGTCATCAATTTCATAAATGTGGTCATATCAAATCAATTCCACAAGTTTTGCATAGTATCATTGATCTTTACATGCGGCACCAAATCTCAGCTGAATCACTTTACAAAGAAATACTATTTCTGGCCTTCTGGGTAGTGTGCAAAACGTATGTATTGGCCATAGCAATATAGCATGTATGAATGTATAAAGGCTGTACCTACTGTTAAAATGGTTTAGGAACTCGCCTTCGTTAACTATTAGTTTCATGATCAGAGATTAACAAATGACTTTGGTAGTCTAATTTTGTGCAATACCCTGAGCAATCTTAATTATAATCTGTTAGGCAACTAGATGATGCTTAAACAAAGTTAAAGAATACACCTTTACATGGTTGAAATTTAAAAGACAAACAAAACACAACCACCACATTCAGAAAAAGGTTTCTTGAATCTCGTACAAAAGTGACATTTCATTGAATACTTCTATAACATCAACTTCACGACTAGTACCACACAATTACCAACTTTGACTGCTTACCAACATATCTAGAAGACTTCGGATTAACAAATTGCATGTATCAATGGGGGTCTTTGGATTCTAAGTTGGTGACTCAAGTTCAAACCTCACATGTAGCAACTAGCTGCTAGCTAGCTCTCTTGGTTTAGAAGCAAATGACTTCACAAGAAAACGACCACGTTCCTCAAAGCGGACAAACACTCTCCTGAATGGGGGCTGCAATACATGTAAATTAACCGAGCATCGTTACCGATTATTAACGAATTTACAAGAAAATAAATTTACACAGTAACATACGACTTTTCTATGGTCAATTTGCAATTTTTAGAGTTTCTTACCAACTCATCCTACTCAACGTTTTTCACATCTCTTCTTTATTACTCGTATCACTTTGTTTACTTTTCTATTCTTTTCGGCTTTCATATAAATTACCATATTGCCCCTTAGCATGCATATTCATAGGGCTATAAACTCTGACTTTAGACAAGTCTCCTTTTACCCTATCCTCATTGCGACATCAAAAGAACATGCCTAAAGCTATTACACTTACCACAATATCCATCCTCCTCCTTTCCATACTATGGTACTCCATTGGTCGTCCAACGCCAGCCTTTAGCAATGTTTCTCCAGCTGAAACTGATCACTCGGTACGTATGCCATATTCCTGTATTCCATTTTTAGTATTTGTAACATGTAGTTCTAAACAAAATTTGTTGTGTTTGTGGATTTTTATTGTTATTTAGTTATTGAAGGCTGAAGAGATGTCAAAAGGTGACGTGGAAGAAAATTGCAAAGGAGATGGTGAAGAAGATTGTTTGATGAGAAGAACACTTGTTGCTCATGTTGATTATATCTACACTCAAGATAAACAACCTTGAATTAGCTAAGTAATTAAGTTCCCTTTAAAATTACGGAGTACTATGTTTCCATAGTTCTATAGAACAATAATTAGCTTCACTATAATAACAAGATTTTGATGTAAAAATTACGAAAGTTTAGCAGAAGATGTATGCTTGAATTTAGAGTTCACTTGTAATTAAACTTGTATAATAAAGTCCATGTGATTATTTATATATCGGACATTATACACGTGAAATTTATGTTTCTACTATGCTATATATTGATTTTTTATGTCGTATGGCGATGATATGTGGATCCACATACCAGGCCTATTATTGTGTTGATTTTTTTTTAGTAACCATGGTTTTCGACCTTTTGTGTCTTGATTAGCGGACATGTAGACATGTTTATTTGTATCACTGAAAAAATAATTGTCGACTCCAACAAGCTTAAAGCTTAGAACAAAATTGATCAAAATGCTCATAAACAAGTCAACAATCTTATTTTTATCTATAGAGATGAGGGGTAGAAAACCATGTAAGAGCCGGTTTAGAAAACCCCAACCGACCTACTAATTAAACCGGCCATAAGGCGGTTTTGTCTTTGGTTCGTTTTGTATGTCTATTTTCTTTTGGGCCTCTTTTTCTTTTAATCATCTTGATTATTGAAATGGCGTGCCTTGTATTGTAGTTTAATCTTTTTCGAGGTTCTCAATAATATGTTGTCTTAAAAAAAAAAAAAAAAAAAAAAAAAAACGCCATAAGGCCGACACAACAGGTTCTACGGATTTGGCATGCATACTCTGGTGTTCCCCAGTCGAGCAATGACATCAACATTATGAATCAACCACCTTTATTCCACAACCTCAAATCTAGGAGCGCAAACAAGTGTTCCTTTTCTTACAAATGATCGATGTAATTTACAAACTATGGATATTATCTTGTTTATGGTTATATTCATAAGGCCTGCATTTGTTAAAACGATAACACATTTGAATACGAATGAACTAAAGTGAGTAAAGTATAAACAAGCACGAGAAGGAAAAAAAGATTTGGAACATACAATTTGATGCAAAAAATGGATAACAATAGTCAATCATGCTCAACATTGACTCTTGCTAGAATAAAAAATAAATAAAATGATATATACATGCATCATTTTACATAATACACATAATGATTAAAAAAAAAAAAAAAAACGATATCTCCTAATTTCATTGACTACGAATCTAATTTTAACCAAACGACTTTCATAACAAAGATTTTACAAATTATTCGATATGTATGCTCATGCGCTACTCATCAAGAACTTAAAACCGGGAGAAAATACGAGTAAGATAATTCAATTATTGATTTTATTATGTGTAATATTATTAATTGTTTGTAATATGTAATGTTTAGAGAATTTATAATCTTTGTTAATAAATTATTTTTTAATTAAAACTAAAAAATTAAATTAAAAGATGGATGGTGAGTGAGGATGAGTAGTAGGGGTGAGCTGTGAGCAGTAGCCACAGCTCACCGCTCATTGCTTTTTAAAGAAGTATTGGAAAATGAGTATTTTTAAAAAATAGCAAAGCTCACCGTTCTTTTGCCAAATGAACAATAAAAATCAAAAAACTCATTGTTCATCGTTTATCGTCCCAAAAAGCTTCGTCCCAAACATAGACATAGCATATAGGAGTTGAGTTACGTGACTAAGAAAAAAAAGAAGGATAACTAACGGTGACATAACGATGTACAATAATATTTTGTAGGGTTGACTACATCTAATGCATCACTTTTGTTGCATAATATTTTTATTATTTTTGTATACCTTATTCTTTATTTTTAAGTCATATTCGTTCATCTTCTTATTGACTATAAACCACCGAGGGGTGTTTGATAGCCTTTGATTAGTGTAATTCATAGGACAAATCTGAATCGGTCAACGATGTGATTGTTTGTTAGCAAAATTTTCATGCGCTATATTATTTTAATTAATTCTGATCCATTCTAGACGATGCGCGATGCGCATGCAATGTCACTCACCAACCAAGTTTCTCAACATTGCCATGTTATATAACTCCTTATCACTTATTTCATGTAAATTAAAGTTTAACTATTTTTTAATGGATGTAATTGTTTAACATTGACATAATAAATTCTTAAGTTTTTAACGTACATTATTTTTAAATTAATGATGAAATTTTAAAATATAAGAAGAAAACTAGATAATGAGATTTGTAAAGATAGGACATAAAAGTATATTTCGATTCACAACAAAACCGATGAGAAACATTACTTTTTATATTGCCATTCTTATTAGCGTTTTTCTTAAGATTATACATGTACTTACATCTTATCTATCAGACTTAGTTTCGGATTATACATGAGGTTAAACTGGTAATTTTATGTTATTCAGATCCTTCATTTAACATGGTTAGCAAACGCTTTATATTTATTCAAAAGCAAGTTTACACAGAGCATGTGAATCATTCAGGACGATAAACGATTCAGCGCTAGCTAAATCATTTGTTTTATCAAACAATGCATTTAATATTTGAATGTGAATACGCCATTATGCGGCTTTGTTAAGTTGATGTTAACTAAGTTGTAGCCGATTGAACAATCATTTCCGGCCATTCACCCATTACACTAAACGTAATGGCGTGGTGTAAATGTGTGATGTTGGAGTGGTTGTGCCATGTGAGCATACTCTCTCACCATTAAGCCGACCATTCAAACACAATATAGTACTAGGTTGAGCAACAGGCAAAATCCAACCTGAATCGACCAAACCCGACCCAAAAACTGAATAAAGGTAAAACATGAACCAAGTAAAAGTTATTGAAACCGAAATAAGTATTTTGAACCGAACCGAATCAAAACCAAAAACCAAACAACATAAGGCCGGTTCGGTTCGACCCGATTTCGATCGATTTGTCAGTTCAGTTCGGTTTTTAGGTGATTTTGCTCGACACTACAATATACTCTCACTCAAAATCTACCTTTTAAAGTTAATCTTGTGCAACTCAAACCCCTAAACCCAAAATGCAAGCCCTGTATTCCATCCCCCATTTCACTATCCGGTCATGCCGGAAAACATTCAACCTCCGAGCATTCTCATCGGACTCTTCAAACCAATCTCGTGGCGGTCTTCCTAGGTTCTTCTCCGACACCTTTCCTTCTTCCAAGGTAGACCCACATCTTTTTTTCACTCTCTCTCACACAGTAACACACATACTGAGGTGTAATTTGTTTTGTTTTGTTTTAGGGGTCTGTTGTAAGAGTGCAAGGGGATGAGTTTTGGCATATGACTAAGGTTCTCAGGTTGAATACTGATGACAGGTATATATGCTAAAACTTTAGTGGTGTATATTGCACTAAATTACTACGTATCATTACTCTTTTCGTGTGTTTTGTAATATGTGTCCACCTCACTATTTTAATTTAGGGGTGTTTGTTTCGCTTATATAGCTGGCTTGTGGCTTATTTGGTTTTCGGCTTATGTTTCGCAAGCTTACTTTTGTGGCTTATTTTGAGATTTTCTGGCTTATATGAGCTTATCATGTCATGATAAGTTTATATAATCTCACAGGTTTCAAAATAAGCCACAAAAAATGAGCTTATGATACATAAGCTGAAAACCAAATAAGCCATAAGTCTGCTATATAAGCCGAAACAAACACCCCCTTTGTTCCGCTATGTCTACTTCAAACTTCAAAGTTTTAACTTATAAAATAACTGGTAAAGATTAAAGGTGAAATCTTATCGGCTGATGACTAGTTTTATAAAATTTGTCATGTACATAGTGGGCACTTATTATGAGACGGATGGAGTAGTATATTTTTTAAATAATGATGTGTTGTTTTTTAGTTAACTGGTTTTGTTGGTTTTAGGGAATAGAACGTACTAACTTTTGTGGAATTGTTGTTGAATAAGTTATATAGGTTGTGAATTAGATGTGCTAAGAGGTTGTTTGAGATTTGCTTGTTTAAGTGTTTAAATGCTCGTTTTCTAAGTAGATAAGTGATTAACGGCTTATTTGCTTATTTTGCACTGACATAAGTACTTAAGTATAAGCATATAAGCGGTTTGAAATCAGCAATTTTAATTTCTTTTTTCAGACTAATAATCTACTTGAAGTGTTTATTCGCTTTAAAATAAGTAGATGGCCCAAACACTTAAAACTGCTTATATTCTAAAAAAGATAAGCAGGCACGGGCTTAAATAAGCAATCCCAAACACCCTTGACATGGATAGTGACCTTTTTATGGATACAAAAAGTGATTGAATTAGATAATCTAGATATTGCTATCTTTATATTAGGTGGTAGAGCATTGGTTATCTTGTTGGCTTTGTTAGAATAATTGACAGAAACTAAAACAATCGAGCAGAAAAATATAGAATGTCACTTAAGTTGAGATTCAACTTCAGTTAAAGAAAGTTAATCAAATGTGTAATCGAGAGATATCTCGGGGTACTGAAGTGGTTTTAGATTTTTAAGAATAGTTTAGTGCTTATTAATAGGTCTATCATCTGGATATATTGCTCTTATTTATTGATTCATGCTGTATATGAAAATAAAAAAACTAAGAAAATACTTGTGAAAGCACCAAAGCATTTATTAAAAAAAAACCTTGGCCTTCAAAATTCAAATACTGTTTTAAGGTTAGTACGTGATACCCTTCGGTCTAGACCATTTTCATGGTGAAAAACATGAACCTTGACATCATATCGAGTTACAACTTACAACCTTTTCGTTTGAAATGTTGTAACAATGAATACTTTAAATACTTTTATTCCTGATACAAAACATAGTCAGCATGCTGTAATCATCACTGAAAATATTACTGTAAATCAATAAGATGCAATGCATAGTCGGGACTTAGGATGGACTCCCTGAGCATAAGAGTGTTTAGTTATGTAAAGCGTTAACAAATCTTAAAGCTACAATGCTTGGTTAGAATCTTGTATAGATATATAAAGTATAAAACACAATGTTATAATGCTTATCAGAGAGTGCATAGTGTATGTGAAGGTGGAAAGTAGAGGAGAGCTTTTTTGAAAATTACACCATCTTGATCCTACTTGTTATCTGTAACTAATCGTAAAAGGTGTTACAAACTTTGCAAGACAAGTTACTTCTCACACTTGATTTATTTGAATTTCTTTATATTGCAAGGATAGAGCTCTTTAATGGAAAAGGAGGTTTGGTTGAAGGGTGCATAGAGAGGATTGACCGCACTGGAGCAGATGTAGTTGCACTTGAGGATCCAAAATTAGTATCTACTAATACAACCCAATGGCATGTGTTTGCTGCTTTTGGTCAGTTTTATGGCCAGTACTTAGTAATTACAGTGATTATTTGATGTTTTTTACTGCTTGTGTGGCTTCCTTGACATACAGATTTTGTTTTTGTAGGTACTCTGAAAGGTGGTCGATCTGACTGGCTAATAGAGAAATGCACAGTATGTGTTGAATGGAGTAACTGAGTCATATACTACTAGAACTTTAGAGGTGGCAATTTTGAACCGTTTACTTATTAGCCGGTTCGTTTTTATATATCATAATCATATTAATTATAAAAAAGGGGGATTGCATTTACTCTCTAAAGAAATGGAAAATTGCATATATACTTGAAACACAATAACTCAATTCATAAGGTACAAATCTGGTAAAGCATGTTTTGGGTTACTATACATGCAATTTTTTAAGCATTAAGGGGGATATATGGAATTTTCTCTAAAAATTATCTATTAAGGGAACGGTTCAAATGGTTGACCGAGACAAACGGAGGAAAAGTTGCCCAAACTATTATATGAAATGCATTCAATGTTGTTGACACTGTTCGTATAAGGATCTATCAAAAGATGGACATGAGTGTTTGTGGGTCAACCTGTTGTGTTTTGGCCCATGCTAAAAATGACCCAGTTTAACATGAACCCTATTTGACATTTTTCCCCAACCAGCCTAACCCACCCATTTTGCTATCTTTATAGAATTTCTGTTTTGCTCTCGCTGCAAGCTAATTTGTATACCTTCAAAACTATAGGAGCTTGGCGCAAGCAGTGTAACGCCACTATTGACTGTGCGCTCTCCTTCAATATCTGAGAACAGAGTGGACAGGTTACAACGAGTCATATTGGCTGCAGCTAAACAATGTAATGTATCATATTTATATTTCTATATGCCCAACTCAAAATTAAAGTTGCCGTTCTACAGTGGTAGTATTTGCATAACCACCTTATTATTTGTATTCATGCATTATTAGCTTAATTTCTGTAAATTGCTAACCTATATTGTAGGCCAACGGCTGCATGAAATGACTTTAAACCCTCCTTTGAAAGTTGGTGGCCTCTTACCTATTGTAAGTCACTAGTATAAAGAACGATTAGTCAGTTGGGAAGTGTAATCTATTTCTTTGTTATACACGCATATTTCACTTTTTGTTATTCCTTTAGGTTTCACAATCAAAACTATCCTTTATTGCCGCAGCAGAGGCTACACCGGTTTTAAATGCTCTGTCTTTGTCTCAAAAAGAGAATGTTGGCTCGATTATCATTGGACCTGAAGGCGGTCAGTTCTCTCTTTCTCTCACTCACACTAGCCACTTGTTGTGTCCTAAGAACAATCATAATTTTCCAATTTTGCCTAAATTTAAAGATGACGCATTCTCAGGAACAATAGTATTTACTGAGATGCACAATATGCCTTTTGTATGTTTACTTTTTGTATAATCAACAAGATGACAACAAGATATCCGTAAGCACAGATAACTACCTTGATATTATATTTTGCAGGAATACTGTATGAGTGTATCATATTTGAAAATGTTGCGATAAAGGGGAAAAATAAAATAACATTAAATGTGGCAATAATAAATGACTTATTCCTAGCTTGAGTTAACAGAAGTTAATCTTGTTTTGCTTTTCTCCTTTTCTTTTATATATTAAAAGTCTTAAATCGCATCAAAATAGCATGTCGGTATTGTTCCTTGATCCTTCCTGCTATATATAATTTCTTGTCATATTCAAACTGTGTATGATAAACATTACATGTATATAATAAAATTCTAAAATTTAAGAAAGGAATTTCTCATAATTTAAATATTAAACCAGAGTTTTTCTAAGAAAATTATAGAAAATTACATGGTAGTTATCTATTGACCCGAATGATAAATGGCCAAAAAAACCTTGGATGCAACAATCTATCGTTATCTTGAATATTGCTGCAAATTACCGGTGCAAATGGGGTCAACCATATAGTGATTATGGTGCTTTTAACCTCTATGATTAGATATATAACTACAAAATCCTTGTAGATGATATTTTGCTTGCTAACAACATCATTGTGTCGGTCATCTACCTTTTAGAGTCAATTTCAGGTTTAAATACAACTATACTAGAAAAGATCCCGAACCCGTCTACGTGTCCCTATGCATCAAAATGGCTATATAGCATTTTTTTAGCTTTTATGTCATGGTACAAAATGTTTAACAATTGATAGTATTAATTTTGGTCCATAAAAGATCCATGCCAAAGGTAGTTAAGTTTTTTTCTTATATTTTTTTCCTCCTGAAACTTTGCTTTATTACTGGTTGGATGTAATTTTAATTCAAGGCTACATTTGTCAATATTATGTTCCAGACTTCGCAGAAGCAGAGGTAAACTCGATACTAGAAGCAGGAGCAACAGCAGTTGGGCTTGGGCCACATCGCCTTCGTGTTGAAACTGCAACAGTTGCACTTCTGTCAATGGCAATGTTATGGTCTGATTCTCAGCAATCATCAGAGTCTTAATATGCTGTTAGGTAAGCCTCATGTTACATCGATAGAACATCCACAAAACAATCCTATACTCTTCTTACATCTATTCTTTGCAAAACAATCCTATACTCTTCTTACATCTATTCTTTGCAGGTTGAGTATTTTTTTTCACCAAGACTAGAGTAATCTCACCTGATGTGAGACAGACGATGCTCTGAGTTTTGTCCACCCGCAAAATGCCCGATCTGAATTTAGGATCTTAGATTCCGGAGCAAGTCTTAACCAGTTAAGCATATCTATAATTGGATGCACACAATTTCCACGTGCATACTTTTGAAAAAGCTTTCTTGTGATATTTTATTTGTTAGGGTGTGTTTGTTCCATTAACATGTTTTGGGACTGAATCTGACTACCACATCTTACTAGTAAGATAAGATGGGGCTATAAAGTCTGAATCTGAATAAAATAATGTTATTTGTTTTTCGTAAAATTGTCTAAATGAGTTTAATTTTTTTTTTTTTTTTTTTTTAAGTATATATTATACCATAGCAATACTATAAATAAGTAGTTTGTGTAATTATAAAACAAAACTTTTTGTTATAAATATAATATAGTTAATAAACCATCAAATATATTATATTAACACAAGTTTTCAATTACTTATTGGGTAAGAGGAATTAAGATAAGTCATCCACCTCTTATTCAGTAAGATGTTATATGTCTGATCGGATCTGACTCAAAAGAAAGAAAGAAACATAAATGTCTGACCACCTCTGACTCAATAAGAGTAAGAGGCTACTAAGACATTTTTTCAAAAAATAAACACACACTTAGTTTAGTGAATACCTCGAGAATATTAGTTATGGAAGTGCATATTCTTGCATGAAAATTTGGATCTGTCAAAAAGACCATTCATCCTAATAACAGTTTGTGTTACGTTCATGGACGGAGCTTTATTGGGGCAGGGGTGGGCACTGGCCCCCCCAAAATTTCTTATCCCTGATGTAATTGATAACTGAGTTACTGCTAAAAGAAAATTGTTTTAACAATATGGCCCCCTTGAAATTGGAAATTGATATTTCAGCCCCCCAATAATTTGGTTCAAGCTCCGTCAATAGTTACGTTTATTTGGAGTTTTGACTATTTTACCTAGTGGGTCTTTTTTTATACTTGTATGTTATCTTAAGTGGCTTTTATGAGTTTTTATGCTGACTTTATAGTAGTTTTGCTTTTGAAGTTACTTTAGCAAGAAAATAAATCAAGAACATTCAACTATTGAATACAAGAATTTTGAGCAAAACATGATGAAATGGAAATCATATACGGAGTAATACTCTTAGCAATTCCATTGACCAAATGTCTTTATAGAGGCTGTACCGTTTGACTTTGGGCCATTATATTTTCTTTGTTCATAAGTGAATATTCAAAGAATCAATTTTTCAGAAAATTCTATCTTGGCTGCAAATATTAAGATGTCAAACTATCTTTATTTTAATAGATAAAACTAGTTATAATGCCCGCGTACGATTTGTTTTAAAAAATTTTTGAATGATATATTTTTATTTATTAAAAACCCAAATAATTTAATCTTTGTTTTGTTTGATTTGATTTATGATTTTTAGTTATATATATTTGTTTACGTAGTATTATTAAAGATAATGATTTAAAAAGTTTAATCTTAGTTGCATCTTATCTATATTTTTTTGTATTTATCTTATAATTGTGTAGTATATCAACAAAACGAATTTATAAAATTTTAAATTAAAAATAATAATTAAAAATTTAAAATATTAACTAATAAGGAAATATTTTTTTTTTTTTGAAATACAAAAGTCCCCATTTGAGGTTTTGTTTTATTATATAAAAGATACAATAAATATATAAATTTCGTTTAGAATCGTTGGTTATAACATGATAGGTCATGTTAGCAAATCATACACGAGTTAAGTGGATTTATTTTTTATTTATTTTTTAATGAGCCCACTTATTTTCTACTTCTCATATTAAATACAACATGATCTATCATGTCGAAAAATGAAATGATCATTTTCCTGGTAACAATCAGATTTCTATTAAATAATAAAATTAGTCGGAAGTTGCACTTCAATTTTACATAAGAGATCACATATATATGTTGTTTAATATTCAAATGAAGACTTAACCCCTCAAAGTTGTTAAGCGGCTAATCATTTATAAGAAATGATTTGCATATTTCAATTTTTATTTGCATACTTTAATATAAAAGTAATTAAAACAAGATAATAATATTCTTTATGAGAAAAGTTCATTTAGGGATTAGTTTTTTTTGTTACATACTAAGGGACAAATCCCCACCATACATTTAGTTTGATTTAATGGTGAAGATTAACCTAAGATTAAACATGAAAACCTAATTTTTTTTTTTTTTTTTTTTTTTTTTTTTTCTTTGTCTTTTTTATTATTCACTTTATTTATTTCTTTCTTTCTTTTTTCTTTCTTTTTTCTTTTTTTTGCTTTTTTTTCCAATTAACGTTATATATATATATATATATATATATATATATATATATATATATATATATATATATATATATATATATATATATATATATATATATATATATATATTTCTTTTCTTTTCTTTTTTTTTTCTTCTAATTCACGTTTATTTTTTATTTTATTTTATTTTATTTATTTTTTTAAATAAGTCAAGCTTTTTGATGACGTATAGTCTATATATGGGCCACGAGCCCAAATGATAAACATTACTAAGGCCCAAAGCCACCATGTGTGGGCTATTATACCTTGGGCCGCACCAATAAAGGGAATGAGCTCACATAAGTCCAAGCCCAACTAAACTACATATACGGTTTAGGTAAGGATCTTCTATCTATGGAATATATATCCTTACCTGGATAAGCACCATGAGTGCGAAACGTAAGGAGCACGAACCCTACAAGGATTCTGCGCCTATATAAGGAATGACATAACTCTCATTCAAGGTACGATCCACAAACCCTAAAACTCTTTACGAGAACCCTAAATCGATTACTTACTCTCACGCCGGAGTCTAATCGTGGGAGACAATCCCACGATAAGCCTAACGGTGTTGTTTATTTTCTTAGTGCGCAGGTTTCAAGCATTAAGAAGCGAATTGGTACGAGAGCAAGAGCTTATAATCAAGAACGCCCAACTTTTGTATCAACAAGTGGCGCCATCCGTGGGACCCTACTAAGAACTAAGAACTAGAATGACGAAGAATAAAAATTCCAGCCAGCGGACTCCGCAGCCAGAAAAACGTGACCCCCATAGGAAGAATCAACAAGATTCGACCCCTAGGCAGGTTGCTGGGACAACCAGCGCACCTGGTCACCAAGAGGAAGGGACAACCCAACCTCTTCCAGCGGTAGAATTGCCTGTAAGGACTACCCAAACCACCACAGTGGTCCCAAGCGCTGAGGAACTCCAGCGCACTCTCTTCACTACCCCTCACCAAACTGTACCTACAGTGAACAACACTGTACCACCGGGCGCGCCTTACCGAGATAGGGCGCCCAACACTGAGGCAAATATTCTTGCAGCGACTGAGGACACACTTGACCTAACATTGGGAAATTTTGTATCCCAAAACTATGAAACTCTGACTGCCCTCATGCAAGAAGAAGCAAGAAGAAGGTCGAGTGCGAGCCTTCAAGCCCGACTCAATTTTGGTCCTGAACGCGAACCATCACCACCGCGCCACCCACGAGGGAGACGCGCAGACAACGAAAAACGTACTACTATCCACGATAGGTTGGGTACGACGTCTGATTCACAGTACTCAGAGGAATATGAAGAAAGCGAAAGGCGCACTAATGTTCACTCCAGACTTGGCAGTCGAGGGATACAAGGCCGATTAGGACCTCAACATTCACCAAGCCAAGGGTCCTCCAAATCTGGGAGTAGGAGAATTTACAACAGATTGGGGAAAAGAATGTCCCCAAGTGAAGGCCCCTCAAGCTCTTCTTCTGAAAGAAGCCGGCGCAAGCGCCGAAAAAGAAACCACTCTTCCTCCAGTGACTCCTCGGACAACGAGGACAAAGAAACAGGACACTGGAAGTCAAGAGGAAGACGCCACGAAGAAGAAAACAAAGACATGTCTCTTCCATGGCATCGCCAGAAAGTTGATGCGTTTACACGACGCATCAGCGATTACTCCGACCACAAAAGGAGGCGCATGCCCACTAATGTAAAAACATATGATGGAACAGGTGATCCGGATGATCATCTAAAAGTTTTCGAATCAGCTGCCACTATCGAAAACTGGCCACAGCCTGTGTGGTGCCATATGTTTAATTCTACGTTGGTAGGGAATGCGCGCACATGGTTTAGCAAACTCCCACGACGGAGCATCGGTGGGTTTGAAGAATTACGAAAAGCATTCCGTCTCAACTTTACCCAGAGAAAGAAGTGCGCTAAAAACCCTGTTGAACTAGCCAGAGTGAAACAGCGCCAAAGGGAATCAACCAGCGCTTTTATGGAACGCTTTAAAGATGAGTGCATACAGGTAAAAGCATGTCCTGAAATTCTAAAAATTTCAGGGTTCATGAATGGGATTAACAACCCAGAACTTATCCGGAAGCTAAATGACAAAGTTCCCCAAACTTTCGATGAGCTAACAAAGCGCACAAGATCCTTCATACAAGGAGAAGCAGCCGCTGCGGACAGCAAAAAGGGTTACTCGAATTATAGGCAACAATAATAGCCTAGGAGACAATCCAACGATCAGAATAACAACCGCAGCAGGAATTACCGCAGTGGAAGAGACAATGACAAATATACCCCTCTCACAAAAACGCCGAGGGAAATATTTGTAACAGAAGGTGCAAATTTTCCAAAACCTCCACCAATGCGCACCGCAGAGGAAAAGCGCGTAGGGAATGGATACTGCGAGTACCATGGTCAAAAAGGCCATACAACTAACGAGTGCGTCCAGCTAAGACAACTAATTGAAAAGTTAGTAAGGGAATGCAGAATGGACCACCTTGTAAAAACATCAAAGAGGGAAAGGACAAACAAAGAAACGAGGGTAAGAAAGAACCTCCCAAAGAAAAAGCTGACACCATATACATGATATAGTCATGGCAACGTAAAATAAAGCAAAAAGTCAGCCAAAAATTCTCCCCAGAAAAAGAGATATCCTTCCCTACCTTAGTTGCGGACAACGCAGTAGCAGAACCTCTAACTATTGAAATACATACGGGGGGACATGATATCCACCGCATGTACATTGATGGAGGAGCATCTGCTGATATCCTATACGATCATTGTTTCAAAAGACCGAAACCTGAAATCCAAAGTCAATTGATACCAGCAACAACGTCGCTGACTGGATTCACAGAAGAAAAGATTTGGCCTATGGGGCAATTACGCTTGCTGGTGGTCGTAGGAGATGAACAACACTCAACTGCAACATGGATAAATTTCATGGTAATAAAGTCTCCCTCACCTTACAACGGCATCATTGGGAGACCTGGAATATCATCCATACGCGCTGTACCATCCACAGCGCATGGAATGCTTAAATTTCCAGTGGAAGGAGGAGTTGTCACTCTCTATAACACAACAGTACCACCAAAGGAATGCAACGCGGTAACCACTGAAGTGGAGAATATCCCATAACAGCGCGCAGAAAAAACACCAAACCTAAAGGTCGCTATTCACCCCTATTACCCGGACCAACAAGTTTCGATTGATGGATCTTTATCTGACAAAGGTAAAGCAGCCGTGTGCGCACTCCTACAAAAGAATCTAGATATTTTTGCATGGGAACCAAAACACATGACAGGAGTGTCACGCTCTATCACAGAGCATAAGCTACAAATTCGACAAGGATATCCCCCAATACGACAGAAGAAGCGCGGACAGGCCCCAGATCGTGCAAAGGCTATTCTGGAAGAAGTACATAAACTCGTAGACGCAGGCATCATGCGCGAAGTGTACTATCATGACTGGCTCTCTAACCCAGTGATGGTAAAAAAGTGCGATGGCAGTTGGAGAATGTGTGTGGACTTCACAGACCTTAACAAAGCATGTCCACAAGACTGCTATCCACTGCCAGAAATAGACTGGAAGGTAGAATCCCTGTACGGATACCCTTTCAAATGCTTCCTAGACACATACAAAGTGTAACACCCCCTAATTTGAAATGCGGCAGCAGAATAGTAATTAGGGTGTTACGGTGAGGATCGAAGTCATAATGATAGAAAATGGCTCGAAAGAGACGTTTTAAAACATAATTTCATTTATAAAAATTTGAAATACAATAGGTCCTTATCAGAGTATTATTAAAAAGCTTGATGTTTTGAACTAAATCAAACATCATTTATTTTACATCATTATTGAAATAAAGAAAACATATTTTGAAGATTTTTGCCGTCCGTTCCATGCTTGCTTCCCCTGCTAAATACCTGAGATACATGCTTAAAAGTTAACAAAAATGTTGAGTGAAATTATAGAGTTTGAATTTAATAATCATTTTGATACACAAGTAAGATTGTATTGGAAAATACAACCAGTTTGAAAATATTGATATTGCAGTTCATATATTGCTCTAAGTCTCATGACACGCAAACGTTAACAAATACCGTAAACGGCGGGTGTTTATCAAATCAATGATAAATTTGCCCTCGTGTAATAGGTGATTTGCCAGTTCCTATTTTTACTCAGATATAATTATCACGACTAATACGACTAACCACATGCATAATGACATTCTGTCAAGTATTAATGGGACAGGCTGTCAAACCTTAAATAGATCTATTCATT
Organism: Artemisia argyi; assembly: GCA_030686995.1. Classification (NCBI taxonomy): domain Eukaryota; kingdom Viridiplantae; phylum Streptophyta; class Magnoliopsida; order Asterales; family Asteraceae; genus Artemisia; species Artemisia argyi. The sequence continues at coordinate 137,402,515 of CM060699.1, forward strand.
ATATTTGCGTTCACCTCAGTAATTAATGGCTCATGAATAAGGGTCTTTTGGCATTAGCTAACTTAGGCATATATCAGTCAGGAAAGCATACAGAAAAATACTTGCCATCTATTTGTAACATGTATCCCCCTCACGGAGTTTTTGAAAATAAGTAAATGTGAGGCTATGACTCACCTTGATTGATACTGAAAATGAAGAAAATAAAGTTGGACGAATTTATGAAAACGGCTTCGAAACACAACCTGATAAATAAATTTATCTAAGAACTTGACAAAAAACTATTCGATAATTACGAAGGAAATAACGAATATTAGATATTCGTTATAACGAATAAGTGATGTGCAGTGAAAATCTTGTGATATGCATGATATGACAAAATATGATTTTTAAATTATCCATCGAAGCTTTTTCCTTTTTAATCGTAAGTAAAATATTAACTTTGTAAATATCGTTATATATATTATTAACGTTACGTTAAATAATATATATATAAATAAAAATAAAGTTTAAACATAATGTGAAATAAATTGACGAAAATAGAAAATAAATAAGAATGATAAATAAGTTACGTTTAGTCTTTGTCTCCTTTTCCAATTTTACCACTTTTACACTAACGATACTTGCGTCACACCGTTGGTCCTTTTTATATATTTTTCCACTATAGTCCTCTACTTTGTCCAATAATCAATACTAACCTTATAATATTAATTTTTATCACATTTTACCTTTATATTTCTGTATTTACAGGTTTAGTCCTTTATTTTCAATATTTACACATTTAGTCCTTCTAGGTGTCGTCGCGTTACATTTTTAGTCCAATTTTGCAAAAATAATTATAAAATTTTTCTAAAAATTTCCGAAGCTTATTTATTAAGTAACAAGCTTATTTTAACTGCTTATTTATTAAAAAGCTTAATTTTTAGCTTATGGGCCACTTAACGATTCAAATAAAGGCCCGTTAAGAGTTTTGGAGGCGAGGGCATGGAAAAAGTTTTGGGCTTGGCTTTGGGTCATTTTTATGATTCTAAAAACATTTCTTATGGGCTCTGCGGGCTTACGGATTTTAATTACTTAATGGGCTTAGATTGAGCCCAAGTCGAAAACATAAGGTTTTTAGTTTCAATTTTTGGTTTGAAAACCGGTTTGTGTCAATTCAAAATGGATCGAGTAGGATGTTAAAACGTGATTATTTTTACAAGTTGTTTATATGAAAATGTTAGTTTGCTAGGTGGTCTATGACGTCGTGAAATAATATAGTACTATCGTTAAATGAAATTTTAAGTTATACGCTTGTTTTGTGAAATGGTTGAATCGATTTATATTTTGAAAAGTTATAAATTCTACTAAGTGTTTTTCATAAATTTCATTCGATGGATGCAATTTAAAATGGATGCGTGATATGCTTGAAACGTTACAACTAAAGTGAATTGTGTGTGCTACGTGATTCCTAGGCTTTCAAAGATAGAGGCAAATCACGTTTCGTGTACTAAGATTAAATATATACGTGTGATTCATGTGCAAATTGATATACGTTCGAAACAATAACCACAAAGTGCATGACCAAATATTAACGTGTGAAATGGAATAGAAACAAGTAGAGGAAACTTACAAACACCTTAGAGGTGATCAAGAGTCGAGATTGATAGAAAAGGAACACAAGAAAATCACGTCTCAACTATATAATCCAAACATTATATATATATATATATATATATATATATATATATATATATATATATATATATTTCAAACCGATTTCCTTTCCTTGCTTCCAATATTATACCACACGACTTGTAAGTCTTTTGAGAATGGTTCGAAGGACAATTTATCTCAGTGAATGAGTTTGGAAATGAATAAGAGAAGAATGCATGCAAGTACATACATATATTACTAATATATATAACGTTTAGTAGAGAACTTCAAAGTGAATTCTTCGTATACTATTTGCATGTCAGTACTAGCTCTTAGATGAATATTTTATATTGATTTAGGGAGTGTTGTGAGAGCACAAAAAAAGGGAGATGTTGGGTGAATCATACTCTATGTCGACCATGCAATTTTTCCTTGTATACGATTTACAAAATCGTGTACAACTTATTTATACATAATCATCTTTAACATTTGAGCTTAGAATCATCTCAGGAATAATATTAGGAACGATTAGAAACAAACGAGATTCAAAACGGTTAAGTTTTGAATATATTGTAAATCGATTTGGGTTTGCTAGAGTCGAATACTTTGCCTCTTAAAAACGTATCAAAACTCAACGTATGGACGTGAGAATTGACACACTAATTGTTGGCTAGTAGGTTAACGAGATGAGAAAATAAAATATGTAGGTCATGTGTAATATTTAGAAATAAACGATGTGTTTTGGAGGGTGTTTGAACTATGTCGATCGGATGAAAATTTATAAATTGGAAATTGGGCTTTGATTCGTGGGCTTATGAATAGTGGTTGAGGTGTGGGCCGAAATAATTAAGGGTCCATTTGATTAATTAGGATGATTAGGGATTTTTAATTATATTTACTAAATATAATTAGTATTAGGATTTAGGTTTAGGATTAAATGAAAAGTTTAAGTTTCGTGTAACGTGTCGAGGACTAATTCCGTCATTTCGTGAATTATATTATTTTGTGAAAATCGCCAAAATAATATAATAAGAAAAATTTCAAATTTTTCCGAGAAAATGGGAATTAGAAACGATAACGAAGGATTATTTATTTATTAACGATTTAATTACAAGAAATTTTTACAGGGTTCTACAGTACGCACTTGTCATTCTGAATTTCGTCCCGAAATTCGATTTTAAGAAATCTAACAAGTGCGTTCTATGAAAATAAGTGTGGATATTTCTCACGGAATCTATCTTCTCTTTCCCATGTGTAAGTCGGTCCTCGCTTAGAGTCCCATCTTACTTTCACAATGGGGATACGATTCTGTTTGAGTTGTTTTATCTCTCTATCCATTATTTCCACAGGCTCTTCTGTGAACACTAGTTTGTCGTCCAATCTAATCTCTTTTAGTGGAATGACGAGAGTTTCGTCTGACAAACATTTCTTGAGTTGTGATACGTGGAATGTAGGATGTACCCTACTGAGTTCATCCGGAAGTTCTAACTTATAAGCAACTGAACCAATTCTCTCCAGAATTTTGAAAGGTCCAATGTACCTCGGATTTAACTTTCCACGTCTTCCATATCGAATCATTCCTTTCCAAGGCGAAACCTTCAACATGACTTTGTCTCCTACTTGAAATTCCATAGGCTTTCTCCTGACATCAGCATAACTCTTCTGCCTGTCACGAGCAGCTTGCAAGCATTGCTTGATTTGGAATATCTTCTCTGTAGTATCATGTATTAGCTCTGGTCCGGTGAGTTGCATATCACCAACTTCTGTCCAACAGATTGGTGATCTGCACTTCCTTCCGTACAGTGCCTCAAAAGGTGCAGCCTTTATGCTGGCATGGTAGCTGTTATTGTATGAGAATTCAACTAATGGCAAGTGTCTATCCCAACCTTTTCCGAAATCAATCACACATGCTCGGAGCATGTCTTCCAAGGTTTGGATTGTTCTCTCACTTTGTCCATCGGTTTGCGGATGATAAGCGGTGCTCATATCTAACCTAGTACCAAGAGATTTCTGTAGCGATTCCCAAAATCTTGATGTGAATCGGCTATCTCTATCAGAAATAATAGATATTGGTACCCCATGTCTAATCACAATTTCCTTAAAGTACAACTGAGCGAGTGTTTCCATCTCGTCAGTTTCCTTGATTGGTAGAAAATGTGCAGACTTGGTTAATCGATAGATGATAACCCAGATTGTGTCTAATCCGGTCGAAGTCTTTGGTAATTTGGTAATAAAATCCATTGTGATTCGTTCCCATTTCCAGACCGGAATTTCTGGTTGCACGAGTAATCCTGATGGTTTCTGAGTCTCTGCCTTTACTCTAGAGCAGGTTAAACATTTACCAACGTACTCGGCGATATCAACTTTCATATTTGGCCACCAATAATTCTTCTTAATATCTTGGTACATCTTATTGGAACCGGGATGAATAGAATATTTGGATTTATGTGATTCATGCATGATAAGGTCTCGAATACCTCTAAAGAGAGGAATCCAATATCTTTCCTTAAAACATAACATTCCATCATTTCTTCTCACAAATTCTTTTTCATTATTTGGCATTCTGTCAACCTGATCTTCCAGGTTTGACCTTCTGTCAATTTTCTCATATTGCCGGTTTTCTTCTTGTAGAGCTTCTGCTTGAGCTTTGATGATTTGAGCGGGAAGTGGCGAATGAATTGTCATTCCGAGAGATCGAACTCTAAGAGGTTGAATTCTATCTTATCTACTCAACGCATCGGCTACTACATTCGCTTTACCAGGATGGTAACGAATTTCACAGTCGTAGTCATTGAGTAATTCTAACCATCTTCTTTGCCTCATGTTTAGCTCCTTCTGATCTAGTATATGCTGTAGACTCTTGTGATCGGTGAAAACCGTACACTTTGTACTATATAGGTAATGTCTCCATATCTTAAGAGCAAAAACTACTGCTCCTAATTCTAGATCATGAGTGGTGTAGTTTTCTTCATTCTACTTCAGCTATCGTGAAGCATAGGCTATAACTTTGTCTCTTTGCATTAGTACCGTACCTAAACCATGATGAGATGCCAATACACTACAAAGTCCTCATTGCCTTCTGGTAATGCTAATATTGGTGCTTCACAAAGCTTCTGTTTCAGCAGTTGAAATGCTGACTCTTGCTTCTCTTCCCAGTTATACTTCTTGTTCTTCTGGGTTAGTTCCGTCAATGGTTTTGCAATCTTTGAAAAACCTTCTATAAATCTCCGGTAATAACCATCGAGACCTAAGAATTGACGAATCTCGGTTGGGGAGGTGGGTGACGTCCAACCTTTAACTGCTTCTATCTTCGCGGGATCTACATGGATACCTTTGTTGTTGATGATATGGCCTAAAAATTGAACGGTAGAAATCCAAAAATCACATTTGGAAAACTTGGCGTACAACTTTTCTTTCTTAAGTAACTCTAAAATAGTTCTTAAGTGTTCGGCATGCTCTTCTTTGTTGCGCGAATAGATTAAAATATCATCAATGAACACAATAACGAATTTATCCAAGTATGGTTTGCATACTCGGTTCATTAAATCCATGAATACAACTGGTGCATTGGTAAGACCAAATGGCATCACCTGAAATTCATAATGTCCGTATCGTGTTCGAAAAGCTGTCTTAGGAATGTCCTCTTCCCTAACTCTTAATTGATGATATCCTGATCTTAGATCGATTTTTGAGTAAACACTTGATCCTTGTAATTGGTCAAATAGATCGTCGATCCTTGGTAATGGATATCGATTCTTCACCGTGAGTTTGTTCAACTCTCTATAATCGATACACATTCAGAACGTTCCATCTTTCTTTTTGACAAATAGGATTGGTGCTCCCCAAGGGGATGAACTTAGTTGAATGAAACCTTTATCTGATAGTTCTTTTAACTGTTCAGATAATTCTTTCATTTCGGAGGGTGCTAATCGATATGGTGCTTTTGCAACTGGTGCTGCTCCAGGCACTAAATTGATTCGGAATTCTACTTGACGAGTTGGTGGGATTCCAGGTAAGTCTTCGGGAAATACATCAGAAAATTCTCTTACAACTGGCACTTCATCAAGTTGTTTCTTCTTTTCTTTTGTTTCTTCTCCCGTTACTTGGATTTGAAATACATGGCATCCTTTGCTTATGTATTTCATCGTCTTGGCGTACGAAATGATATTGAAAGAAGTTTTAGGTTTATCACCTTGGATGATTAAGGTTTCACCGTCGAATGGAATTTGGATGATTTTCTCGTCACAAATTATTCTGGCACGGTGTTTAGATAACCAATCCATACGAATGATGACATCAAAACTTCCCAATTGGATGGGCATAAGATTGATAGGAAAAGATTTATTTAGAAGGTGCAGTTTTCGATTAGGGTATTGGTACTTAGAATATTTCCATCTGTTAATTCTATTTCATAGATAGTATCTGATGCGTAGGGATTGCACCAAGCTTTACCTCTCGAGGGATCTCGAGAAGCTTACAACCCCCACTAGGCAGTGTACCTGATCGTTGTAGTATAGTATAGTGACAAATACCAGGGGATTGATCGTTCAGCTAGGAATAGTGTCGCTAGGATTAGAAAACCTAAATACTAGTTCTAAAGGTGAGGGATGATTATTTTTGTATTTTTATATTTTTTAGAAAGCAATTAAAAATCTCGGGTTTGAATGATTTGAGCGGAATTAGTTGTTAGTAAACTAACCCAATACTAAAGATGCAATCAAAATAAAATACTAAAAATGAAAATAAACTAAATTATACTAAGGTTGTGAGCAATAAGTGGAGAAAATGTGTTTACTTAGATTCCACTACTCCCTAGACATCTTTTACATGTTAATTACTTGTTATAGTTGCATGGATGACGGATCGTATTCCTTAATATCATTCATGGGGTGGCGCACTTAACTCCCCAATTCTATGAGCTCTTATCTCCTCCTATACCATGCCCAACACAACCATAGGGATTATAAACAATGTCTCATGCATTAAATACAACCAATAAAGACCTAGTGCACATCGGTTCATGTTTCTTAAGACGTTCAAGCATGTTACCAATTGGAGATCTGCCAGTTTTCTTAAGCCTAACATAAAAATCATTCATCCAACATAATTATAAACAAGTAATCAACACATAATTAACATCTAGGTTTCATTAGATCCAAGCAAACACAAGATAGATCTAGCCTAGCATGATGGAATTAAGACAAGAACAAGATATAGACAACCAACACATAGACATATTGATTGAATTAAAAGAACACTTATCTCAATTACACATGAAAGGTATCAAGGGCTTAGAACCCTTGAAAAACCTGTAAAATTCGCACCAAGTTCGTACTTAGGGTTTCTCCAAAACTTCTCTCTTTTTAATGTGAAAATTAGAAAAATATATATAGGAAATAGGGTCTGACAGCGTCAAGACCAAACTTGTGACGCCGTCACCTCGCAGCCAAAACTCTTCTCGGACTGCCTTGATCTACTTTTGACGCCGTCATGTATTGTGCATTTCCAGGCTGTCATGAATTTTACTCTTGATGCCCTACTTCGTGACGCCGTCAAATCTGTACTGGATCGTCATGAAAATTTGCTCTTGACGCCGTCACCTACTGTTCCCAGCAAGAAAAATTAAGACTTTGGTGTTTTCTTCACTTTTATGCTCCAAAAACGTCCGAATTGCTTCCTTTTCCAGATTTCACTTCCAAAGTACCTAAAATCACAAAAGGAACGATTTAGGGCAATATTTGATCAAATAAGTTTAATTCCAGGCTTAAATGACCCCCTAAAAGTGGTTCATTTTTTGCCTCATCATATACCCTTACACTTGAGATTTGCTTGTCCTCAAGCAAATGCGCTTTTATTCTAGTCAAAATACAAGTTAGGGGTCATTTAACACTAATATAAAAGTAATTACAACAAATAATCGTTCCACTAAAGACCAATAGACAAGCACGGAGGTCATACACTAGCACCTCACAAATAGTGTTTAGATACTTACATATCTCGGGTGTAATAAAGTATAAATTACAATATGGAAACGGAATATATCTCTCACTACCTGTCATAGCAAAATAGATTACCATAGGCTTGGGAAAGGATCAAACCTCCACCACATGGCGTAAGCACCTAGGATAAACTATCAAAGAGGTCTTTTAAAGGGTTGTAACGTTAGGTGTAGGCATATGAAATACACGGTTTTGTTGGATAAAGGAAGTTTTACTGGTGGCGAGTTAACGATCTTTGTTAATTACATGTACAATGTGGCGTTGCTAAGCCAAGACTAGACTCGACTTAAGCTAATAACAAAAATAACAAAAACATAAAATGAACATAGAATGAAAAGGGATGGTAGTCCGTATGTTTTTCTCTTTTTCTTTTTCTATTTTCTTGATTTTTCGATTTATTTATTTATTTATTTATTTTTTATTTTTTTTGCATACACTCTTACCCTACCATCCAAAATAATACATCATAAGGAATAAACGTTCCCCTTACACTTGAATTTTTACATACTTTACAATGAACTATTCTATTGACCTGAATTAAGAAAATCAAAACACTTGGAGCACTTTTAAGATTAACGTACATATGGGGGTAATAAATGATGTTCTTCCCCATTACTCCATAAATAAGTACTTTACCCACGAGTCCCAATCGTCCCAAAACAATATGTACAAGGATATGACACGACTTAGCAACCATGTAATCGATTAGATAGTTAACTTAGGGTTTAACAAATAACAAAAATGCACTAAAAATGAGCGCATACACGGAAGGCTAAGGTGATTTGGGTGTACATTTAAGTGGGGTGTAACAAATTCTTCCTTTAAGTAAAATGCTTAAAGTTAGAAACGAAAAGATAGGCTCGGAGGGGTGTACTAGGGGTTTCGTGTACTAAAAATGAGTACAACGCTAAGGGTGTGGGAAAAATTAGTTGACTTAACTAGCCAAGTAATATGACTTAAATGGTTAAGTAATTATGATACGGGTTTAACACAAGGGTGATCCTAATGCCTCTTATCATGTAGTAAATCCTACCACACGAATGTAGTCTCACTAGCGGTCTCGGGATGCATCAGTAACGCAAGTTCTAGAATCTAAATGCTACCGGTACACTCATAAGCACTAATAGTAAATGCTTTTCCTATCAAATCTAAAGGCGAACCTCACATATTTGGGTGGAAATTTTTTCTGAATATACGGTTATGTGCTAGTCATACAATCTCCTATCCATGAGACGCTTGCTATGGCTAAAGTTTCACTCCTAAATGTTGTAAAAAATTTTAAATTTGGCGCTAAAATTGCACTAGCAAGTATTTCTCATAGTTTTATTGCACATCTACCATCAAACAAAACAAACTCAAGCGAAAGTGCATATGTAAGGTATCGTCTTTTTACCCTCCCCTTACACTTAAGATGAACATTGTCCCCAATGTTCAAGTATAGAATGTAAAAGTTAAAAAGTAAAAAGAATGAAATCAAATACTCCCCTGATTCGCTCGCTATGGATAATAAGGTGGCCAGGTTAAATCTTCCTCAAAGAAAATGAACAATCAAAGCTTCCCTTCCAGAATATAAATCATCTTCTTGTCAAACATAACCTGTAAATCCTGAGAAAATAGACAAAACAACCTTGCGTAAAATCGGCGGCATCCTATATAAGTTACTAAATCCTAGAAAACAAGATAAGATATAATGCTTGTGGAATGAAGTTTGCGGATTTCCTGGAGATTATAAAACTTAATCATTCACAAAAACCATAAGACTCCGTTAGAAAAACAAAACTGGTAAAATTTCCAGATTTTTACACTTGACGCCGTCAAGAGTTAACTCTTGACGCCGTCAGAAGTGACCTGCAGAAATTCTTATGTTAAGTTTCCAGAAAATTTCTGGAAAAACTTGTCCTACTTCCTGGAAAATCCTGCAAAACTTCATTATGACTCAATACAAGCATTTGACTCTAACAAATACGAATATACATGTTCATTTAATATTGTGGAGAATCATGATCGGTTTGTTTCTTGAAAACACATTTATTTGGGGTATGGTGGAGTTAAGACTAGGCCAAAACAACAAAGTAAAGTATTTCCACTATTTTGTTTAGAAACATGATCTACCAACAATAAAAATTAAGCATGCATACGGAAGCAAATAACAAACAAACAAAAAATAAAATCACACAAAACATGGGTTGCCTCCGAAGAAGCGCTTTTCTTTATTTACGAGTCTTGTAGCTAGACTCAAGGTCATGGGTTACTACGTGATACGGGTGAGTTCCTCATTGAGGACATCTTTGGGATCAAACTTAGGTTTCAACTTCCTATCGGTTTCCTTAGTATGGTATGACCTCTCAAACTTTTCTCCATCCGGATCATACAAAGTCATCCTCATATGCCATGATCCGCCACCTTCTTTAGGTGGCTTGTCCCACCTCCATTTACACTTGTCTCCCTCTCTTTTCCACTTATTCATCTTTATGTTAATAGGCATTACGCTCAAGAACTCAATCATCTTCCTAAATACTAAGGGGTCCTCAAAGGGGTCTAGCTCTTCATCTCTAGCTATGAGTTGTTCCACCGAATGTGTTTTCTCAATGAAATCTTTTTCTAGATAAAATGGGCATTGAGGTCCAATAAAGTTCCCTTCTATCCGAGGTCCATATCTAGACGGTCTCCTATTCATCTCTACCCAATGCGGTATCGGTTCATCATCACAATCATAACTATGCTTCTTTACATCGTATACCGACCAAGTATCGCCTTCACCTACCGTTATCTTAGACTCCTTACAATCTATCATGGCGCTAGCGGTTGCTAAAAATCCTCTTCCTACCAATAATGGGCATGTAGTGTCACTAACCATGTCTAGGACGTGAAAATCCGCTAATATAGTTAACTTTCCTACGTGAACAACTACATCCTTAATCATTCCAACCGGGTGGGCAATACTCCCATCCGCTAGCCCTATCAATACCTCCGTTTCCTCTAGCTTCCCTAGCTTAAGAGCGGTGAATAAGGATATGGGAATCAAGTTGAGGCTTGACCCTAAGTCGGCTAGTGTGTCGAAAGCTTCGGATCTTCCTATCTTACAAGGCAAAACAAATATACCCGGATCATCAAGCTTTTTAGGCAACTTGTTTTGAACGAAGGCGGTCCCATTTTTACCTAGTTTAAACTTCTCATATTTTTCTAGGAGGGCACTATAGTAAGGAGCACGCGCTAAGACATCAATGACGGGGCGTTCAAGGTGAAGTTCTTTGAATTCATCGTCAAGGTCTTGCGTAAGAGGTGTTTCAACTATGCTTTTGACCGGCTCTATATTGGGTGTTTTATTTGATTGGTCCTTTTGAAGAATTTGGTTTTATTTGAAACACGTGCTCGTGGATTTAACCGAGTAGTATTGTGGACACGAAGTGGGTGACGAAACTGAAGATATGGAATTAACGTTTAGTTTCGGATTCTTGATTGTGTCGCTTGGGAGTGCTCCCATTTCTCGGTCATTGAGAACTTTCAATAATGCGTCAATTCTAGTGATCATCTCGCTTTGCTTTTGTTTGAAATCGGCTTCAAACTTAGATATGTGAGCTTCTTGAGATGCCATAAATTTTGACATCAATCCTTCAAGATTGTTGGTACTACCATAGTTGTTAGAAGGATTGTTGTTGAAAGTACGGTTGGAGGGTGGACCGGTTGGTTGGTAACGATTAGGCGGATTGGAAGAATTGGGTTGATTTTGTTTCCACCTAAGGTTGGGGTGATTTTTCCAAGAGGGGTTGTATGAATCACCATAAGTGTTTGGCTCGTGCTTGCAAGTGTACCACTTATCTCCCGCTTCGTCGGTACGCGTGGATGCGTAGTCCGTAAAAGCTGTTCCGGGGAGTTCCACACAATCATGAGTGTCGTGGGGGCCACTACATAATTCGCATGAAGAAGTGATTTTGTTCACTTGGCTTGAAGGTTTAGGAGGTTCGTAAGATTTCATGAGAAACTTGAATTGGTCCTCAAGTTCCATGATCCTACGGTCGGGAGTGCTAGAATTGTTCGAAGGCAAAGATATTGCCTTGACCGTTTTGTTCAAATCACGGGGATCATTCCAACTTTTGTTGTCATAAAGAGCAAGATCTTCTATGAGTTCCCATGATTGTTCCGCACTTAGATCACGTAGCTTACCACCGGCCGATTGGTCAATGGCTCGCCTCGTGGAGATGCCGATATGGTCATAAAAAATTTAGACTTGGAGCCAAAGATCTATGCCATGATGAGGGACTTTTTGGAGTAAGTCCTTGAAACGAGTCCATGCTTCATAAAGAGATTCATTTTGACGTTGTTGGAACATCAAGATGTCATTTCTAAGCTTAGTAGTTCTCCTCGGTGGGAAAAATTGAGCAAGGAAATGAGTGGTGAGATCATCCCATGTGGTGATGGATCCCGCGGGTAAACGCTCAAGCCATTGACTAGCTTGATCCCGTAGAGAGAATTGGAATAGGCGTAATCGGGTTGTCTCTCTAGTTTCAACACATAGGTCTATGGAATCTACGATTTTGAGGAAGTCCTTAAGATGTTGGTTTGGATCTTCAGAACGAAGTCCATGGAATGCACATCCGCTTTGCACCAACCGGATGGTGTCGGATCGCAAGGGGGTTACATTGGCTCCGGTGAGCTCAATGGTGTTTCGGTAGCCTTGGTGGCTAGGTCGGGAATACTCTCCTAAGGTTCGGGGCCTAAGGGGTTCTAATGGTGGGTTTTGTTGTGGTGGGATGACGGGTTCAAGGATTTTCCCGTTGTCCATGATGTCGGGTGGTTACGAACAAAGACACAAAGAAATAAGATAGACTAAAGAAAACCTAAAAAATAAAAATAAAATCTCACTAGAAAGGAATCTAGCAAGTAGACCTAATAAAAAGAAATTCTAACCTAGACAATAACTATTCCCCGGGCTGCGGCGCGAAAAACTTGATACGTGGGAATCGCACCAGGCTTTACCTCTCAAGGGATCTTGAGAAGCTTACAACCCCCACCAGGCAGTGTACCTGATCGTTGTAGTATAGTATAGTGACAAGTACCGGGGGATTGATCGTTCAGCTGGGAATAGTGTCGCTAGGATTAGAAAACCTAAATACTAGTTCTAAAGGTGAAGGATGATTATTTTTGTATTTTTATATTTTTTTAGAAAGCAAGTAAAAAATCTCAGGTTTGAAGGATTTGGGCGGAATTAGTTGCTAATCAACTAACCCAATACTAAAGATGCAATTAAAATAAAATACTAGAAATGAAACTAAACTAAATTATACTAAGGTTGTGAGCAATAAGTGGAGAAAATGTGTTTACTTAGATTTCACTACTCCCTAGACATCTTTTACACGTTAATTACTTGTTATAGTTGCATGGATGACGGATCGTATTCCTTAATATCATTCATGGGGTGGCGCACTTAACTCCCCAATTCTATGAGCTCTTATCTCCTCCTATACCATGCCCAGCACAACCATAGGGATTATAAACAGTGGCTCATGCATTAAATACAACCAATAAAGACCTAGTGCACATCGGTTCATGTTTCTTAAGACGTTCAAGCATGTTACCAATTGGAGATCTGCCAGTTTTCTTAAGCCTAACATAAAAATCATTCATCCAATACAATTATAAACAAGTAATCAACATATAATTAACATCTAGGTTTCATTAGATCCAAGCAAACACAAGATAGATCTAGCCTAGCATGATGGAATTAAGACAAGAACAAGATATAGACAACCAACACATAGACATATTGATTGAATTAAAAGAACACTTATCTCAATTACACATGAAAGGTATCAAGGGCTTAGAACCCTTGAAAAACCTGTAAAATTCGTACCAAGTTCGTACTTAGGGTTTCTCCAAAACTTCTCTCTTTTTAATGTGAAAATTAGAAAAATATATATAGGAAATAGGGTCTGACGGCGTCAAGACCAAACTTGTGACTCCGTCACCTCGCCGCCAAAACTCTTCTCGGACTGCCTTGATCTACTTTTGACGCTGTCATGTATTGTGCATTTCCAGGCCGTCATGAATTTTACTCTTGACGCCCTACTTCGTGACGCCGTCAAATCTGTACTGGATCGTCATGGAAATTTGCTATTGACGCCGTCAAGGATTCCTTCTTGACGCCGTCACCTACTGTTCCCAGCAAGGAAAATTAAGACTTTGGCGTTTTCTTCACTTTTATGCTCCAAAAACGTCCGAATTGCTTCCTTTTCCAGATTACACTCCCAAAGTACCTAAAATCACAAAAGGAACGATTTAGGGCAATATTTGATCAAATAAGTTCAATTCCGGGCTTAAATGTCCCCCTAAAAGTGGTTCATTTTTCGCCTCATCAGTATCTAATTCTACAGGAGTAATATTTAGAATTGCGGCAAACGAAGTAGACACAAAACTTTTATCTGCTCCTGAATCAAATAATATCTTAGCATCTTGTTGATTTAATAGGAATGTACCAGTAACAACATCAGAATTCTGCATTGTGTTCCCATCACCAAGTACATACACTCTTCCTCGGGCAACATTATTGGCAATTTTCGGACATTGAGTTCTGTAATGTCCAACTTCTCCACAACCATGGCATTTTACTGCTATCAGTTGTGTGTTGGCTCCTGTCGCTCGACAGTCCCTTGTCATATGACCAATTCTTCTACAGTTGCCACAAGTAGCCTTACATGCTACAGTATGATGCATGTTGCACTTGTTACATGGGGGTAGAGTTCCGGCATAACCTTTACTTTCTGCAGGCACTGCTGCATAAGCTCTGGAAGCTTCTTGCCGACGATTTTGTTGTTGATGATGATTACTACGGTTCTGCTGTTGATCTCTGCTGCGGTTGCTGCTTTGGTTGTTGTTGTTGTTGTTGTAGCTCCGGTTACCACTGTAACTGTTGTTGTAGCTGTGGTTGTTGCTATTGTTACTCCCACGGTTGTCAGCACTTCTTTTATGCTCATTGATCACAGAGGTAGAACCTCTTTTGATCACCCGGGTTAACAATCTCTGTGCAAGCTCCATAGCTTCTTCTACTGTCTTTGGATTCGATGAGGTAACATCTCCTTCAATGGATGGTGGCAGTCCCTCCACGTATTTCTCCAATGCTTGTTCAACATCGGGGACTATAGTTGGGCACAGCACCGAAAACTCCAGAAACTTTCTGTCGTATGTCTTCAGGTCATTGTACCTTACAACTAGCTGATGAAATTCATCCTCCAGATTTCGAATCTCTGTCCTTGGACAATACTTCTTCAACATTTTATTTTTCAACTCATTCCACGAAAGTCTGAAAGCTTCATCTGGACCCATAGCATTTGCAGTAGTGTTCCACCACGATAGTGCTTCTCCTTGAAGCGTTCCTGTAGCAAAGGTAACTTTGCTATTCTCAGGACAACCACTCCTCTTTCTCAGTATGCTCAAACCAATGGGCCATCTCAGTCACTCCTTCAATTCCTTTGAAGTTTGTTGGCTTGCAAGTCATGAAATCCTTGTAAGTACAATTACGTGGAGTAATTGTATTAGTTTCACGATTTACACCATTGGTATTATTCAAATGATCCGCTTCACGAGCTGCAGATATTCCCTCAGCAATCATTCTCTGAACCTCAGTGGGGGTCATGATCACTTCCGGGTTAGAGTTTTCGCTACTTGCATGCTCCATTTTTCTATTAATAATACAAAAATATAGCATTTAGAATTTTAAACAACTTGTTTAAAGGTTCTTGTGAAGTAGGGAAAAGAATATTTATGAGTCTTAATAATAATTGGGCACCATATGTAGTTTTTATTTTGATACAACAGTCATAATCATTCCGATATGTTAAATGCATTTTTAATACACATGAACAACCATAAGCATAAGTTAACATTTGTATATAGTAATGTCAAAACCAACAACATAACATTAATAACTTAATCAGTTGAGTTGTTATAACAAAACGATACAAGCTTATTAAATGCCACATGCGGCAGGCTTGAATGCCTTATTACTAGTACAAATACTAACTGCCTCTAATGATTAGGTATGTCCACATGTCCTCCCATCTCTAAGATCTGAGTTCGGAGCTCTTGCATCTCGGTATGATGTTGAATCTTCATATCTCCTACGATGTTTTCTAATGTATTTGCTCTTCGGTGTGCAAGCTGGGCTTCCCAAGTACGGTTCTGTCCCTCTCTTCGCAATGATATCGCGAAAGAACGTGTTTTAGAGATATCCGAATGTATCTGAGCTAACCCCTGCTGCAACTCTATCCTATCGGCTATAAGGTTATGTAAGGTGTTGTGGGTAGTATCTGAATGATCGAATGATGAATAATCAATCATCTGAAGAAGTGAGTCTATCTGATCTTTGTGATGCTCCAATCGCGTCACTACTACAGAAGGTGAAAGGGTAGAGGGAATTTCCATCCTAGCACTCTCGCCAGTTTCATTGATATGAGCTGGGGGAGTAAAACCAGGCGGATAGGGTAATGATGGTGAAAGTGGAGGAATAGAATCAGAAATACGAAGTCGGCTGATGCGGGTATATCCTCTTCAGGAATTTGTTCTCTTGGGTGAAAAGTATATGGGTAAGTTTGGCTAAAAAGATTGAGTAGGTGATCAGGTGCATATGAATCAAAATCATGACGTGGTAATGGTGTCGATAAAACAAAAGCATTGGGATTTTCAGGTGTTGTAGCAATTTCGTCTTGCTCGAAGGGTTTTGTTTCTTGGGAAACAGCGTCAGGTACAAAAGTAGAACGATAAACAGGCGAAGTAACGGACGCGACGGAAATATCAGAGTCGGAGTCGAACATACTCATATTGAAACAATACTGTAACAATTCATAAATAGCGCATAATAAGAATTTATTATCATCAAAGAATACAAAATTCTAACATATCAAAATCAAAATATCATAGCTTAATGATTAATTTACGGAGTATTGTAGCAAGCAGGTACGGCGGGCAAAATTTATATGATGAAAATTTAATTTATTTGAAAGTGTGGTTATAGTTCAATGTTTGAAAACATTTGGTTCTCTATAACCTGGCTCTGATACCAATCTGTAACACCCCCTAATTTGAAATGCGGCAGCGAAATAGTAATTAGGGTGTTACGGTGAGGATCGAAGTCATAATGATAGAAAACGGCTCGAAAGAGACATTTTAAAACATAATTTCATTTATAAAAATTTGAAATACAATAGGTCCTTATCAGAGTATTATTAAAAAGCTTGATGTTTTGAACTAAATCAAACATCATTTATTTTACATCATTATTGAAATAAAGAAAACGTATTTTGAAGATTTTTGCCGCCCGTTCCATGCTTGCTTCTCCTGCTAAATACCAGAGATACATGCTTAAAAGTCAACAAAAATGTTGAGTGAAATCATAGAGTTTGAATTTAATAATCATTTTGATACACACGTAAGATTGTATTGGAAAATACAATCAATTTGAAAATATTGATATTGCAGTTCATATATTGCTCTAAGTCTCATGACACGCAAACGTTAACAAATACCGTAAACGGCGGGTGTTTATCAAATTAATGATAAATTTGCCCTCGTGTACTAGGTGATTTGCCAGTTCCTATTTTTACTCAAATATAATTATCACGACTAATACGACTAACCACATGCATAATGGCATTCCGTCAAGTATTAATGGGACATGCTGTCAAACCTTAAATAGATCTATTCATTATATTCGCGTTCACCTCAGTGATTAATGGCTCATGAATAAGGGTCTTTTGGCAATAGCTAACTTAGACATTTATCAGCCAGGAAAGCATACAGAAAAATACTTGCGATCTATTTGTAACATGTATCCCCCTCACGGAGTTTTGGAAAATAAGTAAATGTGAGGCTATGACTCACCTTGATTGATACTGAAAACGAAGAAAATAAAGTAGGACGAATTTATGAAAACGGCTTCGAAACACAACCTGATAAATAAATTTATCTAAGAACTTGACTAAAAACTATTCGATAATTACGAAGGAAATAACGAATATTAGATATTCATTATGACGAATAAGTGATGTGCAGTGAAAATCTTGTGATATGCATGATATGACAAAATATGATTTTTAAATTATCCATCGAAGCTTTTTCCTTTTTAATCGTAAGTAAAATATTAACTTTGTAAATATCGTTATATATATTATTAACGTTACGTTAAATAATATATATATATAAATAAAAATAAAGTTTAAACATAATGTGAAATAAATTGACGAAAATAGAAAATAAATAAGAATGATAAATAAGTTACGTTTAGTCTTTATCTCCTTTTCCAATTTTACCATTTTTACACTAACGATACTTGCGTTACACCGTTAGTCCTTTTTATATATTTTTCCACTATAGTCCTCTACTTTGTCCAATAATCAATACTAACCTTATAATATTAATTTTTATCACATTTTACCCTTATATTTCTGTATTTATAGGTTTAGTCCTTTATTTTCAATATTTACACATTTAGTCCTTCTAGGTGTCGTCGCGTTACATTTTTAGTCCAATTTTGCAAAAATAATTATAAAATTTTTCTAAAAATTTCCGAAGCTTATTTATTAAGTAACAAGCTTATTTTAACTGCTTATTTATTCAAAAGTTTAATTTTTAGCTTATGGGCCACTTAACGATTCAAATAAAGGCCCGTTAAGAGTTTTGGAGGCGAGGGCATGGAAAAAGTTTTGGGCTTGGCTTTGGGTCATTTTTATGATTTTAAAAACATTTCTTATGGGCCATGTGGGCTTACGGATTTTAATTACTTAATGGGCTTAGATTGAGCCCAAGTCGAAAACATAAGGTTTTTAGTTTCAATTTTTGGTTTGAAAACCGGTTTGTGTCAATTC
Organism: Artemisia argyi; assembly: GCA_030686995.1. Taxonomy (NCBI): domain Eukaryota; kingdom Viridiplantae; phylum Streptophyta; class Magnoliopsida; order Asterales; family Asteraceae; genus Artemisia; species Artemisia argyi. The sequence goes on from CM060699.1 coordinate 137,421,002, forward strand.
AAAATGGATCGAGTAGGATGTTAAAACGTGATTATTTTTACAAGTTGTTTATATGAAAATGTTAATTTGCTAGGTGGTCTATGACGTCGTGAAATAATATAGTACTATCGTTAAATGAAATTTTAAGTTATACGCTTGTTTTGTGACATGGTTGAATCGATTTATATTTTGGAAAGTTGTAAATTCTACTAAGTGTTTTTCATAAATTTCACTCGATGGATGCAATTTAAAATGGATACGTGATATGCTTGAAACGTTACAACTAAAGTGAATTGTGTGTGCTACGTGATTCCTAGGCCTTCCAAGATAGAGGCAAATCACGTTTCGTGTACTAAGATTAAATATATACGTGTGATTCATGTGCAAATTGATATACGTTCGAAACAATAACCACAAAGTGCATGACCAAATATTAACGTGTGAAATGGAATAGAAACAAGTAGAGGAAACTTACAAACACCTTAGAGGTGATCAAGAGTCGAGATTGATAGAAAAGGAACACAAGAAAATCACGTCTCAACTATATAACCCAAACGTTATATATATATATTTCAACCCGATTTCCTTTCCTTGCTTCCAATATTATACCACACGACTTGTAAGTCTTTTGAGAATGGTTCGAAGGACAATTTATCTCAGTGAATGAGTTTGGAAATGAATAAGAGAAGAATGCATGCAAGTACGTACATATATTACTAATATATATAACGTTTAGTAGAGAACTTCAAAGTGAATTCTGCGTATACTATTTGCATGTCAGTACTAGCTCTTAGATGAATATTTTATATTGATTTAGGGAGTGTTGTAAGAGCACAAAAAAAAGGGAGATGTTGGGTGAATCATACTCTATGTCGACCATGCAATTTTTCCTTGTATACGATTTACAAAATCGTGTACAACTTATTTATACATAATCATCTTTAACATTTGAGCTTAGAATCATCTCAGGAATAATATTAGGAACGATTAGAAACAAACGAGATTCAAAATGGTTAAGTTTTGAATATATTGTAAATCGATTTGGGTTTGCTAGAGTCGAATACTTTGCCTTTTAAAAACGTATCAAAACTCAACATATGGACGTGAGAATTGACACACTAATTGTTGGCTAGTAGGTTAACGAGATGAGAAAATAAAATACGTAGGTCATGTGTAATATTTAGAAATAAACGATGTGTTTTGGAGGGTGTTTGAACTATGTCGATCGGATGAAAATTTATAAATTGGAAATTGGGCTTTGATTCGTGGGCTTATGAATAGTGGTTGAGGTGTAGGCCGAAATAATTAAGGGTCCGTTTGATTAATTAGGATGATTAGGGATTTTTAATTATATTTACTAAATATAATTAGTATTAGGATTTAGGTTTAGGATTAAATGAAAAGTTTAAGTTTCGTGTAACGTGTCGAGGATTAATTCCGTCATTTCGTGAATTATATTATTTTATGAAAATCGCTAAAATAATATAATAAGAAAAATTTCAATTTTTTCCGAGAAAATGGGAATTAGAAACGATAACGAATGATTATTTATTTATTAACGATTTAATTAAAAGAAATTTTTACAGGGTTCTACACAAAGGATATCATCAAATTCAGATGGCAGTCGAAGATGAAGAAAAAACAGCTTTCCACACCAGTCAAGGAGTTTACTGCTACACAAAAATGACTTTTGGCTTAAAAAACGCAGGCGAAACATACCAACGATTGGTGGACACAGCTTTCGAGAAACAAGTGGGTCGCAACTTGGAGGTCTACGTTGACGACCTTGTCATCAAAAGCCACACAGAGGATGAATTGGTGCGCGACATCGAGGAAACGTTCAGAACATTGGGACAAATAAACATGAAGTTAAACCCCAAGAAGTGCACCTTTGGCGCAACCGAAGGCATGTTCCTTGGATACTTAATAGAACCTGATGGAATCAAGCCTTGTCCAGAAAAAACAGAGGCTGTTATTGATCTTCCCTCACCGCGCACAATCAAAGAAGTCCAGTCATTAAATGGAAAGCTAGCAGGGCTAAACCGCTTCTTATCTAAGTCAGCAGACAAATCACTTCCTCTCTTTAAAACACTCACGAAGTGTACTAAAAAGGGAGACTTTCGTTGGACCAAAGAAGCGGAAGAAGCTTTCCAACAACTAAAACACCATCTGACATCTCTTCCCAAACTTGTCGCACTGCGGCCAGGGGAAGAGCTAATCATGTACTTATCGGCGACTCATGGAGCAGTCAACGCAGTGCTATTGACAGATAGGAATTCCGTCCAGACACCCATATACTTTGTAAGTAAAGCATTGAAGAAGACAGAGACTAACTACAGCGCTATGGAAAAGCTGGTCTTAGCTCTAGTATTCGCAGCCAAAAGACTGCGCAGATACTTTCAAGCGCACCCAATAGTGGTGATCACAGATCAGCCAATCAAACAAGTCATCTCTAAACCTGACGCATCAGGGCGGCTACAAAAGTGGAGTGTACGGTTAAGAGAATATAACATCTCATATAGACCACGCACTGCAATCAAAGGACAAGTATTAGCTGATTTTATTGTTGAGAAGCCAGATAGTGATAGTCCAACGTCTGCAACCAAAACAGATCTGCAGGAACCCTGGATTCTGTTCACAGATGGGTCTTCATGTGTAGATGGATCAGGCGCAGGCCTTATTCTCACAAACCCAGAAGGTATGGAATTCACCTATGCGCTGCGTTTCGAATTCACAGCCACAAACAATGAGGCAGAATACGAAGCCCTACTAGCTGGACTGCGCATCGCAATCCAAATGGGCGTACGCAACTTGGAAGCAAATGTAGATTCTCGACTCGTCGCTAACCATGTGCTAGGTGAATATGAAGCCAAGGATGAACACATGATTCAATACCTGGAAAAGACCAAGTCCTTAATTAAAAACTTTGACAGGTTCACAATAAAACAGGTGCCCAGGGGAGACAACAGAAAGGCTGATGCGCTTAGCAAGATCACATCTACAAGCTTCGCGCACCTATCAAAACAGGTATTGGTAGAAACCTTACAAAACAAGTCAATCTTGGAGATAGAAGTATCCACAGTGATAGAAGAACAAGATCCTACATGGATGACACCTATCATTGAATTCATTAGTAAGGGAATCTTACCACAAGACCATAAGGACACTCGAAGAGTGCGGCGCACAGCGCAGCGATTTGAACTACGAGACAACATACTCTATCGATGCTCTTTCTTACAACCTTGGCTCAGGCGTGTTGGACCTCTTCAAGCAGACTATGTACTCCGAGAAATCCACGCGGGATCATGTAGCATGCACTCAGGACCGCGATCTGTGGTAGCAAGCGCTCTACAGTCGGGGTATTATTGGCCAACCATGCACCGCGACGCACGCGATCTGATAAAGAAATGCAGCAATTGTCAAGTACATAGGCCAATTCCGCGCCGACCACAACAAGAGCTAACACCCATTACCTCACCATGGCCATTTTACAAATGGGGCATTGACATCGCGGGACCCTTTCCAGTTGCAGCAGGAGGAGTAAAGTTCCTCATCGTAGCCATAGACTACTTTACGAAGTGGATTGAAGCAAAGGCAGTGGTGAGCATCACAGGAAACCAAGTCAAACGCTTTGTCTGGGACAACATTGTCTGTCGCTTCGGACTACCCGGAGAGATTATATCAGAAAATGGAAAACAATTATGTGATAACCCATTCAAAGATTGGTGCGTGCAATTGAACATCAAGCAACACTTCGCTTCAGTAAAACACCCACAAACCAATGGCTTAGTTGAGCGCGCAAATCGCAGTCTAGGGGAAGGAATAAAAGCGTGCCTTGACAGACACAAAGGAAAGTGGGTGGACGAGCTCTCACATGTCTTATGGGCGCATCGCACCACAATCAAAACCAGTACTGGCGACACGCCATTCTCCATTGTCTACGGAACAGAGGCCGTCATACCAGCTGAGATAGGAATGCCAACTATACGAACAGCAGAGGTCAACGTCACAACAAATGACGATGAGCGGCGCATAGACTTGGACTTACTGGAAGAAAGACGTGAACGCGCAGCTATACGCGAAGCAAAGGCTAAGGCAAAAATGAAGAAGTATTATGATGCAAAGGTCAAACACACTTCCTTCAGGCCAGGAGACTTTGTATACCGCGCCAATGATGTGAGCCACGTAGAAGACACAGGCAAGCTCGGACCTAAATGGGAAGGACCTTACGAGGTCACTGATGCACTCGGCAACGGTGCATACAGGCTGCGCGATATGAAAGGTCACGACCTAGCGCGCACTTGGAACATCTGCAATCTTAAAAGATGTTATTTTTAAGCAAGGCTACGGCCATCACACAGACACCTTTGCACTTTAGGATGTGCCCAATAAGTGTTTGTTTTTTCTTTTCTTTCTTAGGAATTGTATTTTTACTTTTTCAAAAAACTTGCAAGTATTAATAAAATGTTATGGTTTCTAGCTAACTCCATAACGTATTTCACTTTATTGCGTACATACTTATATATGTCAATATTGTTATCTTATATCTTTGCCTACATGGCGTGCATGCACTAATTATAGACCCACGAAGGCATAAAGGATGAGTAAACCTACTAATTCACTCGTTGAGTAAGAGGGTTGCAAACCCATCAACATTGGATCACGCATCCTTGCTAAGCACCTTACTTTTGAGACGTTGAGGTAAGTTTTACGTGCGCATCCCACGACGGGTGCGCAAATATTAGGTACACCGTACAAAGCTTAGCAAATAACGAGCCAAGACACTTGGTCAAATAATAAAACTTAGCAAACATTAATGCAAGTATATTTTTAAGTCACGAACTTAACTTATAAAAGAGTATCTTATTCAACATTTTTACACAAAAATACAAGCAAAAGATACACTTTGTTATTCATAATACATATACAAGAAACAACCTACACACTATGGCGATGCTCAGGGCTATCCTCTGGTGCAGCAGAACTCCCCGCCACCTGAAGCTTTCTTAAAAGCAAGGCATCCTTGGGAGATACGGTGAGCACACTCACAGGAACCCCATCAGACCTGGGGATGTGAGCAGCGCCCACACCACATAATATTGCCTTGCCATGAATGCCTCTCTTATGGGCAGCTCTCTGCGCATGGCGCTCCAGTACCTCTTTCAGTGGAATTTCCCTCTCAAGGGCAAAAGGGTTCAGCATATGGCGAGGCTGCGCAAACACTGGAACCTGCAGCTGCGACTCATCTGGCTTAAGGAAGTAATCCGGCTGCGCCTCTACATCCTCCAAAATATGGCGCCCCAAGGTCAACCCCTCCATAATTACCTTTATGGAGTTGTCTTGGTCGCGCTCCAACCGTGCAATCTGAGGCAACTCAAGAACTTCCAACCCCTCCATAGCCTGCATCAGCTCGTTGTACGCAGCCGCGTTATACCCAGGTACCTCTGCCAAGTCCTTGCTCAAAAGCTTAGCCTCATGGAGATCCTCCATAGCCTGCGACCTCCCACGCTCCACTGCACACTGAACCACCTTCCCAAAGGCGCCCAACACCTCTTGGGACTCCAAAGTGCCCATAGCTGCCAGGCGCAGTCCGTGACTGATCAACCACCTACATCAACAAGGAAAACTTGTGTTAAGGAAAAGTATAGCAACATAATATGATAAAGCTGAAAAGGAAGTACCTGCACTCTGCAATGGTCGACATCAGATGAGGGTTTAACTCCTCATCGTACTCTATGCTCAGGCCGCGCAGCTTGTTCTCCTGCATCTGGACAATCTCCTCCATGCGCTCCTTGAATACTCGCAAAGTGCTCCTCCTTCTTCTCCTCCAAATACCTTACCGCCCAAGTCATGTTGGCCTTGTACTGATGAAGTTGTCCGTGTGCCTGCTCCAATTCAGCCATCGCGGTCAACTTCTCATGGGTGACCTTCTCATTGTACACCCTGGAGGACCCCACTTCAGCTTGCACTCCAGCCAGCTGCGCGCAGAGCATAGCCATCTCCTCATCTTTCTGGGCGAGATGGCTGCTCTCCCCGACGTACCTTGTCTTCAACTGAGCCACCAGCTCAGTCTGACGTGCAGCAGTCGTAGCTAACTCATCCATCAGTTGCTGCGCAGGTACGCCCTCATCAACCTTAGCTTTCCCCTCATTGTTTTCATTTTGCGGAGAAGACACGGTCTCCACGAAGGCTCCATCATCCTTCGTGGCATCATCCCTGCAATACATGAAGAAAACAGTTAGATCATACTACGACAGGTAATACAGAAAATATATAAGACAAAAATACTTACAGAAATGGAGAGGCCTCTCCGGCTTTCTTATCCGCGCCAGGGGCGGATGTCTCTTCCTCAGCAGACGACTCCTCATCCCCAATAAGGTAGCGTCTCCTCTTGGAGGTGCCACTGCAACCAGCTTCTCCCTTGCGCTTCAGCTCCCGCGCTACCTCCTTAGGTTTCAACACTTCCTCGAGCTTCAACATTTCCACTCTATCAGATGATTCAGCGTGCGCCTCCTTCTCCTGCGCCATCTCCACATCCGGCGCCACGCTCTAAACGGGCGTTACTTGGAGCGGCGGCGTATCTTCATGACCAACATCCGGCAGTACGGTCAAATGACCCCGGGTAGCCTCCAGAAGTGGCTGCTCACCCTCCCTGAGAGGGCGCACTCCCACAGTCACCTGCTTTGGCTTTTCCAGCTTAACCACAGCGAATAGATCCATCTCTGCGCACATAAACAAACAGCAAAAAGAAAGGATTAATTACTTAATGTGCGCATATAGAAAAACTTACATATTCGAAGTAGAAGGGACGAACACCCACCCCGGCCTTCCTCATCTATGAAGGTTGGCACCTCGTCAACACCACCGAAGTAATTGCGACTCAACCCCATGTGCACCAAAAACTCCTCCGGATAAGGGTTAATGGGAATACGGTTGGCGTCAAGGGTCTGCGCATCGGTCAGCCTATAGGAACCGGGTGCGGGGCGCCCATCCCTTGGCAATGTATCTTGAGTATAAAACTCAAAGGGTGAGGGAAACACCACGTCGTCAACCCAGAAAAATTGCTCCCTCCAATGCCTCAGGGAGTCTACCTTCTCAGTATAGCACTGAAGCGCACCTGGGCACTTCGCAAAGGACACCCATCCATTTGACCACGTTGTATGGTAGAAGACGTGGAACAAGGCAATAGTCGGTTCTATCGCAAGTAAACGGCAGTTTACTTCAAAATTCGACACCTTAGCCGCACCTATACAGTGCAGCTGGGAGATGTGGAGACGATAGTGATTGAGCAAATCGCTCAGAAAAATGGATATCGGTACGCGGTAATTCGCGTACTCGAAAAAACGTGTGTATAATCCTATTTTCCATTCGGGGAAATCGGCTATACACACATCAACATCTGGAGCCTCTGGATGCACATCCAGGGAAATGAAGTAGTCAGATGTAAATTGACGCACATAATTCTCAGTCATCGCAGAGCGAAAATCTTCTAATTGGGCAACCATTTTCATAAATTTACTAAGAATTGCACACAAATTTACCTAATAAAACAAATACTTTCTTTGCAAAAAAATGCTTTGAAGAAGTGAGTATGTGTTTTACTGTGTGTTTTGGTAAAATGGGGGCGGTGACTCTTATATAAGGAGGTCAAAAACCCTAAATGATGCCCACGTGGATCCCACTCACAAATACGTGTGGCTAGAAGGCGAAAAGGTACATGCACTTTTTCCCGATTTCCGAGGGACACGTGGACACAACCCCCGATTTTCGAGGTATTTCTTTGAAATATCTATGACTAGGTACATTGTACTCCAAATTGGGCGGCAATATCTCAAAAGTTCTCCCGCCACGCTTACCGCTGTTACGATTAGTCTAGCATCCGCGGCTACGAGCCACGCACACTAGACTGGGGGGACATGATGACGTATAGTCTATATATGGGCCACGAGCCCAAATGATAAACATTACTAAGGCCCAAAGCCACCATGTGTGGGCTATTATACCTTGGGCCGCACCAATAAAGGGAATGGGCTCACATAAGTCCAAGCCCAACTAAACTACATATACGGTTTAGGTAAGGATCTTCTATCTATGGAATAGATATCCTTACCCGGATAAGTACCATGAGTGCGAAACGTAAGGAGCACGAACCCTACAAGGACCCTAAATCGATTACTTACTCTCATGCCGGAGTCTAATCGTGGGAGACAATCCCACGATAAGCCTAACGGTGTTGTTTATTTTCTTAGTGCGCAGGTTTCAAGCATTAAGAAGCGAATTGGTACGAGAACAAGAGCTTATAATCAGGAACGCCCAACTTTTGTATCAACACTTTTCTTTTTTAAATAAATTCACGATTTTTTCTCCCTTTATTACGTTTTCGTCTGTTTTTGTCTGTTTTCACATGATTATATATGTTTTCAGACGTTTTTGTCCGTTTTCAGACGCTTTTTTTACCGTTTTTAAACGTTTTCGTCTGTTTTAGACGTTTTTCTTCGTTATTATACGTTTTCGTCAGTTTTTTTACGTTTTCGTCTGTTTTCAGACGTTTTTATCCATTTTCAACAGTTTTTATATGTTTTTAGACGTTTTTGTCCATTTTCATACGTTTTCATCCGTTTTTATACGTTTTTGTCCGTTTTCGTCTGTTTTTATACGTTTTTGTCCGTTTTCATACGTTTATATACGTTTTCGTCCGTTTTCATACGTTTTCGTCCGTTTTTACACGATTTCATCCGTTTTTATACGTTTTTGTCCGGTTTCATATGTTTACATTTGTTTCCGTCTGATTTCATACATTTTCTTCCATTTTTTTTATGTTTTCGTCCGTTTGTAGACGTTTTCGTCTGTTTTCTTACATTTTCGTTCATTTTCATAGGTTTTCGTCCGATTTTAAAATTTTTTGGCCAATTTTAGAAGTTTTCATACGTTTCTGAATATCACAAGTGATATTCGGAGATACTCAGACGTTTTTGACTGTTTTCGTCCATTTTTTTCTGTTTTCAAACGTTTTCGTCTATTTTCATACGTTTCGGCATTATTTGTACGTTTTTAGACGTTTTTATCCACTTTCAAACGTTTTCATCAATTTTTTACATTATCGTCTGTTTTCAAACGTTTTCGTCTGTTTTTATATGTTTTCGTCCATTTTAAGACGTTTTCGTCTGTTTTTATTTGCTTTCATCTATTTTTATCTGTTTTCATACGTTTATAAACATTTTCGTCCGTTTTTATGTATTTTTGTATGTTTTCAGACGCTTTCATCAATTTTTCATACGTTTTCGTCCGTTTTCATCAATTTTTCATACGTTTTTGTCCCTTTCCAGGCGTGTTTTTGCGCTTTCATACGTATTCGTTCGTTTTCATATGTTTTCGTCCGTTTTTATACGTTTCTGAATATCATAATTGATATTCTTAATATCACAAGTGATTTTCTTTGATATTCAAAGTATCACTTGTGATATTAATAATATCAATTGTGATATTCAGAAACGTATGAAAACGTATGAAAACGAACAAAAACAGAAGAAAACGTAAGAAAGTGAAAAAAACGTGAAATAAAAAAATGTGAAAATCACTTATAATATTCTGAATAATACTTGTAATTTTCTGAATATCACTTTTAATATTCAGAATATCACTTGTGATTTTCATGTTACAAAACATTAGTTGAACATCACTTGTGATAATCGGAATATCACTTGTGATATTCAGAATATCACTTGTGATTTTCTGAATATCACAAGTGATTTTCAACTAATGTTTTGTAACATGAAAATCACAAGTGATAATCTGAATATCACAAGTGATATTCAGAAAATTACAAGTGATATTCATGTTACAAAATGTTAGTTGAAAATCACGTGTGATATTTAGAATATCACTTGTGATTTTCATGGTACAAAATATTAGTTGAAAATCACTTGTGATATTCGGAATATCACTTGTAATATTTAGAATATCACTTGTGATTTTCTGAATATCACTTGTGAATTTCATGTTACAGAACAATTGTTGAAAATCACTTGTGATATTCAGAATATCACTTGTGATATTCAGAGTGATATTCAAAATATCACTTTTGAAAAAACGTGAATTAAAAAAAGCGTGAAATCACTTGTAATATTCTGAATATCACTTGTGATTTGTATTCAGAATATCACTTTTGATATTCAGAATATCACTTGCGTTATTCTGAATATCACTTGCGATTTTCATGTCACAGAACATTTGTTGAAAATCACTTGTGATATTCAGAATATCACTTGCGATATTCAGATATCACTTGCAATATTTTGAATATCACTTACGATATTCTGAATATCACTTGTGATTTTCAAGTTACAGAATGTTAAAAATCACTTGTGATATTCAGAATATCGCGAGTGATATTCAATATCGCTCACGATATTCTGAATATCACAAGTGATATTCTGATAATCACAGTATATCACTTGTGATATTCAGAAAGATATGAAAACGTCTGAAAACATTTAAAAACGAACGAAAATGAATGAAAACGGGCGAAAACGTATGAAAACGGACGAAAATGTATGAAAATGAACGAAAACGTAAGAAAACGGACAAAAATGAATGAAAACAGATGAAACCATATGAAAACGTATAAAAATGGACGAAAACGTATAAAAACAGACGAAAATGTATGAAAACGGACGAAAACATATGAAAACAGATGAAAACGTATGAAAATGGACAAAAATATAAGAAAACGGACGAATATATATGAAAACGGACGAAAACGTATGAAAATGGGCAAAAACGTAAGAAAGCAAACGAAAACGTATGAAAAAAATTCGAAAACAGATGAAAACGTAAGAAAACGGACGAAAACGTATAAAAACGGACACAAACGTATTAAAATGGACGAAACGTATGAAAACGTAAGAAAACAGACGAAAACGTATGAAAACGAGCGAAAATGTAAGAAAGTAGACGAAAACGTATGAAAACGGACGAAAATGTATGAAAACGAACGAAAACGTAAGAAAACTGACGAAAACATAAAAAACTGACGAATATGTATGAAAAACGAAAAAAAAAAAAAAAAAAAAAAACTTGAATTAAAGGAAAAAGACGTGAAGTTAAAAAAAAAAAAAGAAAAAAGAAAAAAAAATAAAGGAAAGAAAAGAAAAAAGGAAAAAAAAAGAATAAATAAGATAGACAAAAAGGAAAAGAAAAAAAAAACATAGACTTAGGTTGTCTTATTAAATCTTAGGTTAATCCCACCATTAGATCAAACTAAATGAATGGTGGGGATTTATCCCTCAGTTTGTAACAAAAACTTAGTTTATAAAATAATTCACCTCTATTATTTATAACTAGAAAGGTGTTCGCGCGATGCGGGGGCGGATTATTGGGGTGAAGAGGAGGGAGGTCGGGTGGTGGAAAGTGGTTGTTGGGGTGGTTGTTGAGGTGGTTATAAATTGTTTGGGGGTGGTTATTGAAGTGGTTATAAATTGTTGGGGGTGATTGTTAGGGGTGATTGTTTCCATAATTAGTAAGTAAAAGTCTGAATTTTTAAGTCTTTCTAATTATAGAATTGTCCCAAATACATTATATAGTAGTATAGATTATAAGTATTCAACGCATAAATTAAACTGTCTCAATCTAATGTGTGCAAATCAATTAATATTAAATATTGGATTAATTTCATGAATAAACATTAGGGTTCTATATACTTTTGTCCTATAAATTCATGAATAAACATTACGCTTTACAATGTTCTTAACAAATAAGCCGAATTGATTAGAAATATAGCGGGCCTTTTACTTTTCTAGTGTACGAAGATTCGAGTGGCCATCATATGATTATTATCAAGTGGTTCATATACGTCTCTAGATACACATACTTTTCTCCCAAAATAATCAAATAGATGTGGAAAAAATATTTATATAGTGAATTTAAAAGATGGATTTTTAGAAAACTGTTAATTATTTCATATGACCCTCTAAAACCATCCATTTTTTTTTTCAATCCTTCCTTGCACGTAAACATGATCATACTCGCCCAAAAACTACCTATATGGCTCGTGCTTGTTTTCATATATTTATTCTCCACCCCAACCTTATCGCAATCCGACCCCCCTTCCATCAATCTCCCTTACAGTATGTGTGGAAGGGCTGCTAATTATACTAGAAATAGCCCGTTTGAAAAAAATCTAGACAAAGGCTATGTTTGGCGCGGAGCTTTTTTGGAGCTTTTTGGGGTAATGAGCGGTGAGAATGAGCATTTTTATTTTTGATGTTTGTTTGGCATGAGAGCTGTGGGCTTTGCTATTTTTTAGGAAAGCTCATTTTCCCAATGCTTCTTTATGAAGCTGTGAGCTTTTTTGGCTACTGCTCACAGCTCACAGCTACTGCTTACTGCTACTGCTCAATGCTACTGCTCACAGCTACTTTTGCCAAACATAGCCAAAATAACCCTCCCCATCCTCTCTAATTACACAAACTCTGGCCTCGGTTTCTTTAACTACTCCACCGGGCAAGGCATTGATACAGTCTACTCAATCGCCCTATGCCGAGGTGATGTCAGTCCTGATGAGTGTCAGAGTTCTCAGTGCCGCCATTGTTAACTTGAGAAAAGATTGCCCTGACCAAAAGGAAGCAATCGTATACTACGACTACTGCTTGTTCAAGTACTCCGACCAGACTTTATTGGGAAACGATCAACCGAAGGCATTTCTCTCTTTAGGGAAGAGTGACGGATTCTCATCTGATACAGATCGTTTCAATAACATCCTACAGCCATTGTTGAACGATCGGATAGCCAAAGCGGCTCGTGGTGATTCGCGTCTCAAGTTTGCCGCCGGGAGGAAATCTACAAAAGATTTCGTAACCGTTTATGGGCTTGTGCAGTGTACTCCAGATTTAACAAGCAAGCAGTGCCGTGATTGCTTGACAGACGTAATTAGTCAGTTTTCAAATTCGTATAGTGGGAGAGTCGGAGGGAGAGCTCTTCTCCCTATGTGTAACTTTAGGTACGAGACTTATCCGTTTTTTAAGGAAGAACCACCACCAGGTATGAGATGCATCATATTGTTAGGGTTATACGGTTAAAGAGTTACGAGTAAATAGGGATGAGCATTTCAGCCCGAATCTCGGAACCAAACTAGAACCGTACCGAAACGGTACCGATCCTGATATACGGCACAGTACCGGGATTACGAAATAAGGTGAAAAAAAATCAGGACCACTAATTCGGTATGAGACCAGTACCAAATCGAGAAATTCCGGAAAAAAAAAAAGGAAAAACCTGATTTTCTGGTACCGGTACCAGTACCCGAATCCCGTTCAGTATGGTACCGGTACCACTAATTTATTTTCGAGAAAAAATCAGTACCACTAATTCGATATGAAATCGGTACGGTACCGGTACCGTGCTAATCACTACTAGTAAATATTAAACAGTGCCGCCGTATAGGAAACGAAATAAAAACAAAACGAAAAATGTTGTCGTTTTTGGTAAACGAAGGAGAGTAATTTACAAAATATACGGATATACCCTTGAACTATGTGGCCATTAACGAAAATTACCTTTCACTTTTAGTATATATAGTTTTTTTTTATATAACAAACTTTATTTTATCAAATTTTTAACAAAATTTTAGCGATTTTTTCATAAAAAAATATGCCGTTTGAAAAGAACTTTAAATTGCAAATAAAATAAGCTCAATATTGATATTTTTATGACATACATGACGATTTTATAAAAAATGTTGATGTTTAATATATTTTTTGTAAAAATAAAATAAATTCAAAGCATACCTTTAAACTCTCTAACAATTTACAAAAACTACCTTTGACTTTAGTTTTAAAAATATTCGCAACACCCTCTTGACTATGTGACGAGTTACGAAAACTACCATACATTTTTAGCTATTTAAGATTTATTATTATTATTTTTACTTTTTAAATGAACTTTATTTATAAAATATTTAACAAATATCTAGGGATTTTTTTATAAAAAATATCTGAAGGAAAAGATCTCTAAACAAACGAAATTAGTCCAATATTGCAATATTTTAAACATACGTACGATTGTATAAAACTTGATGTTTAATATATATTTTTGTAAAAATAGAATAAAATTCAAAACATACCGTTAAACTATCTAACAATTAACAAAAGCTACATTTGATTTTGTTTTAAATAAAAAATTAGCAACACCCCGATATCTTTACTTCAAACTGTTACTTCAACTTCTTATTTTTTTTTGATAATAAATTTTGAAGAAAATGACTCTAACATTGCAATCCTTTTGATTTACGTACTCTTTTATAAAGAAATTGCTTAATTTTTTTCTGTAGTAGGACAAAATGATTACAAATGTCTTATTGATATATCATGGGGCTTTGTGGTGCACTGGGTGAAGCTTATTAAGTTAAACGAGTGTGGGTGAGAGTAGTACCGGGTTGGGTGACCAACCGGGAAGTCCTCACTTGGGGACCACAAACTCTAATGATATCAACCAGCTACCTTAGAAGCCTGGGCCCAACCATCTAATGGTTGGGTATTGGGTGGAGGTATTTCACAGGCATCAAACCTTTGCTGTGTAGGATTGATGAGTACTATTATGGTACACAGGGTTGAGGTGTCCCTGCCAATCTACACTTTTACTCCCATGTCTTATTGATATAAAAGGTAATAGATAAATAATATGAATTGCGTTATACAATTTAGTTATAGGAAAACAAATGAAATTATTTATATAGATATATTTTTATTAGAGAAAAAACAGAGCAATTAAATGATTTAACAGATCAAACAATATAATGTTGCAAAGCATTGGCATTTATATTTGGTATGAACAAAGTATAAGAAACATAGGGCGATCTGCAGGTATTATTTGAAATCAAATCATACGAGATTCTGTTAATTGTTCACTTAACACAGTTAAAAAACGAGTTTAGATGTACGAGTTTGTATTTCTATATTTATATTTTCATTAATATGCATCTTTTAAAAATCAAGACGACTGCTAAGACATTGTCATTTATACACTCAAATACAATTTAAATTGAAGCTAATTATGAAAATTTGCACCAACACGCAGACACCGATTAATCTCATTATGTTCTATCTTACGTAAAATTTAATCGTAATACTATCATAAATTCATTTATGATACTTTGCTCATTTTTTATTTATTATTTATTATTTTATTTTAGTTTATGATACAATGTAAACAAATTTTGTCCTGTGAATTGCATAACTGCAAATACAAGTTTTCGCTTATTGCATGCAAAAAATGATTTTTAATAATAATAATAATAATAAAAATAATAATAATAACAATAATAATAATAATAATAATAATAATAATAATAAACTAAAGTTTAGAATTTCATAATTTAGAAAAATCAAATATAAAAATAATGATAATAGGATTCGAAATTGGGTGGAACATGAATTTAGCATTAAGTCGATTAAACTGAATATAACATTATCATTTCTTTAAAGCCTTTTTTAATTGTAAATTAAATTTGTGAATAACATTAGAATTAATTTTAGAATTAAGTACCAATGTTTAGAAAACGTGTCTAATAGTACTTAATCATTTTTTTAATTGATTTCTTCATGAATTTTATTTGCCATATTCATCGATCAAATTAATTAATTAGTGTATTAGATTCGTTAATTTACCAAAACAAATTTCTCAATTGCCACCTAAAACATGTTAAGATTTGAAACTATTAGCCGTTAATCCATAAACTATTCTATCACTTATAACATTATTTATTTATTTATTTTTCATATTCGCCATCTCTTATGAGTTTTAATATTCAAATATTGAAATTAAGATGATTCTTTGACGACATTCTTATTTTTGCAGTAACAAATTCAAGCAAGACACGGATTTTTAAGAGAGTACTAGTTATTGTCATAGTCATTGTCGTCATAATGATCACTTGCTGTTGTATCTTTATAAGATTGAGAAAAAAGCAGCATCAAACACCGCAGACCACAATTACAGAGAGTAAGATCCAAATTTCCAGATTGTATAATGATCATTCTTACTATAACAAAAATATT
This sequence comes from Artemisia argyi, assembly GCA_030686995.1. Lineage (NCBI taxonomy): Eukaryota > Viridiplantae > Streptophyta > Magnoliopsida > Asterales > Asteraceae > Artemisia > Artemisia argyi. The sequence goes on from CM060699.1 coordinate 137,437,033, forward strand.
ACAAAGTACTAATGGCTTTAGTGTCATCAATAGCTTTTATAGCAAAATCAAATAGTTTATCAAGTTAAGCACTAGGGACAGATACAATGGGAGGTAAGGTCACCTCCTCACGCACCACTCCCACTAATTAAAACCTTCACCTCTCACACGTGACTCAAACAAAAAAGAGAAGAGAGTGGTGACAACTCTCATCATTTACCTTTTTTTTTTGTTTGTGAGTGTGTGTAGGTGTTTTGTGGGGTATGCTTGTTTAAAGTGGGTATTTTTAGTGGTGGTGAGGGGAGTGGTTACCACTGAAGCTAAAAGGTGAGAGGAAAGGTGATATGGCACTGATGTAGAGGTGAGGGGAGTGGTAACCATTGTATCCGACCTAATATGAGTTAGGAGTTGTGGGGATGCACGCTCATGTGATCTAACTTTATATAAACACGACAAATAGCAGAGGTCAAAGGGGGCAAGGGGTGCAAGAGGCTCTAAAGGCAGAGCCTGAAACCTAAATGATTTTCCCAATCTTAAGTATTTGGTTTAACTTATGTTGAATTGTTGATGAATGACCAAAAAGGACATATAAAAAAAATGAAAGTTGGATTAGGAATAACTAATGTTAAAATCATATTTTTGCAAAGGAGCTTCTTATATAAACCCAAGTATCCAAGTCTCTACAGAAAAGCCACAATTTTTATGGGGGCTTATCAAAACCCCTTATATAACCACGTGAGAGTAGTCATATAAGTTTAGCCAAACATTTAATTTAAGCATATTTAAGTCAACAAACAAGCTCATAAGCATATCACATAAGCTTACCCAAACACCTCTTGTAATATAATAGATCACTTGGTTGAGGCGTGAGTAAATTATTTTGGACATTACTTTATACGAGTAGTAAATTAAATGTTAACTCTTTTTATCTATCAGTTGAAACCATGGATATTGGAACGACCGAATCTTTGCGATATAACTTTAGTTTGGTTAAAGCAGCAACGGATGACTTCTCCGAAAACAATAAGTTAGGGCAATGGGGATTTGGAGCGGTTTACAAGGTACACACGGTTGATCATTTATATTGCTAGCTTCTTTTTACTATTTATTTTCCTCATTTTGCCAAAGAATTAGAATGTTAATGTAACCAGAATATTAAAATATGTTATCAAATTGTATTTAGGGTAAACCTGAAGATGGCCAAGAGATAGCAGTAAAGAGACTAGCCAGGAATTCTGCGCAAGGTGACAAAGAATTCAAGAATGAGGTTTTGCTAGTCGCAAAACTTCAACACCGTAATTTGGTTAGGTTGCTTGGTTTCAGCATAGAAGGAAGCGAACGACTTCTCATTTACGAGTTCTTGCCAAATGCAAGTCTAGATAAAATTCTATTTGGTAAGCTCTTAAGAATCGATACTTTACAATTTCAGGGAACCATATATATTGCATATAGCAACAAATTTAGCATGTTTAGCGACTAAATGCAAACTCGATTGGTTTTAATTTTTGTTAAGTTTGTAACAAAATATTCTTTAGGATGTGACAATTAGTTTCAATTGAGTGGTGTTATTCAGGTAGCACTGGTAGCTGAAGAACTTGATTTTATTTGTTAAAAGAATTGATGATGTCTGACAAAGAAAAATATTTTGCAGAAAAGACATTAACTTAATGTTGTCTGATGGTGTTTGTAGATCCCAATAAACGTACAGTTCTTGATTGGGAAAAGCGATATATTATCATTAAAGGCATTGCCAAAGGACTTTTATACCTTCATGAAGATTCTCGTCTAAGGGTAGTTCACAGAGATATGAAAGCTGGTAACGTTTTGTTAGATTCTAAGATGGAACCTAAAATCACGGATTTTGGCATGGCAAGATTGTTCAAACCAGAGGAAACTCAAGGCGACACAAATCGAATTGTTGGAACCTAGTAAGTATACATACTTCAAACAATATCAGAAGGTAGTTGACTTGTTTAGTCCTTCACGTTGTGCAAGTGCTCAAATTCTTGTTGTTTTTTTCTGCTGTACAGTGGTTATATGGCACCCGAGTATGCAATGCATGGACAATTCTCAGTAAAATCAGATGTCTTTAGCTTTGGTGTATTAGTATTGGAGATGGTAACTAGTCAAAAAAACCAATGTTTTCGAAATGGAGATAACATTGAAGACCTACTTAGCTTTGTAAGTATCCCCAACTACAATAATTATGTAAATCAGACATATATATATATATATATATATATATATATATATATATATATATATATATATATATATATATATATATATATATATATATATATATATATATATATATATATGGGGGCTTTATTTTTAGAACCCTGTTAAGTGCGGTAACTGCGAGAACTCCAATTTTGCATTAGAAAACATGCATGTTCATATAAAACATGTATGTTTTCTTACATACACATGCCTGCGTATTAAGGTGCATGTAAGAAAACATACATGTTTTATATAAACATGCATGTTTTCTAATGCATAATTGGAGTTCTCGCAGTTCCCGCATTTAACATGGTTCTAAAAATAAAACCATTTTGCATTGCTCTATTGCACTTAACAGGTTTTTATATAAACATGTATTATGTGTATTAAGGTGTATGTAAGAAAAAATACATTTTTATATGAACATGCATGTTTTCTAATGCAAAATTGGAGTTCTCGCATTTCCCGCACTTAACATGGTTCTGAAAATAAAGATACACTATATATATATATATATATATATATATATATATATATGTGTGTGTGTGTGTGTGTGTGTGTGTATATATATATATATATATATATATATATATATACACTTTTGTGGCATACTTATAAATATGTATAGTTATGAACAGCTGTGGAGAATTGTCACACAACAAAGTAGTTCTAAATATTTATACTACACTATGTGGAAAAAACAAAATTAAACTGCAAATTTGAAAGCGTCAACAACTTACCTACTTTACATTAGTTTTTAACGAGGATGTGTCCCCTGCGCTTTGCGGCGGGATTACAAAACCTAATTTTCGGTTTGTTTTTATTTCTATAATGACAAAAATATACAACTAGAAGATATTCCATGTAAATGTAATTTGATAAAAATATCGAGAAAGCTCTCTGATAATAATAACTTTAATAAGGTAGAAAACCTATATAAGTAAGTGCAATAAAAAAAAGAAGCAAAAGTTATCAAATTTGAGAGGTTTTATGTATATTTTGAAAAGCTTAAAATTTAATGGTTGACTGGAACCTCGGGCTGTTACATCGTTACACATCAAGCTAGGCTAGCTAATCCATTATATCTACGATACATCACACAAGTATTTTACATGTTAAATGTATAAAAGGACAAATTAGTTACTATTTAGTAAATAGTAAATATTTAACATATCTTTACCCTATATAGGATAAAGATCAAATAAAAAGACAAATTTCCGTAAAAAGAGTAAAAAGATTTTTTTTTTAAAAGTTCTTGAAAAATTCCAAAAAAATTCCACAAGATCGGGTATGTTGATGCATGAAAAAGTTGTGAAGGACGTTTTTCTAAAAGTGGATACTTTACTTTTTCATGCATCAACATACCCGATCTTGTGGAATTTTTTTGGAATTATAAAAAAATACGTTTATGCATTAACTCGTTTATGCGTTTATACATTAAATCGCTTTTTTATGCATCAAAAATTCGTTTTTGGACCCAACTTCTTTTGACTTTTTTCATCAAAATAACATTGTGTATCCAACTAAAACAAGTTGAAAATTTTGTGCATGAAAATTCGTTTTTTGTGCATTAAAAAAAAAAAAAAACGTATTAAAACTCAAAATTAGAAAAACTTCTTTCACAAAAGTTTTTTGCACCAACATACCTAATCTTGTGGAATTTTTTTGGAATTTTTCGAGAACTTAAAATAAAAATCTTTTTATTCTTTTTACGGATATTTGTCTTTTTATTTGATATTTATCCTATATATATATATATATATATATATATATATATATATATATATATATATATATATATATATATATATGTGTGTGTGTGTGTGTGTGTGTGTGTGTGAAATAAAATTTATAAGTTAGCAAGATGTCTTAAGTGTAAGTGTTAGAAAAAATTTCACACTAACTATTTCTATCGCTCTATATATGGATTCCATGATTTCTTTATCATTCTACACTTTTAAAAAAGGCATTTTCATAAACTCGCATGATATCCATTCTTTTACATACACCAAGAAGAATTCACATATTTATAGTAGTGTCCCTTCCACAAAAAACTATAAAACAACATCAGAACATAACCGCTTTGTTACCAAAGACACATTAATTCTTTGCAGAAATAAATTTTTGTTGTAGTTCTATATATTGAACAACATAAATGTTAATCTTTTCTAGGCATGGAAAACATGGCGGAATAGTACACCATTAGATATGATAGATCCTACATTGAAGACAGGACCAGGTTCATCGCGCAACGTAATTAGAAGTATCCATATTGGGTTGTTATGTGTTCAAGAAAATGTTGATGGTAGGCCAACAATGGCTTCAGTTGTTCATATGCTCAATAACTTCTCCATGACACTTCCAGTACCATCAGAACCTGCACTTTTCATGCGTAGTACTGATCTTGAAATGCCACTCTTAAACGAGAACAGTTCTTCAAGATCAAGAGTCGCCCAACATTCAGTAAATGTTGTTTCAATATCTGAGATAGTTCCTAGATAGGTTGGAGAAGGCACTCGATATGATATGGTAAGTACATGCTTTTACATATAGAAACTTAATTCAGTTTTACCGTAGAAGGTTTCATCCTGATTCCTGAACTTAAAGCTACCATGTATGTGATGAACTTCTATATAAGGGCGGGTTTTTTTCGTAGTTTTCTTCTTATTATTGGATCTCTATTTTGATTTTGTATCAAATAAATTGGAATTACAATAACTTATTCAAACTTTCTCCACATAATTACATCTTGTTTGTATAATATGCATGTTAGGTTGTTAATTAGTTCCTATATTGCTGTTTTGTTTTCACAATAGCAATATTAATATTTATTGATAAATTTGTCAAATGTCAAAGTAACAATTGATTTTCTTAACAATATTAACCTTTTTGAAACAAGGAATTACATATATATCCTTCGTATAAGTTTTAATGGTCAAAGTACAATGATTTTTAGTGCTAAAGTTTTTAATGCCCAAATGTCCCTTTAAACAAATATGTACTTAGAAACCAATAAAGTAATAACTATATGTTTTCAGTTAGTTCTGGTATAGCATTGTTGGTGTATATGTCCAAAGGACATGTGTCGGACGACAAATGTCTCCACGTGCCCGAAGGACACGGATCCGAAAGAGTACAAACTGGACGACCACAACAAAGGAAGAGTACTCTTTTACCTTGAAGATCCTTTAACCCATAATGTGTTTCAAAAGCTTCAAATTTATAGTACCGATTTTGAGCTTAGAACACACTAGGGAAGTATGCCCTATCATTTTATAGTAAAGATTTGATAAGACCAGGTCGTTCCAGAGGGACTGTACTATTCTCGCTATCACAAAAAAAAAAGAAGCTAATGTTGATTGGATCAATGTTTAGCAGATATGCAAATGACAATGTTTAAAATGAATTCAATAATGGGACAAATATGATTAATTAGATTAGTTCAAATAAATCAGAAATGTGGTTATGATTATTGTGCCAATTTAGTTATAAACTCAAGGATTCGTTTTCTCAATTCCTTGACTGTAATTCATAGAATCGATAATTTTTGTCAAAATAACCTTTTTCACAAGTCATGCATAAAAACCAACCAATTAATTCAAGACTCCTACAAACTTAACCAAGACACTAATCTCAATCTCCACAACACGAAAATCTAGTTGTTCACCAAGTTACCCAAGCGCATTCCTCCAACCATAGGACAAGAGCTCATAGACAAACTTTTGTAAATGGACAATACTTGGTGGTTCTTTCGACCTATCCCAACAAGCACATACACTCAAACAAGACAAACAAGCATGATAAGATTTAGGCACAATAGGTTCTTGGTAAAAGCTTGAAATTAAAATGACAAACAATCATAACCAAAGCATTGCTTCATTATATAAACATAATCCAAGCAATCATAACAAGTTTAGCCTCTCATGACTATTACAAACATGATTTCAATAAATAAATAAGGCATGAGATATAAAGACGGGGGCTACTTTTTTATACTAACGGGGGCTACCATATGAGGTGGTACTTTTTTTGTACTTATTTTGTTTTTGTCGTTTTTGTCGTTTTTTTTTTTTTTTTTTTTTTTTTTTTTTTTTTTTTTTTTTTTTTTTGTGTTTTATGATTTGTTTTTTGTGTGTTTTGTATATTTGTGTTTTGTATAATAGCACGTTAAATATTACCCCGTTAAATAACTATAACAACAAATGTTATTATTGAATTAAACGACACGTTAAATATTACCACGTTAAATAACTGTAACAACAACTGTTATTATTAAATTAAACGACAACGTTACACATATTATTTAATGACAACAACATCTACGACATATGAAGATTATTCATCTCATTTAAAAGAGCATGGAGCCGGGCACTTGACTGACAAGCGTGATCCTCAGGATTCCTTGCCATTTCTAACTCCATTTCCAGCGCCTTTATTCTTGCCTTCAACAACTTGTTCTCATTTTTTATAGCATCGCAATTTGAGCAATGCGTTGAAGAAGATGGTTGATTAAAGTGCTCTGCTTCAAATTCATCTTTCCACGCAAAGTATCGACACCCATAGTCTTTTGTACCTGGCTGTTACATGTTAAGAAAATAATAAGAAATGTATTTTTAACAAACAAATTATTTACATAATTAAGCAAACGTATGATTATTTACCACTGAAAGAGGGCATGCATAAAACAGTCGCCCACGACTACCATCTTGCCAGGATTTCCGTTCTACAATAAATCCTCTATTACATCGGCACCAGAAAGGATTTCTTTGGCTCATCTGACCAAAGAATTTGCATAATAATTTACATCAGCAATCAATAATGTTATTACTAATTTAAACAAAGTAGTAATAACTGGTGCAGAACTAACACTCTACAAAAAAGCAACTTTTAAGTTTAAAGCAATTAACATTTAAACGATGTTGAATAATGATTTACAACATTTTCAAACAATTAACATTTAAACGATGTTGAATAATCATTTACAACATTTTCAAACAATTTACATTTAAATAAATGAATAATCATTTACAACATTTACAAACAATTAATAAATGAATAATCATTTACAACATTTACAAAATACATCGATGGTTATATATTGCATCCCATTCGTTTGCAACGGGCTATTTGAACCACCTCCATTGTGGGTGGTAATGTGGTAGATCTGAATCTCTGTCTATATTGAGACAAATGTAATAAGCACCACTGTTCTCCCTCACACGCGCAATCACAATGGGGTCAATTCCATGTGATAAGTTTGGAGCAGAAAATAGGGGTAAACATGTGAACCAACCATGACGGTCTATACATACAAGAGGTCGGCGAATAGCTGAAGCGATGACCAGACCGTTATGTGGCATCGTCATCCAGTAATCTTCAGGCACTGGTCCATTAAACCAGTTTAATGTATCACGAAGGTGGTAAAAATCTTCTTCCCCCCACATACTCACGTAAGTTACACTATGTCTTTGTAACTCTTCCATTAACATGTATCTAGCATCGCCCCACCTATTTTGGTCATGCACAATCCAATGGGCAATGCACCGAAACCCACAATTTCCGTCACCCTCCACATTATTTATACTTATTACCTGTGAACGAAAAATCTCTGGAATGCGATCAATAAAATCCTCGCTATCCTTATCTCCAACGTAAAATCTGTGTCTTATTTTTTGACCCGTGTACGAACTATGTCTCGCAGGTTCTTTGGCGCGTTTCGGGACTTTCGTGGATCTTGAATTTGTGCTTCTTCGGTGATTCATGGTTGGCACATCATTCAAGTCATTCAAGTCCAGGACTTCATTCAAGTCCGGAACTTCATTCAAGTCCGGGACTTGTGTAGCCTTGCCCTTTTTGTCCTTTGCGCTCGGACATCCACGGGTATTTTTTTGAATAGCTGGTTCACGTGTGTCAGCAGATTCAGGTTGGAATATATCTTTTAACTTCGTTAACATATTCTTCTTGACAAACGATGTTGATTTGCTAAAAATATTCTTGAATTGTCGCATGCCATCGTTAAATGAAGTATTGTCATCATCATCATCATCATCATCATCATCATCATCATCATGTTCACTGGAAGAGCCATCTTTATTCGGGGGCCTATTGATAACAGGCCACGGAACAGATAGTGTTCTCCAAAAAATATCAACTCGTTCCAGTGGAATGGGGTATCCTGAATTCAATTAAAGTGACTTGTATAAATTACTGATATTAATGTGTAAAATAACTTGATAGTTATAAATTTAATATACTTGCCATGGATAACATAGATTCGCATCTCGTGAAAGCATGGTAGTCCGTATATTGCTCGATTCTTATGGCTACATTCTTCTGGGGTAATATTCAGGTGGAGCTCTTTGTGCATGAGGTTCAAAGCATGTTTAGAAAATTTATACGTTAATTTGTGAAATAGTGGTACATCACACTTTATTAGTTTCTCGTTCATGCTTCTATTGAAAGTCTCTTTTATCGCATCTTCTTGCGTAATGAGAATCTTATCGACCGACCTCAACAACATGTCTAATTTGGACTGTGTGCCGTCCAAATATAATTTCAACAATGCGTGGTGAGCCTCAACTCTGCACGTTGTTGTCTGGCCGTAGGATTTATATCGGTCGGTAATATACGAGACAAACATGGGTGCGTAATCTTGCACCCAGTTATGCAGATACAAAGCGACATCTGAAAAGAAATGAATTAATAAAAGGTCATTCGGGTGCATATTTATTACATAATTAAAAACAATCAATTAATAATTAAGTACCCTGATAGTTGACCAATAGCTCTTGTAGGCGTCGATAACGTCGCTCGAACGATTTGAAGGTCGGAGCTTTAACCAACCAATCCCATCGGTTTTTAACGGACTCATAGTCAATATCCCCATCTGTGAATTTATTTTTGCAAAACTTAAGTATGTTTTGTTGTATATGCCATCGACAGAGTAATTGGTGAGCGTCAGGAAATTCTGCTCTTATTGCCCCAACTAACGCTAAATCTCTGTCAGTGACGATAACACGTGGGTAATATCTTTCGCCAATCACTTGCTTCACACGTTGCAATACCCATATAAAATTATGCCCTTGTTCACTGGATAAAAAGCTATACGCCATTGAAAATGTTTTGTTTGTTGAAGTTAGTCCAACAATTTCCAACAACGGCAATTTAAACACCGTGGTATTGTACGTGGAGTCCATCAGCATGACTTCAGGGAATGTACACCATATAGCATACGACGTGGGGTGCACAAAAAATAGCTCCTCAAGCTCGTTGGTATGCTCATTTACCCTCGGGTACCATGTATACCCTGATTCTTGCAAATGCGAGTAAAGGACTTGAATTGGAGTTCTATCACCTACTCTGACTCTCCGGAACTTATCTTGTGCGTTATATATAGTTATAACGCTAGACACGTTATCCGGATTACGACCCTTTATTGTCGAAAGTATATTAAGTGGTCGTACGTTATAATCTGTCAATTCTCTTACCAAACCCAACTCATCATCCTTTAATCGCATTGCATATGGCACACCATGCAACGACTCTAGCATATCATGATTATGCGTATCATCCTTCACCCTCAATACCCAATAATTTTTTGTTCGATGATATTTCGCATTTAATCTGAATGGACAAGCAGTTTTACATGTTTTGGTTTTCCGTCTGCCACTACCTTGAGGTACATACGTCCCACCCTTTGTACACCTGTAATTGATTTCGTTCATATGACCATCTTCTGATTTGGTTCTATCTTTAACAATTACAAAACCGAGCTCACGAGCTATATTTTGCGCCCATTCAGTTACTTCCTCGTGAGAACCGAAAACCTGATAATACATAACATTTTTTACTAATACCTTTGTTTTATTTTTTTATTACAACTTTTACATTTTTATAACAAAATTCTTTTACATTTTTATAACTTTTATTTTTTACATTTTTATAACTTTTATTTCACGTTTACATTTTTTACATTTTTACATTTTTATAACTTTTATTTAACTTGATTTTTTACACTTTTACATATATATTACTTTTTATTACAAAACTTAATACAAATACAAATACAAATATATTACTTTTTACATATATTACACTTTTACATTTTTTACATATATTACTTTTATTTACAAAAATAATACAAATATATTACTTTTATTACTTTTTATTACAAAAGTTAATACAAATACAAATTAAAAATAAAATAAAATAAACCCGTGTGTTTGTGGACAGCTGTCTCACCCACGCGTATACACTACCCACCTCTCACACACACTCCACACACTCACAAACTCTCTCTCTCTCTATTCTCTCTCGTTTCTCTCTCTATATTTAGATCTAAAAATGAATTTTAGATCTAAAATCAATATTTGGCAACCCAAATATTTATGTGATGTTTCTGTGATTTGAGAGAGAGTTTGTGAGTGTGTGGTGATGTTGTTGGGTAGATGGTTCTGTGTGGTGATGTTATTGGGTAGATGGTTCTGTGTGGTGATGTTAGATCCGTGTGTTAATTATCCGGTACGTTAATTGATAAAAAAATTGATTTTTTCAAAGAAACCCTAATTTTATAAATTAGGGTTTCGTAAAATTAGTTTGGGGGTTTTCAAGGTTGGAATATATTCTGTGATTGTTTTGTTAGATCCGTGTGTTAATTGATAAAAAAAATTGATTTTTTCAAAGAAACCCTAATTTTATAAATTAGGGTTTCGTAAAATTAGATTGGGGGGTTTTCAAGGTTGGAATATGTACGTGATGATTCTGTGATTGTTTTGTTAGATCCGTGTGTTAATTGATAAAAAAATTGATTTTTTCAAAGAAACCCTAATTTTATAAATTAGGGTTTCGTAAAATTAGATTGGGGGTTTTCAAGGTTGGAATATGTACGTGATGTTTCTGTGATTGTTTTGTTAGATCCGTGTGTTAATTGATAAAAATCTTATGTGGTGGTGGTTCTGTGTTCTTATGTGGTGGTGATTCTGTGTTGGTAGTTCTGTGTTCTTATGTGGTGGTGGTTCTGTGTTGGTAGTTCTGTGTTCTTATGTGGTGGTGGTTCTGTGTTCTTATGTGGTGGTGGTTCTGTGTTGGTAGTTCTGTGTTCTTATGTGGTGGTGGTTCTGTGTAGGTGGTTCTGTGTTCTTATGTCTAGTAGTCAAATATGCAAGCCCCCGTTAGAATAAAAAAGTAGCCCCCGTCTTTATATCTCATGCCATGCCAATATGGAGGTTATGCCTTTTAGGTGTACTTTTATAAAAAAACTGCTTATTATGATACTACTTAAATGCCTATAAGAACGGGGTCTATGGTGATGGTTAACCTGTGGATGTGGGTAGGTTAACACCTTGATCTGCCACCTTTGAGTGGTATGAATACCTGCTCTGGCCTACCCCCAGTCCACAGGCTCTAGTTTTAAGCATATTTAAGGCAATGATGATTTTTTAAAAAATTGATATTGGTGTGGCATTTCCAAATGGATGGCAATAGAAACTTGATTTTGCAACATTTGAAGTTACAGCCATATAATCTGAGCCTAATGTAAAAGCGTAACACTTATTGTTACCTCATTTGTGGAAAATCGTGACCTAGACATTTTGTGTTACTTGTTGTGATGCTCTGGCCCAACCCTTGTGATACTCTGCCCCAATCCTTGTTGTTACTTGTTACTTGTTGAGCTTTTGTTGTGATGCTCTGCCTTTTGTTGTGATAATCTGAGCTTTTGTTGGTGTTACTTGTTGTGATGCTCTGGCCCAACCCTTGTTGTGATGCTCTTGCCTTTTGTTGTGATACTCTGCCCCAATCCTTGTTGTTACTTGTTACTTGTTGAGCTTTTGTTGTGATGCTCTGCCTTTTTGTTGTGATAATCTGAGCTTTGTTTATAGTGGAGCAAAGCTGATTGTAACTGTTGAGCTTGTGAGTTTTTCACATGCTTCTGATACTACTTTTCTTGGTGATTTGAGGGTTGCTTGAGGAAAGCTGCAAAAGCAAGTGAGAATCTTGCTGTTTACAGGCTTGTGAGTTTTTTGGAATGGCTTGTGGATGCTGTTGAGGTTATGTAACATGTGCTTTATAAGGACGGGGGCTACTTTTTTATCTTAACGGGGGCTATCTGCACTTGGACATGATAAATTGTGTGAATCTGCACTTTGTAACAAAGGCGATGACGAATGGTTTTTAAAACCGAATGGCATGGCAAAGTGATATTTTTATCACTTTGCAGCCTTCATTATCCGAGCCTTAAGTCCATAACGAAATAGCCCCCGTTCTTGTATAACAACCCTTGTGGGCAGTTGTGTTTATAGTGTAACATGTGATATGCTGGTACAGGGCTGCAAAAGCAAGAATCTTACTGTTTATACATGTGATAGTACTTGTGATTCTGATACAGGTTACTTATGCTGTTTACAGGTTTGTGTAACTATCACTTTGTAACTAAGGCGATGACGAATGGTTTTTAAAACCGAATGGCATGGCAAAGCGATATTTTTATCACTTTGCAACCTTCATTATCCGAGCCTTACTAAAAATCTGAGCCGATAAGGCGATGACGAATATTTCTTGTATTTACTTTGTGTTGATTGTGTGAACTGCCTAAACATGAATCTGCACTTTGTGGTTGCTGCACTTTGGTCTTTGGTTGAACTTGGAGTTGGACTTTTTTGTGTGAATCTGCACATTTGGTCTTTGGTTGGACTTTGGACTTATTTTTGTGTGAATCTGCACATTTGGACAAAACATTTGTAAAAAAAACTTGTAAAAAAAAAAGACTTCAAAAAATAAATTAAAACACTTTAAAAAAAAAAAAAAAAAAAAAAAAAAAAGCTGCAAAAAGCTGACTGCTGCAGCAAAAAAGTACCTCCCTAATGTATAGGGAGGGTTTGCAGAAGCCCATAGACCCCGTTCTTAAATAAAAGGGAAAAAGAAACACAAAGAGCGCACAAGTGGTACAAGTGATCAAAGTACCAAGTTCATACAACCCTTAATCCTAATTTGCTTCTCCTTGCTATTCCCTGATCAAAAGTGATGTTCTTGACTGATAAGGGTGTGGAAAAACGTGGGGAGAAAGTTGGGTAGTGGTGTATGTTATAATGTGGTGAAATAAGGTGGTATAAATAGGCTAAAAACTGATCAGTCGCAAACATACGCTGCACATTTAGAAAAACCGGCGTACTTCTAGGATTTTCTTGGCATCAACGTACGGCAATCTTCATGGATTTTATTCTTTAGACTCTAAAAACAATTCCATTCGCTAACTTCTTAAGGTTTAGATATCATTTCTAAGCAGGCAAGAAACCCAATGCGCAGAATGTTCATAGAGAACCATTCATCGAAGATCTAACAGTCATAATCATTTTACATACTGCATTGCTTGTCTGCCTAGAAGTGATGCCTCATGCTTGAACCCTTAGAACTTAATGAATAATTGGGTAGTTTTGGATTGTTGAACACCATATTACCATATGTTGTTGGTTTTACTTCGTCAGTTGTTCACCTCAACCAAAACTACATTCAGTGGGATGTTCACTTTGTATGAACAATGCGTAGTTCGTTTGGGATTAACAGAAAAAGCATCAATGAAAAGTTAATTCTTTGGTTCTCTCAATCTCCAAGTCAAAATTCGATTGGTTGTCACAGCCTATCTTTTCTTTCAACACTGAGAAACCTGCTTTTATGATGCCGTATGAGAAAATGCTTTATTTTAATTTGTTCGATCACAAGATGTCGGTTGATTGTTAAAGATGTCATAAAAAATCTCAGGAAATGAAAATTTGATGTATGAATGCTTAATACGAAGGTAATCTCGCAAGAATATTTGCTATGCAGAAAATGTTAAATTCGCTTCAAATTCTCCACCTCCAACATCGAGTTTGATAAGTTCAGATCACTCTTATGCACAGCAAGGTCATACATGTGATATGAACCATATTCTTATTCTAATACTTTAGATAAGTCTTACTTAAACAAAGACATGGAATTAGAGGTTGGTTAGAAATGAATTCTTGTTTAGAAATCTGTAAATAGGATATTAGGGATATAACATGTTATGCTGAATTTTACGAATGGATTGGTGATTCAACCATTGTTAATCGGATCCGGTTCATATCAGTATGTTTATCACAAGGTACACAAGCATACAACTAAGATCTCATCTATAAGTTTAACCCATAGCTTCTCCATAGGCGGTAGCATTATAAGGAATACAACTCCATGTACTTTTATAAGTCCAAAATTTTCCAGTAGGCAACTTTAGGAGGAAAGAGTGTGTTCAGCAAATACACGACTTCTGGTTCCTACTTGCTACCTGTAACTAATTGAAAAAGGTGTTACAAACTTTGTACGACAATTTGTTTCTCACACTTGATTTATTTGAATTTCTTTTCATAATTTAAAATCTTGCAAGGGTAGAGCTCTTTAATGGAAAAGGAGGTTTGGTTGAAGGGTGCGTACACTCGTAGAGAGGATTGACCGCACCGGAGCAGCCGTAGTTGCATTTGAGGATCCAAAATTAGTATCTACGAATACAACCCAATGGCATGTGTTTGCTGCTTTTGGTCGGTTTTGTGGCGAGTAATTAGTAATTACAGTGATTACTTGATGTTTTTTACTGCTTGTGTGGCTTTTCCTTAACTTACAGATTTTGTTTATGTAGGTACTCTGAAGGATGGTCAATCTGACTGGCTAATAGAGAAATGCCCTGTATGTGTTAAATGGAGTAACCGTGTCATATTTTACTAGAACTTTAGAGGTGGCAATTTTAAACCGTTTACTTATTAGCCAGTCCCTTTTTATATATCATAAACATGTTAAACATAAAAAAAGGGAATTGCATTTCTGTTAAATATAAATACATGGAAATTGCATATATACCCGAAACACAAGAATTCAGTTCATAAGGTACAGTTCTATTAAAGCATGTTTTCGGTTACTATATATGCATTTTTTTAAGCTTTAAGGGGGATATATTGAATTTCCCCTAAAAAATATCTAGGAACTGTTCAAATACTTGACTGAGACAGACGGATAAAAGTCGCCCAAACTGTTTTGTGTAATGCATTCAATGTTGTTGACATTGTTCGTATAAGGATTTAGATTTTTATTGTAATAATAGTGTTTCTCGAATCAATAATAACACATTATTTATCTATCAAAAGATGGACATGAGTGTTTGTGGGTCAACCTGTTGTGTTTTGGCCCATGCTAACAATGACCCATTTTAACGTGAATCCAATTTGACGCCTTCCCTCAACCAGCCTGACCCACCCTTTTTGCTACCTCTATAGAACTTCTGTTTTGCAATCGCTGCAAGCTAATTTGTATACCTTAAAAATTATAGGAGCTTGGAGCAAGCAGTGTAACGCCACTATTGACTGCGCGCTCTCCTTCAATATCTGAGAACAGAGTGGACGGGTTGCAACGAGTCATATTGGCTGCAGCTAAACAATGTAATGTATCATGTTTATATTTCTATATGCCCATCTCAAAATTAAAGTTGCCGTCCTACAGTGGTAGTATTTGCATAACCACCTTATTATTTGTAGTTATGCATTATTAGCTTAATTTCTGTAAATTGCTAACCTATATTGTAGGCCAACGGCTGCATGAAATGACTTTAAACCCTCCTTTGAAAGTTGATGGCCTCTTAACTATTGTAAGTCACTTGTGTCGGTTTGTATGTGGGAAGTTCAATGTCTTGTATCATTAAAACGAAGAACGATTAGTCAATTGTTTAAAGTGTAATCTATTTCTTTGTTATACACTCATGTTTCACTTTTTGTTATTCCTTTAGGTTTCACAATCAAAACTATCCTTTATAGCGGCAGCAGAGGCTACGCCGGTTTTAAATGCTCCGTCTTTGTCTCAAAAAGAGAATGTTGGTTCGATTATCATTGGACCTGAAGGCGGTGAGTTCTCTCTTTCTCTCACTCACACTAGCCGCTTGTTGTGTCCTAAGAACAATGTACATAATTTTCCAATTTTGCTGAAGTCTAAAGATGACATTCTCAGGAACAATAGTATTTACTGAGATGCACAAGATGCCATTTTTTTTTGTATAATCAACAAGATGACAACAAGATATCCGTAAGCACACATAACTACCTTGTTATTATACTTTGCAGGAATACTGTACGAGTGTATCATATCTGAAAATGTTGAGATAAAGGGGAAAAATAAAATAAAATTAAATGTGGCAATAATGAATGACTTATTCCTAGCTTGAGTTAACAGAAGTCAATCTTGTTTTGCTTTTCTCCCTTTCTTTTACTCCGTATGTATTAAAGTCTTTACATCACATCAAAATAGCATGTCTATATACTTCTTTGATCCTTCCTGTTATATACAATTTCTTGTCATATTCAAACTTTGTATGATAAACATTACATGTGTATTAATAAAATTCTAAAATTATTAAAAAGGAATTTCTCATAATTTAATATGAAACCAGAGTTTTTCTAAGAAAATTAACAGAAGTCAATCTTGTTTTGCTTTTCTCCTTTTCTTTTATGTATTAAAGTCTTACATCACATCAAAATAGCATGTCTATATACTTCTTTGATCCTTCCTGTTATATATAATTTCTTGTCATATTCAAACTTTGTATGATAAACATTACATGTGTATTAATAAAATTCTAAAATTATTAAAAAGGAATTTCTCATAATTTAATATGAAACCAGAGTTTTTCTAAGAAATTATAGAAAATGGTGGGTAGTTCAGAGTTATCTATTGACCCGGATGATAAATGACCAAAAAAACCTTGGTTGCAACAATCTATCATTATCTTGAATATTGCTGCAAATTACTGGTGCAAAGGGGTCAACCATATAGTCATTATGGTGCTTTTAACCTCTATGATTAGATATATAACTACAACATCCCTTGTAGATGATATTTTGCTCGCTAACAACATCATTGTGTCGGTCATCTACCTTTTAGAGTCAGTTTTAGGTTTAAATACAACTATGCAAGAAAAGATCCGGAACCTGTCTAATTGTCCCTATGCATCTAAATGGCTATATAGCATTTTTTAGCTTTTATGTCATGGTACAATATGTTTAACAGTTGATAGCATTAATTTTGGTCCATAAAATTTCTCTAGCCAAAAGTTCTTTATAGATCCAACTTTTACTATAGAACTCATCAAGCAATCTTAGCCACTCATTTTTTTATCAAAATAAAAAAATAAACTTCCACCATTTTTTTAAAACTTAAATATTTCGCAAACCGTAAATCGTCAAGCTACAAAAAAAATACCATTGCTTCGAGAATTAAATTATCTTTCTATAGACATGCATTGTTATATACTTTCGACAAACTTTTTTTTCGCCCAGAAAAATCATATATGATTCGTAAGAATCATATATGATTCGAAGAATCGAATCATATATGATTTTTTACAAATCATATATGATTTTTACGAATCATATATGATTCTTTCTGAGCGAATAAAGTTCGTCGAAAGTATATAACAATGTATATCTATAGAAAGATCATTTAATTCTTGTCGCGATGGTATTTTTTTTGTAGCTTGAAGATTTACCATTTGAAAAATATGTTGTTTTGAAAAAAAAATGTGGAAAATATAAATGGGTGGCTATGATTGGTTGATAGGTTCTATGACATGTATGGGTTCTTCATGGATCTCAATTCAATTTCTCTATGGGGTCATCTTTTTGACAGTCAATTTTTATTAAAGTTGAAAAGATCCATGCCAAAGGTAGTTAAGTTTTTTTTCTTATATTTATTTCCTCTTGAAACTTTGCTGTATTACGGGTTGGGAGGTAAATTTAATTCAAGGCTACATTATGTCATTATGATGTTACATTTGTCAATATTGTATTCCAGACTTCACAGAAACAGAGGTAAACTCGATACTAGAAGCAGGAGCAACGGCAGTTGGGCTTGGGCCACATCGCCTTCGTGTTGAAACTGCAACAGTTGCACTTTTGTCAACGGCAATGTTATGGTCTGATTCTCAGCAATCATCACTATGCTGTTAGGTAAGCCTCATGTTACATTAATAGAACATCCACAATATAATCCTATTCTCTTACATCTATTCTTTGCAGGTTCAGTTTTTTTTTTTTTTTTTTTTTTTTTTACCAAGACTAGGGTAATCTCACCTGATGTTGAGACGGTCGATGTTCTGAGTTTGTGTCCACCAGCAAAATGCCCGATTTGAGTTTAGGACGTTAGATTCCGGAGTAAGTTTTAATCAATTGAGCATATCTATATGTGGATGGACATAGTATCCATGTGCATACCTTTGAAAAAGGATTTCTTGTGATATTTTTTGTTAGTTAAGTGAATACCTCGAGAATATTAGTTATAGCAGTGCATATTCTTGCCTGAAAAGTTGGATTCGTCAACGAGACTACATCCTAACAACACTTTGTGTTACGTTAGTTTGGAGTTTTGCCTGTTACCTAGTGGGTCTTTTTTTTATATGTTATCGTACATATAATTATGTGGCTTTTATGAGTTTTTATGCTGACTTTCTAGTAGTTTTGCTTTTGAAGTTACTTTAGCAAGAAAATAAATCAAGAACATTCAACTATTGAATACAAGAATTTTGAGCAAAACATGATGAAATGGAAGTCATATTCGGAGTAATACTCGTAGCATTTCCATTGACCAAATGTCTTTATAGCGTAGATGTACCGTTTGACTTTGGGCCATTATATTTTCTTTGTTCATAACTGAACTTATTGGTCAAACTGAAACCAGTTTCACATTTATGCAAAAAAAATAAAATAATAATAATAATAAAAAAATAAAAATAAAAATAAAAAATAAATAAAAAAAGATAAATCAGAAAAATTCATCACGAGGTTTTTAAGACTGCCCACACCAGTGACCATTGACAACCTTCATTTTACCAGACACATCAGTTTTCTCTCTCCGATAACATATTAAGCGTGTATATGGATAAGGTTCAAAGTAGATAATCACAAATCAATTAGTTGTAATTAGCCTTGATTTATGGGTGATTGTCATTTACCCAAAATAGTTTTGTATGGAAACTATATGTACTCTATTGTTTTCTATGGAATGGACACAACAATTATCCATTCAATATGGTATCGAGCCTCTAACTGATCCTTCTTTTTTCTCCAACTTTTTCGGATCTATCCCACCCATCCTCTGCTCTTTTCTAACGAACCAACACAAACATCCCCATACTCGTCCACTAAATTACAACAACCAATCACCAATTAGCTTCTCTTTATTCTTTAGGCTCCTCACAGTGGGCCGTAAAAAATCGATCATGATGATCGGTCGATCGATTTGGACGATCGATCGTCCCATTGTGGAGTGTTGAAGCAACATCGATCGCCGGCTAAAATTTTGCAAAATCGTTCGTCTAGCCGAACGATCTTTCTACCATTTAATTTCTCACAATCCCAAATTTAAAAAAAAAAGTTACCATTTGGGAAAAAAAAACTATTTATTTATTTATTTATTTTTTTTTAACCACTTTCATCCTATAAATACCCAAATTAAACTCACTTTCAAACATAATTCAAATAACAAATCAAACACAAAAAAATGGCTTGTAAACTTCCACACACTGTCGAACAAGTTCAAAACTATGTCCAAAAACAAGTCGAAATCGACGACAAGGAACGCCAAGATGCAATTATCGAAGTTATTAAGAAGTTTGAGCTGGGGAAGTTACGCAAAGAACGCCTGAGAACACGATACACAGCGTGCAAAGATATATCTGTCGAGAGAAAATATGTGATCGACCAGTTTTTGTACAATGAAAAGACGCTGATGTTGTTGAAATATTGTGGGGTTGTGTGCAAAAGATAGAGAACGAGAAATCCAACAAGATACGTTGGAGTTTTGAAGAGAATGTGCAAGCTGCTGATGCACCACCACAACAACAACAATTTGTGCAAGGTGCATCAAGTTCATCTGCACTAAGAGTTGTTGAGCCACAACAACAGCAACCTCATCTTGATAACTTTCAGCTAAGTTTTGAGGAAACTGTGAAACCTGCTGATGATGGCTGGAACTCTGAGGACGAGTGGGAGCTGAGCAGGTTGGAAGCTCAGATCGAAGAAGAGAGGTTTGCGAGCTTTGATCCGTATGACGACGGTTTTCGCTCCGACAACTCGCAGACCTGGGATCACCCAGATTATAATTGAAGTTTTAGTTTTTAATTTAGTATTGTAATGTTTTAATTTCTGTTTATGTAACGTTTATGTTTTTATTAATAAAAAATTTACGTTTGTGTTAAAAGATCCCGCCTTGTATTTAATTTTTGAATTTAAAATTTATCCCGCCTTCTGTTTGAATTTTGAATTCAAAAATATTCCGCTTCTTATATTTTATCCCCTATAAATACCACACAATACAACACTTTTCTTCACACACTCCTAAAGCATTTCACAATGAACAATCGGTGGTCAATGGAAGAAGAAGATCTGCTAGCTCGCGTATGGCTTGAAGTTCAGGATTCCGGAGACCTTGTGAGTGGACGTTCTTTTTGGAATGAAGTTACACAAAGGTTCAACAATCAGACAAATGGTGAGAACCATAATAAAAATAGTATTACGGCTATGTGGAGTAGAATGAATGCTGAATGTCGTAGGTATAATGCTATTTACAAAGAGTTGTTGCGTACAAGTAAAGACCCTTGTCGTTTCAGCAATGCAAACCGAATTTATTATGAGCGCTATGGGAGAGGGATATATTATCAACATGTGTGGTTCATTCTAAGAAACACAGATGCATGGGACAGAGACGATGAGTAATGAGAGACCCTTGTGTTATCGTGCTTTATTTGTTTTCCGTATCGTGTTTTATTTGTTTTTCGTATCGTGTTTTATCATGTAATGTCTATGTTTAATTTTTAGTTGTTTAATTCCGTATCGTTTCGTTTATGTAATATTTACGTTTTATTAATAAAATTTGTGTTTGTGTTAAAAAATATTTTTTTTAAAGAAAAAAAAAATGATGATGCAATATGGGTTGCCACTGTGATGAGAGAGATGAATATGGGTTGAAGAGAGAGAAAGCTGAGGTTGCAGCCGAAAAGATGATGCAATATGAGTTGCCACTGTGAGAAGCCTTATATTTGTTTGTGATACAAATTCTTGATTCACACTGACCCACATATCACGTGAGTGTTTGCAATAAGTTTGGATAATATTTAATTACTAACACATAAAACAATTACATAGTAATTTGTTTGAGTGGTGTAATTATTTTAGGGTGTTCCTTGTTTGTCATTGTTTATTCTACAAAACTGCATATCAACAACCATGACCACTAATCCATCCGATCATCAAGGTCCTTCCAATACTCCCATTAATAAATCTCAAAACCTATCACAACCATGTAATCACTTCAATAAAGGAACATGTAAATTTGGTGATCGATGCAACTTTATACACGACCATCGTAACCGATCCGGGTTGGCCTCTAATAAAAATATAGCAACTAATGCTACTGGTCGCATGCTTAGCACTCCAAATTCAATACAACCAAAACCTTTCTACAATTACCAGGCTCATACTACACAGCCAGCCCAACACCCTTCATTTATTTACCAGTCCCAGCAACCAATTCAGGCCCAACAGGTAGCCATATTTCCTGCTAATTTCCAACAGGTTCATAATCCATCAAATGGCATTCTCGGAGCAGCTCCGGGTTCATACCCACATCAAGCTACCTCACTTCCTAGTGCTTTTAACACTTTGACATCGCAAGACCCGACATGAAATATGGATACAGGTGCCTCTTCCCATTTAAATTCTAATACAAGTAATTTAGGTACAATTTTTAATAAACGTTTATACTCATCTGTACACGTTGGTGACGGTAATTCTATTCCCGTTACCAATACCGGCCATAGCATTATTCCTTCCCTTTATCGCCCCCTCCACCTTCATAATGTTCTTGTCACTCCCAACATCATTAAAAATATTATCTTTGTTTGTCAGTTTACTAGGGATAATAATTGCACTATCGAATTTGACGCCTTTGGTTTCTCGGTGAAGGATTTCTTGACTCGTCATATCCTCCTACGATGTGACAGTTCGGGTGATCTTTATCCGGTTACCAAGCCGTCAACTATCCATATTGCCTTGCTTTCTACAAGTTCCTCCACGTGGCATCAACGCCTCGGTCATCCAGGTGATGAAGTGCTACGGTCTCTTGTTTCACGTCATTTTATTTCATGCAATAAAGAAAAATCTACACATGTTTTTCATGCTTGTCAACTTGGCAAACATGTGAAGCTTCCTTTTTATAGTTCGAATTCCGTTGTTGAACATTGTTTTGATATTATTCATTCCGATTTATGGACATCTCCAATTGTTAGTAAAAGTGGTTTCAAATACTACGTCTTATTTCTTGATCATTTCTCTCATTATTTATGGATTTATCCTCTTCGTCATAAATCTGACATGCTTGATAAATTTTTGCATTTTCGTAATTATGTTAAGAACCAATTTAAATGCGAAATAAAAAGTTTCCAATGTGATCATGCTGGTGAGTTCGACAATAACCGCTTACATACACTTTTTGCTAACCACGGGATACAATTTAGATTTTCTTGCCCAAAAACCTCCCAACAAAATGGCAAGGCGGAACGCATGATTAGAACCATCAACAATGTCATTCGTACGCTCTTGTTTCAAGCTATCTTACCCCCCACCTTTTGGGTTGAGGCCCTACATATGGCCGCTTATCTACTCAACCTTTTACCTTATACCGCCATCAACAACGAAATCCCCTATAAAAGACTTTTTCACAATGCTCCCAACTACTCTAACTTACGTATATTTGGGTGTCTATGCTACCCTCACCTACACTCCCCTCACAAACTTGCCCCACGAGCAACACCGTGCATCTTCTTGAGATATCCCGCCTATCACCGTGGCTATCGATGCCTAGACCTTGAAACAAATAAAATTTTACTTTCCCGACATATCACCTTTGACGAAACCCAATTCCCTTACCGCTCAATGACACCCGAATCTCCACCTTCCTACACCTTTTTAGACTCTACACCGTCCCCTCTACTTCACCAAGTGCTTACTAACCCCCCATCACCAAATACACTGCAGGACTTTCCTAATACCCATTATGCGCCCATCACACCTACTGCTCACACGAGTTTACCCAACAGCCCACTACCCGCAGCTCAACCACAACCCAACAGCCTACAAACAGCAACCCAAAATCAACCATCACCAGCCCAACAACCTCCTACGCAAACAATCAACCAAGACACCTCTACCCAACCTACACAACCTCTTACCAAACCACCCCGTACTCACCGCATGGTCACTCGGTCACAATCAGGCATTGTCAAACCCATTGAACGTCTCTCACTTCATACTTCTCCTATCTCACCTGATGCGTGGGAATCGCAACAGGCTTTACCTCTCGAGGGATCTCGAGAAGCTTACAACCCCCACCAGGCAGTGTACCTGATCGTTGTAGTATAGTATAGTGACAAGTACCGGGGGATTGATTGTTCAGCTTAGGAATAGTGTCGCTAGGATTAGAAAGCCTAAATACTAGTTCTAAAGGTGAGGGATGATTATTTTTGTGTTTTTATATTTTTTAGAAAGCAAGTAAAAATCTCGAGTTTTGAAGGATTTGGGCGGAATTAGTTGCTATTCAACTAACCCAATACTAAGATGCAATCAAAATACTAAAAATGAAAATAAACTAATTTATACTAAGGTTGTGAGCAGTAATTGGAGAAAATGTGTTTACTTAGATTTCACTACTCCCTAGATATCTTTTACACGTTAATTACTTGTTATAATTGTATGGATGATGGATCGTATTCCTTAATACCATTCATGGGGTGGCATACATAACTCCCCAATTCTATGAGCTCTTATCTCCTCCTACACCATGCCCAGCACAACTATAGGGATTGTAAACAGTGGCTCATGCATTAAATACAACCAATAAAGACCTAGTACGCCTCGGTTCATGTTTCTTAAGACGTTCAAGCATGTTACCATTTGGAGATCTGCCAGTTTTCTTAAGCCTAACATATAAATCATTCATCCAAAACAAGAATAAACAAGTAATCAACACATAATCAATATCTAGGTTTCATTAGATCTAAGCAAACACAAAAGAGATCTAGCCTAGCATGATAGAATTAAGACAAGAACAAGATATAGACAACCAACACATAGACATATTGATTGAATTAGAAGAACACTTATCTTAATTAATCATGCAAGTATTCAAGGGGTTGGAACCCTTGAAAAACCTGTAAAGTTACACCAAAATCGTCTTTAGGGTTTCTCCCAAAACTTCTCTCTTCTAATGTGAAAAACTAGAAAACTATATATAGGAAAATAGGGATGACGGCGTCAAGAACAAAGGTGTGACGCCGTCATCTCGCCGCCAAATACTTCCTCGGACGGCCTTGATCTACTTCTGACGCCGTCAAAGCCTAGGCCGTCACACAAATTACTCTTGACGCCCTGTGTGTGACGCCGTCATCAACTACGGATTTTAATTCTTGGGGTTTTAACGCCGTCAAGAAAAACTCTTGACGCCTTCATGTACTGTTCCCAGCATGGAAAATTGAGACTTTGCCGTTTTCTTCACTTTTATGCTCCCAAAACGTCCAAAATGGCTTCTTTTCCAGAATTCACTCTCCAAGTACCTAAAATCACAAAAGGAACGATTTAGGGCAATATTTGATCAAATAAATTCGGATTCGGGCTTAAATGACCCCCTAAAAACGGACCATTTTTCGCCTCATCATATACCCTTACACTTGAGATTTGCTTGTCCTCAAGCAAATGCGCTTTTATTCTAGTCAAAAGACAAGTTAGGGGTCATTTAACACTAATATAAAAGTAATTACAACAAATAATCGTTCCACTAAAGACCAATAGACAAGCTCGGAGGTCATACACTAGCACCTCACAAATAGTGTTTAGATACTCACATCTCTCGGGTGTAATAAAGTATAAATTACAATATGGAAACGGAAGATATCTCTCACTACCTGTCATAGCAAAATAGATTACCATAGGCTTGGGAAAGGATCAAACCTCCACCACATGGCGTAAGCACCTAGGATAAACTATCAAAGAGGTCTTTTAAAGGGTTGTAACGTTAGGTATAGGGATATGAATTACACGGTTTTGTTGGATAAATGAAGTTTTACTGGTGGCGAGTTAACAATCTTGGTTAATTACATGTACAAGATGGCGTTGCTAAGCCAAGACTAGACTCGACTTAAGCTAATAAATGAAAAATAACAAAAACATAAAATGAACATAGAATGAAACGGGATGGTAGTCCGTATGTTTTTTCTCTTTTTCCTTTTTCTAATTTTTTATTTTCTTTTTCTTGATTTTTTTATTTTATTTTATTTTATTTTATTTTTATTTTTTTTTTGTGCATACACTCTTACCCTACCATCCAAAATAATACATCATAGGGAATGAAAATTCCCCTTACACTTGAATCTTTACATACTTTACAATTAACTAATCTAATGACTCGAATTAAGAAAATCAAAACACTTGGAGCACTTTTAAGATTAACGCACATATGGGGGGTAATAAATGATGTTCTTCCCCATTACTCCATAAAATAAGTACTTACCCATGAGTCCCAATCGTCCCAAAACAATATGTACAAGGATATGACTCGACTTAGCAACCATGTAATCAATTAGAAAGTTAACTTAGGGTTTAACAAATAACAATAATGCACAAAAAATGAGCGCATACACGGAAGGCTAAGGCGATTTGGGTGTACATTTAAGTGGGGTGTAACAAATTCTTCCTTTAAGTAAAATGCTTAAAGTTAGAAACGAAAAGATAGGCTCGGAGGGGTGAACTAGGGGTTTCGTGTACTAAAAATGAGTACAACGCCAAGGGTGTGGGAAAAATTAGTTGACTTAACTAGTCAAGTAGTATGACTTAAATGGTCAAGTAATCATGATACGGGTTTAACACAAGGGTGATCCTAATGCCTCTTATCATGTAGTAAATCCTACCACACGAATGTAGTCTCACTAGCGGTCTCGGGATGCATCACTAACGCAAGTTCTAGAATCTAAATGCTACCGGTACACTCATAAGCACTAATAGTGAATGCTTTTCCTATCAAATCTAAAGGCGAACCTCACATATTTGGGTGGAAAATTTTTCTGAATATACGGTTATGTGCTAGTCATACAATCTCCTATCCATGAGACGCTTGCTATGGCTAAAGTTTCACTCCTAAATGTTGTAAAAAATTTTAAATTTGGCGCTAAAATTGCACTAACAAGTATTTCTCATAGTTTTATTACACATTTACTATCAAACAAAACAAACTCTAGCGAAAGTGCATATGTAAGGTATCATCTTTTTACCCTCCCCTTACACTTAAGATGAACATTGTCCCCAATGTTCAAGTAAAGAATGTAAAAGTGAAAAAGTAAAGAGAATGAAATCAAATACTCCCCTGATTCGCTCGGTATGGATAATAGGATGGCCAGGTTAAATCTTCCTCCAAGAAAATGAACAATCAAAGCTTCCCTACTAGAATATAAATCATCTTCTTGTCATACATAACCTGTAAAACCTGACAAAATAGACAAGACAACCTCGCGTAAAATCGGCGGCATCCTATATAAGTTTCTAAGTCCTAGAAAACAAAGTAAGATATAATGCTTGTGGAATGAAGTTTGCAGATCTCCTGGAGATTATAAAACTTAATAATTCACAAAAACCATAAGACTCCGTTAGAAAAACAAAACCGGTAAAATTTCCAGATTTTTACTCCTGACGCCGTCAAGAGTAAACTCATGACGCCGTCAGAATGGACCTGCAGAAATTCTTATGTTAAGTTTCCGGAAAATTTCTGGAAAAACTTGGTCTTACTTCCTGGAAAATCCTGCAAAACTTCATTATGACTCAATACAAGCATTTGACTCTAACAAATACGAATATACATGTTCATTTAATATTGTGGAGAATCATGATCGGTTTGTTTCTTAAAAACATATTTGGGGTTTCCCCTTACACTTATCTTTTGCAAAAAATACTTTTAGGTTGGAGTTAAGACTAGGCCAAACAACATAGTAAAGTATTTCCACATTTTAATTTAGAGACATGATCAACCAACAATAAAATAAAGCATGCATACGGAAGCAAATAACAAACAAATAAAATAAAATCACACAAAACATGGGTTGCCTCCCAAGAAGCGCTTTTCTTTATTTACGAGTCTTGTAGCTAGACTCAAGGTCATGGGTTATTACGTGATTCGGGTGAGTTCCTCGTTGAGGACATCTTTGGGATCAAACTTAGGTTTCAACTTTCTATCGGTTTCCTTAGTATAGTATGACCTTTCAAACTTTTCTCCATCCGGATCATACAAGGTCATTCTAATATGCCATGACCCGTCACCTTCTTTAGGTGGCTTGTCCCACCTCCATTTACACTTATCTCCCTCTCTTTTCCATTTATTCCTTTCTATGTTAATGGGCATTACGCTTAATAACTCAATCATCTTCCTAAAGACTAAGGGGTCCTCAAAGGGGTCTAGCTCTTCATCTCTAGCTATGAGTTGTTCTACCGAATGTGTCTTTTCAACAAAGTCTTTTTCTAGATAGAATGGGCATTGAGGTCCTATAAAGTTCCTTTCTATCCAAGGTCCATATCTAGACGGTCTCCTATTAATCTCTACCCAATGCGGTGTTGGTTCATCATCATAATCATAACTATGCTTCTTAACATCATACACCGACCAAGTATCGCCTTCACCTACCATTATCTTTGATTACTTGCAATCTATCATGGCACTAGCAGTTGCTAAAAATCCTCTTCCTACCAATAATGGGCATGTAGTGTCACTAACCATGTCTAGGACGTGAAAATCCGCTAATATAGTCAACTTTCCTACGTGAACAACTACATCCTTAATCATTCCAACCGGGTGTGCAATACTCCCATCCGCTAGCCCTATCAATACCTCCGTTTCCTCTAACTTTCCTAGCTTAAGAGCGGTGAATAAGGATAAGGGAATCAAGTTGAGGCTTGACCCTAAATCGGCTAGTGTGTCGAAAGCTTCGGATCTTCCCATCTTACAAGGCAAAACAAATATACCCGGGTCATCAAGCTTTTTAGGCAACTTGTTTTGAACGAAGGCGGTCCCATTTTTACCTAGCTTACACTTCTCATATTTTTCTAGGAGGGCACTATAGTAAGGAGCACGCGCTAAGACATCAATGACGGGGCGTTCAAGGTGAAGTTCTTTGAATTCATCGTCAAGGTCTTGCGTAAGAGGTGTTTCAACAATGCTTTTGACCGGCTCTATAGTGGGTGTTTTATTTGATTGGTCCTTTTGGGGAACTTGGTTTTGTTTGAAACACGTGCTCGTTGATTTAACCGAGTAGTATTGTGGACACGAAGTGGGTGACGAAACTGAGGATATGGAATTAACGGTTAGTTTCGGATTCTTGACCGTGTCACTCGGGAGTGCTCCCATTTCTCGGTCATTGAGAACTTTCAACAATGCATCAATTCTAGTGGTCATCTCGCTTTGCTTTTGTTTGAAATCGGCTTCAAACTTAGATATGCGAGCTTCTTGAGATGCCATGAACTTTGACATCAATCCTTCAAGATTGTTGGTACTACCATAGCTGTTAGAAGGATTGTTGTTGAAAGTACGGTTGGGTAGTGGACCGTTTGGTTGATAACGATTAGGTGGATTGGAAGAATTGGGTTGATTTTGTTGCCACCTAAGGTTTGGGTGATTTTTCCAAGAGGGGTTGTATGAATCACCGTAAGGGTTTGGCTCGGGCTTGAAAGTGTACCACTTATCTCCCGCTTCGTCGGTACGCGTGGATGCGTAGTCCGCAAAAGCTGTTCCGGGGAGTTCCACACAATCACGAGTGTCATGGGGACCACTACATAATTCGCATGAAGAAGTGATTTTGTTTACTTAACTTGAAGGCTTAGGAGCATCGTAAGATTTCATGAGAAACTTGACTTGGTCCTCAAGTTCCATGATCCTACGGTCGGGAGTGCTAGAATTGTTCGAAGGCAAAGATATTGCCTTGACCGTTTTGTTCAAATCACGGGGATCATTCCAACTTTCGTTGTCATAGAGAGCAAGATCTTCTATGAGTTCCCATGATTGTTCCGCACTAAGATCACGTA
This sequence comes from Artemisia argyi, assembly GCA_030686995.1. Classification (NCBI taxonomy): domain Eukaryota; kingdom Viridiplantae; phylum Streptophyta; class Magnoliopsida; order Asterales; family Asteraceae; genus Artemisia; species Artemisia argyi. The sequence goes on from CM060699.1 coordinate 137,466,390, forward strand.
GCTTACCACCGGCCGATTGGTCAATGGCTCGCCTCGTGGAGATGTCGATATGGTCATAAAAGATTTGGACTTGGAGCCAAAGATCTATGCCATGATGAGGGACTTTTTGGAGTAAGTCCTTGAAACGAGTCCATGCTTCATAAAGAGATTCATTTTGACGTTGTTGGAACATCAAGATGTCATTTCTAAGCTTAGTAGTTCTCCCCGGTGGGAAAAATTGAGCAAGGAAACGAGTGGTGAGATCATCCCATGTGGTGATGGATCCCGCGGGTAAACGCTCAAGCCATTGACTAGCTTGATCCCGTAGAGAGAATTGGAATAGGCGTAAACGGGTAGTCTCTCTAGTTTCAACACCTAGGTCTATGGAATCTACGATTTTGAGAAAGTCCTTAAGATGTTGATTTGGATCTTCGAAACGAAGTCCATGAAATGCACATCCGCTTTGCACCAACCGGATGGTGTCGGATCGCAAGGGAGTCATATCGGCTCCGGTGAGCTCAATGGTGTTTTGGTAGCCTTGGTGGCTAGGTCGGGAATACTCTCCTAAAGTTCGGGGCCTAAGGGGTTCTAGTGGTGGGTTTTGTTGTGGTGGGATGACGGGTTCAAAGATGTTACCACCTTCCATGATGTCGGATGGTAAAGAGTTACGAACAAAAGCACGAAGAAATAAGATAGACTAAAGAAGACCTATAAATAAAAATAAAATCTTACTAGAAAGGAATCTAGCAAGTAGACCTAATAAAAAGAAATTCTAACCTATACAATAACTATTCCCCGGGCTGCGGCGCCAAAAACTTGATGCGTGGGAATCGCAACAGGCTTTACCTCTCGAGGGATCTCGAGAAGCTTACAACCCCCACCAGGCAGTGTACCTGATCGTTGTAGTATAGTATAGTGACAAGTACCGGGGGATTGATCGTTCAGCTTAGGAATAGTGTCGCTAGGATTAGAAAGCCTAAATACTAGTTCTAAAGGTGAGGGATGATTATTTTTGTGTTTTTATATTTTTTAGAAAGCAAGTAAAAATCTCGGGTTTTGAAGGATTTGGGCGGAATTAGTTGCTATTCAACTAACCCAATACTAAGATGCAATCAAAATACTAAAAATGAAAATAAACTAATTTATACTAAGGTTGTGAGCAGTAATTGGAGAAAATGTGTTTACTTAGATTTCACTACTCCCTAGATATCTTTTACACGTTAATTACTTGTTATAATTGTATGGATGACGGATCGTATTCCTTAATACCATTCATGGGGTGGCATACATAACTCCCCAATTCTATGAGCTCTTATCTCCTCCTACACCATGCCCAGCACAACTATAGGGATTGTAAACAGTGGCTCATGCATTAAATACAACCAATAAAGACCTAGTACGCCTCGGTTCATGTTTCTTAAGACGTTCAAGCATGTTACCATTTGGAGATCTGCCAGTTTTCTTAAGCCTAACATATAAATCATTCATCCAAAACAAGAATAAACAAGTAATCAACACATAATCAATATCTAGGTTTCATTAGATCTAAGCAAACACAAAAGAGATCTAGCCTAGCATGATAGAATTAAGACAAGAACAAGATATAGACAACCAACACATAGACATATTGATTGAATTAGAAGAACACTTATCTTAATTAATCATGCAAGGTATCAAGGGGTTGGAACCCTTGAAAAACCTGTAAAGTTACACCAAAATCGTCTTTAGGGTTTCTCCCAAAACTTCTCTCTTCTAATGTGAAAAACTAGAAAACTATATATAGGAAAATAGGGATGACGGCGTCAAGAACAAAGGTGTGACGCCGTCATCTCGCCGCCAAATACTTCCTCGGACGGCCTTGATCTACTTCTGACGCCGTCAAGGCCTAGGCCGTCACACAAATTACTCTTGACGCCCTGTGTGTGACGCCGTCATCAACTACGGATTTTAATTCTTGGGGTTTTGACGCCATCAAGAAAAACTCTTGACGCCTTCATGTACTGTTCCCAGCATGGAAAATTGAGACTTTGCCGTTTTCTTCACTTTTATGCTCCCAAAACGTCCAAAATGGCTTCTTTTCCAGAATTCACTCTCCAAGTACCTAAAATCACAAAAAGAATGATTTAGGGCAATATTTGATCAAATAAATTCGGATTCGGGCTTAAATGACCCCCTAAAAACGGACCATTTTTCGCCTCATCATCACCCTTACCTAAATCTCCCTTCCTCGCTCTTCAAAACCATCATTGGAATAATGCCATGTATGATGAGTATAATGCGTTAGTTAAAAATGGTACTTGGATTCTTGTACCACGGCCCTCTGGTGTTAATTTGGTAAGATCTATGTGGTTGTTCAAACATAAATTTCATGCTGACGGGACTTTGAGTCGTTATAAGGCTCGTTTGGTTGCCAATGGTAGTAGTCAACAACTTGGTATTGACTGTGACGAGACCTTTAGTCCGGTAGTTAAGCCGGCTACCATCCGCACTGTTCTTAGTCTTGCGGTATCTCGCAAGTGGCCTATTCATCAGCTTGACATTAAGAATGCTTTTCTTAACGGGGATTTATCTAAGACTGTATATATGTACCAACCACCGGGATTTATGGACCCCCGGTACCCTCACCATGTCTGCCTTCTGCAGAAATCTTTATATGGGCTAAAGCAAGCACCTCGTGCTTGGTTTAAGAGATTTGCAGGTTATGCTACTAGAGTTGGATTTTACCACAGTCGCTGTGACTTTTCTTTATTTATTCTTCGACAGGGCTCTCAAGTTGCTTACCTACTTATCTATGTGGATGATATTATTCTTACAGCCTTTTCTACGGCTCTTCTACAACAGATCATTGCCTCCCTGCATAGTGAATTTGACATGACTGATCTTGGACCACTTAATTACTTCCTTGGTGTTTCTGCTATACGACATTCTACAAGTTTATTTCTATCTCACCGGAAGTATGCTATTGAGCAACTATAACCCTTCTCGAACACCAGTTGATACAGAATCCAAACTGGGTTCCGAAGGTGTTCCAGTTCAGGATCCTACTTTATATCGCAGTCTTGCAGGTGGTCTTCAGTATCTTACATTTACCAGACCGGATCTCTCTTATGCTGTACAACAGATTTGCCTTTACATGCATGATCCTCGCGAGCCACATTTAGCTGCCCTTAAAAGTATTTTACGATACGTTCGAGGGACTTTGGATTTTGGTCTACACCTATATTCATCCTCTACCACTTCTCTTGTTGGATATACAGATGCGGATTGGGCGGGTTGCCCATCCACACGACAGTCTACTTCAGGATACTGTGTTTTTCTAGGCGATAATCTACTTTCTTGGTCTTCCAAGCGACAACACACCATCTCCCGGTCTAGTGCCGAAGCCGAGTACCGAGGTGTTGCTAATATTGTACTCCCTCCATCTCAAATTAATTGTCATGAGTGAGAAATTACAAAGTTTAATAAAAATGGGACCCCTATAAATCTCAACCGCTCAATGAGAATATTCTCTAGTTTTTACTTAAAAAGGAAAGTGGACAATTATTTTGAGACATCCCAAAAAAGAAATGTGGACAATAATTTTGAGACGAAGGGAGTAGTTGAGACTGCATGGCTTTGTAACCTTCTTCGTGAGCTGCACTCTCCTCTTTCTACTGCCACTCTGGTCTACTGTGATAATGTTAGTGCCATCTATTTGTCTGCCAATCCTGTTCAACACCAACGAACCAAACGTATTGAGATTAACATACACTTTGTCCGTGACATGGTTACTGCCGGTCAGGTTCGTGCTCTTCATGTACCCTCCCGTTATCAGTATGCAGATATCTTCACCAAGGGACTTCCTTCAGCCTTATTTTAAGATTTTAGATCCAGTTTGAGCGTCCGGCTTCCTCCCGCTCCAACTGCGGGGGAGTATTAAGCGTATGGATAAGGTTCCAAGTAGATAATCACAAATCAATTAGTTGTAATTAGCCTTGATTTATGGGTGATTGTCATTTACCCAAAATAGCTTTGTATGGAACTATATGTACTCTATTATTTTCTATGGAATGGACACAACAATTATCCATTCAATATAACATACATATGACTTTTTACCACATTGTTATTATTATTATTATTATTATTATTATTATTATTATTATTATTATTATTATTATTATTATTATTACTATTATTATTATTATTATTATTATTATTATTATTATTATTATTATTATTATTATTATTATTATTATTATTATTATTATTATTATTATCACTTTATTGAAAAGCAAATAGGATTTTACAAGAAATTAGTGGGGAGCCGAGATACTAACTGAGCCCCCACACCTCTAGCTACAGCAAAACCAATCCTACAAAAAATATGTGGAGCAGCACGTGCTCCAATGTCTTGGGTCATAGAGAACCGTCTAATGCGCTTTAATAAGGCCACTGCATCCTTTTCAAGTTCTCTAAAAGAAGAGAATGAAAAGGGGAGGAACCCATATCCGATATCAGCGCATTTAGCTGCGTACTTGACACGTTTACGTTGTGCGGCCTCAATAACCGCCCGACCGGGCATAAAATCAACCATACACGAACGCGTCAAAGGTGATGATCCTGTAAGATCAACACAAGCATCAAGGCCACCATCCCAAGAATAAAGTAACATATCGGCCGGACGTAAGGTTTTGTCCCTCTCCCCACGAAGCCCAATATCCACCTCCTTATGAACTGAAACTCCAGACCGAGAACATATATCAACAAGAACATCACTCACAACATTGTACCGATGTTTAATACCAACTAAGCCTGCGCACGATACAGCATGATCTCCAAAAATATCTCCAGGAAAAACCTTAGAACAAGCTGAACATGACATCTGGATAGTAAAAAGAGGAACACCCAACCGATAACACAAAACACATCGGTAAGTCCTGGCATTCATAGTCTGTCCCAATCCGGATATCGGTGCCACCCTAAGCCAATCTGACGTATTATTATTATTTTTATTATTATTATTATTATTATTATTATTATTATTATTATTATTATTATTATTATTATTATTATTATTATTATTACTAGTATTATTATTATTATTACTAGTATTATTATTATTATTACTAGTATTATTATTATTATTATTATTATTATTATTATTATTATTATTATTATTATTATTATTATTATTATTATTATTATTATTTGATAACGCTCAAATTGTGCATTGTTTTAGTGGCGTTTTTCGTATGCTTTTTGGTTGTTTTTGTCACTTAATTGTATAAAAGTGTGTATGCTAGCCAAGAACAAGAAAAGGAAGGAAAAGACGTAAAAATGATCAATAAACGAAGATTTATGCATGTACGAAGAATTACTGACAAATGAAAGTCTCTTGGAGTATGTTCGAGAAGATAAAAGTCATGAAGTTGTCACTCCAAAGACTCAAGAATAAAGCACATGAAGGAAAACGAGAAGTGAAATGAAGAAAAGAAGCTCAAACGAAGAATTATTGGAAGACTCGTTGTTTCCGACACACTTTCACCATTTTGGCCATAACTTGAGCATACGAACTCGGATTTAGTTGATTCAAGCGGCCAGGGAAAGCTAAGAGAAAGATCTACAACTTTTATGTTTATTATTTTATGCCAAAATAAATCCAACCGATCGGTTAGATGGATTAGCGAACGGTTAGATGAAAATGTCTCATCCAACTGGATCGGTTGGAATCCAACCGAACGGTTGGTCAGCTCGTTAAACTTTTGCAAAAACTCATTCTACCTCATTCTACCCGATTCTAGGCCATTCTTTTTGGTATTCTAGGTCCTTCTAAACTACTTGGAGGCCAAGTTGATGCATTAATGAGTCTAGGCCTTGAGAGGAGTATAAATAGAGACCTTTACATGCATTTCTAATCATCACTCACCATTTCTCTCTACCCCAACTTGAGAGAATACCTCTCCTACCACCAATACTCCCTCTCAATACCAAAATTCGTCCATAAAATTCCAGGAAACTTTGGAGGTCCAAGAAGTCATCATTTGGAGGTCAAAACATCAAGAAGTCATCACCAATACTTGAGGCATCATTACTACATCATTTTTAATCTTATTTCAATCATTGTAAGACCTTTAATCATGTCTTCTAATGCTAAAGTTTATGAGTTTATTGCTTTGTTTAATATGAGTGAGTAGTTTGGTTGTACTTGTTTGGAATAATGTAGATATTGATATGGAATGTTTGGTATTTTGCAATATAGAATTATGGTTTTGCTTATGAGTTTGTTTGAATTGTAACATGTCTAAATAACTTGTTGATGAATCATAACTGGATTTTGGCCGAAAGAACTTCTTGTCATGATTTGTTCCAAATGTTAATGCGCATATATGTTTGGTATTTCATAAATGACAACTATGAATAAACATGTTAAATGGACTTGTAACGATTGATTCAAGAGTAGGTCGAAAGAACTCTTATGAACAAATTGGTAAAACTAATACTTCAAACAAATGGTTTATAATGACTCGGTTTATATTAACATTTAGGCCGAAATAAAGTGTTAGTCTTAACCGTAGTATATGCAATTTCATGATATTACCCATTGAATTGGAATTGTATGCTTTTTGGATTTTGTTTACTATTGCTTGATATCTACCCGATACTCCATACACTCCATAGAAATACATATACTAGTTCCAAACATGTATTGTTTTAATCTTATTGAATTAACATAATCATCATTTTCTTGTTACTTATTGCTTATATGGTATTTTGGATCGTGACAACCAATTACCACCCTTTTATTGCTTATTGTTACATAGATTCTTCACAATTGAAAACACCCAAATCCTAGTGAACGACCTCGGCTTACCAATCAAAACTAACTACATACGAAAGGGTCATACTTGCCCGTGTGTTCTTAGCTTTATCCGGTAATTCGTGTTATAAATTAAAACTAGTAGTCGCGAGACCCATCAAGTTTTTGGTGCCGTTGCCGGGGATTTGTTTGTGTTTTTGTTTGCTTTGAATCTGTGCTTTAATCATTCTCTAGTTGTGCCGCTTTTGCTTTCGAAAAAATAAAATAAAATAAAAAATCAGAGCCATCCAACCGATCGGTTTGATATTCAACCGATCGGTAAGACCCAAAAGTCCAATCCAACCGATCGGTACGAACCCGTATCCGATTCGGTTAGACTAAAAACCCAATCCAACCGATCGGTTAGAACTTTTTGTTTACAAAAACCATTTTTATTTTTTTAAAAACCCATTTTTACCTTTTCACCTTAGTTCGAAACAAACACCACCCAACCCACCCTTAGGAGTGATTTATTTTTCTTGTGTCCTTGTTATTTTATTTTCTTATTTGTTTTTTTGGTAAATTATTTTATAAAATTGTCTTTTTTAGATTTTTTGAACGTCTTTTAATTAAAAGTTAAAAAAAAAGTCTATTAAAATATAGTTTTGTCGTAATTAGTTTATTTTTCTTAAACTTCTAGTAGTATAATGGTAGCTATTTTCTTATCTTAGTTAAGCTTAGTTTTGTTTACTTCAATTAAAAAAAATAATACAAAAAGATTTTTCTTAGTGTTCATTTTCATTATGTTTTTATTTTTACTTTTTGTGATATTTTACGAATCGCTCCGGGTTTGTATAAACTCACACTCATGGGTAAACAACTTGTTAGTCCACTTTACGAGCTTAAACGCAAAATCAAAAAGAGGACTAAAACTGAACTTTATCCAAAATCACCATTCATCGAGGAACTTTTTGTGGTAATCGACATAATCGAAGAGAAAGTTGAAACTCAACCCTATTCCCTACCTGTAACCGTCATTGATCCCGATGACCAACCCATGTGGTCAAGCACTAGGACCGTTTCACCAACACCTAGTTCCGCTATTATTCAACGCCCTTTTCCAAACAATTTCCATATCAAGGGTACCCACATGCAAATGATTCGGGAGAATCAATTCGATGGGAGAATCCGATCCGATCCTCACCGACACATAGCTGATTTTCTTGAGATTAGTAACCTATTCCAATATGGTGAAAATCAAGAGGAAGCGGTTAAATTGAGGACTTTTCCTTTCTCATTGTCCGGAGAAGCCAAGATTTGGTTGAATGAATTAAATGAAGGAACAATTACTACGTGGGAAGAGATGAGAGAAGCTTTTGTTAGCCGATACTTTTCTCCCGCAAAGTTTAAACGTCTCCTAAATGACATTCACAACTTTCAACCACTCGATCACGAAACTCTCATTGATGCTTGGCTCCGTATGAAAGATATGCTTCGCACTTGTCACGGACATGGTCTAACCAAAGGAGCGATCATTCAAACATTCTATCATGGTTTAGACAATCCAAATCAAGGAATTCTCGATGCCGGAGGAATATTCCTCTACAATACTCCCAACAAAGCATTCAAAACCCTTGAGGACAAGGTCCAACTCAAGCTCGATTTCTCGAAAAATTCTCTAATGCCCAAACCAAAAACCGTTGTTTCCACCGGTGGAATCAACATCAATTCCAATCACGCCATTTTGATGGAGAAACTTGAAACTCTCGCTACAAAAATCGATTCCGAATTCCTAAACATAAGAGGAGAGTTAAAAAAGTTATGGGACGCTCGTAGAGATGATGAAGATGCCAATGCTTCAGAATACCACTCGGATGATGACATGCTGATGATTGAACCTAATGAAGCAAGATATTATGACGGATATCACAACCAAAAGCTGAAAAATTCATACTCCAACTCAAGCCAAAACCCGAACCATAACCATCCTCATTTCTAGCCACAAAATAAAACACCACTTTCATCACAATATTTTGGACAAAACGAAGAAACCAAAACCTCACCGGAGGAGATGATGAGAGAGTGGATGGAAGCAAATGAGAGTATGAAGAACCAGGTGGTAGAATTGGAACGACAAATAGATCAAGGAAAAAGAAACCACCAAACCATAATCCAAGACATGGAAAAGAAGCAAGAATTCCATCGTACCAAATCACTTACTTATACAACAGATTCTAATCCAGGACATGAATTTGTCTACAAACCACCCTCAATCCGAAATGAACATGATAAGGGTGATGTTGAATTTATCGAGGAGGATGAAACTGAATCTATTCCAACCATGCCTAATCCGAACCAAATAATATCTAGTTCACCAACCGTTTCACCTTTTCTTGAGGATTGCACCATGCACATCCCGTCCACTGAACGCTTAGTGAAAGAGAAGATGTTTACACATGATGAATTGTCAAATCATGTTGGTAACAAGAAACTCAATGCAACTGGAGGGGCTGGAAATGAAGTCTTGAAAGAAAAAGAGATTAAGAAGCAGGAGAAAGAAGTGTCAAAGGTACCCAAGAGGAATGGAGAATTGGAAAGAAAGATAGACGAGTGGTCTAAACCACAAAATTCAGTTTCTTCAAAACAGAACAGTATGACTAACCAACCTCCTCCACCTCACATTGAGAACATGAATGACGTATTCACTAGGAGTGGAAAGTCTGATGACCGTTTGAAAAATCAAAAAGATTCGCCACCTGTCTTCGTTTTTAATAAAATCGATGAACCATCACATTGCCAAATCCAAAGAATGTCCATCACTTGTGAAGTACATACCAAATATCCCATACCCTCAATGGTTAAGAACTGAAATTCCTCGTTTGAACCGTACCGTCAAAGTATCCTGATCCGGGGAAGAGTCTAGCTAATGACTCAGTAATAAATTAAGCGCTTCTCGGGAGGCAACCCGAGCTTTTAATTGTTTGCTAATATTTGTTTTAAATAAACATGTAACCCTTTTATGAAAAAAAAAATATATTATGTTTCGTATTTTTGTGTTTAGATCGAGTAAGTTTAAATGTATTTTTGTTTTTGCAAGAATCTCATTTCTATAACTCGGTTTTTCTATTTTTAATTTTTAGTACATTGTGAATAAATAAGTACATGTTTTTAGTAAAATAAAAATGTTTTGAACTTTGTGGGTATGTTCACTGGAAACCCTCACGAGACTTCACTCGTCCACTCGGGCCACCGAGGGGTTTAAAAGGCTTGTTGCATACACTAAATGCAACCGTGATGCCTACGAAAGTGAGTTTTAGGATTTTACGCGTTTTTGTAGTTTAGTTTGTTTTGCAGATTCAGTAAGCTCTTGGAGATTGGATTATTGGTGACATTGTACTTGGTTTGTTGATGTTTTGTTGGAAGCCAAATTGGTTGATCTCACAAGCTTATGCTAGCAATTACTTAGCACCCTATCATATGGAGTTCGATCGCGATTTCTATGGCCCGGGAAGTTTCGTTTCTCTTGGACTATTTATTTACTTATTTATTTTTCCCATTCTACATGCTTTGAAGTTTATTTTTCATGAGTACAATGTTTAACTTAAGTGTGGGGGGAGGTAAATATGGAGGACGAAACAAATTTTTAAATTTAATATTTTTGGGCCAATTTGAAAATAAAAATTGTATACTTGTTTGCCCTTATGATCTAGTTGTTTTCACGCTTTTAGGATAATATATTAGAATAACTGGATAATTCCACTGGTGAAATCTGTAATTTTTGAAAAATTTGAGATGTGTCCCGATTAATATTGCAATCCATTCTGGGATCGATATCATTTGCTATCACATATTATAGCCCTTTCCACTAAATTGTGAGGATTTGAGCCTATTTCATATATAGCATACATTTTTTATGCTTGGATCTTTTTTTTTTCTCCAAAGGTAAATTTTATTAAGGAAAAAAAACTGAAAGCCAAAAGGCATTACAAAAGAAGAAAATAAAGTACAAAATGTAAAAAGAACTAAGATACATCCTTAGCTCCACATTTTGTACCACCAAAAAGCAAATGGCATAGGACAAATCCCTAGCTCTCATACAAACCAAAATGACTAACCAAGGACAAATACAAAAGCAAAATACCCACTAAACTCCCTAGAAAATCAGACAAGCAGTAATGGGGGCTTAAACTAGCATCATCATCAAACTCTGAATACATGGGACAGTGCTAAGGAGTCAACCAAAGCACCTCCAAACATCACCATTTGATGACAATAACTAGAAAGCAAGACTGCAATGCCCAATTAAAAGGGAGAAAAGTAAACAGAAATACTATGCCATTCATAAAACTTACACCATCATCCAAAAGTAGTCCACCATCAAAGCAGACCAAAGCAAACAACCATGAAGCAGCATACACCAAGATAACAACATCTTCAAACCACAAACTAGTACATCCAGGCAATCTTCCATTCAGTAATCATCATATCAGAAATCAATTCACAATTAAATAACATCAAATCTTCCTCACCCCAAATCCAAATCAAGAACAGATTAGAATAAAAATCATACTCCATATCAGCAGCAACTTCATTAACAATGTAAAAAGCAATTGCAGTCACATCCATGAACGTCTTCTCCTTAAAAAACCTTATCAAGTAAAACCACTTGGGCAAAACCATGAATAAGGAAAAAGAGTAAGACCTTTCATAATCATATAAAACACAGCTGCAATACGTAATCCATAGACCACAACCAAAAACAACAGGTCTGCAAATCACAACCAAAAGTAGGTAACCTGCAAAAGAGCTAAAAACACTGAAAAAGTTAGAATTAGCCCAAATGGTAAATTCTAGATTACTACTCCACCATCCAGACATCCACCAACTGAGAATCCTAATAATCCAACTCTTAACTCTCCTGCTAAGCCCTCTACTAGTAATACCAATCAACCAACCACCTATCAAAAAATCCATATTACATGCCCAAATACCAGTGCTATTATAGCCCATACAGTTATAAAAAACATCAAACACCTAATTGCACTTCCACAACCCAGTACTAATCCAAAAAATACCCAACCTAAGACTATTACACCAAACAGACCCATAACCAAAGATTAAAGACATATTAGTCATCATTACCATCAATGTTCATATTGTCAGCCATCAAATCATCCAAAACACATTTATACTTATGATAATTACTAATAGGAAAGTTCCATACCTCAGCAGCAGATATGATATCAGGGGTGACATTGATCTTCAAACCCATGATTCTAAATCTAACTGAATCAGTAATAATCTTGAATAGCTCATCCTCAGTTCTACTATTACTTCCAAATAATCTGATATTTCTCTCCTGCCAAATGAAGTATACAGAAGCACCCCACACCAATCTTTGAATCACATTCCAGATAGAATTTTTTGCAGGCCTGTTCACAATACAAGAGATGATTTGGGGCCAACAGTTAGACACATTATCTAGTTTAGCCATAGGCTTCAATCTTTCCCACAATCTTCTAGCAAAGTGACAACTGAAGAAAAGATGACTGTGAGAATCTTTGCATTGTTTACAAAATGGGCAACTCATATCCTGAATATTTAACCATCTAGAAATCCTATCCTGAGTTTTAAGTCTACCTTTGACAGCCATCCAAAGAATAAATGAATGTCTAGGCACACATTGAGAGAACCATACATGATCATACCAAATAACTTTAGGATACCTGATCTTCATCACTTTCCAAGCTTCTTTTACAGAAAAATTCTTCTCCTTTCCTTTCATATTAATCCAACTAATTTTGTACTCCACATTCTCAATTAACTTAGGCACTTGAACATCAATAATTTCCCTAAACCTGTTATTCCAGTAACTAGGCCACTTCCACTCACCTTCATGAATAAGATCAGCAACCTTGGCCTGCATATCAGACTTACAATGAACCAGAGATGAATAGTTAATCAAATTATAGAGAGGACTTCTATCATTCCATCTATCAAACCAGAAGTAACACTTACGCCCATTACCAATTCTATATAAGATAAAGTTTCTAATTTTATCCCTTAAAGCAAGAATCTGTCTCCAACTCCAAGATGTATCCTGATTAGGTTTAATAACCCAAACACTATCACCCTTAAGCCATTGAGATTTCACCCACTTGACCCAAATGGATTTTTTTATCAATCACCACATTCCAAAGATGCTTTGCCATCAAAGCTTCATTCCACACATGTAAAGATTTAAGCCCAAGACCTCCTTCCCTCTTTTGTAAACAAACATCTTTCCATGCCACACTATATTTACTACTCTTACCATCAGTATTCCACAAAAAAGCACTTCAATAATTTATCAATATCATCACATATTCCCTGAGGCAGAATAAACATAGAAGCCCAAAAGACATTCAAAGAATTCAAAACAGAAGCAATTAGTTGGAGCCTCCCAGCAAAAGAAAGACTTTTATTCTGCCACCCATCTATCCTCTTTTTCACATTATCTAACAGAACAAAACAATCACTTCTATTGATTCTATTAGAGTCTAAAGGAATGCCAAGATACTTAATAGGAAGATTACCTTCATTGAAAGGCATGACCAACATGATATCATTTTTAACAGCAGCATCCACATTACCGTAAAAAACAGTGATTTTATCCATGTTAGGTCTCAACCCAGAAGATAAACAAAATTCATCCAAAGCTTTTCTCAAAACAGAAGCTGAGATTTTATCCCCATGGCAAAACAACATCAGGTCATCAGCAAAACATAAGCTTAAAATACCAAGTTTCTTACAACCCCAGTGGTATTTAAACTTCTTCTCATATGTAACCTGTCTTTTTAGCATTAAAGTAAATACTTCCATGACAATTGTAAAAAGATAAGGGGAGATAGGATCACCTTGCCTGAGACCTCTTTTAGCTTTAAAGAACCCATGTGATTCACCATTAACACAAATAGAAAATGAGGCAGACTTCAAGCAAACCATAATCCAATTCACCATAATTCTATGGAACCCAAACTTGAGAAGACAAAACTCCAAGAAATCCCATGAAACAGTGTCATAAGCCTTCTGTATATCCACCTTAAAAGCACATCTACCCACCTTCTTTTTACTGATATAACCACACATTAATTCTTGAGCAAGCATAATCTTATCACTTATTTGCCTACCCTCAATAAAAGCGCTTTGATTTTCATCAATAAGATCATTCAAAACCTCTTTAATTCTGTTAGTAATGACTTTACTTATGCACTTATTATCCACATTGCAACAAGCAATTGGTCTAAAGTCAGTAACTTTAGCTGGTACTTGACATTTAGGCACTAAACAGATCAAAGTAGTGTTGAGTTCACCCAACATCTTACCTTTATCAAAAAATTCCATAACTGCATAACAAACATCACCACTAATAGTACTCCAGGATGCCTTAAAAAAATTAGACGTAAAGCCATCTAGACCAGGGGCTTTATTGTCCTCTATATCAAACAAAGCAACCTTAATCTCCTCCACAGTAACCTTTCTGATTAAATGAGACGCCACATTAGGATCCAACTTCTTAATAAATAAGCCATCAGGGTCATCAATGGGGAATACATCATCACAAGAACCAAGGAAACCATGAAAATGATCAACAAATTTATTTGCAACATCATCCCCACAAAAAACATTACCAAGATCATCTTTGATGCTTAAGATTCTGCTTTTACTAAACCTTCCTTTCAATAAATTGTGAAAATATGCACTGTTATGGTCGCCTTCCCTAAGCCACTCAACCTTGGTTTTCTGTTTCAGAACCTTCTCCTCATCCATAACAGCTTCCTTATAAGCACCATTGATAATCATTTCAGTTTCTCTAAGACTAGTGTTGTGTGGATCCTTATCAAGCTCACTTTGAACCTTCTTCAATTCATTTCTAAGAACCTTCACTTTCTCAAAGACATTACCATTTTCCCTATTAATCCTTCTCAGGTGTTTCTTCATGTTTTTAAGCCTCTTAGCAAGAATATACATATCATAACCTTCAACTGGAATAGCCCAATTATTTTTAACCACCAAATGGAATTCCTTCTTATCAGTTAAATAATTCATGAACCTGAAGGATCTCTTCTTAAAAGAACAAATAGTTGGAATAAAAAGAAGAGCAGGGGAGTGATCAGAAGTGACATAAGGAAGGAATGTAGCAAAGCAATCACCAAACATAGAAAAAAACTCACTATTACCCATCACTCTGTCTAACTTCTTCAAAATTCCACTTTCAGGGTCTTTTCTTTTTTGCACCCAAGTAAAGAAAATACCATTCATGGCCAAATCCTCCATGTCTAGCTGATCAATACAATTTCTAAACTCCTTAACACCATGATTATTATCAACAAATCCCTTAGAATGCTCATCAGCATATCTGATAACATTAAAGTCACCAAGAATGACCCATGGCTTATTATCAATAACAGTCATATGATCATTAAGGTTACTCCATAACTTAAGCCTATCCTTAGCATCATTCTCACCATAAATAAATGACACATAGAAAACTCAATGATCATGGACAGCCCTAATTTTAAAATGCATAACTTGTCCCATACTAGAAATCAAATCAGCTTCAATAACATTACTGTCCTAACCAACAACAATTCTACACCCTCTATCACTAGCAACAGAGGTAGATACCCAATTCCAATTACCAAAAATATTGTCAGAAACAGGACTAACCATTTTCTTAATTAGCCTAGTTTCAATAACAGCACACATATTCAAATGTGTTGGCATGAATATTACGATATTTAATCTAAACATCCTCTTCATGTTTTGATAATGACAAAGATGTAAACTACAACATATAACGTAAAGTGCTTAAATTACTTGTGATCACAATTCATCTTTGCATTCTTACGTCAACAAGCCTCGACATCTCAACGTCTCGAGTTTGCCTCAACAATCACTTAAGGTATGTACAAACAAATGTCTAATACATTTTATGATCAAAGGGATTTTATTTAAACATTACAAAGTTTATAAAATGATATAAACATGTTATATATTTTTTGAAAAACAATTTTGGTAATTAAAGGAAAATGTTTAATTCATAACAAATATATGAATTCAAATTTTTAACCAAAATCAGTTAGTTTTTCACCAAATAAACTTTCCCCACTAAAAGACAGAAAATCTGGCCGTTTCAGTAGGGCGGCCCCCTTAATTATAAGGGGCGGCCCCCTTAATTTTAAGGGGACCGGCACACAATTAAGGGGACCGGCCACGCTCCCCTGTCAGATTTGGTCAGAAATTTTTCCTTATAAATACCACCTCAAACCTGGAATTTTCCTCACCTTTTGCACAAAAATTTTCAGATCCAATTCTCTCTAAACATCATTCTAAAACCCTTTGATCATAAGATTATTAATCTTTGTTTCAAGTGATCCAATCTCTCATCACTCAAAGTGCAAGAGAAGAATCCTCCCTATCATAAAGCCAAAGATGTATTAGGATCTAGTTAGTGCTTATGTGAAGTTGTGAGTTATGTATATGTAATAAGTAGATCAAGATGATCTTACTTAGTAGTGATTCAATGAGTGAGTAAGAAGTAGTGGGAGGAAGTAGTAGTGTGGAGAAGATATGTAGTTGTGAAGATGTAGGTGTGTGAATAAGTAGTGGAGTTTAGAAGAAGTTGTGATGAAGTCGTGAAGTCGTGAAGAAGTCGTGAAGCCGTGATGAAGTTTAGAAGAAGTTGTGATGAAGTCGTGAAGTCGTGAAGAAGTCGTGAAGTTGTGTAGAAGTTGTGTAGTGATCGAAGTTGTGTTGTGAGATTGGTTCTAGCTACTATTAGAACTCGACATTTAGCTTAGTGTCGTTAAATGGTGTAAGCAAAAGTTGTGTACGGTTTTCTCCGCCAAAAGGGAGCTTGTTGAGTAGTGAAGAAAACTCTCGAGTAGGTGACTCGGGGAGTGGAGTAGGAACAAGGAAGGTGTCCTTGTAGCCGAACCACTATAAATCATCGTGTCCGGTTTGCATTTTCTTTCTCTTATCTCTTTTCATTTATTCTTACATTTATCGCTTTACATCTATGCTTGCCTATATGTCTTAGTTGTTGCTTATACAGTTGTGATGATTGATTGTGTTGTACATAGAAGTTAATATTGTGATTGTGTGTATTATTATATGATATGGTCAAATAGATTATTATTCACACTTCTCATATTAAGTTTAACTTGATAGATAATTTGATACAAAACGTTTTAAGATTTTAAAAGGAAAACATATTCACATAAAGATCGACCAAAGTTCCATTCATGAAACTAAGTTTTTCCAAAAGCTTACATATATAATTGATCATATTGATTATATATTGTTTTCATACTAAACTCTAATTGAAGGTTTTTCAAACAAACAATTGAATAAATTCGAATCAACATTTTGGAAACCAAGTTTTTATAAAACGAAAAAGAGGGGAAAACTATTCAACCCCCCTTTTAGTTTTCCACAATTGGTACCAGAGCCACATCGCTCAAATTTTCAAAACAAATGGTTTTAAAAATTGAGTACGATCCATGTATCAAATTACCCATTAAGGAGGATTAAATATGAAAAGTGTTTTGTTGATTGACTTTTATTAGTTTTGATGATATATACACTAATTATACTAGCTCGAAATAATATTATGCTTAAAATAAGTGTTATATGTTCGGTATCAAAATCAGAAAGTTACACACCTTTCCGAAAAGTCAGAAAACAATTTTTTACAAAAAATGAAATTTTGAGTACCAGATGGGCAGCCCCCTTAATTGTCTGGGCGGCCCCCTTAAATACTGGGCGGTCCCCTTAATTATTTAAGGGGTCCGCCTGTCTGTTCGACAGTTTTTCGAAAACTTTGAAAAATCATATAAAATTAACCGTAACTCCGTAGAAGTCGTGCCACCCGGCGTTTTAAAGGTAATTGAGTCTACTTTCATTTAAAAATACTTACAAGTAACCATTACAAACTTAAATAAGTAAGAAAGTCAAAATACTATACGGTGGTCAAAAATTTGTGTTTCGTTTTAACGTAAAACTTTTGTTTTACCTTTTCCTTCAAGTCGGGTATTCCTAGTTGATATACTTTTGAAAAATTAAGTATTTATTTTTTCAAAATATTGATCTTAATTAAATTATAGAATGGGAGGAAACTATTTTATTTTCAAAAAAATTCGAGCTAAGTAAACGTTGGTGTATATAATACACAAAACGACGACAAGTGTTTTATGTGTTATGTGAACTTCTTTGTGATTTTATTTTCTTAATTGAATATATTAAATGATTGTTGCTATTTGAAGTTTAGCTATGTATATATCTATGCATATGTGCCCTATTAGTGTATAGCTAGTTTGCCGATTTATACTTAACTAGATCTTATGCTAGATTTCTTGCGTTAAGATTGTTATAATATGCTTGCATTGCATATAGGTATAGATGGCTTAATGTTACTCAAACATCTTGTAAATGAGTTCAATCTAGTCACCTAAACATTTCAAACAATTTAATCTACTCTTCACAACACACTTAAATATTTTCTACAAATTAGCTTGTTTTTCCTTAAGATGCTTAATAAGAGAAATTGAATCATTGTAAAACATTAATAGTTATATAAAAGAAAAAGTATTTTCAAAATCTAAGTGTGTTAATAATAAGTAAAAATGAAGAGTCTTTCACAAAAACAAAGCATATAACAATCATGAAATAATAAGTCAACTTTCAATCACTCACTAATAAATAATCTTAGGATTAATGGAACACACTATCAAAATGTTTATTTATTTCAAATGAGTGTCCGTGAGGGTCACGAAAGATCTTGATATTATATCAATTCATTATTCAAATTATGGTTGATATATTCATCAACTCTAATTGACGTGTTTTTGAGTGTGGACAAGAAATTGGATTGCTATTTGTTTAGCTTCAATATTATATCAAATTACAACAAAAGATATAGTCTTGAATCTACATACTCAATCACACTAGATTGATATGAAAATAGTTACATCCTTTGTAGATGAAAAGAGTGTGCATTGGATCATAACTCACACTTTTGTTGATAATGTCATATTGAATCTACTTGTCCAATAATTGTGTTCCAAATATTAGAATAACATTTTAAACACATTTATAAAATATACAATGAAGTAGGATTGACGACTTGGATGTTTCGTCCGAAATATTCAAGCAATTTACATTGCACTGCAATGGATAAATGTGTCATATCCGAAAAACCAAACATGAGCAAACTAACAACATATGTAAACTTTGCTCACACTACTTAAAATCGTCACTTCAAGATAAAATACATATTTAAGAATAATACACACTATATATTCTATGTATTTCATTTTCTTTGTAGCATGAATGGTTGTGTTACAAGATAATGCACTACACTTTCCTTTTTGAAATAATATATGTTATTAGAAGTGAAAAATAACTTGTCACAATCCATAAACAAATAATTTTTTTTAATACTTGTTAAAGTATGATATATAACATTGGAAAAAATCATAGAAAATAATATTTGTTTAAAAATATATTAATGTCTAGTTTTGATATCATTTGAGAATCACAAACTCATTTAAGATAAATAATCTTAATGAGATTCATTTCACAAGAGATGCTAAGGTGCACTCTTAAGTTTAGCATAGTTATTAAATCAAGTAATATGTCATCAAAACCAAACAACCGGTAAATCATGAAGAAAAGATTAAAACTTTTTGTTTACTCTTATCTAAACATTCAACACGTCTCTATTAGGATCGTGAATATAATATATCATCTAGATTTACCTTCATTAAAACATGATGTTTGAGTCACATTAAGCCAAGTATTAATGAATCAAGCAAACTTCATATTTGGTAATCTTCGATAGGTAAATATAGGAACTCAATTTCTTCTAAAAAGAGAATGACTACTGGAGAATCTATTGACTAGAAATTCAATTTAACCTAACGGTTGAATTGCTTCTATGTGAGAAGTTGGGTGTGTGTAACCCGTAAAAATGGTCGTGTTTAGCCTGAATTGAGCACCACTAGTAATAGTCTCATACTCATTCTCCAACTTGATTAAATTGCTTTTCCTAAATATACCTAACGCTAGTTTACTTTTATGAACTTTGTTTCTCATTAGATGCTTTCATTCCTAGATTTATGGCATATTGCATATATGTTATTTCTAGATGATTATTTGTTCCTATATGATTTGATTGTATGCCTTTACATGGTTTACTATATATGTATCATTTATCTAGGTATACTTTTCTTACCTTTAGATCCTACACTCTCATTTCATGAAAACCTTAGTGTCATAATCCGATGGGTCTTATTAGTCTCAAAATATATCCGGATGAGCATGAATTTAATGGGAAGGGAAATCACACTCACCCACATATGTCCTTCTACCTCACACCCAAAACCGAGTCATCCTTTGTACTACCAATCTCGAGTCATCCACCATTTCCATGTCCTCAAAGAAACCAAGAATCAATACCATACCCCCTAAACCATTCCTCATTGAGTTAACACAAGATAACACCAACACTTCATCACCACCACCTCTATGTTCATCTCATAGTGCTCCCAATGCACCATCCAAAACACCATCAACTCAAGAAACCTCTACCTCCTCCATACCATCAAAACAACTCTTCATTGACCTTACTAATGAAGACGACACCACTCCATCCATCAAAGAATATATCAACTCACAATTGTCTCCACCACCAAAAGTATCACCACCACCTCCTACCCAAGAAATTCCTTCCTTGAACATCACTCTTCCGCTGCCACCTAGTCATCTCCACTTGATCCTCATTTCCCATCTTCACAAGAAGATTCAACCATGTCACCATTCCCTACATTCTACTAAGTAAGCCATCACCACCAAAACTTAAATCCCTGAAAGTCAAGTGAATTTCTTTTTGAAATGCGTCCTTTCCACTTTATAGCAAGTGAAGAACACAAAGAAGATATCCAAGCTTCAAGTGTTGTCAAGTTATCACCACCTCATCCAAGTGAATTTCATTACGAAATGCGTCATTTCCACTTTCTAGCAAGTGAAGAACACAATGAAGATATCCAAGCTTCAAGTGTTGTCAAGTTATCACCACCTCATCCAAGTGAATTTCATTACGAAATGCGTCATTTCCACTTTCTAGCAAGTGAAGAACACAATGAAGAAATCTAAGCTTCAAGTGTTGTCGACTCATCACCACCTCATTTCACATATCCACCTTCGGTCGTCAACCAACAAAACACCTAAAAATCCCATGATTCCCTATCATCCACCCTTGTCAAACGATATACTAATCTAAACCATAATTGTCAACCCTTTGTCATCACCTTCCCTTTACATTCACGCTCATCCCTCCTCATTCTCCTACATTTTCCTAGGTTCTAATCTTTGCATTAGGTTCTAATTTTTTTTTGGAATTTAGGTTGTTGTTTTTAAAACAATAATTGCAAGTGTCATACTTTTAGTGCATATACCTAATATGTCCATATATTGTTCCCCTATCAGTTTCATGCATATATCTATTATCATCATTATATATATGTGCACTTTTCTACTAACTTTGTTTTGAAGGATTACTTCACCGCTCGATTCTTTGGTAGCCAAAACAAGTTTTGAGCATACACCAAGGGGGAGCATACACCAAGGGGGAGCATTGAGGCTGATAGGATCAAGACTTCACTTACGATGATGCAAGCTCGCCTTTTACATTCTATCTCAAGAGCTCAAGCATAGTAGAAGTCTCATCTTAGAAGTCCACCTTTTTGCTTCGACAAAAGGGGGAGAAGAAGTGTAAACAAGTAACTTATACATTTTACTATAAGTTATAGTTTACATAGTTTGTCATCATCAAAAAGGGGGAGATTGTTGGCATGAATATTACGATATTTAATCTAAACATCCTCTTCATGTTTTGATAATGACAAAGATGTAAACTACAACATATAACGTAAAGTGCTTAAGTTACTTGTGATCACAATTCATCTTTGCATTCTTACGTCAACAAGCCTCGACATCTCAACGTCTCGAGTTTGCCTCAACAATCACTTAAGGTATGTACAAACAAATGTCTAATACATTTTATGATCAAAGGGATTTTATTTAAACATTACAAAGTTTATAAAATGATATAAACATGTTATATATTTTTTGAAAAACAATTTTGGTAATTAAAGGAAAATGTTTAATTCATAACAAATATATGAATTCAAATTTTTAACCAAAATCAGTTAGTTTTTCACCAAATAAACTTTCTCCACTAAAAGACAGAAAATCTGGCCGTTTCAGTAGGGCGGCCCCCTTAATTATAAGGGGCGCCCCCCTTAATTTTAAGGGGACCGGCACACAATTAAGGGGACCGGCCACGCTCCCCTGTCAGATTTGGTCAGAAATTTTTCCCTATAAATACCACCTCAAACCTGGAATTTTCCTCACCTTTTGCACAAAAATATTCAGATCCAATTCTCTCTAAACATCATTCTAAAACCCTTTGATCATAAGATTATTAATCTTTGTTTCAAGTGATCCAATCTCTCATCACTCAAAGTGCAAGAGAAGAATCCTCCCTATCATAAAGCCAAAGATGTATTAGGATCTAGTTAGTGCTTATGTGAAGTTGTGAGTTATGTATATGTAATAAGTAGATCAAGATGATCTTACTTAGTAGTGATTCAATGAGTGAGTAAGAAGTAGTGGGAGGAAGTAGTAGTGTGGAGAAGACATGTAGTTGTGAAGATGTAGGTGTGTGAATAAGTAGTGGAGTTTAGAAGAAGTTGTGATGAAGTCGTGAAGTCGTGAAGAAGTCGTGAAGCCGTGATGAAGTTTAGAAGAAGTTGTGATGAAGTCGTGAAGTCGTGAAGAAGTCGTGAAGTTGTGTAGAAGTTGTGTAGTGATCGAAGTTGTGTTGTGAGATTGGTTCTAGCGACTATTAGAACTCGACATTTAGCTTAGTGTCGTTAAATGGTGTAAGCAAAAGTTGTGTACGGTTTTCTCCGCCAAAAGGGAGCTTGTTGAGTAGTGAAGAAAACTCTCGAGTAGGTGACTCGGGGAGTGGAGTAGGAACAAGGAAGGTGTCCTTGTAGCCGAACCACTATAAATCATCGTGTCCGGTTTGCATTTTCTTTCTCTTATCTCTTTTCATTTATTCTTACATTTATCGCTTTACATCTATGCTTGCCTATATGTCTTAGTTGTTGCTTATACAGTTGTGATGATTGATTGTGTTGTACATAGAAGTTAATATTGTGATTGTGTGTATTATTATATGATATGGTCAAATAGATTATTATTCACACTTCTCATATTAAGTTTAACTTGATAGATAATTTGATACAAAACATTTTAAGATTTTAAAAGGAAAACGTATTCACATAAAGATCGACCAAAACTCCATTCATGAAACTAAGTTTTTCCAAAAGCTTACATATATAATTGATCATATTGATTATATGTTGTTTTCATACTAGACTCTAATTGAAGGTTTTTCAAACAAACAATTGAATAAATTCGAATCAACATTTTGGAAACCAAGTTTTTATAAAACGAAAAAGAGGGGAAAACTATTCAACCCCCCTTCTAGTTTTCCACAAAATGATTTTCAGATATTAGAAGCTTAACCTCATCTTGTTTGGTAGAATGAGTCAAACCTCTAATATTCCAAGCAGCAATTTGTAAATTCATTTAACAGAAGATGAATTATGATACGTGGGAATCGCACCAAGCTTTACCTCTCAAGGGATCTTGAGAAGCTTACAACCCCCACCAGTCAGTGTACCTGATCGTTGTAGTATAGTATAGTGACAAGTACCGGGGGATTGATCGTTCAGCTAGGAATAGTGTCGCTAGGATTAGAAAACCTAAATACTAGTTCTAAAGGTGAGAGATGATTATTTTTGTATTTTTATATTTTTTTAGAAAGCAAGTAAAAATCTCGGGTTTTAAGGATTTGGGCGGAATTAGTTGCTAGTCAACTAACCCAATACTAAAGATGCAATCAAAATAAAATACTAGAAATGAAAATAAACTAAATTAACTAAGGTTGTGAGCAATAAGTGGAGAAGTTGTGTTTACTTAGATTTCACTACTCCCTAGATATCTTTTACACGTTAATTACTTGTTATAGTTGCGTGGATGACGGATTGTATTCCTTAATACCATTCATGGGGTGGCGCACTTAATTCCCCAATCCTATGAGTGCCTACTTCACTCCTATGTCGAGCCGGCTAAGAAGCTCCTAACATGGGATCATTAGAATTTACTCATGCATTAAATACAACCAATAAAACCTAGTGCACGTCAGTTCATGTTTCCTAAGACGTTCAAGCATGTTACCTGATTGATGCTAAACCACCAACTTATATTGACCAAGGAATGGTCAACAAAGTCAAATAGCCTAGATCAATGCTCCGGGTAATATAGTGTTTCCCCGGGTCGTTATGTCCCGACGAGGTGTGAATGGTTATCAAACGGTTATGTGATCGGGTGAATTTGGATGAAAATGGTTTGTGAGTGGGTTAACTAAGGAATCTACGAGAGAATAGCTTAAATAAGCTATATGAATGAGACGGGAAAGTATGAAAAACCAGAAACGATTAAAACCTAAAAACGTGTATGTTATGTTTAAATAAAACGTAAACGTACGAAATAAAAAGTAAAAACGGAAATCTGAAAACACCCAGGGGGTGAAAATGACTTTTTTACAAACCTAAAGTTAAAAGAAAATTTTTAGAAAATTAAAATAAATTTTAACACTAATTAATTATTTATTATTAATTAAATACTAATTATTACTTATTAATAATATTTAAGTAACTTAAATATAATACAATATTATTTAAATACTAGAAAAATGAAAATGAAGTTTCTAAAATTATAAAATAACTAAAAATAAGTTTTAAAATTAAAAATAAGTATTTTTGTCTTTTTGTGGATTTTCTATTAATTAATTACTAATTATATATTAATTACCTAATTAAACTATTTTAAATTAAGAAAAATACTAAATGAATAGTAAAAATTCTAATAAAATTTCTAAAATTATTTTACAACTTATAAAAGCTAGAAAAAAATATAAAAACTAGGTTTTAATTAATAAAAACTAATTATGCTATTTAAAACTAATTATTAATTAATAATTAATAAAACTAAGATTAATTCTAATAAATACCAAATGGTGAAATAAAAATCTGAGAAAATTACTATAAATACTTTAATATAAGAGGTAATTAATAAAAATATAAAAATGACAAGTACTTAATAAAAATTTAAAAATGAAAATTAAAATTAAATTACATTAAATAGAAACTATCACTTAATTTTAAATTTGTTTTTCTTGATTTTTCTTTTACAAACCTATTTTACATCAAAAAATAGCAAACTTTTGTAAAAACAAACTTTTTAAAAACTAAAAATAAGCACTAATGAAAGCCAAAAAGCCAACAGTTGACTTTAGTTGACCAAAATGGAAAATAAGCTAAAATGGCTTAAAGTGGGACCCACAATGGTGAAATCTGATTCAAGCAAGTTAGATAAACATGTTTAAACAAGAAAATGTAGGTATGATCCACTGATTAAGCCAAAAAGCTAAAAATAAGCACTTGAAACTTTGGTGCTAGACTGAAAGTTGGACAGACATCAAAGCTTAAACTAGGTGGGTCCCAGGGGTTTCAAGGTCAAACCCAAGGTCAAAATGTGGTGTGTGGTAGGAGGGGGGTTGGGAAAAACAAAAGTGGTGGCCTGGGGCCCACTGAGGTGGCTGGAAATCACCACCAAAGGGTGGTGATTGGGTGGCTGTTCTGCTGAGACAGAGCAAAGCTCAGCCCTGCAACTGTCTTTGGAGCTAAGTGGGGCCCAGGGAGAAATTTCTAAAAATGTAATGATGCAAGGAAATCAAAGACTAGCTGGTAGAGAACAAGTTTCAACAAGTTTCATTCCACGAAATCACACACTAAAATCAATAGAATTCTTACAACTCTTGAGAAAAACTGATGAGCACAATTTGACTTTTGATGAAACTTGGATACTATGACTTTATCCAACTTTGAATGATCACTACTAATGAAATGTGATATTATAAGCTAAAATGAACTTAATGAAAGCAATACCAACAAAATCTAAAGCTATGGTGAAGGTTTGGACATCCACAAGTCCAACAGTGGACTGTGAAGGGTCTTAGGAAATGATTTTGACTTTTGTATTGTTTAAAGCACCATTTATGACTCCTACAGCCTAACTAAACATAATAAAGCATGTATAAACTATAACAACAATAAGATAACAACAAGATGATAGCAATCAAGCTTTAGCCAAACACCCCTTTAAGTAAACTGTTTGATGGTTTATGAGACAAAACAAAGATCCAATGCATGAAATTGAAATCTAAACTTATGCTAACACTAAGTAAGCTAAATTAAACTGAATCTAGCAACAATTGCATTACATAAACTTTGAATACAAAATGATAGGAAATTGCTTACAATGGATGACAAACTAAAAAATGGAACCAGGGGAGACTACCCACAACCTACATGCCTAATGCTCCCAAGAGCTTCTAAACCAATACAGCATCCAAAATCCACAGCTATCTTGTCTTCTTTCACCCTTCACAGTGAATTTTTTATTTAAATGCTATTTACCTTTTATTTTTAGTATATTTTTTTTTTTCTTTTTGTTTTTATGTTTTCTGCTACAAGAGACAACTTACAAACTTAAAAAAAACTTAACAATAAGCTAATGTAAGCTTATTGCTACCTAAACAACAACTTTTAACAACATTCAAGATTTAATAAGGATTTGAGAAAGAGAAGCATAAACTGAACTTGTACTTTGAGAATTGAAAACTGAGAAACTATTTCAAATACTTTTCATTACATTAAAGCTTGATACAACTGGATTAAAAACAGAATTTAAAGTTTTTACAATGGGAATTTAAAGTTTACACTACGAAATGGTCTAAAAACAATTGACAACCATAAACTTCTATTTTTCTTCATCTTTATAGGTCCTGGAAGACTTCAAAGATATTCCCACTTCAATCTTGGCCGTAGGATGGCTTTATTAGATCCCCACCGTTCAAATGGAGTTTTGCCGGGAAATGGAAATTAGACAGATGTAGTGGAATTGGTGAGGTTATTAATGAGGGTAGGAGGGGGAAGGTGAGGTTGGTGAGAGTATTAATTGGAGTGGTTTGGTTTGGTGAAAAGTTGAGAGGAGGGGGGAGGTAAAGGCTGCCCTGGTTTTGTGGGATTGTGTTAGGAGGGAAGAAGGTCTGTTTGACCTGGGCGTTGACTGGGGGTCAAAGACGAGGTAGTATTAGTTTGTTAGGGAGTGGGCTGTGGTGGTGAATGGGCTGAGATGGTATAAGGGGTGTATGGGCTTGGGTATTGGTTTGTTGTTGGATAATAATAACTTCAAAGGGTCCGTTTGTTTGTAACCTTAAAACACCACAAGGACCAACTTTGTAATTTCCAGAAAGTTAAGGGGGGGGGGGGGGGCTGTGGTATTTTTCCCAAGTGTTCACAAGCACAAAAATTACCAAGTTCCATATTCCCAAGGATAAATGATGTAATTTTCCAAAATGAAATTTCTAGGGATTAATTTTGACAAAAATGAAACTTTAGGGACCAAATATGTAATTTCTTAAAAATTTCATTCCAAGGACCAAAGTTGACACTTGTGACTTTCTAGGGACCAAAAGTGATTTTTCTTTCAAAAATATCCCATCAGGGACCTTTTCTGCCAAAATCTGAAACTCCAGGGACCAAACTGTAAATTTCCAAAACTTTCCAATTTTTCACCAAAGGAAAAATATGACAACTTATGATTGTAAAAGGACCTTTGGTGATAATTTTCTATATTTTTGAATATCCAGGGACTAGTTTTGTAATTTTATGAAAGTTGGGGGACTGAAACTGCCAATTTTGCAAACTTTATACGTTTTTCATTTTTTTTTTGCTCATTTTGCATCTAAAACATATAAAACACGATTTTGAAATATTTTCAGTATTTTGATGCATTACTGAGTGTTTTTGTATGTTTTGCAGTTCAGATTTGACCAAAAATGATGAGTGTTTGAGCACTCATCAATCCCCCACACTAAACTATTGCTAGTCCCTAGCAATACTGTTTTGAAAACTTGATGGATTTGAAAAACTCTTTACCAAAATCCATCACTTCTGGAGTAGCCAGGTGTAAGAACTGTGGCACACCTGATAACCGTGTGATTTTGAGCAAACCACCAGCTGTAAACGGATTTGATTAGTCTTTACCAGAAGCCGTTTGCTTCTGGACTAGCCAGCTCTTGATGGAATAGTCAACATCTTGGTGAGCTGATTACCAATTATGGTTTTTCCACGGCCTTTACCACAAGCCATAATCTTGCGGGCTAGCCAACTCATTTGTTTTCGGGGAGTTGAGGAACCATACAATTTTGGGCAAATTGCAAGCCGAAAACGGATTTGAGATGTCTTTACCAAGAGCCGTTTGCTCCTGGACTAGCCAATCCCTTTTGTCGGTTAGACAAGGTGGACTGATTACCACAAAAAATTTTGAAGCACCAGTGAAAATTTTTTGAAATTTTGGCTAAAACGGGGGTATTATATAGTAAAATGTGATAAAATTCGCTAGAATAGCGAAATACCCCCCCCCCCCCCCCACACTTAGCATGAATATTGTCCTCAATATTCAAAATCCCGGATATTAGGCCGACATTTTGAACGTGAAAGGGCAACATTACAAGCTAAGCGTGGAAAACACCATTTTGTTTTTCACTCTTGTAACCATAGAATGGGGGACTCCCCCACACTTAGGGTGAAAACCCTATAAGCATGCTATTGTTTTTGTTTACCGAGTCGCTAGCTTGACTCGACCCCTAATTCATTTGTCATTGGGGAAGCATGATGTGGACGAAACAATCTCAATCAGACTTTCATTCAAGATGTTTGGACAAACATTTGAAGCATGTGAAAGTTCCACACCGATGAGATAAGTATCCGGCTCAAGATAATGATTCATGAAAATGCCGGGATCAAATATAGTGTCCTCATTCCCGAAGGAATGAAGAACAGAAGAAGTCACCATGTAGGTGAAGAAAGGAAGAAAGATCTTGATGACAATCAAGATTGATTCATCATCATCGGAAAGAGAATTCATGATTGGTGTATCATGAATCTCATCAGTAAAGGTCGTATGATCTAGACATATTATGGGTGGGAGGGTTGGGATTTTGATATCAATCAAATTCTCAGGGTTGAGAATATTTCCCTCCGGAAAACAAAGATCAACTTTGTCTAGATCAAAGTGGAAGTTATCATACTCCGGTGGAGATATGATATGAGCGAGTTCACCGGAGAACTCCTCAAAGGTGAATGAATCATAATCGGGGAGAGAAATTTGAGAATGAGAAGTGGTACTGTCACTAATCTTCTCTCCCATATGATCAAAGGTAAAGGCTTCAAACTCCGGAATAGGATCATCGGAGACAATGTCACTATCCTTTATGGGGATAGGAGATGAAATAGGTTTCATTTTGAAAGCCTCGATTTTAGAAATGAGGAGATCGACATTCAATAATGTTGCACGAAGTGCTTCATCCTTGATTTCGGTGTCAATCTCGTCATTCTCTTCTTCTAAGCTGACTAGCTCAGAAGGTAATTCTTCCATATAAACGATGTCCTCACAAGATAATGAATTGTCATCAGTAGAATCGGAGAACATCTCATCATGATTAGATGGGAAGAATAGAGGAGGAGGAATATCACACATATGGTCAAAAGTCCCCTGTGACTCTCTCGGGATTGGGACAAGGATCTCAACACTAGACTTTATTAATTCGTCCGATTCCTTATTAGGAACAGTGCTAAGATGCTCATCCCCCATGATCAGAGAGTGAGTGTGAACTTCGGGTGTGATATCAGCAGACTGAGGGAGATAAGAAAGACTAGCACACATAGATTCTATATTTTTCATGTGTTCTTCTGCTAGCAATTCTTGCATACTCTTATCTCCCTGTGCTTCCACGGAAGGAATCTCAACTGATGAACTGGATGAATCTTTGTAATATTCCTTCATTTGAATAGAATCCTCATCATCATCGTCATCAGGAATGAAACGGAACAAAGAGCTAGATTTGGCTGCTTTTTCTTTTGCATAAGCTTCCCTAACAGCTTTTTCAAAATCATCTATGGAATCAATTTTAGCAACCTGCTCTTTTGTCAATATTTTAGCCATGCATTTCTCATGTGAATTTAGAGAAAATGAAAATTGCGGGGGTGGGGATTTGTCAAAACCGGAAGGTTGACATTGATAATCATCATGAGGACCCCCACAATTCACACAAGAAACACTGGGTGCATTATGAAGTGTTGTGGTACCCAACTCCTTAAGTTCTTTCAATATCTCAAGAACCTCTATTATAATGTCAGTAGCAGAAGGAGTTGTGTGAATCATTTGGTGCTGTGGAGGTGGGTCTGAAAACGAATAGTCGTAATTGTTACAAGGAATTGGATTCCTTGTTTGACAATCCGAGCTAAAGTGAGGACCTCCACAGTACTCACAACAGTAAAACTGTTGAGTTTGGCTTGGTGTATTTTGATACGAAGCATCATTGAAATTTGGGTAATATGATTCTTGCTCGTATGAATGTGATGGGTAATCGAAAAAATTTGAAGAGTTGTTGAATGAGTTTTGATTAGGATCATAAGCAAATGAATTACTCTACCCACAAAACAAACAACTCCCGTTTTGAATATCATTACCACATTCCACACATGTACACCAATGACATGGAAAACCGAAAAGTGGCTCACCACAACCGACACAAGGAACAAAATCTGGAGGTGGGACAAGTGGTGTGCTCTTAGAGCTAGCAATTTCCACAACTTCCGTTATGGTCTCGGGTTTTGGTTCTTGATAAACGTGAAGGTTAGGTAAGTCGTTCTTTTCAGTCTCTGCCCTAAGATCAGCACGTATGCTTGACAAACTTTTGACCGTAAACCGTGAAAGGTTAGGATCAATTCTTGAAGGTTTAGGAGCAATTGTGAGCTTAGATTCTTGGACAACCGTAGGTTGGACGTATTTAGCACTTCCATCGTCAGAGGGAAGTACAGGGTCCTTTGTCACCTCAGTTTCTTGATTCATTTCCCTCACCGGAGAGGGAATAGGAATCGAAGGTCCATTATAATCACTACGCCATCTCGATATTTTTGACAAGGCCATAAGTTTTTCAATTTTGCTCTCAAAGGCCCATTGTTCAAAGAAATCGTCATCGAGAGATGTCATTTAGAATTATACATGAGAGAGGCAAGAAGGTAGAATCAAACGGATAGAGGGTAAGGAAAAATATTTTTGGGCTTTTATGAAAAAGATATGAACAAGGGTGGATAAATGTACAATGGAATGAATTCCAAAAACACTAATCAGCAAACCGTTTTAGAATAGCGCGCACACCTCCCCGGCAGCGGCGCCAAAAATTAATTGATGCTAAACCACCAACTTATATTGACCAAGGAATGGTCAACAAAGTCAAATAGCCTAGATCAATGCTCCGGGTAATATAGTGTTTCCCCGGGTCGTTATGTCCCGACGAGGTGTGAATGGTTATCAAACGGTTATGTGATCGGGTGAATTTGGATGAAAAAGGTTTGTGAGTGGGTTAACTAAGGAATCTACGAGAGAATAGCTTAAATAAGCTATATGAATGAGACGGGAAAGTATGAAAAACCAGAAACGATTAAAACCTAAAAACGCGTATGTTATGTTTAAATAAAACGTAAACGTACGAAATAAAAAGTAAAAACGGAAATCTGAAAACACCCAGGGGGTGAAAATGACTTTTTTACAAACCTAAAGTTAAAAGAAAATTTTTAGAAAATTAAAATAAATTTTAACACTAATTAATTATTTATTATTAATTAAATACTAATTATTACTTATTAATAATATTTAAGTAACTTAAATATAATACAATATTATTTAAATACTAGAAAAATGAAAATGAAGTTTCTAAAATTATAAAATAACTAAAAATAAGTTTTAAAATTAAAAATAAGTACTTTTGTCTTTTTGTGGATTTTCTATTAATTAATTACTAATTTTATATTAATTACCTAATTAAACTATTTTAAATTAAGAAAAATACTAAATGAACAGTAAAAATTCTAATAAAATTTCTAAGATTATTTTACAACTTATAAAAGCTATAAAAAATATAAAAACTAGGTTTTAATTAATAAAAACTAATTATGCTATTTAAAACTAATTATTAATTAATAATTAATAAAACTAAGATTAATTCTAACAAATACCAAATGGTGAAATAAAAATCTGAGAAAATTACTATAAATACTTTAATATAAGAGGTAATTAATAAAAATATAAAAATGACAAGTACTTAATAAAAATTTAAAAATGAAAATGAAAATTAAATTACATTAAATAGAAACTATCACTTAATTTTAAATTTGTTTTTCTTGATTTTTCTTTTACAAACCTATTTTACATCTAAAAATAGCAAACTTTTGTAAAAACAAACTTTTTAGAAACTAAAAATAAGCACTAATGAAAGCCAAAAAGCCAACAGTTGACTTTAGTTGACCAAAATAGAAAATAAGCTAAAATGGCTTAAAGTGGGACCCACAATGGTGAAATCTGATTCAAGCAAGTTAGATAAACATGTTTAAACAAGAAAATGTAGGTATGATCCACTGATTAAGCCAAAAAGCTAAAAATAAGCACTTGAAACTTTGGTGCTAGACTGAAAGTGGTATAGACATCAAAGCTCAAACTAGGTGGGTCCCAGGGGTTACAAGGTCAAACCCAAGGTCAAAATGTGGTGTGTGGTAGGAGGGGGGTTGGGAAAAACAAAAGTGGTGGCCTGGGGCCCACTGAGGTGGCTGGAAATCACCACCAAAGGGTGGTGATTGGGTGGCTGTTCTGCTGAGACAGAGCAAAGCTCAGCCCTGCAACTGTCTTTGGAGCTAAGTGGGGCCCAGGGAGAAATTTCTAAAAATGTAATGATACAAGGAAATCAAAGACTAGCTGGTAGAGAACAAGTTTCAACAAGTTTCATTCCATGAAATCACACACTAAAATCAATAAAATTCTTACAACTCTTGAGAAAAACTGATGAGCACAATTTGACTTTTGATGAAACTTGGATACTATGTCTTTATCCAACTTTGAATGATCACTACTAATGAAATGTGATATTATAAGCTTAAATGAACTTAATGAAAGCAATACCAACAAAATCTAAAGCTATGGTGAAGGTTTGGACATCCACAAGTCCAACAGTGGACTGTGAAGGGTCTTAGCAAATGATTTTGACTTTTGTATTGTTTAAAGCACCATTTATGACTCCTACAGCCTAACTAAACATAATAAAGCATGTATAAACTATAACAACAATAAGATAACAACAAGATGATAGCAATCAAGCTTTAGCCAAACACCCCTTTAAGTAAACTGTTTGATGGTTTATGAGGCAAAACAAAGATCCAATGCATGAAATTGAAATCTAAACTTATGCTAACACTAAGTAAGCTAAATTAAACTGAATCTAGCAACAATTGCATTACATAAACTTTGAATACAAAATGATAGGAAATTGCTTACAATGGATGACAAACTGAAAAATGGAACCAGGGGAGACTACCCACAACCTACATGCCTAATGCTCCCAAGAGCTTCTAAACCAATACAACATCCAAAATCCACAGCTATCTTGTCTTCTTTCACCCTTCACAGTGAATTTTTTATTTAAATGCTATTTACCTTTTATTTTTAGTATATTTTTTTTTTCTTTTTGTTTTTATGTTTTCTGCTACAAGAGACAACTTACAAACTTAAAAAAAACTTAACAATAAGCTAATGTAAGCTTATTGCTACCTAAACAACAACTTTTAACAACATTCAAGATTTAATAAGGATTTGAGAAAGAGAAGCATAAACTGAACTTGTACTTTGAGAATTGAAAACTGAGAAACTATTTCAAATACTTTTCATTACATTAAAGCTTGATACAACTGGATTAAAAACAGAATTTAAAGTTTTTACAATGGGAATTTAAAGTTTACACTACGAAATGGTCTAAAAACAATTGACAACCATAAACTTCTATTTTTCTTCATCTTTATAGGTCCTGGAAGACTTCAAAGATATTCCCACTTCAATCTTGGCCGTAGGATGGCTTTATTAGATCCCCACCGTTCAAATGGAGTTTTGGCGGGAAATGGAGATTAGACAGATTTAGTGGAATTGGTGAGGTTATTAATGAGGGTAGGAGGGGGAAGGTGAGGTTGGTGAGAGTATTAATTGGAGTGGTTTGGTTTGGTGAAAAGTTGAGAGGAGGGGGAGGTAAAGGCTGCCCTGGTTTTGTGGGATTGTGTTGGGAGGGAAGAAGGTCTGTTTGACCTGGGCGTTGACTGGGGGTCAAAGACGAGGTAGTATTAGTTTGTTAGGGAGTGGGCTGTGGTGGTGAATGGGCTGAGATGGTATAAGGGGTGTATGGGCTTGGGTATTGGTTTGTTGTTGGATAATAATAACTTCAAAGGGTCCGTTTGTTTGTAACCTTAAAACACCACAAGGACCAACTTTGTAATTTCCAGAAAGTTAAGGGGGGGGGGGGGGCTGTGGTATTTTTCCCAAGTGTTCACAAGCACAAAAATTACCAAATTCCATATTCCCAAGGATAAATGATGTAATTTTCCAAAATGAAATTTCTAGGGATTATTTTTGACAAAAATGAAACTTTAGGGACCAAATATGTAATTTCTTAAAAATTTCATTCCAAGGACCAAAGTTGACACTTGTGACTTTCTAGGGACCAAAAGTGCTTTTTCTTTCAAAAATATCCCATCAGGGACCTTTTCTGCCAAAATCTGAAACTCCAGGGACCAAACTGTAAATTTCCAAAACTTTCCAATTTTTCACCAAAGGACAAAATATGACAACTTATGATTGTAAAAGGACCTTTGGTGATAATTTTCTATATTTTGAATATCTAGGGACTAGTTTTGTAATTTTATGAAAGTTGGGGGACTGAAACTGCCAATTTTGCAAACTTTATACGTTTTTCATTTGTTTTTGCTCATTTTGCATCTAAAACATATAAAACACGATTTTGAAATATTTTCAGTATTTTGATGCATTACTGAGTGTTTTTGTATGTTTTACAGTTCAGATTTGACCAAAAATGATGAGTGTTTGAGCACTCATCATTACCAATTGGAGATCTGCCAGTTTTCTTAAGCCTAACATCGAAATCATTCATCCAATACAACCATAGACAAGTAATCAACACATAATTAACATCTAGGTTTCATTAGATCTAAGCAAACACAGGATAGATCTAACCTAGCATGATGGAATTAAGACAAGAACAAGATATAGACAACCAACATATAGACATATTGATTGAATTAAAAGACTACTTATCTCAATTACACATGAAAGGGTTCGAGGGCTGAGAACCCTTGAAAAACCTGTAAAATTCGTACCAAGTTCGACCTTAGGGTTTCTCCAAAACTTCTCTTTTTTATGAATGAAAATTAGAAAACTATATATAGGAAATTAAGGCTGACGGCGTCAAGACAAAATTGGTGACGCCGTGATCTCGCCGCCAAAATACTTCTCGGACTGCCTTGATCTACTTTTGACGCCGACACATTATAACCTTTTCCAGGCCGTCACGTATTTTACTCTTGACGCTCTTCCTTGTGACGCCTTCAATTCTGTACTGGGCCGTCATGAAAATTACTCTTGACGCCGTCAGGATTTTCTTCTTGACGCCGTCACCTACTGTTCCCAGCAAGGAAAATTAAGACTTTGGCGTTTTCTTCACTTTCATGCTCCAAAAACGTCCGAATTGCTTCCTTTTCCAGATTTCACTCCCAAAGTACCTAAAATCACAAAAGGAACTATTTAGGGCAATATTTGATCAAATAAATTCAATTCCAGGCTTAAATGACCCCCTAAAAGTGGTTCATTTTTCGCCTCATCATATACCCTTACACTTGAGATTTGCTTGTCCTCAAGCAAATGCGCTTTTATTCTAATCAAAATACAAGTTAGGGGTCATTTAACACTAATATAAAAGTAATTACAACAAATAATCGTTCCACTAAAGACCAATAGACAAGCACGGAGGTCATATACTAGCACCTCACAAATAGTATTTAGATACTCACATCTCTCGGGTGTAATAGAGTATAAATTACAATATGGAAATGGAAAATATCTCTCACTACCTGTCATAGCAACATAGATTTCCATAGGCTTGGGAAAGGATCAAACCTCCACCAGATGACGTAAGCACCTAGGATAAACTATCAAAGAGGTCTTTTTAAAGGGTTGTAACTTTAGGTGTAGGGATATGAAATACACGGTTTTGTTGGATAAAGGAAGTTTTTACTGGTGGCGAGTTAACAATCTTAGTTAATTACATGTATGATGAGGCAAAAAATGGTCCGTTTTTAGGGGGTCATTTAAGCCCGAATCCGAATTTATTTGATCAAATATTGCCCTAAATCGTTCCTTTTGTGATTTTAGGTACTTGGAGAGTGAATTCTGGAAAAGAAGCCATTTTGGACGTTTTTGGAGCATAAAAGTGAAGAAAACGGCAAAGTCTCAATTTTCCAAGCTGGGAACAGTACATGAAGGCGTCAAGAGTAAACTCATGACGACGTCAAACCCCAAGAATTAAAATCCGTAGCTCATGACGGCGTCACACAGGGCGTCAGAAGTAGATCAAGGCCGTCCGAGGAAGTATTTGGCGGCGAGATGACGGCGTCACACCTTTGTTCTTGACGCCGTCATCCCTATTTTCCTATATATAGTTTTCTAGTTTTTCACATTTGGAGAGAAGTTTTGGAGAAACCCTAAAGACGATTTTGGTGCAACTTTTACAGGTTTTCAAGGGTTCCAAACCCTTGATACCTTGCATTGTAATTGAGATAAGTGTTCTTCTAATTCAATCAATATGTCTATGTGTTGGTTGTCTATATCTTGTTCTTGTCTCAATTCCATTATGCTAAGCTAGATCTCTTTTGTGTTTGCTTAGATCTAATGAAACCTAGATATTGATTATGTGTTGATTACTTGTTTATTCTTGTCTTGGATGAATGATTTATATGTTAGGCTTAAGAAAACTGGCAGATCTCCAAATGGTAACATGCTTGAACGTCTTAAGAAACATGAACCGAGGCGTACTAGGTCTTTATTGGTTGTATTTAATGCATGAGCCACTGTTTACAATCCCTATAGTTGTGCTGGGCATGGTGTAGGAGGATATAAGAGCTCATAGAATTGGGGAGTTATGTATGCCACCCCATGAATGGTATTAAGGAATACAATCTGTCATCCATGCAATTATAACAAGTAATTAACGTGTAAAAGATATCTAGGGAGTAGTGAAATCTAAGTAAACACATTTTCTCCAATTACTGCTCACAACTCTAGTATAATTTAGCTTATTTTCATTTTTAGTATTTTATTTTGATTGCATCTTAGTATTGGGTTAGTTGAATAGCAACTAATTCCGCCCACTCTTCCAAAACCCGAGATTTTTATTTGCTTTCCATAAAATATAAAAACACAAAAATAATCATCCCTCACCTTTAGAACTAGTAATTAGGCTTTCTAATCCTAGCGACACTATTCCTAAGCTGAACGATCAATCCCCCGGTACTTGTCACTATACTATACTACAACGATCAGGTACACTGCCTGGTGGGGGTTGTAAGCTTCTCGAGATCCCTCGAGAGGTAAAGCCTGTTGCGATTCCCACGCATCAATGTACATAATGGCGTTGCTAAGCCAAGACTAGACTCAACTTAAGCTAATAAATCAAAAAGAACAAAAACATAAAATGAACATAGAACGAAAAGGGATGGTAGTCCGTATGTTTTTTCTCTTTTTTTTTTCTTGTTTTTTCGATTTTTTTTTTTTTTTTTTTTTTTTTTTTTTTTTTTTTTTGCATACACTCTTACCCTACTATCCAAACTAACACATCATAGGGAATGAACATTTCCCTTACACTTGAATCTTTACATACTTTACAATAAACTAATTTAATGACTCGAATTAAGAAAATCAAAACACTTGGAGTACTTTTAAGATTAACGCACATACGGGGGTAATAATTGACATCATCCCCATTACTCCATTACAATAGTACTTTACCCATGAGTCCCAATCGTCCCAAAACAATATGTACAAGGATATGACTCGACTTAGCAACCATGTAATCAATTAGAAAGTTAACTTAGGGTTTAACAAATAACAATAATGCACTAAAAATGAGCGCATAAACGGAAGGCTATGGCGATTTGGTTGTACATTTAAGTGGGGTGTAACAAATTCTTCCTTTAAGTAAAATGCTTAAAGTTAGAAATGAAAAGATAGGCTCGGAGGGGTGTACTAGGGGTTTCGTGTACTAAAAATGAGTACAACGCTAAGGGTGTGGGAAAAATTAATTGACTTAACTAGCCAAGTAATATGACTTAAATGGTCAAGTAATTATAATACGGGTTTAACACAAGGGTAATCCTAATGCCTCTTATCATGTAGTAAATCCTACTACACGAATGTAGTCTCACTAGCGGTCTCGGGATGCATCACTAACGCAAGTTCTAGAATCTAAATGCTACCGGTACACTCATAAGCACTAATAGTAAATGCTTTTTCTATCAAATCTAAAGGCGAACCTCACATATTTGGGTGGAAAATTTTTCTGAATATACGGTTATGTGCTAGTCATACAATCTCCTATCCATGAGACGCTTGCTATGGCTAAAGTTTCACTCCTAAATGTTGTAAAAAATTTTAAATTTGGCGCTAAAATTACACTAACAAGTATTTCTCATAGTTTTATTACACATCTACCATTAAACAAAACAAACTCAAGCGAAAGTGTACATGTAAGGTATCATCATTTTACCCTCCCCTTACACTTAGGATGAACATTGTCCCCAATGTTCAAGTAAAGAATGTAAAAGTGAAAAAGTAAAAAGAATGAAATTAAATACTCTCCTGATTCGCTCGGTATGGATAATTAGGTGGCCAGGTTAAATCTTCCTCCAAGAAAATGAACAATCAAAGCTTCCCTTCCAGAATATAAATCATCTTCTTGTCATACATAACCTGTAAATCCTGAGAAAACAAACAAGACAACCTCGCGTAAAATCGGTGGCAACCTATATAAGTTACTAAATCCGAGAAAACAAAATAAGATATAATGCTTGTGGAATGAAGTTTGCAGATTTCCTGGAGATTATAAAATTTAATAATTCACAAAAACCATAAGACTCCGTTAGAAAAACAAAACCGGTAAAATTTCCAGATTTTTACACGTGACGCCGTCAAGAGTTAACTCGTGACGCCGTCCGAAGTGACCTGCAGAAATTCTTATGTTAAGTTTCCGGAAAATTTCTGGAAAAACTTGGTCCTACTTCCTGGAAAATCCTGCAAAACTTCATTATGACTCAATACAAGCATTTGACTCTAACAAATACGAATATACATGTTCATTTAAATATTGTGGAGAATCATGATCGGCTTGTTTCTTAAAAACATATTTGGGGTTTCCCCTTACACTTATCTTTTGCAAAAATACTTTTAGGTGGAGTTAAGACTAGGCCAAAACAACAAAGTAAAGTATTTCCACTATTTAATTGAGAAACATGATCTACCAACAATAAAAATAAAGCATGCATACGGAAGCAAATAACAAACAAACAAAATAAAATCACAAAAAACATGGGTTGCCTCCCAAGAAGCGCTTTTCTTTATTTACGAGTCTTGTAGCTAGACTCAAGGTCATGGGTTACTACGTGATATGGGTGAGTTCCTCATTGAGGACATCTTTAGGATCAAACTTAGGTTTCAACTTCCTATCGGTTTCCTTAGTATGGTATGACCTTTCAAACTTTTCCCCATCCGGATCATACAAAGTCATCCTTATATGCCATGATCCGTCACCTTCTTTAGGTGGCTTGTCCCACCTCCATTTACACTTGTCTCCATCTCTTTTCCACTTATTCATCTCTATATTAATAGGCATTACGCTTAAGAACTCAATCATCTTTCTAAAGACTAATGGGTCCTCAAAGGGATCTAGCTCCTCATCTCTAGCTATGAGTTGTTCTACCGAATGTGTCTTCTCAACGAAATCCTTTTTTAGATAAAATGGGCATTGAGGTCCTATAAAAGTTCCTTTCTATCCAAGGTCCATATCTAGATGGTCTCCTATTCATCTCTACCCAATGCGGTGTCGGTTCATCATCACAATCATAACTATGCTTCTTTACATCGTACACCGACCAAGTATCACCTTCGCCTACCGCTATCTTAGACTCCTTACAATCTATCATGGCACTAGCGGTTGCTAAAAATCCTCTTCCTACCAATAATGGGCATGTAGTGTCACTAACCATGTCTAGGACGTGAAAATCCGCTAATGTAGTTAACCTTCCTATGTGAACAACTACATCCTTAATCATTCCAACCGAATGGGCAATACTCCCATCCGCTAGCCCTATCAATACCTCCGTTTCCTCTAACTTTCCTAGCTTAAGAGTGGTGAATAAGGATAAGGGAATCAAGTTGAGGCTTGACCCTAAATCGGCTAGTGTGTCGAAAGCTTCGGATCTTCCTATCTTACAAGGCAAAACAAATATACCCTGATCATCAAGCTTTTTAGGCAACTTGTTTTGAACGAAGGCGGTCCTATTTTTACCTAGTTTAAACTTCTCATATTTTTCTAGGAGGGCACTATAGTAAGGAGCACGCGCTAAGACATCAATGACGGGGCGTTCAAGGTGAAGTTCCTTGAATTCATCGTCAAGGCCTTGCGTAGGAGGTGTTTCAACTATACTTTTGAGAGGTTCTATATCGGGTGTTTTGCTTGATTGGTCCTTTTGAAGAATTTGGTTTTGTTTGAAACACGTGCTCGTTGATTTAACCGAGTAGTATTGTGGACACGAAGTGGGTGACGAAACTGAAGATATGGAATTAACGTTTAGTTTCAGATTCTTGACCGTGTCGCTTGGGAGTGCTCCCATTTCTCGGTCATTAAGAACTTTCAACAATGTGTCCATTTTGGTGGTCATCTCGCTTTGCTTTTGTTTGAAATCGGCTTCAAACTTAGATATGCGAGCTTCCTGAGATGCCATGAACTTAGACATCAATCCTTCAAGATTGTTGGTACTACCATAGTTGTTAGAAGGATTGTTGTTGAAAGTACGGTTGGAGGGTGGACCGTTTGGTTGGTAACGATTAGGCGGATTGGAAGAATTGGGTTGATTTTGTTTCCACCTAAGGTTTGGGTGATTTTTCCAAGAGGGGTTGTATGAATCACCGTAAGGGTTTGGCTCGGGCTTGAAAGTGTACCACTTATCTCCCGCTTCGTCGGTACGCTTGGATGCCTAGTCCGCAAAAGCTGTTCTGGGGAGTTCCATACAATCACGAGTGTCGTGGGGACTACTACATAATTCGCATGAAGAAGTGATTTTGTTCACTTGGCTTGAAGGCTTAGGAGCTTCATAGGATTTCATTAGAAACTTGACTTGGTCCTCAAGTTCCATGATCCTACGGTCGGGAGTGCTAGAGTTGTTCAAAGGCAAAGATATTGCCTTGACCGTTTTGTTCAAATCACGGGGATCATTCCAACTTTCGTTGCCATAGAGAGCAAGATCTTCTATGAGTTCCCATGATTTTTCCGCACTTAGATCACGTAGCTTACCACCGGCCAATTGGTCAATGGCTCGCCTCGTGGAGAGATCGATATGGTCATAAAAGATTTGGACTTGGAGCCAAAGAGCTATGCCATGATGAGGGACTTTTTGGAGTAAGTCCTTGAAACGAGTCCATGCTTCATAAAGAGATTCATTTTGACGTTGTTGGAACATCAAGATGTCATTTCTAAGCTTAGTAGTTCTCCCCGGTGGGAAAAATTGAGCAAGGAAACGAGTGGTGAGATCATCCCATGTGGTGATGGATCCCGCGGGTAAAC
The DNA here is from genome assembly GCA_030686995.1 of Artemisia argyi. NCBI lineage: Eukaryota > Viridiplantae > Streptophyta > Magnoliopsida > Asterales > Asteraceae > Artemisia > Artemisia argyi. The sequence continues at coordinate 137,508,173 of CM060699.1, forward strand.
GCTCAAGCCATTGACTAGCTTGATCCCGTAGAGAGAATTGGAATAGGCGTAATCGGGTTGTCTCTCTAGTTTCAACATCTAGGTCTATGGAATCTACGATTTTAAGGAAGTCCTTAAGATGTTGGTTTGGATCTTCGGAACGAAGTCCATGGAATGCACATCCGCTTTGCACCAACCGGATGGTGTCGGATCGCAAGGGGGTCACATTGGCTCCGGTGAGCTCAATGGTGTTTCGGTAGCCTTGGTGGCTAGGTCGGGAATACTCTCCTAAGGTTCGGGGCCTAAGAGGTTCTAGTGGTGGATTTTGTTGTGGCGGGATGACGGGTTCAAAGATGTTCCCATCGTCCATGATGTCGGGTGGTGAAGAGTTATGAACAAAAACACAAAGAAATAAGATAGACTAAAGAAAACCTAAAAATAAAAATAAAATCTTACTAGAAAGGAATCTAGCAAGTAGACCTAATAAAAAGAGATTCTAACCTAGACAATAACTATTCCCCGGGCTGCGGCGCCAAAAACTTGTTACGTGGGAATCGCACCAGGCTTTACCTCTCAAGGGATCTTGAGAAGCTTACAACCCCCACCAGGCAGTGTACCTGATCGTTGTAGTATAGTATAGTGACAAGTACCGGGGGATTGATCGTTCAGCTAGGAATAGTGTCGCTAGGATTAGAAAACCTAAATACTAGTTCTAAAGGTGAGGGATGATTATTTTTGTATTTTTATATTTTTTTAGAAAGCAAGTAAAAATCTCGGGTTTTAAGGATTTGGGCGGAATTAGTTGCTAGTCAACTAACCCAATACTAAAGATGCAACCAAAATAAAATACTAGAAATGAAAATAAACTAAATTAACTAAGGTTGTGAGCAATAAGTGGAGAAGTTGTGTTTACTTAGATTTCACTACTCCCTAGATATCTTTTACACGTTAATTACTTGTTATAGTTGCGTGGATGATGGATTGTATTCCTTAATACCATTCATGGGGTGGCGCACTTAATTCCCCAATCCTATGAGTGCCTACTTCATTCCTTTGTCGAGCCGGCTAAGAAGTTCCTAACATGGGATCATTAGAATTTACTCATGCATTAAATACAACCTATAAAACCTAGTGCACGTCAGTTCATGTTTCCTAAGACGTTCAAGCATGTTACCAATTGGAGATCTGCCAGTTTTCTTAAGCCTAACATCGAAATCATTCATCCAATACAACCATAGACAAGTAATCAACACATAATTAACATCTAGGTTTCATTAGATCTAAGCAAACACAAGATAGATCTAACCTAGCATGATGGAATTAAGACAAGAACAAGATATAGACAACCAACACATAGACATATTGATTGAATTAAAAGATTACTTATCTCAATTACACATGAAAGGGTTCAAGGGCTGAGAACCCTTGAAAAACCTGTAAAATTCGTACCAAGTTCGGCCTTAGGGTTTCACAAAACTTCTCTTTTTTATGAATGAAAATTAGAAAACTATATATAGGAAATTGAGGCTGACGGCGTCAAGACAAAATTGGTGACGCCGTCATCTCGCTGCCAAAATACTTCTCAGACTGCCTTGATCTACTTTTGACGCCGTCACGTTATAACCTTTTCCAGGCCGTCACGTATTTTACTCTTGACGCTCTTCCTTGTGACGCCTTCAATTCTGTACTGGGCCGTCATGAAAATTACTCTTGACGCCGTCAGGATTTTCTTCTTGACGTCGTCACCTACTGTTCCCAGCAAGGAAAATTAAGACTTTGGCGTTTTCTTCACTTTCATGCTCCAAAAACGTCCGAGTTGCTTCCTTTTCCAGATTTCACTCCCAAAGTACCTAAAATCACAAAAGGAACGATTTAGGGCAATATTTGATCAAATAAATTCAATTCCGGGCTTAAATGACCCCCTAAAAGTGGTTCATTTTTCGCCTCATCAAATTACCAACATCACCACCATTACTCATACCTGCTATAGAAGCATCCACCACCCCTGATACATTGTTCTGAGTCATAAAAATGGCATGTGCAGATGAATCAACACCCACTTCATCTTCCATGATAGCAACAGAATTCTTCTCCTTATTGTTATCATTTCCATATTTACTTATCTCAGCAACTCTTACTTCATAATAATCCATCATCTCTTTAGTCCACCCTTTTGAAGTCAAATCACTAGTAGGCTGATCAGACACAATGAAAAGTTCAACATCTGCCAGCTGCTTTCTAAAGTTCAATTGCTGGATTACCTTAACTTCATTATTGTAGGCATCATTATAAACTTTACTAAAAGTTTTACTCTTAGTATCACCTGTAGATTCCATTTCCTCAGTTACCCTATCATTAGCCTCCTCAGTAGCTTTTGCTTCAATACTCTTACATCTAGAGCTTATATTACTTTCCAATTCATTAATTTTCTCCTTAAGCTTCATCATCTTTTCCTGTTTCCCCATACTAATGCACTTCTGCTCATAATACTCCTGAAGTTCCTTAGGCCACTTACTTCTTTCTTCACTACAAATATCAATTCCCATCTCACAGGCTACATCAATATTAATTTTACTACCCAGCAACTCATTCTGCTCATCCTCCTTCCCATCATCAGCTAAAGCTGCAAATCTATTCTTGGTAGTAAAATTCTTTTGAGCAATATGTTTCACTTGAGTCTCCTTACCTTTTACTTTATCACTATCCTTCTTAAGATTAGCCAACTCCTCAGAATCTACATTTTTACCTTTCTCATTAGAATTAACAGTTACATATTTTTTCTCACTATTCAAATTTGGACCACCATAATTACCTCTCCCATACATACCTCCTCTCCCATTCATGCCTCCTCTACCTCTAAAACTATAACCACCTCTACCAAAATTTACACCACTTCTACCATTACCCATAACAGACTGAGTATTGATACCGATCACATTTCCATTGTTCTGAGCAACATTATTTTGAGAAGTACCAGCCACATCAGTATATTTAGTAGTAGAAGGTTGAGGCTTATCATTCACAACAACATTACTAGAAGGTTTTCTATTATAAGCAGGTTGCCATCCATCATTCAAATTAGGATCCACATCATTTCTAGCATTTTTCTGCAAATTAAAAGCATCCCTTTCCCTCTTCTCCTCATCAGTGAGTATCCTATGACAACAATTCTTAAAACTATGCCCAAATACACAGCAATGACTACATACAGGTGGAAGCCATGCATACTCAACTTTTAAAGTCATTGATCTACCCAACTGTTTGTACCAAACCTCCACAGCATCAACTCTACCCTTAGAGGCATCAATCTCAACCAATACTCTAGCAAAACTAGCTCTGCCATATACCTTGTCACACATGGATGCAGTAACTTTATCCATAACAATAGGTGTTCCAACCCCACTAGCAATCCTACTTATCCCCTCCACACTCCAAGCTTCAAGAGGGATATTAGAGATTCTCACCCATACAGGTAATCTAGTTGGTCCAGGCTTACCCAAACACATACCAGCTTCCCATTTTTGCACAAACAACGGTTTCTGATCAACTAACCAAGGTCCATTTTCAATAACCCCTTGTAACCCATTCTCAGATTTAAACTTGAAGAAATAAAGTCCACTTTCATTGACAATGATTTCCTCAAGCTGAAATTCCCTCCATATTCTTTTTAAATGACCCACAATTTCTCTATAACTCATCTTGAAACCAACAAAGTATCCTACAACAGTCAAATTCCATCTCTTACTACCTTCCTCAATTATTGGGTCTAAATCAGCAACCAATTTACCTTCATTATTTTTAGCACAAGGAATTAGCTTAAGCTTATTACTCCCACCAAAATTTCTTCCCTGAACAACATTACTAAAAGACACAGGTTTCCTAGTATTGTCATTCACCTTCATACCATCATTTACAATCCTACTCTGCACCTCCACATTATCACTATCAACTTGCATACTTTACCCATTCCCTCCATTCTTATTAGCCCCACTATTATCACCATTAACAATACCCTCCACCACATTATTATTATCAATCTCATTCCTAATTCCTACATCAGACTTCAACCCAACACTTGTACTACCAGGCACATGACTATTAGGCAAAACACTACTACCCACACTACTAGCATTACTTTTCTTAGAACCATAAACATTATTCAATTCAAGGAACATATCACTTACATTATCATCACTATTCATATCTAGCCTTACTTCATCAGTAGAGTTACTCTTACCAGCTCCTTCCTTAAGCTTCACAACATCCAAACCATCCTCGGAGTGCATACCCTCTTCAGTCACTTCCTTAGACACATCCATTTCAATCCCATTTTCATCAACCACATCCATATCCTCAGAACCACTAGTACCAGAACGTGTTAAACCTTTTTTAAAATTAACATCAGATGATTTTGAAAGTAAATCAACATGTTTCATAGTATTAGCAGTTTTGGGATTCATAGTTCTGGTTGTTTTCTTAGCTTTCAAATTCTTATCCATTTTAGAAGAGGGTGGATTCACCACCGGAAGTGGTGGAATAGGCAGATTAGGGTTAGGTGGCTTAGGATCTGGATCAGACATGATTAATAGATTAATTTAAGAAAATATCATAGTGAAATTAGGGTTAAAGGTAAACAGGATATTGAATTGGGGAAAAAGGATCAGTGTGTGAACTATGTGTACGTAGAAACAGTGAAAAACGGATATTCAAATCTAATTAAATGAGATGAACAGGAAATTTTTAATGGTGAAATTTTATATGGAATTGTATATAATGAACAGTAGAATCTAAATCTAAAATCCAAATTAAGATCCAAGGGTTGGATCAAATTTAGATGATGAATTCATGACAAAATTCAGTTTCTTCAAAACAGAACAGTATGACTAACCAACCTCCTCCACCTCACATTGAGAACATGAATGACGTATTCACTAGGAGTGGAAAGTCTGATGACCCTTTGAAAAATCAAAAAGATTCGCCACCTGTCTTCGTTTTTAATAAAATCGATGAACCATCACATTGCCAAATCCAAAGAATGTCCATCACTTGTGAAGTACATACCAAATATCCCATACCCTCAATGGTTAAGAACTGAAATTCCCTGTTTGAACCGTACCGTCAAAGTATCCTGATCCGGGGAAGAGTCTAGCTAATGACTCAGTAATAAATTAAGCGCTTCTCGGGAGGCAACCCGAGCTTTTAATTGTTTGCTAATATTTGTTTTAAATAAACATGTAACCCTTTTATGAAAAAAAAATATATTATGTTTCGTATTTTTGTGTTTAGATCGAGTAAGTTTAAATGTCTTTTTGTTTTTGCAAGAGTCTCATTTCTATAACTCGGTTTTTCCATTTTTAATTTTTAGTACATTGTGAATAAATAAGTACTTGTTTTTAGTAAAATAAAAATGTTTTGAACTTTGTGGGTATGTTCACTGGAAACCCTCACGAGACTTCACTCGTCCACTCGGGCCACCGAGGGGTTTAAAAGGCTTGTTGCATACACTAAATGCAACCGTGATGCCTACGAAAGTGAGTTTTAGGATTTTACGCGTTTTTGTAGTTTAGTTTGTTTTGCAGATTCAATAAGCTCTTGGAGATTGGATTATTGGTGACATTGTACTTGGTGTGTTGATGTTTTGTTGGAAGCCAAATTGGTTGATCTCACAAGCTTATGCTAGCAATTACTTAGCACCCTATCATATGGAGTTCGATCGCGATTTTTATGGCCCGAGAAGTTTCGTTTCTCTTGGACTATTTATTTACTTATTTATTTTTCCCATTCTACATGCTTTGAAGTTTATTTTTCATGAGTACAATGTTTAACTTAAGTGTGGGGGGAAGTAAATATGGAGGACGAAACCAATTTTTAAATTTAATATTTTTGGGCCAATTTGAAAATAAAAATTGTATACTTGTTTGCCCTTATGATCTAGTTGTTTTCACGCTTTTAGGATAATATATTAGAATAACTGGATAATTCCACTGGTGAAATCTGTAATTTTTGAAAAATTTGAGATGTGTTCCGATTAATATTGCAATCCATTCTGGGATCGATATCATTTGCTATCACATATTATAGCCCTTTCCACTAAATTGTGAGGATTTGAGCCTATTTCATATATAGCATACATTTTTTATGCTTGGATCTTTTGCTATGAGTGTGCCGGTGATTTTATTTATTCTAGAACTTGTACTTGTAAATCATTACCAGACCGCTGTAAGATCGCATTCATGTGATATAAGTGTACTCGTGTGATAAAGAGGCACCTTAGGAATAAAACCAAATGACCATCCGTTTACAAAATAATTTTTGCTAACCACATCAGTTAGTTATCCTCGTATCTGGAACCCATTTGTTAGCGTTCATCTTTAGCGCTAGATACCCTTAGTTACACCCTCCGAGCCAATCTTTTTCTTTTGTTACATCCAGAAAAATACAAAAAGATTTTACACTTTAAACCTTAGCCTTACCCCTTGTCAAAGTCTAAACGGTGGGTTGCTAGTTGCTTGGTATGTTGGATTGTTTTTGATGATTATTAGTTAGCCACACTTTGTCATTCGTGTGTGCCATTCCAACAAAGATGAAGGTGCGCAACTTCGTGTTTTGTATTTTTTGTGGTGATACTTATGTGAAGTGTGGGGGAGATGTGATGTGTATGAAAAAAAAATGTGTAAAAAAAATAAAAAAATAAAAAAATAAGTCATCGCAACTATAAGATGACAATTATAGCAAATGTGCTATGTATGGAGATGAAGAAAGAAAGTTATGTGATATGTTGTTAGTCAATGTACTAAGTATGAAGAATATTATTATGGCGAATCGATGTATCAAGAATTCATAAAGGAGGAGAATGATTGTAACTATAATCATTTTTGGGTTCGTGGTTTGTTCGGTAACTAGCAACAATGGGACTTAGACTTGACTTTATTTTTTTCTTTTAAAACCAATTTCATAACTTTTCCCATGTCTTATCCTTACCCTTACCAAATTACTTTATCTCTACGGATATAGTAATGGCTTTGTGAGAATATCAAGTGCATGAATATTTTAGTGACCATCCGGTTTTTGAGTAATCAAGAATTCGCGCCAGTGATCTATTATGTTTTTGTATGAGATGTTTGAACATAAGCCTGGTATTAACCCTTTAGCCTAACGTTACAACCCGAATAAAAGACCTATTTAGATGTTTACACTTGGTGTTTACGCTACGTCGGTGGAGTTGTGTTTCTTGTACAAGCCTATGCTAATAAACGGATCATGACTGAGCAATGAGTGTGATTTATCTTACATATACTCCACTACCTAAATAAATGAGTGTTGAGTGAATTATACTTCGTTTCTTTTTCGTGAGGTGTTTAGAAATGTTAATCAAGCAAGAAAATCATTGGGTATTATCAAATATCTCGGAATTTTTCACCACTAAAGCTTAAAAATGATGAATCTTGTCTTGTACTTGTACTTGGTGGATTTGCATCACATTTTTGTTAATCATTTTCATGCACCATGTGGATTTATTTTCTTCTAGATTTGCTTGAGGGCAAGCAAAGTTCAAGTGTGGGGGATTTGATAACGCTCAAATTGTGCATGTTTTTAGTGGCGTTTTTCGTATGTTTTTTGGTTGTTTTTTGGTTGTTAATCGTATAAAAGTGTGTATAAAAGTGGTTGTTTTTTGGTTGTTTTTGTCACTTAATCGTATAAAAGTGTGTATGCTAGCCAAGAACAGGAAAATGAAGGAAAAGACGTAAAAATGATCAATAAACGAAGATTTATGCATGTACGAAGAATTCCTGACAAATGAAAGTCTCTTGGAGTATGTTCGAGAAGATAAAAGTCATGAAGTTGTCACTCCAAAGACTCAAGAATAAAGTACAAGAAGGAAAACGAGAAGTGAAATGAAGAAAAGAAGCTCAAACGAAGAATTATTGGAAGACTCGTTGTTTCCGACACACCTTCACCATTTTGGCCATAACTTGAGCATACGAACTCGGATTTAGTTGATTCAAGCGGCCACAGAAAGCTAAGAGAAAGATCTACAACTTTGATGTTTATGATTTTCTGCCAAAATGCATCCAACTGATCGGTTAGATGGGTTACCGAACGGTTAGATGAAAATGTCTCATCCAACCAGATCGGCTGGAATCCAACCGAACGGTTGGTCAGCTTGTTAAACTTTTGCAAAAACTCATTCTACCTCATTCTACCCGATTTTAGGCCATTCTTTTTGGTATTCTAGGTCCTTCTAAACTACTTGGAGGCTAAGTTGATGCATTAATGAGTCTAGGCCTTGAGAGGAGTATAAATAGAGACCTTTACATGCATTTCTAATCATCACTCACCATTTCTCTCTACCCCAACTTGAGAGAATACCTCTCCTACCACCAATACTCCCTCCCAATACCAAAATTCGTCAATAAAATTCTAGGAAACTTTGGAGGTCCAAGAAGTCATCATTTGGAGGTCAAAACATCAAGAAGTCATCACCAATACTTGAGGCATCATTACTACATCATTTTTAATCTTATTTCAATCATTGTAAGACCTTTAATCATGTCTTCTAATGCTAAAGTTTATGAGTTTATTTCTTTGTTTAATATGAGTGAGTAGTTTGGTTGTACTTGTTTGGAATAATGTAGATATTGATATGGAATGTTTGGTATTTTGCAATATAGAATTATGGTTTTGCTTATGAGTTTGTTTGAATTGTAACATGTCTAAATAACTTGTTGATGAATCATAACTGGATTTTGGTCGAAAGAACTTCTTGTCATGATTTGTTCCAAATGTTAATGCGCATATATGTTTGGTATTTCATAATTGACAACTACGAATAAACATGTTAAATGGACTTGTAACGATTGATTCAAGAGTAGGTCGAAAGAACTCTTATGAACAATTGGTAAAACTAATACTTCAAGCAAATGGTTTATAATGACTCGGTTTATATTAACATTTAGGCCGAAAGAAAGTGTTAGTCTTAACCGTAGTATATGCAATTTCATGATATTACCCATTGAACTGGAATTGTATGCTTTTTGGATTTTGTTTACTATTGCTTGATATCTACCCGATACTCCATACACTCCATAGAAATATATATACTAGTTCCAAACAAGTATTGTTTTAATCTTATTAAATTCACATAATCATCATTTTCTTGTTACTTATTGCTTATATGGTATTTTGGATCGTGACAACCAACCAATTTACATAAATATATATACATAGATTCTTCACAATTGAAAACACCCAAATCCTAGTGAACGACATTGGCTTACCAATCAAAACTAACTACATTCGAAAGGGTCATACTTGCCCGTGTGTTCTTAGCTTTATCCGGTAATTCGTGTTATAAATTTAAAACTAGTAGTCGCGAGACACATTATTATTATTATTATTATTATTATTATTATTATTATTATTATTATTTAATGATTTATTTTTTTACACTGCTACAAAACCAAAAGGTGCAAACAATTTAAACCAAATAAATAACTAAAATATGCTCTTGTCAAAAATGCAACTTAGGGACTAAAACTGTAACTCAAAGTTTCCTATAAGGACGTTGCTTGCTCTTTCGAAATGTTAAGAACGAAACTCGCAATTTGGTTAAACCGCAATGACGATTTTTGCACTTTACTCTCTCTAAAATTTTCGTATAAAGTCAATTGTAGTAAAGTCAAAAAGTCTTTGGGTGTTACAAATAGAGTGCGGGTGTGGAGAAATTATGTGTTACAAATATAATGCACATTTGTAAGTATGAACAAATTTTAGATTTCTTCACAATTAAAAATGTATATTTTTTTAAACACATATAGGTATAGAAACTCTTTTGTTTTTCAAAATTTATTCATGCTTATTTATGTAACTAATATTTACACATTCGTAAATATTAATAAACTCAAAATACTTTACACAATTTTTAGACGTGTGTAAAAAACGTGCAGTAAAATGACATTTTTTTTGGTAGTGGGTTTTATATAGTTTGTCTTAGGCTAGACACAGTAAGGGGATTCAATCCCCTTACTTTTTCATGCCACGTCAGCTTTCTCTCTCCAGCGACCTGCAAGCGATTCAGTGCCCCAGTAAGGGCGACCTAGTTCAGTTTTTTTTTTAACCCAAACTCAAATTTCATTAATAATTAAAAAGTTACATAATAATTCAAATAAAATAAAATACATTACAACACTTATTAAAACATTACAACTCTTATTAAAAACTAATAATCTAGATTAAGTCGTTCATTGATCGAGTCTTTGATTTCTTGCATTTTTTGCCGTTGTAATGCTGGCAAAGCTGGGTCAATTGGTGTGAGATAGAAGATGAGGTCTTTTTGATGTTTTCTTTCTCGATCAAGTGCAAGTTTTTGTTCTTCCATTGCCAATCTTCTGTCTTCTTGTTCCGCTTTCTTTTCCTGCAGCTCCAACTCCTTATCCCTTTGCTCCAGCTCTTTTCTCTTCAACTCGTAGTAGCCGTCTGCAAGTTCCTGCTTCTTACCCAATGCCATTGACTTAATGCTTTTCCATTTGTCGGCTACCCCTTCTAAATACGAAGACTTGGAATTCTCCGACGATTTCTTCTTAGCCTTAGCTTTCTTTGCGGCATCACGACCAACTAGTCGCGCATTTTGAGGGTCTTCATTATCCGAGCCGGTTTCAGAAGTCCTTGGTTTTTTTCTAGCTGCATCTTGGTTTAAAAAAACCGGCATCTCATTTTTCTTCCAAGTCGGATGGTCCCTCAGTATTTCCCAACAATGATCCAATGCAAAGGCATGCTTCATCATTATTTCATATTCTTCACATGCTTGTTTATAAACAGTGAGATCATTCCCACCACTTCCAAAATTGGTAAAACAATTGTCGTAAATGGCACAAAATGCACCAACTCTAGGACGAACCCTATTTTTCCACTTGCTGACAATTGAGTTGTACTATCTACCTTCACCAACCTCTTTCTTAAAGTATGTAATCACTTTCTTCCAAAATTCCTTAGAATTTTGGTTGGTTCCAACTATGCTATCCTCCGACGAATCACACCAAGCCATGCACAACGCGATCTCTTCTTTGCGTGTCCATGGAGCAGAATCCTTCGTGTTGTTTTCCTCAACCTCTTTCTCAGCCGCCGCCTTCTTACCCCTTGTAGCTCGTTTCTTAGGTTTAACCGGTGACATCGCTTCCGGCGACAACTCCTCAGGAAGATCATCAGTTGGAACCGAATCGTGAAACGATCCATGAGCTGAACCTTGATAACCCGGTGACATTTATTGACTCGGATAACCCGAACCGGTTCCAACAAAAAAACCCGGATTGTTTTGTAAATTTTCCATTAAATCACAAGCATCTAGGTTGATGTGGTTAACCGGAGAATAATTTTGATAATTAGAATAGGAAGACGATGATGAGTTCATTGTTGGACGATAACAGGAATCGGGGGAGCCATACATAGATTGTTGGCTTCGACGGGAGTGGGTTTGTTGTGGTTGTTGGTTGTTTTGATACGGGGGAACAAATGGACGATTAATATTAGGATGCATAGCAAATGGATTGAATGTTTGTTGTTGTTGAGGTTGTTGAGAATCATAATCAAGAGAACGGGGTCGGAAATTGACGTTTGGTGAGATACCGGTTAACCGGAAAGTCGAATCCGGTGATACTTCCGGGATGTTTTGTTGTAATCGGGATTTTCGGCCTTTTGCTTGTTGTGGTGTTTTCTTAGACATTTTGTTTATGTTGTGTGAAGAATTGGAGTGTGTTAATGTTGGGTATTTATAAGGAAATATAAAAGATTTTTTTTTTTTTTTTTTTTTTTTTTTTTTTTTTTTTTTTTGGGTACTTGAATTCCAACGGCTAAAATGCCACAAATAAAGAACCAAACATTCGATCCTCCTCTCGACCGTTTGTCCCTTTTCTGTTGCCTCGACCGAATACCCACAACAGCCTTGATCGACTGGGATCAATCGCTTCAGTCGATCGAGGAAGCCTTCTGTCGCTAGCCTTATAAATTGTTCATTGATAAACATTATGCCTCAAGGGTTTACGATGGTCTAACAAATACGAACTGATTAGATATGTAGAGGGTCTTTTACTTTTCTAGTGTAAGAAGAAACGAGTGGCCATCATATGATTATTATCAAGTGGTTCATATACGTCCCTCTAGGTGCACATACTTTTCTCCCAAAATAATCAAACAGATGTGGATATTTATAGTGAATTTAAAAGATGGAATTTTTAGAAAACTGTTCATTACTATTTCTTATGACCCTCTAAAACGATCCAATTTTTCAATCCTTCCTTGCACGTAAACATGATCATACTCACCCCAAAACTACCAATATGGCTCGTGCTTGTTTTCATATATTTATTCTCCACCCCAACCTTATCGCTAAACGATTTCCTTAACAGTACGTGTGAAACGGCTGCTAATCGTACTAGTACGTTTGAAAAAAATCTAAACACAACCCTCTCCGTCCTCTCTAACACGAACTCTGGCCTCGGTTTCTTTAACTACTCCACCGGGCAAGGCATTGATACAGTATACTCAATCGCCCTATGCCGAGGTGATGTCAATCCCGATCAGTGTCAGAGTTGTCTCAGTGGCGCCATTGATAACTTGACACAAGGTTGCCCTAACCAAAAGGAAGCAACCGTATACTACGAGCAGTGCTTGTTAAAGTACTCCAACCAGATCATACTGGGAGAAGACCAACCGAAGCCATATCATTTTGTGGCGGAGGACGACCAATTCTCATCTGATAAAGATTTCAATATAACCATACGGCCGTTGTTGGACGGTCTGGTAGCCGAAGCGGCTGGTGGTAATTCGCGTCGCAAGTTTGCCGTCGGGAAAACACCAGCTGGGATTGATCACCCAAACATTTATGGGCTTGTGCAGTGTACTCCAGATTTAACAAGCAAGCAGTGCAGTGATTGCTTGATAGATATAATCCATCAGTTTTCAATAAAATATTCGTCTAGTAGAACTGTCGGAGGGATAACTCTTCTCCCTATGTGTAACTTTAGGTATGAGATTTATTCGTTTTTTGACGAGAGTTATCTATCAGCACCACCACCAGGTATGAGATGCATCATATTATTAGCGTTATACTTTTTAAATATTAAACGGTACGTATTTTTAAACAAAACAAAAAAGAAATAATTACATGTATATCCAAGCTAAACTCATAATTGCGTGTATATCCTTCTTAAACACTAAAATTGCATATATGTTCAAATTATTATTTTATGCATTTTTAAATCCTTAAAATACATGATAGTTGTAATTTAAATATAAAATGTCCATTATACCATTATTCTTATCAATTATCTTAATTACATATGTACATAACTACATCTAACATTCAATTTACAAGACCAAATACAATAAAAGGTACATATACATATAACTGGCAACCATACACAAGAAGATAGTGACAGAATTTTAAACACTAACTATTGAAACACAAGACACAAAGAATCAAATGTTTTAGACACTTGCACAAATGACTAGCTAGTGGCACAAAGGAAATGATTCAGAAATAATACCAACCTATCACAAAACAGTGGGACTCCTTCATAATTCCAAGGAAGAGATGGACTCCTTCATAAATTGGAGAGTGCTCATGAATTTCATCTTAATTTTATATCTATATACGTAAATTTTGTGAGATCAAAATTTTAATGGTTGTTTCTTGAACAATAATTGATGTGTTATAAACAGTTAAGATTAACCGATGCCAACCAATTGCTCAAGAACAATACACGAAACCATTATTAAGGCATATTAATACATTCATCTATGAAGAAAAGTAAATTACAAAGGAGGCCGATTACTTGAGTGAATGTATGTTAAGAAGAAAGATCACTAACCGGTAAAATTGGTTGTATAAATAACAAGAGGGTATAATGAGCATTCTATATTTAAATTACAATTGTCATGTATTTTGAGGATTTAAAAGTACATAAAACAATAATTTGGACATACACGCGTTTTTATGTTTAGAAATGATATATACCTAATCATAAGTTTTGCTTGAATATACGTAGTCTATATATATAATTATGAGGATGTGAAAGGAGATATATTCAATAGCCCCAAAAGAGTACGGTGTCCTTTTGTAAAAGGAGAGTAATTTACAAAATATACACTTGAACTATGTGGCCATTATGGAAAATTGCCTTTTAGGGTGGTGGCAGTCATGCCTTCAGAATTATCCATACCTCCCAAATCCACCAATAATATCATTCCACCTCATTTCACCTCATCCATACTTTTTTCATACCTCCCAACCTCTTTTTAGTGGCAACCATGCCTTTTCCATACCTCCCAACTTTTTTTTTTTAATAAATTAAACAATTTAATTAAAACATAAATATTTCATTAATAACTAAAAGAAAATTACATAATACTTAAAAAAAAAAAAAAAAAAAAATTACATTATTCTTAAAAAAAATGAAATAACTAATCATCGAGATATGTTAAATTTTGAGCATCTACGTGGTTCGTAAGATCATATAGGAGTCGGTAATGCATTTGTTCGTCGATTAACTCCGGTAATACATTCTCGTCATAAATTGGTGCGACTGGCGGATCCATTATATGAACCGGTGATATTGCCATCCCATCGTCTTTTAAAATCATATTGTGAAATATGATACACGTATAAACGATTTGCCGAATCTTCTCAACCGACATTGCCCGGAGAGGACGATCGAGAATCTTCCATTTAGTTTTAAGACGACCAAAAGCTCGCTCGATATCTTTTCTTGCAGACTCTTGTAGCCTCTTGAATCTCTTTTCATTTAATTCAACCGGATGCTTGTATGCTTTAACAAACGTTGACCATGTAGGATAGATTCCATCGGTAAGATAATAACCGCGTTTGTAAAACCGTCCATTTACATGAAATGAACTGTTTGCGGCCGTTCCGTTTCGCTCCGTAAGATACAATGGTGACTGATTCAAAACATTGATATCGTTGTTTGCACCTGGAGGACCAAAAAACGAATGCCAAATCCACAAATCGTAAGAAGCGACGGCTTCAAGCATAATAGTTGGGTATTGATGATCACCTCGCTTATATTGACCTTTCAAATGTCTAGGACAATTACGCCATGGAAAATGGGTACAATCAATGCTACCAAGCATTCCAGGAATGTGATGTTTATCTTCATGGAACTCGTATAAGCGTGCAACGTCATGGGATGTAGGCCTACGTAAGAACTCTCGACCATATAGTTGAATAATCGCTTGGCAAAAATGATCAAGGCATTCTCCTATAAAAAATTAATAACAAGAACTTTATAAAATATATATAACGCTAAGTTTATAAAAAAATTAATAGCAAGAACTTTAAAATATATATATATCACCTGACGTTCGGCGCGCCATGTTTAAATAGTCATCAAATCTATCTGGAGGTTCACCCGTTGAGAGTTGCCTAATCGCCGATGTGCATTTTTGTAATGCCGTGAAACTTTTTTTCCCCCTCGCATCTAACCCCTCTTGAAACCATTCAAAATTCGCTTCAACATCAGCAACAACTCTTAAAAACAAGCTTTTATTCATACGAAACCGATCACGAAAACGTTCGTCGTTAAACTTTGGACGTTCGACGAAATAGTCATTCATAAGGGTTTGTAAAGCTTGTTCACGAAAACGTTCTATATACTCCCGAGTTTCGGTAGAGCTTGCCGTGTCGTCAATTGCATCGTACGCGGCTAATAAGGTTTCTAGAGTGCTACCGGATGGCACTAGTTCGGACAATTCGTTAGAGATATTCACTAACGATTCGGACGAAGAAGATGACATTGTGAAAAATTTATGTTTGTGTTGTGTGAGTTTTGTGTTTGTGTGTGAGTTTTTAAGCTGTGTTTGTGTTTGTTTATATAGGAAATTTTTTTTTTTTTTTTACCCCGCTCCTCCAAAAGCAACGGATCTAATTTTTGTTTTTATGCATTTATTGTTTTTTGCCCATCGAAAATACCAAGCAACGGTCGAATTTTTGCATCGAAAATACCATGCTTCCACGGCAATAATAGCCGCTGAGACCATGCCGCTGGCCATGCCGGTGGACTGGCGGCGGTGTTCACCGCCGGCATGGCCATGCCGCTGTCCATGCCGCTGTCCATTGCCACCACTCTTACTTTTAAGTATTTATGATTTTTTTATATAAGAAATTTTATTTATCATATGTTTAACAAAATATTAGGTGATTTCTTTATAAAAAAATATACGATTGAAACGGACTTCAAACTGCGAACAAAATGAGCCTATTGATATTCTTTTGACATATATGCAAATTGATATAATTTGTAAAAGTTTAATATATATTTTTTGTAAAAATAAAATAAAATTCATAACATACTTTTAGGCTATGTTTGACACAAAGCTTTTTGGAGCTTTTTTGTGCAATGAGCGGTGAACAATGAGCTTTTTGATTTATAGTGTTCGTTTGGCATGAGAGCTGTGAGCTTTGCTATTTTTTAGGAAAGCTCATTTTCTCAATGCTTCTTTATGAAGCTGTGAGTTTTTTTGGCTACTGCTCACAGCTTACAGCTCACTGCTCACTGCTACTGCTCACAGCTACTTTTGCCAAACATAGCCTTAAACTATCTAACAATTTACACAACCTACCTTTGACTTTAGTTAAAAAAATTCGCAACACCTTTTGGGCTATGTGACGAGTTACGAAAACTACCCTATACTCTTAGCTATTTAAGATTTTTTTATATAGCAAACTTTATTTATCAACAAATATCTAGCGATTTCTTTATAAAAATATACCGATGAAAAGATCTCTAAGTTGCGAACTAAATAAGCCCAATATTGCAATACTTTAATATATATTTTTGTAAAAATAGAATAAAATTCAAAACATACCCTTAAAAAACTATCTAACAATTTACAAAAGCTACATTTGACTTTGTTTTAAATAAAAAAATTCGCAACACCCCGATATACTTACTTTAAATTGTTACTTCAGCTTCTTATTTTTTTGTTAATAAATTTCGAATAAAAACAGTCTGACGTTGCAATGCTTTTGATTTACATACTTTTTCTATAAAGAAATTGCTTTTTTTAGTAGGTCAAAATGAATATAAATGCCTGATTCATATAAATAGTAATAGATAAATAATATGAATTGCATTAAACAATTAAGTTATAAGAAAATGAATGAAATTGTATAATATATATATATATATATATATATATATATATATATATATATATATATATATATATATATATATATATATATATATATATATATATATATAGTGAGGATCACATGCGGATGTTTAGTTTTAGTGCGGACGTGCGAATAGATCTAGGCCGTCCAATCCAGATCTGATCTTGACTTTTTGTAAAAAAGTCAAGATCTACGCAACTATCACAGTACCAAATCACCATTCAAATGATTTTTTTTTTAATTTTTTTCCTTTTGAGCGATCCTTAATATTGTTATCTTCTTTCATTTTTTTATTTTTTTCAGATTTTTCTGAGAACTTTTTGTTTTTTTGATTATGAGTGCTACCGTGATATTAACCATATTATGAGTTCTACCGTAATATTAACAATATTATGAGCCGTGATATTAAAAACCCATGATAGCTACGGTGATATTGTAAAACCAACGTGGTATTAAACTTTTTTACATGTAAAAATGAACCGTGATATTAGTGAAAAGCTTAATATAATTGTTTTTTTTATTACGATATTAAAAAAACTTACGGTGATATTAAAAAAACTGAAAAAGAATGTATGAATATTAGAGTGATATTAAGAAAGCTTGATAGTTACGGCGATATTAACAATTTTTATTAAGAAAAAGTTTTTATGATATTAAAAAAGTTATTGTGATATTAAAATTTTTATTAAAAAAAAAAGTTTCAGAATCTGATTTTGACTTTTTTACAAAAGTCAAGATCTGACTTTTGTAAAAAAGTCAAAATCATACGCTAATATCACAATACCTTTAACGATGAAAACGATTTTTTTAAAATTTATTTTTTCAGCGATTCTTAATTATTTGTTGTCCTCTTTATTTTTTTAAATTTTTTCAGATTTTTTTGAATTTTTTTCAGAAAAAAAGCTAATACGATAGTAACATTTTTGAAAAAAGACGGGATATTTACGATATTGCCACCGCGTTTTTTTTATCAAAATCTGAGATGGACAGATGATCGTGTGGTCCACATTCATCCGTACCATCCGCACTAAAAAGGAAAAATGCACCCGATCCCTTTCCTATATATATATATATATATATATATATATATATATATATATATATATATATATATATATATATATATATATATATATATATATATATGCAATATTTTATTGCAGAAAAAACAAAGTATATATATATATATATATGCAATATTTTATTGCAGAAAAAACAAAGTAATTAAACGATTTAATTGATCAAACTATACAATGCTGCAAAGCATACTCGATATAAACAAAATATAAGAAATTAACATAGGGCCGCATGTGTTATTTGAAATCAAATCATACGAGCTTATGTTAACGTGTTTACTTAACACCGTTAAAAAACGAATTTAGATGTAAGAGTTTGTATTTCTATATTTATATTGAACAATCAGGTATAAGTATGCTTATGAGATTTTTTTTATTGAACAATGCTTATGAGATTGTAAATGGCAGTTTCCCAATCGATTTTTGGTCCATAAACTTTTCTATCACTTATAACATTATTTATATATTTTTCATATCCGCTATCTCTTATGAGAGTTTTAATATTCAAATATTGAAGTTAAGATGATTCTTTGATGACATTCTTATTTTTGCAGGAACAAATTCAAGCAAGACATTGAGAGTACTAGTTATTGTCATAGTCATTGTCGTCATGATGATCACTTGTAGTTGTATCTTTATAAGATTGAGAAAAAAGCAACATCAAACACCGCAGACCAAAATAACAGAGAGTAAGATCCAAGTTTGTAGATTGTATAATGATCATACTTACTATAACTACAATATTACAAAGTACTAACATTTTTAGTCTCATCAATAGTTTTTATAGCAAAATCAAATAGTTTATCAATAATCTCTAAGACTGGATACAATGCGAGGTGAGGTCACCTCCTGACACACCACTCCCACTAAAACCCTCACTTCTCACACGTGACACAAGCAAAAAATAGGAGAGAGTAGTGACCACCCCCACCATTCACTTTTTTTTTTGTTCGTGAGTGTGTGTAGGTATTTTGTGAGGTATGTTTATTTAAAGTGGGTATTTTTGATGGTGGTGCGGGGAGTGGTGACCATTGAAGCTGAAAGGTGAGGGGAGTGGTAACCATTATATCCAGCCTAATATGAGTTAGAAGGTGCGGGATGCATGCATATGTGATCTAACTTTAGTGTTTGGTTTAACTTATGTTGAAATGTTGGGTTAGACATAACTAATGTTAAAATTATATTTTTGCAAAGGAGTTTGTTAGATAAACCAAAGTAACCAAATCTCTACAGAAAAGCCACAATTTTTGGGTGGGCTTATCAAAACCCTTATATAACCACATGAGCGCAATCATATAAGTTTAGACAAACACTTAATTTAAACATATTTAAGTGAGCTTTCAAGCTCATAAGCCCATCAAATAAGCTTACCTAAACACCCCTTGTAATATAATAGACCACATGGTTCAGGCGTGAGTAAATTCTTTAGGACATTACTTTATACGAGTAGTAAATTAAATGTTAACTCTCTTTATCTATCAGTTGAAACCATGGATATTGGAACGGCTGAATCTTTGCGATATAACTTTAGTTTGGTAAAAGCAGCAACGGATGACTTCTCTGAAAAAAATAAGTTAGGGCAAGGGGGATTTGGAGCGGTTTACAAGGTATACGCAGCTTGATCATTCATGTTGCTAGCTTCTTTTTGCTATTTTTTTCTTTTTGCCAAAGAACAAGAATGTTAATGTAACCAGAATATTAATATATGTTATCAAATTGTATTTAGGGTAAACTTGAAGATGGGCAAGTGATAGCAGTAAAGAGACTAGCCACGGACTCTGCACAAGGTGACAAAGAATTTAAGAATGAGGTTTTGCTAGTTGCAAAACTTCAACACCGTAATTTGGTTAGGTTACTTGGTTTTAGCATAGAAGGAAGCGAACGACTTCTCATCTACGAGTTCTTGCCAAATGCAAGTTTAGATCAAATTATATTTGGTAAGCTCTTAAGATAATCAACATTTTATAATTTCAGGGAACCATATATATCGCATATAGCAACGGATTTAGCATGTTTAGCGACCAAATGTAAACTTGATTGGTTATAATTTTTGTTAGGTATGTAACAAAATATTCTTTAGGATGTCGCAATTAGTTTCAATAGACTGGTTTGATTCAGGTGGCACCAGTAGTCGAGGAAGTTGATTTTATTTGTTAAAAGAATTGATTATGTTTGACAAAGAAAAATGTTTTGCAGAAAAGACATTAACTTAATGTTCTCTGATGGTTATTGTAGATCCCACTAAACGTACGCTTCTTGATTGGGAAAAGCGATATAATATTATTAAAGGCATTGCCAAGGGACTTTTATACCTTCACGAAGATTCTCGTCTAAGGGTAGTTCACAGAGATATGAAAGCTGGTAACGTTTTGTTAGATTCTGAGATGGAACCTAAAATCGCAGATTTTGGCATGGCAAGATTGTTCAAACCAGAGGAAACTCAAGGCGACACAAATCGAATTGTTGGAACCTAGTAAGTATAAATACTTCAAACAATATTAGAAGGTAGATTACTTGTTTATTCCTTCCAGTTGTGCAAGTGCTCAAATTGTTGTTGTCTTGTTCTGTTGTACAGTGGTTATATGGCACCCGAGTATGCTATGCATGGCCAATTCTCAATAAAATCAGATGTCTTTAGCTTTGGGGTATTAGTATTGGAGATGGTAACTAGTCAAAAAAACCAATGTTTTCGAAATGGAGATAGCATCGAAGACCTACTTAGCTTTGTAAGTATCCCCGATTACAACAATTCAGTTAATCAGACAAATATACTTTTGTGGCGTACTTATAAATGCATATAGTTATAAACACCTGTGGAGAATTGTCACACAACAAAGTAGTTGTCAATATTTATACTGAACTATGTGGAAAAAACAAGATTAAACTGTAAACTTGAAAACGTCAATAACTTACCTAATTTACATTAGTTTTTAATGAGGATGTGTCCACGCGCATTGCGGCGAGATTACAAAACCTAATTTTTGGTTCGTTTTTATTTCTATAATGACAGAAAGATATTATTAGAAGATATTCCATGTAAATGCAATTTGATAAATAAAATATCTATAAAGTTCTGTGATAACAATAACGGGAATAAGGTAGAAAACCTATATATAAGTAAGTGCAATAAAAAAATAAATTTGAGAGGTTATATAGTTATTTTAAAAAGCTTAAAATTTATTGGTTCATCTGTATTTTGGTAACACTTCAAAAATAGGGGACAAAAAGTTCATGCACGATGACTAGAACCTTGGTCTGTTGCATCATTACACATGAAACAATCATCAAGCTAACTAATCTTTTATGTCTATGATACACCACACAAGTATTTTACGTGTTAAATATGTATAAAAGGACAAATTAGTTACTATTTAGTAAATAGTAAACATTTAAAGATTGAATATTTAAAATAAAATTAATAAGTTAGCAAGATGTCTTAAGTGTGAGTTTTAGAAAAACTTTTCATATTAATTAACTATATCGGTCTATATATGGATTCCATGACTTCTTTATCATTATACACTTTTAGGCATTTTCATAAACTTGCAGGATATCCATTCTTTTACATACATCATGAAGAATTCACATATTTATAGTAGTGTCCTTTCCACTTAAAACTATAAAACAACATCGATACATAACTGTTTTGTTACCAAAGACACATTAATTCTTCGTAGAAATCAATATTTGTTGTAGTTCTATATATATTGAACAACATAATTGTTAATCTTTCTAGGCATGGAAAGCATGGCGAAATGGTACACCATTAGATATGATGGATCATACATTGAAGACGGGATCATGTTCATTGCGCAACGTAATTAGAAGTATCCATATTGGGTTGTTATGTGTTCAAGAAAATGTTGATGATAGGCCAACAATGGCTTCAGTTGTTCATATGCTCAATAATTTCTCAGTGACACTTCCAATACCATTAGAACCTGCATTTTTCATACGTAGTGATACTGATCTTGAAATGCCACTCTTAAAAGAGTACAGTTCTTCTACATCAAGATTGGCCCAACATTCGATAAATGATGTTTCAATATCTGAGATAGTTCCTAGATAGGTTTGGATAACGAACTCTATATGATATGGTATCTACATATTTTTACATATAGAAACTTAATTCAATTTTATTGTAGAAGGCTGCATCCTGATTCCTGAACTTAAATCTATCATATATGTGATGAACTTCTATATAAGCGCGGGTTTCTTTTCATTCTTTTTTTTAATTATCGGATCATTATTTTGATTTCGTATCAACTACTTAGGAATTACAACTTATTCAAACTTTCTCCACATCTCTATTGTAAAAATTGACCCAGGCGGCTGATTAATCGGCGCATAATCGTTGATCGGTCAAATACCGCTTAAAAATCGGTCAAATAACCGATTAATCGGACAAAATCGGTCTAATCGGATTAATCGGACAAAATAGCTTAAAAGTCGGTCAACAAAATCGTTTAAAAATCAAACAAAATCGCTTAAAAATTGGTCAACAAACCGATTAATAGGAAAAAATCGATCAAAGATTACTTAAAAATGGTCAACAAACTGAGTAATATCTATGTTTGACTTTGAACTATGAAGAATTATGTATTATGTATTATGTTTATATTTGAACACTTGCAATATTTAAACTTTGATGCACTATACTTATCTCATACATATAATATAATATAATATAATATCTAAAATTTCAATTTTGTGCATAAAAGATCCAATCCGATTAGTCTCGCCTAACCGATTAACGTTAGGCCTTATCCGACCGCCTCACTAGCGCTAGCGATTTTTACCTCCGCATACTTACGTCTTGTTTGTATAATATGCATGTTAGGTTGTTAATTAGTTCTTATATTACTGTTTCCTTTTTAAAATAGCAAGATACATTAATATTTATTGAGAAATTTGTCGAATGTCAAGATAACAACGACACTAAATCTTTTTTTTGCTAACTATATTAATCTTTTTAAAAATAGGAATTACATATATATCTTTTATACAAGTTTTTAATGGTCAAAGTACAATGATTTTTAGTGCTAAGTTTTTAACACCCAAATGCCCCTTTTAACAAATATGCAATTAGAAACCAATAAAGTAATAACTATATGTTTTTCTGTTAGTTACTATATAGAATTGTTGGTGTATATGTCTCAAGGGCACGTGCCAGACGACAAATGTCTCCACGTGCCCGAAGGACAAGGATCCGAAAGAGTACATACCGGATAACCACAACAAAAGTAGAATACTATTTCACCTAGAAGATTCTTTTACCCAGCAATTCTTACCAAGGACCATACTTAAAAAAACGCCCCAAACTAAATTTGAAAAAATTTGTTGCACAACGGTATGAACAAAACGGACATTCTATTGCAAGTCAAATAAAATTATAAGGGAAAATGGTCTAAAAGGCATCGAACTTGCCAATTTTTCCTTTTGTATACATCTAACTTTTTTTTACCTAAAGTATGCATAAACTTTCTTAATTTTCCTATTGTAACAATAATACGGATTTCTTATGACGTGGCACTATTTAATCACGCTAATCCCGTTATCTTTTGTAGTTTCCCGTTTTCCAAACTTTTGCGTTTTGACAATTAACAAAGACTTTTTTATTTAAAATATTATTTTGTACACACAATTACCGATAAACAGTTTAAACCATTCCCCAATTTTACGTTATCACAATTTCTCTCATAAACCATTATCACAAACCCTAATTTCACACACGCAGTAATTTACTCAGAGGCCAAATTTGGTGTGTGTTTTGATATTTCAGGTATATATTCTTTGATTTCTTTGCTTATGCTCTGTTTTGATGAAAGTAATTAGCCTAAACATATTTATAAACCCTAATTTGTTATTTTTATAAATTTTGTAATAGAATGATACCTGGTACCAATTTGCACCAATTTGATGTACACAATGATGGTTATTTTGCCCATTTACCTTTAAGGTTTGATGATGGTGTGATTCTTAATATTGATGTTCCAAGGATGCCTTATGAAAAATTTGTTGAATTCTTGGAAGAAAAGCTGGTAACTACTTTCAAGGTTTGTATTACAAAGTTCCAAATCTTGAATTAGAGAAAGGTTTAGTTAGAGTATGTAATGATAAGGAAATAGCATACATGTTTGATGTTGCTGAGTTGTTTGGTAGGCTAGATCTTTATCTTGATCACTTAGATATGGATCTGTCAGAGTATTTAGGTAAAGTAGATACCACTTTTATGGATGCCTGTGTTTCTAATGCAAAAGGCCCTCCCCAAAAGAGGTATTGCAATGAGTTTTCAGTAGATGAGTTGGTTAAATGGGCTGAGATGGAGGTTCAGTATGAGGGTTCATCTTCTAACCATCCTAGAAACTCAGAGGGTGATAATACTAGGACTAGTGCAGAGGGTGATGTGGCTAGGACTAGTGCAGATGGTGATCATAGTAGGAAGGTAAATGTTGATAAGGGCAAAGAGAAGGTTACACAAGATGAAACAGAGGGTGATTATGATTCGGAGTTTGATAGTGACTTTGATAATGACTATGCTTCAGATAAATCAGTTGATTATCTCAGTTCTGATGAAGAGGAGTTAATTGAATTTAGAAAGAGGATCAAAGCTAGTAGAGGGAAGGAACCTGAGTGTTTTCCAGAAATGAGTGAAACAAATGATGAAAACACTATACCTAATGATAATCATAGAAGTGAGACTATGATAGAACAAGATTTGTTTCATGAATAATTTGATGAGAAGGTTTCAATCATCTGATGAGAAAGGAAAACATCAAGATCCATTTATTTCTGTGGAAAAATCTGTGGACAGGTATCGAGTCTATGATGAAAGTACCCACTGGAGACTAAGGCATCCAAAGGTATGCTTCTATATTTTGAACTTGTGATATTGTTTATAAACATTTGTTCTGTTTGAAATGCAGGTTGGTGAAAAGTATCCCACTATTGACAAGTTTAAAGAGGGTCTAACCTACTATGCATTGACTAATGGATTTTCATTATGGTATGAGAGGAGTGGAAGTAAGATGGTTGTGGAAAAATGTGGACAGAGAACACCAAGGATGGTTGATCCTGACAAAGGTTAACAGAGGAAAAATAAAAGGTATCCTTGTGTTTGTACTTAACGGAGGAAAAATAAAAGGCATCCTTGTGTTTGTACTTCTGATTTACCTTCCTGTCCTTAGAGATGGTATGCTAGGTGGATGACTCAAGAGAAAACCTTTCAAATACAGTCATTAAATGATGAACATACATGTGTTAGGAATTTTGAATTTGGATCAATGGTTAACTTTAAGTGGATATGACCAGTCTTTGGTGATAAGATTAGGGCTAATCCTGAGATTAAGTTGTCTGCCATAGCTGACCTAGTGATGAAGAAATATAAATGTAAGGTAACCCCAAATTAGTGTACAAATGCAAAGAAGTTTGCTTTAACAAAGTATGAAAAATCAATTGATGAACATTATGCCTTGTTGAGGTCATATGGAAGAGCAATTTTATATTCCAATCCTAGGTCCACTGTGAAATTAGGAGTCACTATTAATCCTGATTGGAAAACCTACTTTGATAGGTTTTATGTTTGTTTTGCTGGACTAGCACAAGGTTGGAAGGCTGGGTGTAGGAGAGTAATTGCTTTAGATGGATGTTCTTTAAAAAACCCAAACCATGGTGAAATTCTTACTGCTATTAGAAGAGATGGAAATAACCACATTTACCCAGTGGCTTGGGCAGTGGTTAATGTTGAAAACAAGGATAATTGGAGCTGGTTTTGGAGTTGCTTGAAGGAGACTTGGGTTGCACAAAAGGATAGGGTCTAACTCTTATGTCAGACCAACATAAGGTATGTTTATATCCACAATTTCTTGATAATGTCTTAATCTTACATATATTATAACATTTTTATTCTATATAGGGTCTTATTGAAGTTGTCAAGAATGTTATGCCATATGCCGAACACAGACAATGTGCAAGACATATTTATAAAGGGTTTAGGAAACAATTCACTGGCTTGGAGTTTAGGGAGTTGTTTTGGGCAACATCTAAAGCCTCATATCCACAGCTCTTCAACAAGATAATGGACAAGATTAAAAAGGCTAACCCAAAGGCTCATCAGTTTCTTATGGATAGAATCCAAAAACATGGTCAAGAGCATTTTTTGAAGTTGACAGAGGATGTGAAGCAGTTGAGAATGGTTTCAGTGAATGCTTTAATAGATTTATTCTTAGTGTAAGGGACAAGTCATTGCTAACTATGCTAGAAGCTATTAGAGTCATAGTACTAGAGAGGATGCACAGAATGAGGGAAATCAGTAAGAAATGGAACCCTGGAGTTTGTCCCAACATTCAAAAGAGATTCGAATAGCTGAAAGACCAACAAAGGTATGTTTCCTTTAAAAGTTAATGTTAATTTTCTAATGAAACAATTTGCATTGACACTAATAACTATGTTATATTGTAGGTTCTGGCATGTTATCCTTGCTGGTGGGAATGTGTTTGAGGTGAGATCAGGGAGTGAGGCATTCACAGTTGATGAACCAAAGAAGACTTGCACCTGTAGAATGTGGCAGTTATCAGGTATACCTTGTGTACATGCAACAAAGGTAATATTCTATATAAACAGGGTACCTGAGAGCTATGTTCCAGCTTGGTTTGAAACAGACATGTATTATGTGACATATCATAATTATATGAAACCAGTTGGTGGTATTGATTTCTGGCGTAATCAGAGTATGTACTCACTTATTTTACCTCCTAAACCCAAAAAATGCCTGGTAGGCCTAGAAAGAAAGGAATTAAAGCAAAGGGTGAGGGTGGTAGCTCAACTAGGGTATCAAGGGTAGGTACTGAGATGACTTGTAGTATCTGCCACCAACCTGGGCACAACAAAAAAAGTTGCAAAGAAACACCAGTTGAAAAGGCACCTAAAGAAAAAAATGTTGGAGGTAGGCCTAGAAAGAAAAACGATAATATGGATGAAACAGCTGTATAAGATGATTTTATGGAGGTAAGCAAACTATGATTAGTGGATCAAGTGAAATTTTTGGGTCAAAGAGGAAAACTGGTGGGTCAAGTACAGTTGGTGGGTCAAAGAGGAAAACTGGTGGGTCAATTACAGTTGGTGGGTCAAAGTAGAAGGCTTGTGGCTCAAGTGGTTCAAATAGGAAGAGCTTGAAAAAAAGTTGCTCATCGGCTTTTGCAAGATGGTTTGGTGAGCCACAAGATGAAGTGGATGCTGGTCAAAGTGAGCAACAAAATGACCAAGGTAAAACTGAGCAGCAAAATGAAGATCAAACAGAGATTAACTTGACAGCTACTCAAGTTGAAAATATGCATGCAGCAGATAATCAAACTCAATATGAACCTCAAGAGCAATATCAACAAGTTGATCATGAAGTGTAGGTAGAAGAAGATGAAACTCAAGATCAACCTCAAGAGCAACATCAATAAGTTGAACATGAAGTGCAGATGCAAGATCAAGTATTACAGGTAAGATTGAGGAGGCCTAGTGAAAGAATTATTAAAAAGAAGTTGGCTAAACAGTTGGATGGCCAGGGAAACACTGGATCTAGATGATGCTTGAGCAAACCTAATTTCATGTGCCCATTTTGTACATATTTTGAGGGCAACTAATGTAAACTTTGATACCTAATCTTGGGTCTATAATATGACTAGAACAACTAATATTTAGTAGCAACTAATGTGTTTAGTTTATGTAATGACCATCAAACAATAGGCCATTTTGTACATCATACAGGGCACTTTTGATGGTCATTGTTATACTGTTATATTCAATGAAATATGCAGTATGCCATTTTGTTCAATTTGTGCATTCATTTAAGTTCATATTATATTTGTGTATTTGCAACAACAATCTTTACTATTCTAGCATAGCCTGCAAAAGCAACAATCTATTCTTCACAAGCAACAAGCATTTGATGGACACTGTTTTTTCAAATTGCAAAAGCAACAAGCATCTTTACTATTCTTCATGTGAGTTTTTGAAAGAATCTTATGATGCACATTTATAGCGTAGAATGCAAAAGGCTAAACAATTGCACTATATAAGAAACCAAAATTCATGCCATATGTTCCATAACATTCATCAAACAAACCAACACCTGATAAAATGGCTTCCAACTAGAATCAAGGTATTCATCATTGTTTTTTTTTTTCATGTCAGTTTCATCTCAATTTCATGAGTAACCTTATCAGTTTTTTAACAATTTTGTGCAGAAATCATTTCCATTTCTAGTGACAGTTCTGAAGCAATTTCATGTGAGCCATTATCATGGGAGGATTACTTTCCAAAGGATTATAATCCAAAGGATTACTTTGTGACTTCAAAGAAGGTGGAAACTAGCACAAATGTGACAAACAAACATGAAGCAAAGATGGCATTTGATGCAAGGGGTAAGGTACTAGGGCTGCCAAATAAGAAAACTTGTGAAGATCTTGGTATCAAATCATTTGTCATCAAAAATCCCAAAGATCCAAAAAGAAAGGGGGAAAAAAGATGGTTTAACAGAACTAGCTCATGTACAAATGCTTTTTAGTTACAAGCTATGTATGTATCTTTATGATTTAAGTGTATAACTTAAACCATCCTAGAATAAAACCCTTGTAGCCTTATTATGAATCAATGCAATTTTTATTTCTCAAATGTGTTCAAGCTTATGCCATTTCCACCAAACTTTGACTTTTTAACCTATTTATTAGTTATGAATCAAAGGCATATAGGAATAAAAGCCTTGTAAACCCAACATAGATCAATGATTTCATAAATACACTAACTTAACATTCAAAATTTGAAAACATTACATTAAAGGAATCATTACCTTCCTATCATCTACCAACTTCATCTAACCATTACATCACTTGTATAGTGTCATACCAATCCCAAAACAGATCACACACAAACATCCTAACATGATCATAAACAACCTATCATATAATTCCAAATTTGACTTTCTAGCCTTCAACTGATCTTTCAATCTTGACTTTGTAGCCTTCAACTTATCTTCCAACCTTGACTTTTCCAAAGCAAGTGCCTCAATCATTGGTCCAATATCCATTCCTCTCTATCTTTGAAAGAACCCATATACCAAGTCTTTGTAGTATTGACTTGGAAGGTCATCATCGAGAAACTCATACACTCGACAATAGACACATTTTACGTATCGCTTTCCTGGATTCGTCCTTGTGGTTAATGTTTAAACTCTTAAATTGACGATTACAGTTACAAAAGTGTTCAATTTTACCTCTAATTAAACAGGATTGAGCTGGACTAGAACTACTCATGATTTAGGGTTCTTGAATTTTTTTTTGACTGTTTAGGGAATAGGGGGGAAATGGGGAAAGAGGGAAAGTGATTTAGTAGAAAGGAAGGGGGGGGGGGTTGTTATTGATAATAAATAAAAGAGATAAAACATATGTCCAAGTAATAGCTATTGTCAAAACATACCAAAAATGTGAAAAACTGGGAAACTATGGATTAAAACGCGATTAGTGTGATTAAGTACTGCCACGTCATAACACACCCTTAATATAGTTACAATAGGAAGATTAAGAAAGTATGTGCATACTTTAGGAAAAAAATATGTTAGATGTATACAAAAGTAAAAAGTGGAAAGTTCGATGCCTTTTTAGACCATTTTCCCAAATTATAAATATTTAGTTAGAACCATCTGGAAGTATTTTTGTGTGAAATTAGACTCAATTACCTTTCCAACGATAGGTGGCTCGTCCCAAACGAAGCTACAGTAGATTTTATATGAGTTTTCGAAAACTACTAAAAACTAACCACCAAACGGTCGGTGGCCAAACCCAAATGAACCCAGACTTACCCAGTTTCTGAAACTTACTTATTTTACCAATTGACTTTTAGGACACAATAAAACCTAAAACTTTGTAGAATCATTATACACATACGAAATAACATTTCTGCTCTTCGGCAAGATATAACACAAGCAGAAACATATATATCCACTGGTACAAAAACTGGTATTGGTCACGCCTGAAATGTGTGACGATATGCATATAGTCACACACGTTTTTTTTGTTGTGTGTCATCAAAGGTCGTACCACCGTAGGTGGCATATGGTCACATTGTTGAGTTCGTGGCCTTTTCCATCGAAAAAGAGTGACCAAAACCCCGAATACGTGTGACAAATTAGGCAGAAGTTTTGTTGGATTAGTCATTATCAGTGATCGTAAACACTTTATAGTCACACGCATATTTTTTTAGAGTAACTATTGTTCATCCTTTTGTCACATAGATATATAATATATGTGATTTGAGATGACTTATTCTATTAAATATGTATTTCGTATGACTATTTCCCGTCCTGTGGCCACATGAATATATAATAAATGTGACGTTTGTAATGATTTAGTCACACGACGGGTGTTGTTTTTTTGGAGTTAGTCACATACAATTAAGCAAACAGTGGCAAAAAATGTTAATAAGTGTGACCATATGCTGTTTAAAGTGAAGAAATATGTATTTTGTTTGACTATTGATCATCCAATGGCCACATGAATTTTATGTTTGTTTGGCCTTTTGCAATATTTAGTCACACAACTCATGTTTCTTTTTGGTATTTAGTCACATACAATTAAGCAAACAGTGGTCAAAAGTGTTAATAAGTGTGACTGATTCGCCTTAAACTAGTTATCTTTTATTTCTCAACCACTTGTGAATGGTCAATAGTAAAGTCAAACTAATCAAGACAAATGCTTCCGTGAAATACAGTGTTTTCCCGGGTCATAATGTCCCAACGAGGTTGTGATGATTAAAAACGAATATGTGATTAGTGAATGTGAACAGGGAAGGTATAAAAGTGTGTGTGTGTGTTTTAACTAGGGTTTTATAATTTAAAATAACTTAGGAAAACTAAATTAACGATTACGTGAAACCTAGGTATTTAAAACGTACACCAAATTAAAATCAGACGCGATTGCGTACTGAGAAAAAGGTGAGTTTTAAGAAAAATAAACTACAAGGGTTAAAAAATGAAAATCCTACAAACTTAAACTTAAAATAAAATTAAACTAAAAATAAAACTATTTTTTTGATTATTTTAATATTTATTATTAATTATTTAATTGAAAACTTATTTAACTATTTAATTAAAACTAACTTAAATAAAAACTAAAAATGATTAATACTACAAATTAAACTAAAAACTTATAAAAATAATTTCTAAACTTAAAAATGAACTTGAAGAAAGTATAAAAATTAAAAATAAATCTTTTTGTCTTTTTATGAACTTTTTATTAATAAAAAAAACTATTTATATTATTTATATTATTTAAACTATTTTAAATTACAAATAATACTAAACTAACTTGGAAAATTATGAAAAATTTTATATATCTAATTAACCATCATGGGAATCCTAAAAAATTATAAAAACTTTATTTTATATATTTTTAAACTAGTTTACTAATTATTATTCTAATTATTAAACAATTACCAATTAAACTAATTAAATTATGAAAACTAGTAAATGAACAGTACAATTCACAAGAAAATTTCTAAAATTATTTTATGACTTATAGAAGCTAGGAAAAATATAAAATATAGGTGTTACTATATAAAAACTAATTATGCTAATTAAAACTTATTTATTGATTAATTATTAATAAAACTATTTTTAATTCTAATTAATACTAAAAGACAAAACAAAAATCTGAGAAAATTATTATAAGTACTTTAACCTAAAAGGAAATTAATAAAAATATAAAATTACAAATTACTTAATAAAAATCTAAAAATGAAAATTAAAATTAAATTGAATTAAATAGAAACTATCACTTATTTTTATGTTGTATTTTCTGGAATTTTCTTTTACAAAACTAATTTACTATTAATATTAAGCAATTTTTATGAAGAAACTTATTGTATAGCTTATTAATAAGCTGTGTGGGATCCAATTTCCTTAACAGGTTAGGTTTTAGCTTATTAGGTTTTGTCAAGACTTGTATAAGCTAGCATTAGGCCACACAGAGCACAATAAGCATACTACTAACAATATTAACTAGAAATAAGCACAAAGGAACAAAATAAGCACACTTAATAAGCTAGAATAAGCAAATAAGTTATTGGCCAAAACCTGAGATCCAAACAGGCCAAATGGCAACTTTTGGACCTCTGTGGGGTCCACAGAGGTGAAAGGGAGTCCAAATTGAAACTTGAACCTTAAAGTTGGACTGGTAAACTCTCAAATAAACCAATAAGCAAAGCTTATGGCTTATTAATGAAGTCTAGGTGGTGCTTGGAAATTTGGTGACAAACCTGAGTGCTCAGGTTTGGTTTCTGAGACAGCTCAAAAAGAGGGTCAAATAAGCTATGCTACAATAAGCTAAAATCCAAACTAATCCTAGGTCTGATAAGCTAGACTATTAAGTTACAAAATAAGCCAATATGTATAGTGTGGGGCCCACTGGGAAACCAGATAAGGGCTTATGAAGTTGGGCTTATCACACTGAGGAATCAGTGTATGGGTATGATTAGGGTGAGTTCAAGGTACCAATAGGCTATAAGCCAAAGATCTAAAGCCCAGAACAAGCCTGAGTCTGATAAGCCACACCAATAAGCTTTCCAAAAAGCAAAGGTGCAAAGGGTGGGACCTACTATGTAGCAAAATGTAAACTTGTGAACTTGGGTCTCAACACTGATTGATCAGTGTAGGGTCTGAGGTCAGGGTAAGTTATGAGACCAACTAAGCCAAGACAGATAAGCTAATCTACAAAATAAGCTAAAGACTTAACAATACTACTAGTAAGCTATTTAAAAAGCCAAAGGATTTGCTGTGGGGCCCACTAGGGTGGCCAGAACACCACCACAAAGTGGTTGTGATGGTGGTGTTGCTGCTGTGAACAGGGCAAGTTGCAGCCCTGCAGCTTAGTTTGAGAGTGAGTGGGGCCCAGAATAAAATTACTAAAAATATAAGGGTTGTGAAAACTTAAAGATGAGATGGTAGTCTGTTACTAAAACAAATTTCGAGTTCTAAAACCTTCTACAAAAATCAAAACAATTGCTTGAAGTTTTGATAAAATCTGAGAAGTGTAAGATTTGACTTTTAATGAAACTTGATATGTTTGACTTTGGTGAATTTTAACTTGATCCTAGGTACTGAAAATGATTAATTAACCTATATTAAGACTAAATTAACCTAAATCTACTAGTTTAGGATTGAATCAAGGTATTGTGGATCCTAATTCCACCACAGATGGCAACTATGATGATCAATTTGTCATTTTGACTTTTCACAGAACTACCACTGAATTTACTTGTTAATATGAACTATATAAGCCTATTGTGACTTGTATAAACAAAGAACAACAATAAAAACAACCTAAACTATAGTGAATAGCACAGATCCAAACACTCCTTTATGGACTGTATTACTTGATTTTTTAAGCTAGTGATATATTTGGCTAATGAAAGTGATGCATAAGTATAAATGATGATATAATAAGCTGAGAGGATCACTTAAACACCAGCAATAACCACAAATAACCAAAAATTAAAATTAAGCTATATAAGTAGTCACAATGGAAAACATGAGCACAGTTAAATCTGATAAACTAATATCCAATATTAAGCTATATTCTAACTTACATACACTTAATAAGCATTTAAATCAAAGATTAACAGGTAATAATCTAATCTACAGTAAAATACCAAAAATTAGAAATTTGCTCACAATAGTTTCCAAGGCTGAGAAAACAAAGAACCAGTGAACCAAATCACTCCCTACTGACTTCCACAAGTCATTAATACCATGAAAACTCCAAATCAGATAGGCTTCTTGCTTCAAACTTCCTTGACACTGAATTTTTATTTTTAACTTATTATTTTTTTATTTTTGAGTAATTATTTTATTTTCTAAGTAAGACTGGTTTTTATTATTCTAAAAGCTTAAATAAACTTTGTCAGAGCTTAAATGAGCTAGTGAACTGACTTAACTACAACTAGCAACAACAGTTGAGCATTTTGTGATTCTTGAAAATAGGAAAATTTGCATAACTGAGATCAGAACTGAAACTTGAATTTAATGGATGAAAAAGTTTAAGGATACAATTAATTAACTTATTACAATACTGAAAAGCTTAAAATTACACTAGAATGAGAGATTACACTAAAACGATTGAATTATATTAAAACCTAAACTAATACTCTTTTTCCTCTGCTTCCTTTTCATCTTTATAAGACTTTTGAGGATTGTGGGACCCACATAACCATTTCCCACCACCATTTAGAGCCCTTGGATGTCTGAGTAATCCAAACCGTTTAAAACGCCTTTTTGGCGCCAAAAGTCCTTGGGACAACTGTTATGCGTGGTGAGGGTTTTAAGGCAATTAAGGGGTTTTGGGAGTATGTGTGAGGTGGAGGGTGATGTGGAATGAGTGGGGAGCAAGTAGAAGGCCAGGTGGAGGGTGGTTTATGGTTTCAGTGGTGGTGGTATGGAGAAGGAGGGAAAAGGATACGGGGTGGTTTGGTTTTGTTGGGTGTTGACCGGGGTTTGACCCTGGATGGGCTGGTGTTTATTTTTGGGCCAAAAGAAGTGGGTGGGCTGTTGGTTTATTTGGGTAGTGGATTTGGTGTTGGGTTTATAATAGCAATAAGGTCCGTTTGTATTATAACTTAACAAGGACCAAATTTGTAATTTTGACAAAGTTGAGGGACCTGAATTGTAACTTTCCCAAAGTAGTTTTAGGGACCACTCTTGTCATACTTGAATAACCCAAGGACCAAAGATGATAATTTCCCATATTAAATTCCCAGGGACCTTTTCTGTCAATTCCTTAAACTCCAGGGACCTTTATTGTAATTTTCTGATTCTTGAAGGGTTAAACCTGTAAATATCAAATATTAACACAAAGGACCAAATATGCCATTATATAATAGTACAAGGGTTATATTTAATTTTTTTCCATTTTAAATAACCTAGGGACTGATTTTGACACTTTTCCAAAGTCGAGGGACCAAAGTTGTAAATTTATGATTTTTAACTTCAAAAGACTTTTCCTAACAACTTATGAATCCCAAGGACCTAAAATGATATTTGAACAAGTTTTGAGTGACCAGGGACTAGTTTTGCCAATTTATGAAACTTGAGGGACTGAAACTGCCAATTATGCAAACTTTGTACGTTTTTCATCTGTTTTTGCATATTTTGTATTTGAAACATATAAAACACACCTCTAAGATATTTTAAGTATTTTGATACATATTTGAGTGTTTTTGTATGTTTTGGCAGTTCAGATTGGTATAAAATAATGAGTATTTAGACACTCATCAATCCCCCACACTAAACTATTGCTAGTCCCTAGCAATCTATTTGAGAAAAACTTAATGGATTTTATCTCTTTACCAAAAGCCATCACTTCTGGAGTAGCCAGGTGTAAGAACTGTGGCACACCTGATAACCGTGTGATTTTGAGCAAATCACCAGCTGTCAACGGATTTGATTAGTCTTTACCAAAAGCCGTCACTTCTGGACTAGCCAACTCTTGATGGAATAGTCAACATCTTGGTGAGCTGATTACCAATTATGGATTTTCCACAGCCTTTACCACAAGCCATAATCTTGCGGGCTAGCCAACTCATTAGCTTTTGAGGATAATGGGGAGTTGAGGAACCATACAATTTTTGGCAAATTGCAAGCCATAAACGGGTTTGAGTTATCTTTACCAAGAACCGTTTGCTCCTGGATTAGCCAATCCTGTTGTGGGTTAGACATGGAGGATTGATACCATTTATTGCGTTCTAAGTGAGAAAAATTTTTAAAATTTGGGCTAAAATGGGGGTTCTTGATGGAACATGTGTTTAAATTCGTTAGAATAACGAATCTCCCCCCACACTTAGAACTGAATATTGTCCTCAATATTCAAAGTACCGGGTGTTAAACCGACACTTAGAACGTAAAAAGAAAATATTTCATAGCCTTTATTTAAGATGTATATACATACAATTATTTTTTTAGATAAAACTTCTTAAATAGAAGCTATCACTATATGTACATTTTTTTTTTTTTTTTTTTTTTTTTTTTTTTTTTTTAATTTTTTTTTAAGATATATACAACATGTGGAGCATCTCCCCCACACTAGGGTGTTACACACGGGTGAAAACCTATGTACATGCTATTGTTTTTGATTCCCGAGTCACTAGCTTGACTCGACCCCGTATTTGATTCCTTTTCTCCCAAACTGTCAGGTTTACCACGCAAGCTAACCGCTTGTGAATGGTTAACTGTAATAAAGAGGTCCTGAACAGACCTGGAGAAAAAGCAATTTAAAAATCTATGGGGAAGTAAGTGGAAGAGACAATCTCAATCGGACTTTCATTCAAGATGTTTGGATAAACATTTGAAGCACGTGAAAGTTCCACACCGATGAGATAAGTACCCGGCTTATAATTTATAAATGAGAATGCCGGGGTCAAAGATAATGTCTTCACTCCCGAAAGAGTGAAGAACAGGATCTGGTACAGAATATATGAAGAAAAGAAAGAAAATCATGATAAAAATCATGACTAACTCTTCTTCCTCAATAGGAGAATTCATTGTTTCATGAATCTCCTCATTTAAGCTCGGTTGATCAAGACATATTATGGGTATATCTAGATCAAAATAGAAAGTATCATACTCCGGTGGAGATATGATATGAGTGAATTCAAAGGAGAACTCCTCGTAAAGAGAATCATTCACAAGATGTAAATCCGTGAACTCATGTTCCGTTGTGAACTCATCACAATCCTCATTCTGAATATCAAAGAGTGGATTATCAGAAATCAAAATGAATTCGGATTCGAATTCATATAGAGGATTGGTGAGAGTAGTCTTGACTGTTTCGAGAACAAAGTGATTATCTTTCTCTTCTTCTGAGTTGACAAGCTCAGAAGGTAATTCCTCCACATAACTGACGTCTCCAGAAGATAAAAAATTTTCACCAGTATGTGAAGTACTAAGCTCGATGTTGGGATTAGAGTTTAAAAGATTTTCAGTTTCTCCCATATCGGCTTCGAAATCAAGAATATCATCATTACTTCCTGATAGAAGTGGAATGATGTGAGTGAGTTCCTCTGTGAAATCCTCAAGAAGAGGATCAACATCAGAATGAGGCAGTGATGCCTCAACATACTCAATGTCTCCATAAGATATACAATCATTACTGGAATTAGAGACATTCTCAATTTGATCATTTGGATTATCAGGGTGGGTAGGAATATCACACATATGATCAAAAATTCCCTGTGACTCTCTTGGGATTGAGACAAGGTTCTCAACACTAGACTTTATGAATTCGTCCGATTCCTTTGCAGGAATAGTGTCAAGATGCTCGTCCCCCATGTTCAAAGAGTGAGTGGGAACCTCGGGTGTGATAACATCATACTCAGGGAGATAAGAAGGACTAGCAGTAATGGAGTCTACAAGTTCCATTATTTCTACTGCTGGTGATTCAGTTATATTCTTTTCTCCCTGTATATGCATGGAAGGAGTCTCAACTGATGAACTTGATGATTCTTTTTGAATGATAACAATGTTATCATCATCATCACTGTCATCATCGTCCTCATAAAAAGCAGCATAGCGAATATTGGCACGTATTTTGGCTACTCTTTGCTCAGCAATTAAATCTTCCATGCTTTTCCCAGAATCTCGTTCTTCAGCAAGTAATTCTGTGATAGATTTATCACGAGAATTTTGAATGAGTGGAAATTGTGGAGGTGTGGATGTGTCAAAACCGGAAGGTTGACATTGATCATCATTATGAGGACCCCCACAATATACACAAGAAGAACTTGGATCATGGCGAAGCGACATATTAGCTAACTCCTCCCTAATGTTTATAAGTTTTTCAAGAACCTCTAGACAAGGGTCTTGCTGGTTTTGAGGAGTTGCTTGGTTCATTTGGTACTGTGGAGGTGGGTCTTGAAACGAATAGTCGTAATTGTTACAAGGAAATGGATTCCTTGTTTGACAATAAGAGCTAAAGTGTGGACCTCCACAGTACTCACAACAGTAAAACTGTTGAGTCTGGCTTGGTGTATTTTGATACGAAGCATCATTGATATTTGGATAATATGATTCTTGCTCGTATGAATGTGATGGGTAGTTGGAGAAATTTGAGGAGTTGTTGAATGAGTTTTGATTAGGATCATAAGCAAATGAATTACTCGATCCACGAAACAAACAACTCCCGTTTTGAATATCATTACCACATTGTACACATGTACACCAACGACATGGAAAACCGAAAAGAGGCTCACCACAACCGTCACAAGGAACAAAATCTGGAGGTGGGACAAGTGGTGTGCTCTTAGAGCTAGGAATTTCCACCACTTCCGTTATGGTCTCGGGTTTTGGTTCTTGATAAACGTGAAGGTTAGGTAAGTCGTTCTTTTCAGTCACTGCCCTAAGCTCTGTACGTTTGCTTGACAAACTTTTAACCGTAAACCATGAAAGATCAGGATTGATTCTTGAAGGTTTAGGAGTATTTGTGAGCTCAGGTTTTTGGACAACCGTGTTTTGGACGTATTTAGCACCTCCATCGTCAGAGGAAAGTACAAGGTCCTTTGTCACCTCGGTTTCATGATCTCTTTCCCTCACCGGAGAGGGAATAGGAATCGAAGGTCCATCATAATCAACATAACATCTCGACATTTTTGACAAGGCCATAAGTTTTTCAACTTTACTTTTACAGGCCCTTTGTTTAAAGAAATCGTCATCGAGAGATGCCATTAGAATCAATTATGAGATAAGTGGAAGAAGGTAGAATCAAAGGGTTTTGGGGATGAGAATTGAAGAATCAAATAGGTAGG
Organism: Artemisia argyi; assembly: GCA_030686995.1. NCBI lineage: Eukaryota > Viridiplantae > Streptophyta > Magnoliopsida > Asterales > Asteraceae > Artemisia > Artemisia argyi. The sequence continues at coordinate 137,547,248 of CM060699.1, forward strand.
GGTGTAAAGGTGAATATTTTTGTGTTTTGTTTTATAAAAATATGGATAAAAGATGGTAAATATACAATGGATGTATATCCAGAATCACTAATACGCAAAATCGTTTAAAATAAGCGCACAACCTCCCCGGCAGCGGCGCCAAATTTTGATTCGCCTTAAACTAGTTATCTTTTATTTCTCAACCACTTGTGAATGGTCAATAGTAAAGTCAAACTAATCAAGACAAATGCTTCCGTGAAATACAGTGTTTTCCCGGGTCGTAATGTCCCAACGAGGTTGTGATGATTAAAAACGAATCTGTGATTAGTGAATGTTAACAGGGAAGGTATAAAAGTGTGTGTGTGTGTTTTAACTAGGGTTTTATAACTTAAAATAACTTAGGAAAACTAAATTAACGATTACGTGAAACCTAGGTATTTAAAACGTACACCAAATTAAAATCAGACGCGATTGCGTACTGAGAAAAAGGTGAGTTTTAAGAAAAATAAACTACAAGGGTTAAAAAATGAAAATCCTACAAACTTAAACTTAAAATAAAATTAAACTAAAAATAAAACTATTTTTTTGATTATTTTAATATTTATTATTAATTATTTAATTGAAAACTTATTTAACTATTTAATTAAAACTGACTTAAATAAAAACTAAAAATGATTAATACTACAAATTAAACTAAAAACTTATAAAAATAATTTCTAAACTTAAAAATGAACTTGAAGAAAGTATAAAAATTAAAAATAAATCTTTTTGTCTTTTTATGAACTTTTTATTAATAAAAAAAACTATTTATATTATTTATATTATTTAAACTATTTTAAATTACAAATAATACTAAACTAACTTGGAAAATTATGAAAAATTTTATATATCTAATTAACCATCATGGGAATCCTAAAAAATTATAAAAACTTTATTTTATATATTTTTAAACTAGTTTACTAATTATTATTCTAATTATTAAACAATTACCAATTAAACTAATTAAATTATGAAAACTAGTAAATGAACAGTATAATTCACAAGAAAATTTCTAAAATTATTTTATGACTTATAGAAGCTAGGAAAAATATAAAATATAGGTGTTACTATATAAAAACTAATTATGCTAATTAAAACTTATTTATTGATTAATTATTAATAAAACTATTTTTAATTCTAATTAATACTAAAAGACAAAACAAAAATCTGAGAAAATTATTATAAGTACTTTAACCTAAAAGGAAATTAATAAAAATATAAAATTACAAATTACTTAATAAAAATCTAAAAATGAAAATTAAAATTAAATTGAATTAAATAGAAACTATCACTTATTTTTATGTTGTATTTTCTGGAATTTTCTTTTACAAAACTAATTTACTATTAATATTAAGCAATTTTTATGAAGAAACTTATTGTATAGCTTATTAATAAGCTGTGTGGGATCCAATTTCCTTAACAGGTTAGGTTTTAGCTTATTAGGTTTTGTCAAGACTTGTATAAGCTAGCATTAGGCCACACAGAGCACAATAAGCATACTACTAACAATATTAACTAGAAATAAGCACAAAGGAACAAAATAAGCACACTTAATAAGCTAGAATAAGCTAATAAGTTATTGGCCAAAACCTGAGATCCAAACAGGCCAAATGGCAACTTTTGGACCTCTGTGGGGTCCACAGAGGTGAAAGGGAGTCCATATTGAAACTTGAACCTTAAAGTTGGACTGGTAAACTCTCAAATAAACCAATAAGCAAAGCTTATGGCTTATTAATGAAGTCTAGGTGGTGCTTGGAAATTTGGTGACAAACCTGAGTGCTCAGGTTTGGTTTCTGAGACAGCTCAAAAAGAGGGTCAAATAAGCTATGCTACAATAAGCTAAAACCCAAACTAATCCTAGGTCTGATAAGCTAGACTATTAAGTTACAAAATAAGCCAATATGTATAGTGTGGGGCCCACTGGGAAACCAGATAAGGGCTTATGAAGTTGGGCTTATCACACTGAGGAATCAGTGTATGGGTATGATTAGGGTGAGTTCAAGGTACCAATAGGCTATAAGCCAAAGATCTAAAGCCCAGAACAAGCCTGAGTCTGATAAGCCACACCAATAAGCTTTCCAAAAAGCAAAGGTGCAAAGGGTGGGACCTACTATGTAGCAAAATGTAAACTTGTGAACTTGGGTCTCAACACTGATTGATCAGTGTAGGGTCTGAGGTCAGGGTAAGTTATGAGACCAACTAAGCCAAGACAGATAAGCTAATCTACAAAATAAGCTAAAGACTTAACAATACTACTAGTAAGCTATTTAAAAAGCCAAAGGATTTGCTGTGGGGCCCACTAGGGTGGCCAGAACACCACCACAAAGTGGTTGTGATGGTGGTGTTGCTGCTGTGAACAGGGCAAGTTGCAGCCCTGCAGCTTAGTTTGAGAGTGAGTGGGGCCCAGAATAAAATTACTAAAAATATAAGGGTTGTGAAAACTTAAAGATGAGATGGTAGTCTGTTACTAAAACAAATTTCGAGTTCTAAAACCTTCTACAAAAATCAAAACAATTGCTTGAAGTTTTGATAAAATCTGAGAAGTGTAAGATTTGACTTTTAATGAAACTTGATATGTTTGACTTTGGTGAATTTTAACTTGATCCTAGGTACTGAAAATGATTAATTAACCTATATTAAGACTAAATTAACCTAAATCTACTAGTTTAGGATTGAATCAAGGTATTGTGGATCCTAATTCCACCACAGATGGCAACTATGATGATCAATTTGTCATTTTGACTTTTCACAGAACTACCACTGAATTTACTTGTTAATATGAACTATATAAGCCTATTGTGACTTGTATAAACAAAGAACAACAATAAAAACAACCTAAACTATAGTGAATAGCACAGATCCAAACACTCTTTTATGGACTGTATTACTTGATTTTTTAAGCTAGTGATATATTTGGCTAATGAAAGTGATGCATAAGTATAAATGATGATATAATAAGCTGAGAGGATCACTTAAACACCAGCAATAACCACAAATAACCAAAAATTAAAATTAAGCTATATAAGTAGTCACAATGGAAAACATGAGCACAGTTAAATCTGATAAACTAATATCCAATATTAAGCTATATTCTAACTTACATACACTTAATAAGCATTTAAATCAAAGATTAACAGGTAATAATCTAATCTACAGTAAAATACCAAAAATTAGAAATTTGCTCACAATAGTTTCCAAGGCTGAGAAAACAAAGAACCAGTGAACCAAATCACTCCCTACTGACTTCCACAAGTCATTAATACCATGAAAACTCCAAATCAGATAGGGTTCTTGCTTCAAACTTCCTTGACACTGAATTTTTATTTTTAACTTATTATTTTTTTATTTTTGAGTAATTATTTTATTTTCTAAGTAAGACTGGTTTTTATTATTCTAAAAGCTTAAATAAACTTTGTCAGAGCTTAAATGAGCTAGTGAACTGACTTAACTACAACTAGCAACAACAGTTGAGCATTTTGTGATTCTTGAAAATAGGAAAATTTGCATAACTGAGATCAGAACTGAAACTTGAATTTAATGGATGAAAAAGTTTAAGGATACAATTAATTAACTTATTACAATACTGAAAAGCTTAAAATTACACTAGAATGAGAGATTACACTAAAACGATTGAATTATATTAAAACCTAAACTAATACTCTTTTTCCTCTGCTTCCTTTTCATCTTTATAAGACTTTTGAGGATTGTGGGACCCACATAACCATTTCCCACCACCATTTAGAGCCCTTGGATGTCTGAGTAATCCAAACCGTTTAAAACGCCTTTTTGGCGCCAAAAGTCCTTGGGACAACTGTTATGCGTGGTGAGGGTTTTAAGGCAATTAAGGGGTTTTGGGAGTATGTGTGAGGTGGAGGGTGATGTGGAATGAGTGGGGAGCAAGTAGAAGGCCAGGTGGAGGGTGGTTTATGGTTTCAGTGGTGGTGGTATGGAGAAGGAGGGAAAAGGATACGGGGTGGTTTGGTTTTGTTGGGTGTTGACCGGGGTTTGACCCTGGATGGGCTGGTGTTTATTTTTGGGCCAAAAGAAGTGGGTGGGCTGTTGGTTTATTTGGGTAGTGGATTTGGTGTTGGGTTTATAATAGCAATAAGGTCCGTTTGTATTATAACTTAACAAGGACCAAATTTGTAATTTTGACAAAGTTGAGGGACTTGAATTGTAACTTTCCCAAAGTAGTTTTAGGGACCACTCTTGTCATACTTGAATAACCCAAGGACCAAAGATGATAATTTCCCATATTAAATTCCCAGGGACCTTTTCTGTCAATTCCTTAAACTCCAGGGACCTTTATTGTAATTTTCTGATTCTTGAAGGGTTAAACCTGTAAATATCAAATATTAACACAAAGGACCAAATATGCCATTATATAATAGTACAAGGGTTATATTTAATATTTTTCCATTTTAAATAACCCAGGGACTGATTTTGACACTTTTCCAAAGTCGAGGGACCAAAGTTGTAAATTTATGATTTTTAACTTCAAAAGACTTTTCCTAACAACTTATGAATCCCAAGGACCTAAAATGATATTTGAACAAGTTTTGAGTGACCAGGGACTAGTTTTGCCAATTTATGAAACTTGAGGGACTGAAACTGCCAATTATGCAAACTTTGTACGTTTTTCATCTGTTTTTGCATATTTTGTATTTGAAACATATAAAACACACCTCTAAGATATTTTAAGTATTTTGATACATATTTGAGTGTTTTTGTATGTTTTGGCAGTTCAGATTGGTATAAAATGATGAGTATTTAGACACTCATCAGTGACCATATGCTGTTTAAAGTGAAGAAATGTGCATTTTGTGTTACTATTGTTTATCCAATGGTCACATGAATTTTTAGTTTGTGTGGCATTTTGTGATATTTAGTCACACAAAGCATGTTTGTTTTGGGTATTTAGTCACATACTATTAAGTAAACAGTGGCCAAAAGTGTTAATAAGTGTGACCATATGCTGTATAAAGTGCAGAAATGTGTATTTTGTGTGACTATTGTTCATCGAATGGTCACATGAATTTTACACTTGTGTGGACTTTTGTAATATTTAGTTACATAAAGCATGTTTGTTTTGGTTATTTAGTCACATACAATTAAGCAAACAGTGGCCAAAAGTGTTAATAAGTGTGACCATATGCTGTTTAAAGTGAAGAAATGTGTATTTTGTGTGACTATTGTTCATCCAATGGTCACATGAATTTTTAGTTTGTGTAGCATTTTGTGATATTTAGTCACACATCGAATTAAACAAAGAGTGACCAATGATGTTTGTACTGCTGCTGCTAGAGCAGAGTTACTATTGCTAGCGCTATGTTTGTACTGCTGGAGCAATTTATTACTGCTATTATATATATAACAGAATTAAAATCAAAAAGCAATTTCAAATTGAATATAAATGAATCAAAGAATATAGAATTGTAATGTTGTACATAATCATATACTCAACTAGCATAATTTAAAGCCTTTTGAGTCTTCGTCCTAGTTTGTTTTTTAATGGAATCAACAGAGACATAATTAATTTTGTGCTTCGATGGTACTTTTGGTTCAGATTTGTTGTCACTAATCTTTTGTATCTGACTTGGTGGTGTAACCTGCAGTAAACAAAAGATGTTTGAATCAAACGTTGAATTAAATATGAAGAATTATATATATGCAGGTTGAAAAAAAAACACATGTATGTACCTCCTCATCAAGAACAACTTGATCCTTTGGCCATGCAAATAAACCACCTACGCCTTCCACAACTGTTTTTAACCCATTATTCCCTACGTCCGATATGCATGCTGCATCCACTAACGATTCATCAATTGAGACTCTGTAGCAATCATTTGGGAGTGGTTGGTTATGCAACATTTTTTTTCTCTTCAGTCTTGTATATTTTTCCTAAAGCAACAATATTTGTTTTCTTTAAGTGCCACAATTTGCACTTGATTATCTAAAAAAAAGAATTTTTTTGCATGTATATATCAGAAATTATTTAAACAAAAGAATAACAAGAAACATGTTGAAATACATACTGTTGGTAGTGCTTGTATTGGAGACACATTTTCTTGCGATAGGGAAGTTGGAGACCCATTTCATCGTGACTTAGCCGTTTTCTTAGGTCTGACATTTTTAAGAGGTTCCTATATGTATATATAAAACATGGTACATTATTTAAAATAAAAAGAATAACAATAAACATGTTGAAATACATACTGTTGGTAGTTCTTGTGTTGGAGACACATCTCCTTGCGATTGGGAATCTGGAGACCCGTTTTGTCGTGACTTAGGTGTTTTCTTAGGTCTATATAAAACACGGTACATTAGTCATGTATGTTAAATTAAAAAATCAAAGGGAGATGTTTTATTACTTACCATTCTTTCAATTACCGGCACCTTTTCTGAAGGTACAAGCCCATTAGACTTATTCTGAATTATCACATCTTTATCACGTACACAAATACTTGATTGTGTTTTGTTCACCTCATTGGCGCTGCTATCTATATTGGCAATGGCCATTGGAGTCACCTGCAATATAAATTAAGAAATACATTGACTCATCAGTTTATGTTCAGTGCCTGCTATCATTAACATAAGTGGTGTTAGCATTAAAAAATGAAATTGTTAACAACATAAGTAATGGCTTACATTTGAGGCTAATGGCAATTGAGATAGTAAATTCAATTGTAACCCTTGTGAACTCAACTGACTCAAGACTTTAGTAAGGAGTCCCTTTGTTTCTGCCATCTCATTGGACAAATTCTTGACCAATACATCTTTTTCTGTCATCTCGGTGGACAACTTCTTGACCAATATATCTTTCTGTTGACGCTCACGTCTCTCATTATCTAGTTGAGTTTGAAGTAACTCAAGTCTTTCATCAGTTTTTTTTTCTACTTTGAGGAAGATTAAAATACCTCTTGTATGTAACTCCACTTCCCACTCCTCTTCCATAACCTCCTTTTTCCTTACCAAACACAACTGTCATGGCATCAGTGCCATCATCAATAGCCAAGGTTCCTTCCTTGATCTTTTCATCGGTTTCTTTCTGAAAAAAATGGGAAATGTTGGGATTAAAAGTTAGTACTGCTAGTATACATGTTAGGACTGCTAGTACATAGTTATTGCTGATGGTATATAAGCATAATAATAGAATTTGCAGTCAAACTTACAAGTTCATATCCCATTGATCTAATATCATCATTTGGATATTCTCCGTCTTTGTTTACCCTTCCTACCAACCACAATATACGCGGGGGTTCTTCATCTGCTTCAATTCCTTTCTTTTCCAACTAATAAACATCAAAGGCATACACATGTAAAGTTATACAAGATAAAGGAAAAATGCATACACATGTAAAGTTAAACCAAGATAATCGTCTCTCAAGTTGTAAACCAAACACTATGTAATCTTACCATTTTCTCTTTCACATAAACATATCCACCTCGTCCCATTTTATGCTGATAAATATTTTTGGAACGCGCCAGTTTAGCTTTCTCTGATGTATCCTAAAAACACAAAATCATAAGGCGTTTAGATGCGGTAATGCTCCAAACTCAAAATTATGAAAAGACATATAGACCTAAATAAATATGACTAATTAAAACCTTGTATGCATCGGTGGCTGTGTAGTTTACAAACTCGGCCCATTGTTCTGATGTCACAATTGCATTATAATTTTCTGGTAGTTCATTAAGTTTCGAAGGTGTATCTAGGTTGGGCACTATGTAATTTTCCGTGAGTTTCATTATGAAATTCCTCAGCAGTTGACCAAGACGAGTCATTACCAACTTTCTGAATGTCACGTCAATATCAAAATATCACTGCAAAGATTAACACAATGTTGTTAATTAGTTGCACATAATGTAAGTGCATAGATAAACTTATGTAGTAATGGGTTAAAAAAATATATGTACCGTGATTTCATCCCATAATTTTTGTCTTGATTCTTTATCAACTTTCTTCTAGGATAGAACCTTTAAACCTATGTGCTCATGAACCAGATCTCCTAAAAAACTAGAAAACAATGCTCTGTGTAACCCTGATACCCTATTCAACGCCTCGAAGGTTAACTTGTGCTTTATTGAGGATGGTTTGCCATATTCAATGTGAAACTAAGCTAGCCTGGTTATTCCCCTCTTAGCTACTTTCCGATCTAATTGGTTGGTTCCAGACTCATCTTCATCATCAGAATAATGCTCGGATTTATATTCTATGTTGTTAACATCAAGTTCTTGATCAGAATTAACCAAAAGATCATGATCAACAGGTTCAATTTCCATTACTCTTGGGAAAAAATGTGTAAAAGAAAATGATTATGGGTTGGAGAGTAGGGGGTTGAATAGTTTACCGGTTTTTAACTTATTTAACTTTGAAATCTTTACGTGTAATCAACAATTGAAACTAATTAGCGATAAGTAATATGCAAGTATAAAGTAAAAAACGATCAAACCACAACACGATTGTTTATCGTGGTTCGGCTAGAAGGACTCTTTTTCCTTGCTCTACTCCACGCCTCGAGTATCCAACTCGAGAGTTTCAATCACTAGTCAACAAGCTCCTTTCACCGGCGGAGAAAACCTTACAAGTCGCTTACACAAGATTTCCAACACAAAGCTAGATGTCGAGTTCTTTTACAAGGGTACAACCACTCCCGTCACACTATGTATTTTAAGGCCTAAAATACTAACCGATCACTACTTGAATTACACAATGAAATGATGTATAAACTTCACGAGTTTACACAATGCTATGCTATCAAGACTTGCAACGTTGTGTTGAGACTTGTAACTTTTGGTGTGAAATTTGTGATCTTCTTTGCTACAAAAGATCTCACACAAATGAAATGTTAATGAGTTAGATGAATGTATTGAGAATGTATGTGTAAAATATAATGAGAAGTGATGAGAGAATTCTTGAGTGTTGCTTGGTATTTATAGCCAAACAAGATAGTAGGCTGGCAGACCCGGTGAAACCAAAACAAGGGTTCCGCCCTTATATCCACAAGGTTCCACCAGACTGACAGTCAAATGCTCAAGAAATCTTTCCGTATCTATGCAATGTCAAATCAAGATCCTTTAAGTCAACTACAAGATAGATTGAGTAAGAATCTTTCAAAGTGTGTAAGAAATCTTATGGAAAGTCAACTTCTAGATTTGGAAATCTTTCCATAAATGCTCATTATGTATGCCATGATGTCATACCACATTTTCTATTTATAGAAATATGAAAATGTTATGTTTTATGCAAAATGTAAATGTAGCAAATGTGATGTTTAAATGAAATAAAGTTCTAGTTATGAAAGAATTAAACTATATTCATGATTTGCTAAGAATTAAAGTTTATACTTTGTCGTTAACAAAACTTAGCAAAGATCGTAAAATATAAATAACATTTTAAGGCGATATTTGTATTAACAATCCCCCCCTAATTGTTGAGGACAAAACATAAACTTTATTTTTAAGCAAGTCACTAATTATAGTGTTAAGTCTTTAAAAGTTTATATTTAAACTTGTTTTATTTGACTTATGAAAATTAGTTTAAGTTTAAATATATTTTCTCCCCCTTTTTGTCAAAACAAAAAGAAGAGTAGCGTAGCGGAATGGTTCAAGCCAAACGCTCCCCCTTCGACAATACTCCCCCTAGTTGGGGTGCCAAGTAAGGAGACATGGATTTTGATCCTACAAAAGAAAAGTTAGCGTCGAAAAGACAATATATATATATGTAACCACAAGAAGGGATAGTATGAAAAACAATCACCACACCGAAATGGTTAACCGACAGTGCACACAATTGAGTAGAATGGAATTCATTTGATGTAAAATTTGACTTTTGAAAAGTCAAAGACAAGAAATGAGGTGGATAACATCCTACTTCTAAAAAAACAAAAAAGGAACAAAGAAAGAAAATAAAATAAAATCCTACTTCTATAAAAGGAAGTCACCCAACATTGTCATAAATGGGGTAAAAAGCCTCCAAAAACGCCCTACGAATGGTTTGCATGAGAAAGAGCATCCAAACGCTCAAGAATATGTTGTAGAGCAAAGTGGGTTTCATCTTAGACTTGGTGAAGCATTATCTTAATGCTTTCACTTATTTTTGCCGAACGCTCACAATGTGAGCACCCATGATGAGGATTGGGTAGGAGTGGGTCATTTGTTGATGGTGGAACATTGGTGGTTTGTTGAGATGATGTAGGTTTGGCAATAGAGGAGAGCAAGGTGGTTTGAAACTCCATTGCCTGATGGAGATGGGAGTCGACCATGCTTTTGAATGCATATAGGTTGTCGAGGCGATCATTGATCTCCTCGTGGGTGTTTGGTGGGTTGTTCCATAGGGATGCCTCTATTTCCTCATATGAAGGAAGGAAGGACTCAAAGTGTTGTGATTGGGATTGTGATTGTGGTTGAGTTGGTTGAGGTGGTGATTGATCATGGTGTTCAAAGTTTGGTTCTCCATAGAGAGGGCCATGTATATCTTTGAAGAGAGGGTGAAACACCAATGGTTTTGGTCGGGGTGGTTGTGAGGATGGTTCTTGTTGTGATGATGGTTCTTGTTCAAAAGGTTCATTAGGCTCAAAGAATGCCCTTGGTTGATGGGTTGCCATTTGTTCAATTGAGCCAAACGAAGGCAATGGTGGTGGATTGGTTGTTCTTGGCGGAAGATCATCTAAGTCTTGCAAGAAAGGATGTGGAGATGTTGGTGGAGTGCCAAAAAGCTCCATCGGTTTAAGTTTTGGTGATTTGGGTGGAGATAGAGATTTTGATGGTTGAGTTGGAGCCGGTGGTGGACTTGGATCAATGGGATTTTTTGTTAGAGATGGAGTGGTGATCACATTGTTGAGCCTTGGTGATGGTGTGGGAGTTGTAAGGTTTAGAAAGTTTTCATCTTTGATGGTTGAAGAGATGATGAGTGGTGATTCATCCGAAGATGAGGAGCTTAGGTTTATGGTAGTGTTGAAGCAACATGGTTTCACACTAATATGGGCGGTTCTCCGAATAGGTCTAGATGGTGGAGAGGTGTTTGTGGACTTTGTCATGGTCAAAATGTTGGTTAAAAAGCTTAAGATCTGAGATTGTGAAGGTGATGGTGTGATTTGGAAGTGTTCTAGGGTGGTCAAATTTATAGAGTTTAAGAAATGTTGAAAGGGGTTTGGATTTGATGTTCTACCATACAAATTTTGAGGTTTCTAATGATTTGGATGATTTATGAAGGTTGTCAAATCATTTGTAGTCAATCCAATGAAAATGGTGAAGTAAGAAGACCAAGATATGCACTAAATGCTTAGTGGTCATGTCTAAGGGATTTGGATCAGATGTTCCACGGATTCTAAGGAACCTTTTGGAGGGTTCCTTGCCTTATGGAGAAGGGTTCCTTGAGTTAGTTATGGTTGAATTTGATTTTTGGTGAGAAATGGGTTCCTATTGGTTCTAGAGAAGGAGAATGATCCTAATGAAGTTATGAACTAATGAGAAATGAGATTCTAACTAAAAAGGATGATTTAGGGTTGTGTGGAAATTGGAATTTTGAAAAATGATCCTAATGCAGTTATGAACTAATGAGAAATGAGTTTCTAACTAAAAAGGATGATTTGGGGTCGTGTGGAAGTTGGAATTTTGAAAAATTAAAAAATTTCTGCAGGTGACTGGCAAAACCAAACGACTACAAGGGCGGAACCCTGTTTTGGGTTCCGTCTGATCCGTTGGGCCAAACCTGGGTTTACCCAGAAAATGCACTGGCGGAACCCTATATTTGGTTCCGCCAGATCCGCCAGGCCAAAAAAGTCAATAGAACAGTATTTTCTAGGTCGAGATGTTTTCTAAGTTTTCCGAAAATTCCCGAAACATAAACTTAAATTTATACTTGATTAGAAAATGCAAAAAATGGATATGGAAACACTCTTACCGTTAGAATTTGACCGGGGGCTAGCAAATTTCACTAAAATTAGTGAAATTTTTCATAATCTTGAAAATTTGATAACATCTAAAATGTCGTCGACCTGCATAATTATTAGTGCATACATGTTCCAAATCTTCTTGTTGAGCTTTCCAAGGAACCTCCCAAGGCATTTGAACATCCCCTTAGTTTGCTTGTACTCCTCGGACTCATTTGGAATGTTTGGAAGTTGCGAAAGGTATTCAAGAGGTGGGAGCCTAAAGTTGGGTAACCCGTCATCTTCACTCATTGACGATGACGAGGAAGAAGGAGGATGAGGGCGTTTCCCTTGGGCTTTGGAGACTCTCTTATCACTAAGTGGAACAAATGTGTGTGAAATGAGAGAGTAGTCTAGGCGAAGACCTCTTGGGGTCGGAGGAATAGGAGCAATGTGCCTAAAGAGACGGGTCAAGAGCATTCCATATGGCATAGCGGTTGTGCCTTGCACGGGAATGCCAGCCATCCTTTTGTGTTTATGATTGATGAGGTGAAAAATGAACCACTTTTAAGGGGCCATTTAAGCCCGGATTCGAGATTATTTGATCAAATATTGCCCTAAATCGTTCCTTTTGTCATTTTAGGTACTTTTGGAGAGAAATCTAGAAAAGGAAGCATTTTGGACGTTTTTGGAGCATAAAAGTGAAGAAAATGGCAAAGTCTTAATTTTCCTTGCTGGGAACAGTACCTGACGGCGTCAAGAGTCTCCAAGTGATGGCGTCAAGAGTTACAAAAGAGGTGGAAGTGGACAATACACGTGATGATCCAGAAAGTTTTGTGCATAGGAAATGACGGCGTCACCCAAGGCTGTCATGGTCCAAGTATTAGTGATGGCCCAGAACAATTTTACACATGACGGCGTCACAAGTAGATCTAGGCAATACGATTTTTATTAATACGGCGAGTTGACGGCGTCACAAATTTCTTCTTGACACCGTCACCCTGTAGAATCTATGTATAGTTTTCCAAATTTCATTCATTAGTGTGCAACTTTGAGGGAAAAACCCTAGGTCGAATTTTCCAGCTTTTTCAAGGGTTTCAACCCTTTGAATCTTTCATGTTCTATTAAAGATAAGTACTCTTTCAATTCATTCAATATGTCTATGTGTTGTTTGAATATATCTTACGCTTGTATTCAACTTAATATGCTCGGCTAGATTTCTTTTGTGTTTGCTTAGATGTAGTGAAACCTAGATGTTAATTATGGGTTGATTGTTTGTTTATAATTGTTATGGATGATTGTATTCGATGTTAGGCTTGAGAAAACTGGCAGACTTCCATTGGTAACTTGCTTGATCGTCTTAAGAAACATAATTGGAAGTGTACTACGATTTTTGGTTGTATTTAATGCGTAGGAGAATTCTAATGATCCCATGTTAGGAGCTTCTAACGGCTCGACATAGGAGTAAAGTAGGATCCTATAGAGTTAGGGAATATTGTACACGGCCCTACGACTAGTTTTAAGGAATATGACCCGTCATCCATGCAATTGTAACAAGCTATCAACCTATAAAAGATATCTAGGGAGTAATGAAACCTAAGTAAACACAACTTTCCCCATCATTGTTTACACCAAATTAGTATAATTCGTTTCATTTCATTTTTGTTATTTTATTTTGATTGCATCTTTAGTTAATTGGGTTAGTTGGCTAGCAACTAATTCCGCCCACTCTTCCAAAACCCGAGATTTTAATCGCTTTTATAAAATATACAAATACAAAATGAATCATCCCTCACCTCTAGACCTAGTTTTTAGGCTTTCTAATCCTAGAGACACTATTCCTGAGTTGAACGATCAATCCCCTGGTACTTGTCACTATACTATACTACAACGATCATGTACACTACCTGGTGGGGGTTGTAAGCTTCTCGAGATCCCTCGAGAGGTAAAGCCTGTTGCGATTCCTACGTATCAAGTTTTTGGCGCCACTGCTGGGGAATAGTTATTGTCTAGGTTATAATTTCTTTTTATTAGGTATACATGCTAGATTCTTTTCTAGTAAGATTTTTATTTTATTTTTATAGGTTTTCTATAGTCTATCTTTTCTTTGTGTCTTTGTTCGTAAAAACCTTTCTATTGACTCTTCCGTTCACCATTATGGAGAACGTGAATCCACCAAGTCCGACACTAGAGTTTTACAAGAAAAAATATAATTACACCAGTTTGGATATACCAAGATGGAGGAATGAAATGAGGAGGACAGGATCTTATATTGATTTTATTGAGTACCTTGAGAAAAAAGGCCAAGTGCATAAGACTTTTAAAGAATTCACCTTAGGAGCTCCATCAACCCCTCAAAATGCCTCACTTAGTGAAACCTATGCACCATATGAGCCTTCACCTAGATTTCGTATGAGCCACCTAGCTGCATGTCATGGTTAGGCACTACCGTAATATAGGATGAACACATAGGTGACCTTGATGTGATGGAGGATGTAGCCGAACATGATCACATTGATAAAAAAGACCTAGGTTTTATGATCGATGATGATGAATCTCAAGAAACACATGATGAATCTTTTGGGCAATTTGTGTATAGCAGTCAGAATATTGAGGATGATCGTTATGATTTGGATATAGAAGTTGAGATGCCTAGAGAAGCACTTGAGATACTTGGGAAAATGTTAGGGTTAGATTATAATAAAACACATGTTGAGAATAAAGGTGATCTTGACACAAGGAATGATGAAGTAAATAACATGAGCCTACAAAGTACCCCACAAGTCCTACCATCATTTGAGGCACACATGTCACCCGTGACTTACCCGGAAGAAGTAGAAGAGCTATAGGAACCCCAATAGAGGTAGAACCCTTGGACCAAGCACAACTAGAGAATATAGGTTTTAACAATTGTAGTGATGACCTTTCTTTTAGTTCTAAGGAAGTTCCTAGTTTTGATGAACCGGAGCCTCAACCAAAACCATTACCTAATCTTCCATCGTTAGATGTGAATTTAGGAATTGAAAAAGGTCCCGATCCACCCATCAAACCATATAGTCTGGGTAGTCTTCGGATAAAGGTAGTAGACTCTAAACCTTGTAGAGAGGAAGCTGACATAAGAGTGAACCATGACCTTACATACTTGCATCACCCATTCATGATTGATCGCAAGAAACATTATGGGTTTAAAACGGGTTTATTAGGTCAAGATGGATTCCCAACTAGGAGTCTCTCAAAGTTGATAGAAGATGATCCTTTTTTAGGAGAAAACTTCAACTCACCTATTGACCAAAGTGAACTAGGTAAGGTTATGATGATAGGAGCACACCCCTTTGAGCATATAATTCATCCACCACTCTTTCCTCACGAGGCATACTTCCACCGAGAAGGTGTGTATCGCTACTATCACCCGCACTTAATCCTAAGTGTAGGGAAAACTTCTATTATTTCCGTTAAATAAGGGTAGAGTCAGGCTCGTGACTCGAACAAAAACAAGCGCTTATTGGGAGGCAACCCAAGCTTTATTTATTTATTTGTTTGTTTGTTTGTTAATTTGATTTTATTTGTTTCGGTATGCATGTTTTATTTTTGTTGTTTGTGGCTCATGTTTCAAAGTAAATTGTGAAAATGATTTATTTTGTTTTTAACTTCGTCTTAACTACATATAAAGGTATTTTGCAAAAGCTAAGTGTAAGGGAAAATCCCAAATTTGTTTCTAAGAACGAAATTGACCATGATTCACTACAATATTAAATGAGCATGTATATTAGTATATGTTAGAGTCAAATTCTTGTGTCGAGTCATAATGATGTTTTGCAGGATTTTCTAGGAAATAAGGCATAAGTTTTTCCAGAAATTTTCCGGAAACTTAACATAAGATTTTTCCAGGAACATTTTGACGACGTCAGGAGTTACAACCTGACGGCGTCATGTGTGAAATTCTGGAAATTTTACGAGTTTTGTTTTTCTAACGGAGTCTTAAAGTTTTTGTTAATTCTTTAGTTTTATAAACTCCAGGAAATCTGCAAACATTCATTCCACAAGCATTATATCTTACATTGTTTTCTAGGACTTGTTAGTATATATAGATTGCCGCCGATTTTACGCGAGGTTGCCTTGATTGTTTTCTCAGGTTTAACAGGTTATATATGACAAGAAGATGATTTATATTTCTGGAAGGGAAGCTTTGAACGTTCATTTTCTTGGAGGAAGATCTAACCTTGTTGATACACTATCCACACCGAACAAATCAGGGGAGTATTTGTTTTCATTCTTTTACCTGTTTTACTTTTACATCCTTTAATTGAACAATGGGGACAATGTTCATCCTAAGTGTAAGGGGAGGGTAAATGATGATATCTTATAGGATACAATTGCACTTGAGTTTGTTTGTTCGATGGTAGGTATGTAATAAAACTAAGAGAAATACTTGTTAGTGTAATTTTAGCGCCAAATTTAATTTTTTTTACAACATTTAGCAGTGAAACTTTAGCCTTAGCAAGCGTCTCATGGATAGGAGTTGTATGACTAGCACAAAACCGTACTATTCAGAAAAAATTTTCCACCCAAATATGTGAGGTTCGCCTTTAGATTTGATAGGAAAAGCATTCATTATTAGTGTTTATGAGTGTACCGGTAGCATTTAGATTCTAGAACTTGCGTTAGTGATGCATCCTGAGATCGCTAGTGAGACTACATTCGTGTGGTAGGATTTACTACATGATAAGAGGCATTAGGATCACCCTTGTGTTTAAACCCGTATCATAATTACTTGACCATTTAAGTCATATTACTTGGCGAGTAAAGTCAATTAATTTTTCCCACACCTTAGCGTTGTACTCATTTTTAGTACACGAAACCCCTAGTACACCCCTCCGAGCCTATCTTTTCGTTTCTAACTTTAAGCATCTTACTTAAAGGAAGAATTTGTTACAACCCACCCAAATGTGCAACTAAATCGCCTTAGCCTTCCGTGTATGCACTCATCTTTAGTGAATTATTGTTATATGTTTAAACCCTTAGTTAATTAACTAATTGATTACATGGTTGCTAAGTCTAGTCATATCTTGTACATATTGTTTTGGGACGATTAGGACTCATGGGTAAAGTACTTGTGTTATAGAGTAATGGGGAAGAACATCATATATTACCCCCATATGTGCGCTAATCTTAAAAAGTACCCCAAGTGTTTTGATTATCTTGATTTGAGTCATTAGAATAGTTTATTGTAAAGTACGTAAAAATTCAAGTGTAAGGGGAATGTACATTCCCTATGATGCATTATTTTGGATGGTAGGGTAAAAGTGTATGCAAAAAAAAAAAAAATAAAAAAAAAAAAAAAAAAAAAGAAAAAGAAAAAAAAATAGAAAAAGAAAAGAGAAAAAAACATACGGACTACAATCCCGTTTCATTTTATGTTTGTTTTATGTTTTTGTTATTTTTGATTCATTAGCTTAAGTCGAGTCTAGTCTTGGCTTAGCAACGCCATATTGTACATGTAATTAACAAAGATGATTAACTCGCCACCAGTAAATATGGCCTTTATCCAACAAAACCGTGTATTCCATATCCCTACACCTAACGTTATAACCATTTAAAAGACCTCTTTGATAGTTTATCCTAGGTGCTTACGCCAAATGGTGGAGGTTTGATCCTTTCCCAAGCCTATGGTAATCTATTTTGCTATGACAGGTAGTGAGAGATGTTTTCCATTTCCTTATTGTGATATATACTTTATTACACCCGAGAGATGTGAGTATCTAAACACTATTTATGAGGTGCTAGTGTATGACCTCCATGCTTGTCTTTGGTTTTTAGTGGAACGATTATTTGTTGTAATTACTTTTATATTAGTGTTAAATGACCCCTAACTTGTATTTTGATTAGAATAAAAGCGCATTTGCTTGAGGACAAGCAAATCTCAAGTGTAAGGGTATTTGATGAGGTGAAAAATGAACCACTTTTAAGGGGTCATTTAAGCCCGGATTTGAGATTATTTGATCAAATATTGCCCTAAATCGTTCCTTTTGTCATTTTAGGTACTTTTGGAGAGAAATCTGGAAAAGGAAGCATTTTGGACGTTTTTGGAGCATAAAAGTGAAGAAAACAGCAAAGTCTCAATTTTCCTTGCTGGGAACAGTACCTGACGGCGTCAAGAGTCTCTAAGTGACGGCGTCAAGAGTTACAAAAGAGGTAGAAGTGGACAATACACGTGACGATCCAGAAAGTTTTGTGCATAGGAGATGAAGGCGTCACCCAAGGCCGTCATGGTCCAAGTATTAGTGATGGCCCAGAACAATTTTACACATGACGGCGTCACAAGTGGATCTAGGCAATACGATTTTTATTAAGACGGCGAGTTGACGGCATCACAAATTTCTTCTTGACACCGTCACCCTGTATAATCTATGTATAGTTTTCCAAATTTCATTCATTAGTGTGCAACTTTGAGGGAAAAACCCTAGGTCGAATTTTCCAGCTTTTTCAAGGGTTTCAACCCTTTGAATCTTTTATGTTCTATTAAAGATAAGTACTCTTTCAATTCATTCTATATGTCTATGTGTTGTTTGAATATATCTTACGCTTGTCTTCAATTTAACATGCTCTGCTAGATTTCTTTTGTGTTTGCTTAGATGTAGTGAAACCTATATGTTAATTATGGGTTGCTTGTTTGTTTATAGTTGTTATGGATGATTGTATTCGATGTTAGGCTTAAGAAAACTGGCAGACTTCCATTGGTAACTTGCTTGATCATCTTAAGAAACATGATCGGAGGTGTACTACGATTTTTGGTTGTGTGTAATGCGTAGGAGAATTCTAATGATCCCTTGTTTGGAGCTTCTAACGGCTCGACATAGGAGTGAAGTAGGATCCTATAGAGTTAGGGAATATTGTACACGACCCTACGACTAGTATTAAGGAATATGACCCGTCATCCATGCAATTGTAACAAGCTATCAACCTGTAAAAGATATATAGGGAGTAATGAAACCTAAGTAAACACAACTTTCCCCATCATTGTTTACACCAAATTAGTATAATTAGTTTCATTTCATTTTTGTTATTTTATTTTGATTGAATCTTTAGTTAATTGGGTTAGTTGGCTAGCAACTAATTCCGCCCACTCTTCCAAAACCCGAGATTTTAATCGCTTTTATGAAATATAAAAATACAAAAAGAGTCATCCCTCACCTCTAGACCTAGTTTTTAGGTTTTCTAATCCTAGTGACACTATTCCTGAGTTGAACGATCAATCCCCCGGTTCTTGTCACTATACTATACTACAACGATCAGGTACACTGCCTGGTGGGGGTTGTAAGCTTCTCGAGATCCCTTGAGAGGTAAAGCCTGGTAAGTGATCGTGCAGGAACGGATATATAAGAAATTGGCATAAATCAGGCCAAAAAGGACAAAAACGAGCACGAATTTGGAAAACGTATCAAAATCCAGATCCGGGGAAGCAAATTACCACTTTTGAGCTCAGGATGTTAAAACACACCTTGTGGAATCACAGAATGCCAAAAATAGTCCTTGGAGCAAAAGTTTGTAAAATTGGCATAAATGGTCCATCAAGTTTGGAAATTGACAGAAATAGCCCATGAGCATTGGATTTTGGAAGAAAAGTCAACAAAGTCCTTAGGGATTCACAAAATGTCAAGTTTGGACCCTGGAAGAAAAGTTTGAAGAAATTACAAGTTTAGTCCCTGAACTTTGGAATTTGGCAGTTTTAGTCCCTGGGAATTCAAATTTTGGGAAATAATAAATCAGGGTCCTTGGGATAATGAAACTTGGAAAAATTGATCATTTTGATAACTTTGGGAAAGTTCCACTTTTAGTCCTCAAGTTTCAGTAAATTGCAAAAATGGTCCTTGTGATATTCCTAGCAAACCAAACGGACCTTTTATTATTTCTAACCCAAAAACACAAACTAAACACAACCTGGCCCAATCCATGTCTTGAGCCCAAAACCAAACTAGTAAAAAGCCTGGGTCAAACCCACGGTCAATACCAACCTCACCCATCCCTTTTCCCTCATTCACTGATAAACCAAACCACCCTGGTTTTGTCACCCTCCACTTGGTCCACCACCTATGCCATCACCACCCCTCTTATCCAATCAGAAAACAAGATTACAACAGGCTGTCTAATCACCACCCCCTCTTGCAAGTTAACAGTACAAATTACAATAAACAACTTTTCCTGCCAAAACCAAATTGATTGCTAGGATGAGTTCAAATGATCAAATGGGTGAGATTACTGCTGGGAAATGATCCGAGGAACCACAAGACCCTAAAACTCACTTATAAAGGAAGAAGGAAGCACAGAGAGAAAAGTAGTAGTCTTAGCTTAGTTTAATTATGTCGACTTAGTGAAATTTTATCATTCAGTTATAATTTTTAGTTTAAAAGACTTGTATTCAGTATTCTCAGTGTACTTTTAGTGTTTTCTAATATAAATTTTAGGTTTTTTTAGTTACAAATCAGAATTTACAGTTTGTACTGGAAATCTCATATTATCTGTAATGTTATTAAAAGTTGATGTTTGTTGGTTGTTTAAACTCACTTAAGTCAATAATAAACTTTTATAAACTTCTTAAGCATTTAATCAGAGTTTAAGTTAGAAAACTAAAAATATTTAAAAATACCAAAAAAATTAGTAGAAAAATAAAAATTAGTGAAGAATGATGAAGAAGGCTTGAAGTAGGGTGCACTTTGGATTGCTGTGGGTATTTGAACTCCATGGAGAGGTGTTAGGGTGTTTTGTGATCTTTGGTTCTTTAGTTTTCTGCTTGGAATCCATTTGTGAGTATTTTCCCATTTTCTTGGCATTGTACTGTTCACTTGCTCATTTGTGCTTATTGTCTTTCTATTCTTACTTATTTATACATGTTATTGCAAGTTATGCGTATTTGGTAGCCTAGAGTAACTTAGTTTGAGATTTGCTTCTTTACTTTTTAGCACTTTCCATTTTAGCTTATTCATGTTTGCTTATTGTGTACTGCCTATCATTGAGTCATTTTTGCTTAATTTATAATAAAATAGGTTAGTGAATGCTTATTTCTCATGTTGGAAGTCTAAAACAGTTGGTTCCTTTGAAAACTGTTTTATATGGGGTGTTTGGTTGTAGCATGTTTTCTGTGTTAGCGGTAGTTTCAAGTGTTGAGTTTGGTTTATACAACTCATGGTAGGTTCATTTATGTTGGGAATTCTGCTAAGTAAGAATTCTACTGATGGTTACTGCTGATGGTTACTGCTGAAGAGACAGTTTCTGCTGACATAGTGTTTCTGCTGAAGTCTAGTTTCAGCATTATTAGTTTCTACGGATATAGTTATTCTGTATTTTATGTAATATAGTTAGGATATGCATGAGTTTAATTAGGAAGTGATAATGCATATCTTTTAGAAGTTTTTGAATATACATTTCTTGTGAAACGGTTTAGGGTTCCTTGTGTATAAAAGGAACATGCGATTATGTATTGAACACACGGTTTTTAGAAAAACACTTTCATTGTTATTAAAAGATCCATAGAGGATCAATTGTTCTTAGTTGGTAAAACTTGTGTTTGTTACCGCTTTAAAATACAAGTTACAGAGATTATCTATTAGTGTGTTAGTGATTACATTAACATAACTAACGATCCACGAGTGCTCAAAGATCTATCAAGGTCTTAAGTTTCAACAAGTGGTATCAGAGCCTCGAGAGAGTCTCTGTGATACTAAGAAACACCAATCTTACACCCTCTCAATAAAAAACAATAAAAAACAATGCCTGGATCAGATGATGAAGCTGATACAACTCAGAACCTAAACACCACTTCTCTCCAACAACTCAATCTCTCAAACAGTAATGCCAAATTCCCATACGTTAAGAATGCTGAGGATTATGAATTGCGGTCCATGAAGATGCAAAAATGGATCACAAACATTGACTGGAACCTTTGGGAAGTTGTTCGTAAGGGCAACAGCTTAAAGAGACATGTCAAAGATGCTGATGGGATTGTGACTATTGTAGGTCCCAAAACTGCTGAAGAAGTTCTTGCCGTGCAGAGGGAGAATAATGTCAGAACAATTCTCCTTCAGGCTATACCAGATGACCACATGGGTGACTTCCACTTCATGGAAGATGCCAAGGACATTTGGATGGCCATTAAGGCTAGATTTGGTGTGAATGAGGAGTCAAGAAGGATGAAGAAGTCAATGCTGAAGCAACAGTTTCAAGAGTTTCAGATATCTGAGGAAGAAGGAATCCACAAAGGTTATGACAGGTTCCACAAGATCTTGAGTCAACTTAATCAGTTGAAGGCTAGGCCGGATAATGAGGACTGCAATGCTAAGTTTCTAAGATCTTTGCCACCATCCTAGTTGCAAGTCAGCATTGCTCTCAAAACCAAGGGTGGATTGGACATGATCTCTTTTGATAACCTCGACAACAAGCTTAAATCTCTTGAGCCTGATGTTAGAAGTCCCATTCGTCCATCCACTCACTCAGCCTTTGTTAGCACCACATCCAATCCGGTGCATCATGCCTCAAGTTCTTACACCTCAGGAGCATCTTCTCAAACCCAAACTAAACCAACTCCTAAATCAAAATCCGGTAATATAATGGAAGATATTCTTCACTCTTTTGTTGCTGAATATGAACATCAACAGATTTTAGCTTATGAGAATTTTGAACAGGTGGATCCATTGGAGATGGAGGAGATGCACTTGAAATGGCAGTTAGCAATGGTTTCTATGAAAATTAAAATGTTTGAGAATAAGTCTGGGAGAAAGTTTGGTTTTAATGGAAGAGATGCAGCAAGATTTGATAGAAGGAAGGTTAAGTGCTACACTTGTGGTCAGATGGGCCACTTCTCAAGAGAATGCAAGGAGAGAAAGTCTGGTGATGAAGTTAGATATGGCTCATATCTATTGGAATCAGGAACTTCTAAAGCTGCACCTTCCAAAGCTTTGGTGACTGTAGATAGCCATATTGATTGGACTGTTCATGAACCTCCTGAAGAGGAAGCTTCTACTTCTGAACAAGTGAATATGCTGGCATACTCCCCCTCAGAGGATAAGAAGGAGCAAGTTTCCTTGATGGGCATCTCTCAGGTACACAATTGTGTTTTTGGCTGTAGTGTAAGATATAATGAACTTAAACAAGAATATAATGAATTGAAACCTAAATACAATGAGTGTTATGTAGAAGTTGAGGCCTATAAAAAGGCTTTAAAAACTTTAGAAAAACAGAAGGTTTGGTTTCAAAAGAATCAACTTAAATATGAAGAAAAGATAAGAGTTTTAGAAAGTGATTTAGAATGTGCAAAGATAGATTTAAGGCGTACTGAAAAAGAAAAATCTGATGTACAAAAAGAAAAACAAGAATTACAAGTAAAGTTAGATAAAGAAGTGGCTGGTCGTATGAAGTGGCAAGAAGGGGCCTCTCATTTAAATAAATTGATTGATAGTAGTCAATATGTTAGGTCTAGAAAAGCATTAGGGTATGATAAATATATAGATCCTGAGGAATTAACTTACCCTGATATATCCAGTGTTTTTGACCCTGAAACTCTCCTAAAATTTCAAAAACCTGTAAAATATGTTAAGGAAGGGGGATTGAATGCTGTACCTGGACCTATTAGAGGAGAACACATGCCTATAGACCTGTCCATACCTGTTGACTTTGATGGATCACACCATCTTTATGGCAAAAAGTCAAGTGACTTGCTAGACCCTGTTTCTAAATCTACTTACTTTGTCTCTTGTTCTGATAGTGACAAGTCTTCTGACCAAGGGTCTACTACTTATACCAGTTGTGATTCAAGTGAAAAGTCAGACCTTCCCAAGACCACACCAAAGACATCACCCAAGACTCCCAACAAGCCTGTTAGAGTTACTGCTGATTACAAGACAGTTTCTTCTAAAGACTTGTTATTTAATTCTTTGCAAAACAATGTTTCTAGTTCTGTTAAAAACAATTCTGTTAATGTTTGTGGTTTGAATTCTTTTTCATGTTATGAAACATCTTTCACTTTGAATAAATCTTCTAAAAAGAAGAAATGTTTTGTGTGTGGAAGTAAATTTCATTTGATTAAGGATTGTACTTTTCATGAGCAAACAATGGGTGTATGTGTTAGTCAAAGAAAACATAGGCAAATGTGGAAGAATGTTAATGAAATACCATCTTTTATTCTACATCAGTAGAAACACAATTCTATTGAAAAATATTCTTCATGGAGAAGAACTAGTACTAGACCTTATGTGCGACCAACTAGTTCTTTCTTTTATAATGGTTATTAGCCTAGACAGTTTGACTCTATGTATGTTGGTGGAGGGTATTGGGATACTGCTATGAAGCCCACAGCAGGTTGTTCTTGGACAAAGAAGGGACCTAATTTGCAATACAGGCCCAAGAACAATGGTGGATCTAAAAAATCTACATGGCCTATCTCTTATGATCCACAAGGCAGGCTCAAGTCAGCAATGACTTGAGTCTCCATTGTGTACTAACTCTTGTATATTATTGTTGTTGTTGTAGGATCATTCCTTGAAGAGTACTGAAGTAGGTATAGTTGATAGTGGTTGTTCCAGAAGTATGTCAGGGAACAAGGAAAAGATGCATGACTTTGTACCTATAGAAGGAGGAGGCAATGTGACTTTCGGTGGTGGAGATGGCAAAATCACTCGGAAAGGCACTATCAAAACACCTCTGTTAGATTTTGAGAATGTATATTATGTGAAGGAACTTGAGCACTTTAATCTGTTCTCTGTATCACAAATTTGTGACACCAAGAATAAAGTTTTCTTCTCTGAGAATGAATGTCTTGTGCTCTCAAAGGATTTTAAACTTCCAGAAGATACAACTGTTTTGCTAAGAGTTCCTAGAACCTTTAACTTGTACACATTCAATCTGAATGATGTTAAGCCAGAAGGTGATCTAACATGTTTGGTGGCCAAAGCTTCCCAGGATGAGTCTACAAAATGGCATAGGAGAATGGCTCATGTGAACTACAAGACCATCAACAAGTTGTCTAAACTTGGTCTTGTTCAGGGCCTTCCTTCAAAAGTCTTCACCAATGAACACAATTGTGTTGCTTGCAACAAAGGAAAGCAGCACAGAGCCTCTTACAAAGCCATAACAGCTGTGAGCACCATCTCAGAACCTCTTCAGTTGTTGCAAATGGATCTCTTTGGTCCAACTCCTATCAGAAGTATTGATCATAAGTACTTCTGCCTGGTTATCATTGATGAGTATAGCAGGTTTTGCTGGGTATTCTTTTTGAAAACTAAAGATGAAACAACTCCTATTTTAAAAGAATTTATTACCCTTGTTGAAAACCAGCTAAATAAAAATGTTAAAGGCATTAGGTGTGACAATGCGACAGAGTTCAAAAATGTTGCATTCATAGAATTCTGTAAGTCTAAAGGGATAAAAAGGGACTATAGCACTCCAAGAACCCCACAACAAAATGGGATTGCTGAAAGGAAAAATAGGACCTTAATAGAGGCAGCAAGATTCATGCTTGCAGACTCTAAGTTACCCACTATGTTTTGGACTGAAGCAGTAAGTACTGCTTGCTATGTCCTGAACAGGGTATCCATCACTAGACCTCATGTCAAGACACCTTATGAACTTCTCACTGGGAAAGTTCCAGATATTCATTACCTTAAACCTTTTGGTTGCAAAGTAACCATTTTGATTACTGCTGATACACTGGGAAAGTTTGATGGGAAAGCTGATGAGGGATATATTGTGGGTTATTCAACTCATAGCAAGGCCTATAAGGTTTACAATTTGAATGCCAAAAGGATAGAGGAGACCCTTAACCTAAGATTTCTAGAAGATCAGCCTAATGCTCAAGGACAAGGTCATTCTTGGTATTTTGACCTAGATTATTTGACTGATTACTTGGGGTACACTAGACATGTTTCTAATCCAAATGCAGGTACCAAAGATACAATTTCTAACCCTGCAGGTTCCCTAGATGATGACTCAGAGAGTGACTCTGAGAAAGATGAACAAAACATTGTTGTACCTTCTTTTCCACCTAACCATTTTGCAGGTAATCATTCTGCTGCTGAACAAGAAGATGAGTCACATTATGCAGAGGATCTTGCAAGACTCAAGAAGCAAGAACATGCAGCCACTCAGGAAGCTAAGAGACTCAGTGAAAAGTTTGCACAAGAGACTGATGCCTTACTTCAACAATCAGCACAAGCAGTCAGTGGAAACAAGGATGCTGCTGACAGTTCTACTGAAGGCTCTCCTGTTCCTGCTGATGTGATCAAACCTGCTGATAGTCCTGCTGCACAATCTCCCATTTCTACTGAAGTGTCTACAGACTTTGAGAAGCCATTTACAAGATTTCCAAGTCCTTCTGATCTTGGTAATTATCAACCCAAGCCTGGTGTCTTTAACTCAGCTTCCTATGATACTGAGTTTGGACCCACTGTCAACAACCTTGATGCCACAATCAATGTCAACCCCACAACAACAAAAAGGATCAATAATGCTCATCCCCTATCAAAGATTATTGGAGATCCTCAAGCACCTGTTAGAACTTGAAGTACTGTGAAGAACACTAAATATGGTGAAGTTGCTTTTCTTTCCTATGTCTACAATCAACAGAGGGACAATCATACAGACTTCAAACATTGTCTGTTTCTTTGCTTCCTTTCTCAGATAGAGCCAACCAGTGTACCTCAAGCACTTGCTGATTCAAGTTGGCTTGAAGCAATGCAAGAAGAGATGCTGCAATTTAAGAATCAACAGGTTTGGATACTAGTCCCTCTCCCTGATGGTAAATATGCAATTGGGACAAAATGGATTTTGAAGAACAAAAGAGATGCAAGGGGTATTGTGGTGAAAAACAAAGCAAGGTTAGTGGCTCAGGGGTTCAGGCAAGAGGAAGGCATAGACTATGATGAAGTCTTTGCACTTGTGGTCAGAGTTGAAGCAATCAGGATATTCTTGGCCTATGCATCTTATATGGGCTTTATGGTATATCAAATGGATGTCAAAGGTGCTTTTCTGTATAGTGAGATTGAAGAGGAGGTTTATGTGACTCAACCCAAGGGATTTGAAGACCCTAATCATCCTGACTATGTTTATAAGGTTGTTAAAGCTCTCTATGGACTTGGTGCCTTGAACTAGTACCTGAAAGGCCAACCCAAATTAGGTCTTTGGTACCCAAAAGAATCTCCTTTTAAGCTGGAAGCATATAGTGATAGTGACTATGCTGGTGCCAATATGGATAGGAGATCCACAACTGGAGGTTGCCAATTCCTTGGAAGAAGACTAATTTCTTGGCAATGCAAGAAACAGACCATTGTTGCCACCTCTACTACTGAAGCAGAGTATGTCGCTGCTGCCAATTGTTGTGGACATGTTCTATGGATTTAGAATCAATTGCTGGATTATGGGTATAATTTCATGAATACCACCATTTTTATTGACAATCAAACTACCATTTGCATTGTTAAAAATCCAGTTTTTCATAATAGAACCAAACATATTGAAATCAGGCACCACTTTATCCAGGATGCTTATGAAAAACATTTAATTAAAGTGGTTAAAATTCACACAGATAATGTGGCAGATCTGTTAACTAAAGCTTTTGATGGACCTAGGTTTCAACACTTAGTGGTCCATATTGGTATGCTTAACCCTTGACTGCAAAGTTTGAGGAGAGGCATAAGCCTCAGGAGAGGCATATGCCTCAGGGGAGGATTGTGATTGTAAACTTTGTATAATTTGTGTATATTATTGTTTGGCTAACACTAACCAACTAATGTTGGAAGAGATGGATTTCTCTTCTTATGCCTTGGTTGGGATCTCTCTGGTGTGGAAGGAGGAAGAAATAATGGATCTTCATCTCCATCCTCTGAAGAGTCTTCATCAGATGTAAAGATGAAGGGAGAGACATTTTGTCTCTCAGCAGGAACGGGGGCATTGCTTGGTTCCCCCTTCTTCAAAGCATTCCATCGTCTTTCCATTTCTCGAGCATAATCTGAATCATCTAATTCAGATGGATATGGTGGGAGATCCTCTAATGATGAAGAGGAAGAAGAGGAAGAAGAGGAGGAGGTTAGGTCAATAATTTCGGGTTTGGAAGACATTATTTGGTGATGATTTGGGATTAATTGTGAAATTAGGGTTTTGAGATGATTTGGGGTTAATTTGATATCTGAGAAGTGTGATTTGGGGGTTAATAAATAGGCAAAGTCTAGGCTTTATGATCATTAATGCGAGTTGGGTGGCACAGTAAAAATCAAGATATTCACCGAAGATATTTTTACTCTTGCTTGGTTTCTGCTGATTGACTATCCATCAGCAGATTGACTTTCATTTCTACTGAAGGGTAATTTTAAAAATTGGGAGGATCCGCTTTACACGTAAGACTTGGTCAACAGTTTGTTCTGATAATTTTGACCACGATTGGGGAACTTCCAAATATAACCTATTTTGCATATCTTTGCCTAAACTAAATTATTCTCCCATCACTCCATTTAAACCCATCATTCGTTTCATAAATCATAACCGTCTCTCGCAAAATAATTCAGATGGCTCAACTTGAATTTAAGCAAGATCATAACAAGTTTGCTATTTTGAAAAAGGCTAAGGGTCATGAAGAATTTGATTCAATGGTGGAGTTTCTGCAGCGTTCAAAGATTCATTATGCCTTAACACATTCTCCTAATGTGATATATGAATCTATGGTGAAGCAGTTTTGGGCATCTGCTGCAAAAAGATCTGACACAGAGATCGTAGTTGAGATTGATGGTAATGAGTATGTGGTGAATGAAAGTTTGATCAGGACAAAGCTTCAGTTGGATGATGAGAATGGTGTTTATCACTCCAACACTGAAGAGATACTTGCTGGGTTGAGGGAAGCTGGTTATCAAAGCACTGACACATCTAAGTGGTTGAAGAATCAGTTATGTCCCAAGTGGAGGTATTTGGTACATTTGTTGCTTCAATGTATCAGCAATAAGTGTGGTGGATAGGACCAGTTCTGTGCCCATTTGGGTTGTGGTATTGTCTGTCTCTCTAAAGGGTTAACTTTTAATTTCTCAAAATTTATTTTTGCTAATATGCTAGAAAATGTTGAGAAACAAAATCATAAGTTTTTAATGTACCCTAGGTTTTTACAAATAATTTTGGACATAACCACTGAAGACAGGATTCATGGGCCCATTAAGAGTCTTGGTTCTAAGTTGTTTGCCTCAATGAAAACTAACTATAATAGGGAACATCGCCCTCTGTTAGCTGCTATGTTACAACATGGCAATGATGATATGGCTGAGGGTGATGCTGCTGGACATATGCCCTCTCCAAATGCTGCTGATGATGGTAATCCATCATCTTCTGGTGTTGCTGCTGATGGTAATCCTTCAGTGGTAAATGAGGAAGAGCCAGCTACAACTGCTGAACCATTACCTGTTTCTCCTGACCAACCTCCACCTTCCCCTTTACCTATGTCACCTAGTCCTATTCCTTCACCATCTCAGGTTGCTCCTGTTGAGCTAACTCCTGAGGTTGAAGAGACAATTTAGTCTCTTGGTACACAGGTACCTACACCTCTTGAACCTGAGATTACTAGATTACCTACACCTAGTCCTGTGAGTGAGCCAGTTGATGATGGCTCTCCTAATGTTGTACATATGTCTGTTTCTCCTGCTAGGTTAAATGAAGCTCCTTTTACCACTGAGCAATCTGTTGGTGGAGCAGAGGACCCTGTTACTCTCACTTCTGTACATGATTTGCTTTGCAGGTACATTAGAAAGACTGATGCACTTCAAAAAGAGCTTGCTGATACCAAGTCTACTCTTGGTAGTGAGATTGAGATGCTGAAAAGCAAGGTTTAGGATTTGGAGGCACAACTTACTCAGCAGAAGAAAAGAAAAGTAGTAATTGATGCTGATGAAGTACCTAAGGAGGGTAATTTGGACTCCCTTGAAATTTTGGCTAAAGTAGCTAGACAGACACATGCTTCTTCTCCCAAAGTTGCTGAAGTTCCACAATCTAAACCAACACTTCATTTCACCAGAAGAAGTAGAAGACAGTACCTAGCCAAGAAAGCTGCTGAATCTTCTAAAGTGATTGGTGATGATGATACTCTTTTACCAGATGCTGATGCTAATCTTCAAGAGAATGAACCACCCAGTGATGTTCCTGTTGACATGACCACTGCTGATGCTTCTCAATCAGCAGATACATTCTTTGTTGCTGGAAAGGAATATGTGGGTTCATCTGACAAGGTAACATCAACTGATCCAATGCCAAAGGAAGTTCCTGCTGATGAATCAGCAGATTTACATGCTGATGAATCAGCAGATTTACATGCTGATGGTTCTCCAGTACTGGATACTTCTACTCAGTCTTTTGTTCCTCCTGAAGCTATTCTCACTCAACAAGATAAAGGAAAGTCTGTTGTGGATGTACAAGACATTCCTTTTAGAGAGAAAACTAAGCAGGAACTTGCTAATGAGAAGCTTAGTGAAATGCTTGCAGCACAATTACAAGCTAAGGAGGAGGCTGCAAAGACTAAGAGAGAATTGGATATGAAAGCTTCTGAGGATCTTGCTAGGAAGATACAAGCTGATTTAGATGCAATGGGTCCTTCACTTACTCATACACTACCTGCTGAGAGGAAAAAGGAGTTAGATGAAATTGCTAAGAGGTTATCTGTTGAACAATGGGTAAATTTGGCCTCCCAAGTCTCTGCTAAGCCTGCTTTGGCAAAATCTGTACTTGGAGTTAAATATCATGAGACTGACTTTGCCAAGATGATGGTTGAAAGAGTTAAGTTACAGAGACAAGAAGAGGAAGAGGGAAAAGCTAAAGAGCTGAGGGACAGACCATGGACAAAAGGAGAGATTAAAAAGTATATGAGGAATATTATCAAGAATCAAGGGTGTTCTATGTTTGGGTCAGGATGGACTCAAAAGAAAGTTTGGGGCTTTTCAGTCACTAAGCTCACTTACTACTATGACAAGATTATCTCTAATCTTTATTCCTCTGGTATTAATGTCATAGATGTGTTAGAGAAGCGTGGCAGACTTATGGATAGGCCTGTTGCTAAGAGGATCAGGCTTGATGATTCTGCTGATCAGCCCACAGAATCCATTGAGTCTTCATTTGGTGCTCAGGAGAAAATTCACTCTCCTTCAGTGTTAACTCAGGTGGATGAATCTACTGATGCTGATCCTTCACCATCTCCTGATATTGTGGCTGATACTCATATAGAGCCTTCTGAACCTTCAGATGTTGTTCCATAGTCTGTTTCCACTGAAGCTTTTCACTCTGAATCTACTGAAGTTCAAAAGGACATCTCTCATGATGCTTCAGCAGATGTTCCTAAAGCTTCAGAATCAATTCCTTCTGAAAATCCAAAGAGTGTATTTCTTGATACTTCAAACCAAGCTCCCACTGATGAGACTACTGATGATCCTCCATTTGTTACTCCTGCTACCCCTGGTACTAGGAGGAAGACTGTTGCTAAGAAGAGAATGGCTTCTAAGGGAGAATCACCTAAGGATAGTTCCTTTATTGACTTTGATTCTGATGATGACAATCCTGTTGTTTGGGAGAAAGTAGTCAAATGGGAACTTATTGACTCTCCAACTGGTCAAGGACAAGTCAATGTTCTTCACAGACAGGATGGTTTCACCAAAGAGTTTACTTTTCTAAGTCAAATTTTACATATGGTGGATAGGCAAGATATTATTTCTCTCTATGGCTGGGTTGTAACATATTATCAAACTCATCAACCTGAAGGGATTGGTATGTTTCTGCTGGGAGATTTACAAGTTCTTTGTGATTCTCGTCTTTTTACTAGTGCTGGCTTTCATGTGTGGAAAGGACAGAGGAATTGGATTG
This sequence comes from Artemisia argyi, assembly GCA_030686995.1. Classification (NCBI taxonomy): domain Eukaryota; kingdom Viridiplantae; phylum Streptophyta; class Magnoliopsida; order Asterales; family Asteraceae; genus Artemisia; species Artemisia argyi. The sequence continues at coordinate 137,579,002 of CM060699.1, forward strand.
TTGATACTTGGAAATACTTTCCTCTACCTGATGTTCATATGATCATCACTACTACTGGCAAGACCTTGTATTGTTGGGCAGATGTGACATATCCAATCATAATAGGAGTTATGAACCAATTGCTAGATGTTAAACGCACTGTTCCTTCAGATATGATTGGGAATGATAAGCATATGGCTGAACAGTTGATTAGAGCCATCAAGAGGAGTATTTTGGTTAAGCAGGAATTGGAAACTAAGTATGGTGTTCGAATTGAAACTTATTTGTACTGATTTGGTATGGTATTTTGTTATATATTTGTTTTATTTAAAAAAAAAACTAACAGATTTGTATAGTATTGTGTATGTTGTATGCAGGTTTGGTGTTGATTATTTCCACACCTTCTCTGGTTATCAACTTACCTGATGTTGACTATTCCATAAAAAAGTTGGCTAGTCCAAAGGGTACAACTTTGGTAAAGATACATCAAATCTGTTGATAGCTGTAATAGTTTGCTAAAAACTATTGGGTACTCAACTCACCCATGCTTAACAGTTGAGAGTTGAATGGTTGTCAATTGACCATGGATTTTTCCTTTCTGGATTCCCAATAATTAGCTAGCCCACAAGTATATGGCTTGTGGTACAGGCAGTGGAAAACCATATTTGGTACTCAATTGACCAAGGTGATTAAATCAACCAAATAATTGACTAGTCCTGAGCAAACGGCTACAGGTAAAGACAACTCAAATCCGTTTAAAGCTGATGATTTGCTAAAAATCATATGGTCATCAATGGACCATAGTTTTCGAACTAAAACATTTGGCTACTCCAGTAGTGATGGCTATTGGTAAAGAGACATCAAATCCATTATTTTCAATGATTCACCTCTCACAGGAGTTAACACACCTGGATGTGATGAGAATAGTATGAAACTAATTTGTTTTGATGTACATTTGGTCATTTGTTGCTGCAAAGCATGGAGATTTCAAGTATGTGCTGATCATAGAGATCCTGCTGATGATGATTCTTTGCTGCTGATGTTCGACTTCAATCCTCTTGGTTTGTCATTTTACAGATCTATCAAGAATCTTGAACTTAACCATGTCAAATTCAAGATTAGGGGAGGATTGTTGGGAATTCTGCTAAGTAAGAATTCTACTGATGGTTACTGCTGAAGAGACACTTTCGGCTGACATAGTGTTTCTGCTGAAGTCTAGTTTCAGCATTATTGGTTTCTGCAGATATAGTTATTCCGTATTTTATGTAATATAGTTAGGATATGCATGAGTTTAATTAGGAAGTGATAATGCATATCTTTTAGAAGTTTTAGAATATACGTTTCTTGTGAAACAGTTTAGGGTTCCTTGTGTATAAAAGGAACACACGATTATGTATTGAACACACGGTTTTTATAAAAACACTTTCATTGTTATTAAAAGATCCATAAAGGATCAATTGTACTTAGTTGGTAAAACTTGTGTTTGTTTCCGCTTTAAAATACAAGTTACAGAGATTATCTATTAGTGTGTTAGTGATTACATTAACATAACTAACGATCCACGAGTGCTCAAAGATCTATCAAGGTCTTAAGTTTCAACAATTTAGGATTGTGAAAGCATAAAAATTGGTACTCTTTCTGTCAAAAGTCAATTATCTCTTTAACCAATTTATGTTTGTTCACTGTTATGAAATTAGAACCATGAATACTTCTAATTAGTTCATTAGTGGTTAAAATTGTTTATTTTAGTTTTATTATAGCCTACAATATCATAATCAGTAAGGAAATCAAGATCAAAGGTCAAGGAAGTCAAAATTTCATGTTAATTTAAAAAGTCAAAATTGCATAGTAAGGCAGAAAACCATTTTTTCAATGATTTTTCATGATTTTTGTGTTCAACTTTAGCCTTTAAGACTTTTGGAGGTTAAAGTCCTTCAGCTAAACTAGTGAATCTCACTTTGAAAATATTTTTAGGATTTTATTTGAGGCTGCAGGGCAAGCCCAAGCCTTGCACCAGGGTACTAGTCCCAAATAGGCCACCTTCACAAGCCCCTCCTAGGTTCATTTGTGGGCCCCAGGCCCCAATCCCTAGCTTTTTGGGAAGCTTAACAATATAGCATATTATATTTGTGCTTATATTGGACCTCAGATCCTTGTCTTATAGCTTATTTTGGCCTTAATGTTGACCTGTCCACAGATCATACACTAAGTGATCAGTGTGAATAGCCCTACTTCACAAGCCCCTTTAGTGCTTATTATTGGGACCCATTGCTTAAGTCTTGGCTTTTTGAAAAGCCCTTCTGGCTAGCTTTTTGGATCATGTCTTAACTTGGATCCCTGATCACCCCTGTGGGCCCCACAAGGCTTGCAAGTTGGCCATTTTTGGCCTGTGTTAGTGTTTAGGATTTTGATTTTGCTTATTTGCTTATTACAGCTTATCCTATGTGCTTATCTCTTTGTCTTGGCTTATTTCAAGTTAGTCCAATCTATTTGTAGCTTATTTTATCCTGTGGAACCTTAGTATAGCTTTTTGTGTAGCTTTTTCAAAGTCTCAAAGTCCAAATAAGCTATTTACACAATTATTTGAGCTCATTAGCTTTCAAAGTGCTTATTTTTGAGCTTCAACCATTTTTTCTTCACAAAAGTTTTTTATTATCAGTATTTAAATAGTTTTGTAAAAGAAAAACCAGAAAAAGACAAAAATAAAAATAGTGATAGCTTCTATTTAAGCCATTTGGCTTATTGTTCTGCTTTTTCAAAAAGCAATTTTACATTTTATAATTTTCCTAAGTTTCTAATATATTAAAATAGTTTAAGAAAAATTTTTCATAATTTTTTGAGTTAATTTAGTATTTATAATAATTAAATTAATATTAATTAGTTTTAATTTAAAAAAGCCAAAAATTAATTTTCTTTCTGCTTATTTATAAGCAAAAGTAGTTTTTTATATTTTTTCTAGGTTTTATAATTAGTAAAGTATTTTTATAAAAATTTCCATAATTTTCACTGTTCATTTAGTATTTTTCATAATTAAATTAGTTAAAATAGATTTTAATTATTAAATAAGTAAATAATTAGTAAAATAGTTTAAAAATAATTTTTATAAACTTTTTATAATTTTTTAGGATTACTGTAATGGTTAATTAGTTTTGTAAAAAATTTTCATATTTTTCTAAATCAATTTAGTATTTTTCTTAAATTTAAATTAGATTTGAATTAGTTTTAATTAATTATTAAATAGTTTAAATAGTTTTTAATTAATATTAAATATTTAAATAATCAAAAAATAATTTTCTTTTTAATAACATTTTCTTTTAATATTAAGTTTGTATAAATTTCATTTTCATCCCTTCTAGTTTAAATTTGTTTAAATCTCACCTTTTTCTTAGTACGTAATCATATTTGATTTTTATCTGGTTTACGTTTATATATGTAATCTTATAATTGTTTTTACTGTTTATCCATCTTAATATCAATCAATCAGTAGTGTAATAAACTCCAAATCATTATTTGTTACTATTCCCCCATAACTGATTCCTTTAAACGTTTCCTAAACACAATTTCAATCTCGCTGGGCCATAACGACCCGGGGATTTCCCTGTATTTCCACTGATTTAATATCTTGCACTCCTCTCCCTCAGGTTTGACCTGTTGACCATCCTTGGTTAATTTGGAGCGACTATAAGGGAGGAGTCAGTTGCCTAGTTGACAAAGAGTAGAGCATGTAGCTAAGGCAAACATTGATGTGATCCCGGTTTCCTATGGTGCTAATGACATTGGCTCTAAGGAGTTCCTCCCATTTCTTGAATTGAGGCTAGAGTTCATTGAGTTCCGTATCATAAGGGTCCTTGTTAACCTCATTTCCGGAACAGGTTCTCCTAGTGTCGGAGGTCCTAACAAAGAGATGATCATGAAGTACATCCTTGGACACAAGTGGAGTGTTATAGGGATGGATGCGGTCAAAGAGTGTGACAAGAGTTGTTAGGGTATGTTTGTCGGTATAGATGCAAGTACCATGATTTTGAACACATAGGATTTGATCAAACTCATTGAGAGTGATGGAGTATTGGTGACTAATAACCAAGAAGTTTAGAGACATGAGACCATAATCATCGGTGGAAAGAGTGACGGATGCATAGAATTCTAGAATGAACCTAGGACAAATATTTTTTTCGTCGATTTAGGGCAATATTTGATCAAATAAATTCAATTCCGGGCTTAAATGACCCCCTAAAAACGGATCATTTTTCGCCTCATCATTTCCCATAGTTAGGAATTGCATCTTTATAAGAAATTAACATGTTTACTAAAAGACCCCATGTCAAATCATCGGTGGCAAGTTCCATACGGAGATTAGTTCCTTCTAGGAAGGATGGATCAATGGTTCTACCCTTGTGGACATAGCGTTTTTCTAAGGCTTTGAAAACATTGACTTGATTTTGAGTAAGACCTTTGGTTTTGTGGTGTTTGGGTAGGTAGTTAATGGTGTCCTTGTGGTCATAATGAGTTGTGGGAGGCATGATGATCCCTAGAAACATAAAATTTCACATTTTAGTCTAAGTTGACGACTATTGAAACGTGGATGTTCTAGTGTGTGCCTATATGCAAACAATGTGGAGGTGCGGTTATCTTGACTCATTTTGGTGCTTAAAATGTTTTATAATGCAAGTTTTTGTTATAGAACAAAATATAACCCAAACTCTCCTAATTCAATGTAGCTTCGTTTGAATGTACCCGAAAATACATATTAGTTATGTATTCCCTTTAGCATTCAAGTGACATTATGCACGTGATGTCTTGAAAGTAACGTTTTGATTTTGTATTCACAATGTGAGACGAAAAAATATTTGTCCTATTTGTGAGAAGTCATTTTTGCAAAAATTTGACATGGGGTCTTTTAGTAAACATGTTAATTTCTTATAAAGATGCAATTCCTAACTATGGGAAATGATGAGGCGAAAAATGATCCGTTTTTAGGGGGTCATTTAAGCCCGGAATTGAATTTATTTGATCAAATATTGCCCTAAATCGTTCCTTTTGTGATTTTAGGTACTTTTGGAGTGAATTCTGGAAAAGGAAGCATTTTGGACGTTTTTAGAGCATAAAAGTGAAGAAAACGGCAAAGTCATAATTTTCCTTGCTGGGAACAGTACTTGACGGCATCACCAAGTTCTTAATGACGGCGTCAAGAGGAAAACAAGAGGTGAAGAGGATGGAGTCCATGACGGTCCAAAATGTTTTTACACTAGGGCATGACAGCGTCACGCTAGGCCGTCATGGTCCCTTTACACGTGACGGCCCAGAGGAAATTTGCTCTTGACGGCGTCAAACCTGGATCTAGGCAATCCGAGAATATTATGGGCGGCGAGTTGACAGCGTCAGAATTTTCTTCTTGACGCCGTCACCTTAGAAAATCTATATATAGTTTTATAATTTTCATTCATTAAGAGAGGACAATTTTAGGGATAACTTGGAGAAACCCTAGCACGATTTTATCAGTATTTTCAAGGGTTTTTACCCTTTGAAACCTTTCATGTTCAATTAAGATAAGTATCCTTTCAATTCATTCAATATGTCTATGTGTTGTTTGAATATATCTTACGCTTGTCTTGATTTTAACATGCTAGGCTAGATCTCTTGTGTGTTTGCTTAGATGTAGTGAAACCTAGATGTTGATTATGGGTTGATTGCTTGTTTATAGTTGTTACGGATGAATGATTTCGATGTTAGGCTTAAGAAAACTGGCAGACTTCCGTAGTGTAACTTGCTTGAACGTCTTAAGAAACATGAACCAATGCATACTAGGTTTTTAGGGTTGTATTTAATGCATGAGCGAATTCTAATGATCCTATGTTAGGAGCTTCTTGCAGGCTCGACATAGGAGTGAAGTAGGAGCTTATAGAGTTGGGGAAGTACGTACGCCACCCCACGATTGGTATTAAGGAATATAACCCATCATCCACGCAACTGTAACAAACTATCAATCTGTAAAAGATATCTAGGGAGTAATGAAATCTAAGTAAACACAAATTCCCCATTTATTGTTCACACCACTAGTTTAATTAGCTTTATTTTCATTTTTGTCATTTTATTTTGATTGCATCTTAGTTATTGGGTTAGTTGATTAGCAACTAATTCCGCCTACTCCTCTAAAACCCGAGATTTTTACTTGCTTTTCATAAAATATAAAAATACAAAAAGAATCATCCCTCACCTCTAGACCTAGTTTTTTAGGCTTTCTAATCTTAGCGACACTATTCCTGAGTTGAACGATCAATCCCCCGGTACTTGTCACTATACTATACTACAACGATCAGGTACACTGCCTGGTGGGAGTTGTAAGCTTCTCGAGATCCCTCGAGAGGTAAAGCCTGGTGCAATTCCCACGCATCAAGTTTTTGGCGCCGCAGCCCGGGGAATAGTTATTGTCTAGGTTAGGATTTCTTTTTATTAGGTCTACTTGCTAGATTCCTTTCTAGTAAGATTTTATTTTTATTTTTAGGTTTTCTTTAGTCTATCTATTTCTTCGTGTCTTTGTTCGTAACTTTTACCATCCGACATCATGGAAGGTGGTAACATCTTTGAACCCATCAACCCACCACAACAAGACCACCCACAAAACCCACCACTAGCAAACCAACCTCTTAGGCCCCGAACCTTAGGAGAGTATTCCCGACCTAGCCACCAAGGCTATCGAAACACTATTGAGCTCACCCAAGGAGCCAATGTGTCTCCCTTGCAATCCGACACCATCCGCTTGGTGCAAAGCGGATGTGCATTCCATGGACTTCGTTCCAAAGATCCTAATCAACATCTCAAGGACTTCCTTAAAATCGTAGATTCTATAGACCTTGATGTTACAACTAGATAGTCAACCCGATTACGCCTATTCCAATTCTCTCTACGTGATCAAGCTAGTCAATGGCTTGAACATTTACCCGCGGGATCCATCACCTCATGGGATGATCTCACCACTTGTTTCCTTGCTCAATTTTTCCCACCGGGGAGAACTACCAAGCTTAGAAATGATATCTTGATGTTCTAACAACGTCAAGGTGAAACTCTATATGAAGCATGGACTCGTTTCAAGGACTTACTCCAAAAAGTCCCTCATCATGGCATAGATCTTAGGCTCCAAGTCCAAATCTTCTATGACCATATCGATCTCTCCACAAGGTGAACCATTGACCAATCGGCCGGTGGCAAGCTATGTGATCTAAGTGCGGAAGAATCATGGGAACTCATAGAAGATCTTGCTCTCTATGACAACGAAAGTTGGAATGATCCCCGTGATTTGAACAAAAATGGTCAAGGAAATATCTTTTCCTTTGAACAATTCTAGCACTCCCGACCGTAGGATCATGGAACTTGAGGACCAAATCAAGTTTCTCATGAAATCTGACGAAGCTCCTAAGCCTTCAAGCCAAGTGAACAAAATCACTTCTTCATGCGAATTATGTAGTTGTCCCCATGACACTCGTGATTGCGTGGAACTCCCAGGAACAGCTTTTGCGGACTACGCATCTTCGCGTACCGATGAAGCGGGAGATAAGTGGTACACTTTCAAACCCGAGCCAAACCCTTACGGTGATTCCTACAACCCTTCTTGGAAAAATCACCCGAACCTTAGGTGGAAACAAAACCAAACCAATTCTTCCAATCCGCCTAATCGTTACCAACCAAACGGTCCACCCTCCAACCGTACTTTCAACAACAATCCTTCTAATAACTATGGTAGTACCAACAATCTTGAAGGATTGATGTCCAAGTTTATGGCATCTCAAGAAGCTTGCATAGCTAAGTTTGAAACCGAATTCAATCAACAACAAACGGAGATGACCAATAAGATTGACAACTTATTGAAAGCCCTCAACAACCAAGCGCTAACTACACCTAGGAAGGACACTAGGGACGCCAATAACGGAATCCAATTTAAGGACCCCTCGTCATCCAAACACGTCACTTTGTCAACGTTGTCACCATTAGGACAATAGATAAGGATATAGAAGAAAGTGACAAGGATGAAGTTGGAGTAGAAACCGAGACTAGGGATGAGATTAAGGAAGTTGAGGTTAATAAGGGAGTAAAGTTAGAGGAAGCAGAAAACATAGAAGAGTACTTTGATAAGTTGCCCACCAAGGAAGAACGGGAATATCACAAGGATTTATTCGATGACCCCGAGACACCATATATCCTTGGTTCACCCCTTATTAAAGTAGGTGATCCCTCTAACATCAACATACCATGCAACATTGGGCATATGCATGTATGGAAAGCTTATATTGATCCTAGGTATCCTATAAACATCATGACTAGGACTTATTATAATTGGGTAATGAAGAAGCAACTTGGTTATAGGATGATGCCCAACAAGAACTTGATAAGTAATTTTGTAGGTAGAGTGAAAGGATTGCATGTGATTGTTGGAAACTTCACTTACGAGACCGACTTTATGATAGTGGAGGATACTCGTCCGGTGATAGATGATTGCCTAAGTCGGGTAGTGTACGGAAAACCGTTCGTTGAGGCTTCTAAGAAGAGTTATGATCCGACTTTAGGGATAGTTAGATTCAAGGACTAGAATGATGAGATTACTTACCAAATGCCCTATAAGATTGAACAATACCGCCTCCTATCAAACATAGAAAAGGAACACAAACAAGCGGTTTACTATAGGAATGATGAGGATAGACGTAGAGGAGTAGAGTATGTTATGAATAAAATACTTGGTTTCTACAAAGAATGCTTGCAACTAGGTCCGGAATACAAAACTAATATAGGAGATGACCTAGAAAGTGAGACCAACGACGAGGTCACGTAATAGCCCATGACCTGGAGTCTAGCTACAAGACTCGTAAATAAAGAAAAGCGCTTCTTGGGAGGCAACCCATGCTTTGTGTGATTTTTATTTGTTTGATTGTTATTTGTTTCCGTATGCATGCTTTATTTTTATTGTTGGTAGATCATGTTTCAAAACTAAAATGGTGAAAATACTTTATTTTGTCGTTTGACTTAGGCTTAACTTCATCCAAAGGTATTCCGCAAAAGATAAGTGTAAGGGGAAACCCCAAATATGTTTTTAAGAAACAAAATTGATCGTGATTCTCCATAATACTAAATGAACATGCATATTCGTATTTGTTAGAGTCAAATGCTTGTATCAAGTCATAATGATGTTTTGCAGGATTTTCCAGGAAGTAAGACATAAGTTTTCCAAAAATTTTCCAGAAACTTAACGTAAGGATTTCTGCAGATCACTTCTGACGGCGTCAGGAATCAATTCTTGACGGCGTCATGTGTAAAATTCTGGAAATTTTGCTAGTTTTGTTTTTCTAACGGATTCTGAAGGTTTTTGTTAATTCTTTAGTTTTATAAACTCCAGGAAATCTGCAAACATTCATTCCACAAGCATTATATCTTACATTATTTTTCTAGGATTTGTTAGTATGTATAGATTGCCGCCGATTTTACGCGAGGTTGCCTTGATTGTTTTCTCAGGTTTAACAGGTTATGTATGACAAGAAGATGATTTATATTCGGGAAGGGAAGCTTTGAATGTTCATTTTTCTTGGAGGAAGATCTAACCTTGTTACCGCACTATCCACACCGAACGAATCAGGGGAGTATTTGTGTTCATTCTTTTACTTATTTTACTTTTACATTCTTTAATTGAACATTGGGGACAATGTTCATCCTAAGTGTAAGGGAAGGGTAAATGATGATACCTTATAGGATACACTTGCACTTGAGTTTGTTTGATGGTAGGTGTGTAATAAAACTATGAGAAATACTTGTTAGTGTAATTTTAGCGCCAAATTTAAATTTTTTTACAACATTTAGGAGTGAAACTTTAGCGATAGCAAGCGTCTCATGGATAGGAGTTGTATGACTAGCACAAAACCGTACTATTCAGAAAAATTTTCCACCCAAATATGTGAGGTTCGCCTTTAGATCTGATAGGAAAAGCATTTACTATTAGTGCTTATGAGTGTACCGGTAGCATTTAGATTCTAGAACTTGTGTTAGTGATGCATCCCGAGACCGCTAGTGAGACTACATTCGTGTAGTAGGATTTACTACATGATAAGAGGCATTAGGATCACCCTTGTGTTAAACCCGTATCATAATTACTTGACCATTTAAGTCATATTACTTGGCTAGTAAAGTCAACTAATTTTTCCCACACCTTAGCGTTGTACTCGTTTTTAGTACACGAAACCCCTAGTACATCCCTCCGAGCCTATCTTTTCGTTTCTACCTTTAAGCATCTTACTTAAAGGAAAAATTTGTTACACCCCACTTAAATGTACAACCAAATCACCTTAGCCTTCCGTGTATGCACTCATCTTTAGTGCATTATTGTTATTTGTTTAAACCCTTTGTTAGTTGTCTAATTGATTACATGGTTGCTAAGTCGAGTCATATCTTGTACATATTATTTTGGGACAATTGGGACTCATGGGTAAAGTACTTTTGTTATGGAGTAATGGGGAAGAACATCATATATTACCCCCATATGTGCGTTAATATTTAAAAGTACTCCAAGTGTTTTGATTATCTTGATTCGAGTCATTAGAATAGTTGATTGTAAAGTATGTAAAAGCTCAAGTTTAGGGAGGAAACGAGCTCCCTTTGATGTATTATTTTGGATGGTAGAGTAAAAGTGTATGCAAAAAAAAAAAAAAAATCTAAAAAAAAGAGAAAAAATAGAAAAAGAAAAGAGAAAAACATACGGACTACCATCCCGTTTCATTCTATGTTTATTTTATGTTTTTGTTATTTTTGATTCATTAGCTTAAGTCGAGTCTAGTCTTGGCTTAGCAACGCCATATTGTACATGTAATTAACCAAGATGATTAACTCGCCACCAGTAAAGATTGCCTATATCCAACAAAGCCGTGTATTCCATATCCCTACACCGAATGTTATAACCCTTTAAAAGACCTCTTTGATAGTTTATCCTAGGTGCTTACGCCATGTGGTGGAGATTTGATCCTTTCCCAAGCCTATGGTAATCTATTTTGCTATGACAGGTAGTGAGAGATTTTGTCCATTTCCATATTGTGATATATACTTTATTACACCCGAGAGATGTGAGTATCTAAACACTATTTGTGAGGTGCTTGTATATGACCTCCGTGCTTGTCTTTGGTCTTTAGTGGAACGATTATTTGTTGTAATTACTTTTATATTAGTGTTAATTGACCCCTAACTTGTATTTTGATTAGAATAAAAGCGCATTTGCTTGAGGACAAGTAAATCTCAAGTGTAAGGGTATATGATGAGGCAAAAAATGATCCATTTTTAGGGGGTCATTTAAGCCCGGAATTGAATTTATTTGATCAAATATTGCCCTAAATCGTTCCTTTTGTGATTTTAGGTACTTTTGGAGTGAATTCTGGAAAAGGAAGCATTTTGGACGTTTTTGGAGTATAAAAGTGAAGAAAACGGCAAAGTCTTAATTTTCCTTGCTAGGAACAGTACCTGACGACGTCACCAAGTTCTTAATGACGGCGTCAAGAGGAAAACAAGAGGTGAAGAGGATGGAGTCCATGACGGTCCAGAATGTTTTTACACTGGGGCATGACGGCATCACGCTAGGCCGTCATGGTCCCTTTACACGTAACGGCCCAGAGGAAATTTGCTCATGACGGCGTCAAATCTGGATCTAGGAAATCCGAGAATATTATGGGCGGCGAGTTGACGGCGTCAGAATTTTGTTCTTGACGCCGTCACCTTGGAAAATCTATATATAGTTTTGTAATTTTCATTCATTAAGAGAGGACAATTTTAGGGATAACTTGGAGAAACCCTAGCACGATTTTATCCTTTGAAACCTTTCATGTTCAATTAAGATAAGTATCCTTTCAATTCCTTCAATATGTTTATCTGTTGTTTGAATATATCTTACGCTTGTCTTGATTTTAACATGCTAGGCTAGATCTCTTGTGTGTTTGCTTAGATGTATTGAAACCTAGATGTTGATTATGGGTTGATTGCTTGTTTATAGTTGTTACAAATGAATGATTTCGATGTTAGGCTTAAGAAAACTGGCGGACTTCCATAGTGTAACTTGCTTGAACATCTTAAGAAACATGAACTAATGCGTACTAGGTTTTTATGGTTGTATTTAATGCATGAGCGAATTCTAATGATCCCATGTTAGCAGCTTCTTGCAGGCTTGACATAGGAGTGAAGTAGGAGCTTATAGAGTTGGGGAAGTACGTACGCCACCCCACGATTGGTATTAAGGAATATAACCCGTCATCCACGCAACTGTAACAAACTATCAACTTGTAAAAGATATCTAGGGAGTAATGAAATCTAAGTAAACACAAATTCCCCATTTATTGTTCATACCACTAGTTTAATTAGCTTTATTTTCATTTTTGTTATTTTATTTTGATTGCATCTTAGTTATTGGGTTAGTTGATTAGCAACTAATTCCGCCAACTCCTCTAAAACCCGAGATTTTTACTTGCTTTTCATAAAATATAAAAATACAAAAAGAATCATCCCTCACCACTAGACCTAGTTTTTTAGGCTTTCTAATCCTAGCGACACTATTCCAGAATTGAACGATCAATCCCCCGATACTTGTCACTATACTATACTACAACGATCAGGTACACTGCCTGATGGGGGTTGTAAGCTTCTCGAGATCCCTCGAGTGGTAAAGCCTGGTGCAATTCCCACGCATCAGGAAACATGATTAGTTTGGTTTTACAACTAATGTCCTATATGAATTTATCAAGTTAATGCACAACCCCAAATTTTAGCTTTAGTGCATAAATAGAATTCCTAGACGCAGATCAGGAGTGTAATTATGTTTAGAATACTTACAATGATGATTTGAGAGCAAGGAGGATGATGAAAAGACCAAATTTTTGTATGTAGATGAGTAGTGAAGTGAATAGTAACTATTTTGAAGTGGTGGTATGGGATAAGGAGTGTTTGGTTTAATATAAAATAAGAAAAGGTGCCTGCAGGTTGGCGGATACGGCGGAACCAAAAATGGGGTTTCGTCCGTTATGGCTGAAGGTTCCGCCAGATCATCAGAAAGGAAAAATTGTTTTGATTTTTTTATTTTATTCTATTGTTCCAAACTATAATGTAGGCTCCATAAGTCCTAAGCCAAGCCTAAGAAGGTTAAATGGTTCTTGTTTAAGAGGTTTTGTAAGAATGTCGACAATGTTGTCTTCGAAAGAAACTTTCTCAATTGAGATGTTTCCTTTTTGAACATTGTCATGAAGGAAATGATGACGGATTTCAATATGTTTAGTGCGAGCATGTTGAACTGGATTCTTACTAAGATCAATGGCTTCTTTGTTGTCACAAATAATGGAGATGTCGTTAAGTTGAATTCCGTAGTCGACAAGAGCTTGCTTCATCCAAAGAGCTTGTTGAAATGCTTTTTCGGCCGATACGTATTCGGGTTCAGTAGTTGAGATAGCGAGAGCCATTTGCTTCTTAGAAAACAATGAGGTGAGACAATGTCCAACAAAAGTACAAAAACCACTTGTGCTTTTTCTATCAACATAGTCACCGGCATGGTCCGAGTCGGCAAACACTATGGTGTCTACTCCCGTTCCTTTGGGATACCATAATACTAAATGTGTAGTGCCCTTAATATATCTAAAAATCCTTTTAAAGGCTTCAATATGAATTATTTTAGGATCTCCTTGAAAACGAGCACATAGACAAACACTAAATATAATGTCGGGTATACTAACCGTTAGGTAAAGTAGACTACCAATCATACCTCTATATTTAATGCTATCTATGGATTCACTTTCCTCATCCTTTATGAGTTTAGTTTCCATGGACATAGGTGTTTTGATTGGTTTCGAATCTTCAAGACCAAATTTCTTAAGCATGTCCTTAATATATTTTGATTGGTTGAAGAAGATACCATCTTCTAATTGTTTGATTTTGTGGAGTTGTTAGACTCCTTGGACCGTTTTGAGCACGAGGGTTAAACAATAACAATGATAATAACATGATAAGCAGCGGAATAAACAAACATCATTATTATTGAACAAGGTTTCTCGTCATCATCTCTACCAACTATTACAAACCCTAGGCGTCCATTGTAGGAACTTGATGCCTAGACACACACACACTTTTAGTGGAGTTACATCTTAACTCCTGTGCACAATAAACCTACGTCCCTTGTCCTCTTTATATACTAGAGGATTAGGGTTACAAAAGACTACAAAGGACTAATAAGTAAATCTTCTTTAGCAAGCAAGTCCCCTGTGTTTCATTCTTCATCATTTGAAGAATTCTTCCTTTGTCTTCTTAAGTCCTTCATCTTTAATATGTTTTGTCTTATCAACTCAAATATAATTCCCCACAGATTTGGAGTCATAGGAAAAAGTTGAGTTCTCCCATCATACTCATTTCAAACTCATCATGCATGATTTTTGAAAAATCGACACATAATTCTTGACAAGTTGATCCGAATATAATGTCACCAACATAGATTTGGACTATGATAATGTGTGAACCTTTCTTCTTAGTGAAGAGAGTATTATCGACTAAGCCCATGGTATACCTATGGTCAACTAGGAAGGTTTTAAGTCGATCATACCACACTTTTGGAGCTTGCTTAAGTCCGTATAAAGCCTTTTTAAGTTTGTAGACATGATTAGGTTTTTCAAAATCGATGAAGCCCGGTGGTTGAGCAACATATACTTCTTCATTTATAAACCCGTTTAAGAATGCACTTTTGACGTCCATTTGAAAGAGTTTAAAATTGTGTGCACATGCATATGCAAGTAAAATTCTAATTGACTCGAGCCTAGCAACCGGAGCAAAAGTTTCATCATAGTCAATGCCTTCTTGTTGATTATATCCTTGTGCAACTAGCCTAGCTTTATTTCTAGACACAATACCATTTTCATCCATTTTATTACGAAAAACCCATTTGGTTCTAATTATGGTTTGACTTTTTGGTTGAGGAATTAATGTCCAAACGTCATAGGGAGTTTTGTAGGCTTTTTACCTTTATATAGTTCATAGGGAGTTTTGTTTAAAAATCGTCTAATTAAGACACGATTTAAAATGTAGGTTGACGTGTCAACGGCATTACACCAAAACTTTTGTGGAATATTTTGTTCATTAAGCATTGTTCTACTCATCTCTTGTAAAGTTTGGTTTTTGCATTCTACTACACCGTTAGATTGAGAAGTGCGTGGTGCTGAAAAATTATGTGTTATACCATTTTTATCACAAAAGTTTCCAAATTGTATTTCATTGTCAAATTCACGACCGTGATCCGTTCTAATAGACACAATGCAAGTTCCTAATTGATTTTGAATTTTCTTACTTAGAATTTCAAATTGGTCGAAAGCTTCGTTCTTACTTTTCAAAAATTTTGTCCAAGTATATTTTGAATAATCATCTACTATAACCAAAGTGTAAAAGTTACCTCCATAACTTTGTATAGAGGATGGACCAAACAAATCCATATGTAAAATTTCTAGACACCTAGATGTGGACACCATATTTCAACTTGGGTAGGTTTCGAACTAAGTCTTTGGAGGAGAGGTTTTGGATAAGTCTCATGTTAGCGTGTCCTAAACGTCCATGCCATAAAGTTAAAGATTCATCTAATGAGGTGAGATAAAGTTTGTCTCTAGATGTTTGATCCATCTTCATCACATACATGTTGTTCTTAAGAACACCTTTGGCTATGGTTATACAGTCTTTCAGTATTTTACTTCCATTATCACTGAAAAGGACGTTATACTTTTTGCGGCAAATTTGACTAATACTAAGGAGATTAAAACCTAGGTTATCAACATTTGCTACATCATCTATAGAGAGGGAGTCATGAGAAATTGTACCTTTTCTGATGATTTTGCTTTTAACTTTGCTACCAAACGTGACATTACCTCCATCACTATCTTTGATCCATTCATCCAGTTCCAAACTAACTTTGAAGCACACCTATTTTATGAAAAACACTCAAACGTTTGGTCCCAAATATCTCATGGGTCCATGTAACAACCGTGGTTTTAGCAGGTCAATTTGACTGATAGTCTTGACTCGGTTCACGTTTGTTTGGTGTGTCTTAGGTGTTTGAGGTGATATAGGTGAGTTTTAGCACTAAATTCCTTTGGGTGGTGTTGTTTTTGTGAGTGAGTAATGTTGATACTTGGAAAAGTTCATTTTGATAACCTTTGTGGCGTGGAAATGACTTGTGAAGTTTTGGTGTTTTTGTGTAACGAGTCTTCATTCAAGTTTTTGAGCGTTAGCAAGTTACGAGGGGTTTGTTTTTGTGTGTTATACATTTATAAAGAGTGAAAATCTATTTTTGGAAACTTTTGATGAGGCGAAAAATGAACCACTTTTAGGGGGTCATTTAAGCCCGGAATTGAATTTATTTGATCAAATATTGCCCTAAATCGTTCCTTTTGTGATTTTAGGTACTTTGGGAGAGAAATCTGGAAAAGGAAGCAATTCGGACGTTTTTGGAGCATAAAAGTAAAGAAAACGCCAAAGTCTTAATTTTCCTTGCTGGGAACAGTAGGTGACGGCGTCAAGAAGGAATTCCTGACGGCGTCAAGAGTAATTTCCATGACGATCCAGTACAGATTTGAAGGCGTCACGAAGTAGGGCGTCAAGAGTAAAATTCATGACGGCCTGGAAATGCATAACATATGACGGCGTCAAAAGTAGATCAAGGCAGTCCGAGAATTATTTTGGCGGCAAGGTGACGGCGTCACAAGATTTGTCTTGACGCCGTCAGACCCTATTTCCTATATATAGTTTTCTAATTTTCACATTAAAAAGAGAGAAGTTTTGGAGAAACCCTAAGTACGAACTTGGTGCGAATTTTACAGGTTTTTCAAGGGTTCTAAGCCCTTGATACCTTTCATGTGTAATTGAGATAAGTATTCTTTTAATTCAATCAATATGTCTATGTGTTGGTTGTCTATATCTTGTTCTTGTCTTAATTCCATCATGCTAGGCTAGATCTATCTTGTGTTTGCTTAGATCTAATGAAACCTAGATGTTAATTATATGATGATTACTTGTTTATAGTTGTTTTGGACGAATGAATTTGATGTTAGGCTTAAGAAAACTGGCAGATCTCCAAATGGTAACATGCTTGAACGTCTTAGGAAACATGAACCGATGTGCACCAGGTCTTTATTGGTTGTATTTAACGCATGAGCCACTGTTTATAATCCCTATGGTTGTGCTGGGCATGGCATAGGAGGAGATAAGAGCTCATAGGATTGGGGAGTTAAGTGCGCCACCCCATGAATGGTATTAAGGAATACAATCTGTCATCCACGCAACTATAACAAGTAATTAACATGTAAAAGATGTCTAGAGAGTAGTGAAATCTAAGTAAACACATTTTCTCCACTTATTGCTCACAACCTTAGTATAATTTAGTTTATTTTCATTTTTCGTATTTTATTTTGATTACATCTTTAGTATTGGGTTAGTTGACTAGCAACTAATTCCGCCCAAATCCTTCAAACCCGAGATTTTTACTTGCTTTCAAAAAATATAAAAATACAAAAAGAATCATCCCTCACCCTTAGAACTAGTATTTAGGTTTTCTAATCCTAGCGACACTATTCCTAGCTGAACGATCAATCCCCCGGTACTTGTCACTATACTATACTACAACGATCAGGTACACTGCCTGGTGGGGGTTGTAAGCTTCTTAAGATCCCTTGAGAGGTAAAACCTGGTGCGATTCCCACGTACATCAAGTTTTTTGTGCCGCAGCCTGGGGAATAGTTATTGTCTAGGTTAGAATCTCTTTTTATTAGGTCTACTTGCTAGATTCCTTTCTAGTAAGATTTTATTTTTACTTTTAGGTTTTCTTTAGTCTATCTTATTTCTTTGTATTTTTGTTCGTAACTCTTCACCACCCGACATCATGGACGATGGGAACATCTTTGAACCCGTCATCCCACCACAACAAAACCCACCACTAGAACCTCTTAGGCCCCGAACCTTAGGAGAATATTCCCGACCTAGCCACTAAGGCTACCGAAACACCATTGAGCTCACCGGAGCCAATGTGACCCCCTTGCGATCCGACACCATCCGGTTCGTGCAAAGCGGATGTGCATTCCATGGACTTTGTTCCGAAGATCCAAACCAACATCTTAAGGACTTCCTCAAAATCGTAGATTCCATAGACCTAGGTGTTGAAACTAGAGAGACAACCCGATTACGCCTATTCCAATTCTCTCTACGGGATCAAGCTAGTCAATGGCTTGAGCGTTTACCCGCGGGATCCATCACCACATGGGATAACCTCACCAATCGCTTCCTTACTCAATTCTTCCCACCGGGGAAGACTGCAATGCTTAGAAATGACATTTTGATGTTTGAACAACATCAGGGTGAAACTTTCTACGAAGCATGGGCCCGTTTTAAGAATCTCCTCCATAAGGTCCCTCATCATGGTATAAACCTTTGGTTATTAGTCCAGATTTTCTACGACAATGTTGATTACCACACTAAGCGCACAATCGATAGGGCCGCGGGAGGTAAACTGCATGATAAAAACGCCGAGGAGTCTTGGGCGATTATTGAGGAGCTCGCCGCTGATAATCATGAGATGTAGGAGTTTAATCATACGATAAAAGCGGCCATCAATGCAGTCTCAACATCTAGAGGAATCATCGAAATCCCCGATGAAATCCTATGCAAACTCGGGCAAAAGTTGACTATTTTGAGGAAAGGCAAAGGAGACCTTTAAGTCCAAGACGGGCTACTGTCAATTCTGTCTCAAAACCAACTTCGGCACCATTATCTGAGTCACCTTCTAGAGAAAATGTCGAGACTTTTCAGAACTATGCCCCACCTTGTTCCCCTCCTGAGGAGCTTAGCTCGGAGTTTGAAGCTAGGATGAGAGAATATATGGCAACTCACTCAGATCGGCTTGCTAGATTCGAGGAAGCAGTTTATAAGCAAAAAGAGGAAATGCAAGAGAAAATGAATGAGATGATGAGTTTATTAGAGGAGTATGCCAACCAGAGAATCCCCGAAAGAATGCTACTAAGGAAAGAAAGCACCACTCCCACTACCCAATTTGTTAATTCCATCACAATTGTCCACAAGGATAACGAGAAGGTAGAAGCCCCTGCTAAACAGACCTTAGAGAAACCACCAGAATCCCAACCCTTGAGTCACTACCTGAAACATGATATAAACGAAAACACCATAACAAATTGGATTAAGGGTGATGGGCGTAACCAACCTTCCAACCAGGGTTTGGAGAAAGAGGAAAAGGTGAAAGATGAGTATGATACGTTACCTGGGGGATCAGTATTCGAGAGGCTGTTGGTACAAAAAGTGGCTACTAAACAGATAGCATGTGGGAACTTTGAGATACCAACCAGCATCGGGTACTTGAAATATCTTAGTGCTTTCGCCGACCAAGGATCGGAAGTAAATCTTATGCCCCTAACTATTTACATCCAACTAACGTCAAAAATGCCAGCCCCTACTCGTGTTAGGTTATCCCTCGCTGGACATTCGTACGTATACCCTCTAGGAATCGCAGAAGATGTATTAGTTAATGTTGCAGGATTCATGTACCCCGTTGACTTTATGATCATCGATGATAAAGGAGATGGGTGCATGCCAATCATCCTTGGGGCACCATTCCTCGCCACCGCTAGGGCTGTCATTAAGTTTGAAGGTAGGAAGATTGAGCTTAAATCTGGAAAAAGAAAGATTAGCTTCCCCATGACTCCGCGAAGTAAACATGAGAATTTGAGTTGGAGAAAGATCAAAAACAACATTGACACGACACCCATTCGTGTTCAGAATAAAATTCTTGCATGGGAGGCAAGAATTAAAAGCTATAAGGAGGCTAAATATGAAAGAAGCAAAAGCAATAAGGTTCAGATCGAATTCGAACATACTCAACCCGTAGAAAATCATGTACCATTTGAGGAAGGGAACTTGGTGCTCTTGAGACACCTAGAAACAAAGGTACCACCAGATAAACCGAGTCCTTGGTGGTATGGGCCTTTCACAATTGAAGGCGTGAGCCAAGATGGGATAACTAACTTGAGAAGCGAAGTTGGTGGAATGGTGATTGCAAGTATCGATAAGTTAAGGCACTACCACCATAACAGTAATGATCACAACTACATGGGGTATATCATTTCAAGGGATGAGATCACGTAGTAAACCATGACCTTGAGTCTAGCTACAAGACTCGTAAATAAAGAAAAGCGCTTCTTAGGAGGCAACCCATGTTTTGTGTGATTTTATTTTTGTTTGTTTGTTATTTGCTTCCGTATGCATGCTCTATTTTTATTGTTGGTTGATCATGTTTCTAAACTAAATAGTGGAAATACTTTACTTTGTTGTTTTGGCCTAGTCTTAACTCCACCTAAAGGTATTTTTGCAAAAGATAAGTGTAAGGGGAAACCCCAAATATGTTTTTAAGAAACAAACCGATCATGATTCTCAACAATATTAAATGAACATGTGTATTCGTATTTGTTAGAGTCAAATGCTTGTATTGAGTCATAATGAAGTTTTACAGGATTTTCCAGGAAGTAGGACCAAGTTTTTCCAGAAATTTTCCGGAAACTTAACATAAGAATTTCTGCAGGTCACTTCTGACGGCGTCACGAGTTAACTCTTGACGGCGTCACGTGTAAAAATCTGGAAATTTTACCGGTTTTGTTTTTCTAACGGAGACTTATGGTTTTTGTGAATTATTAAGTTTTATAATCTCCAGGAAATCTGCAAACTTCATTCCACAAGCATTATATCTTATCTTGTTTTCTAGGATTTAGTAACTTATATAGAATGCCGCCGATTTTACGCGAGGTTGTCTTGTCTATTTTCTCAGGATTTACAGGTTATATATGACAAGAAGATGATTTATATTCTGGAAGGGAAGCTTTGATTGTTCATTTTGTTGGAGGAAGATTTAACCTGGCCACCTTATTATCCATACCGAGCGAATCAGGGGAGTATTTGATTTCATTCTTTTTACTTATTTAACTTTTACATTCTTTACTTGAACATTGGGGACAATGTTCATCTTAAGTGTAAGGGGAGGGTAAAATGATGATACCTTACATGTACACTTTCGCTTGAGTTTGTTTTGTTTAATAGTAGATGTGTAATAAAACTATGAGAAATACTTGTTAGTGCAATTTTAGCGCCAAATTTAAAATTTTTTACAACATTTAGGAGTGAAACTTTAGCCATAGCAAGCGTCTCATGGATAGGAGATTGTATGACTAGCACATAACCGTACATTCAGAAAAATTTTCCACCCAAATATGTGAGGTTCGCCTTTAGATTTGATAGGAAAAGCATATACTATTAGTGCTTATGAGTGTACCGGTAGCATTTAGATTCTAGAACTTGCGTTAGTGATGCATCCCGAGACCGCTAGTGAGACTACATTCGTGTGGTAGGATTTACTACATGATAAGAGGCATTAGGATCACCCCTGTGTTAAACCCGTATCAAAATTACTTGACCATTTAAGTCATATTACTTGGCTAGCTAAGTCAACTAATTTTTCCCACACCCTTAGCGTTGTACTCATTTTTAGTACACGAAACCCCTAGTACACCCCTCCGAGCCTATCTTTTCGTTTCTAACTTTAAGCATTACTTAAAGGAAGAATTTGTTACACCCCACGTAAATGTACACCCAAATCGCCTTAGCATTCCGTGTATGCGCTCATTTTTAGTGCATTATTGTTATTTGTTAAACCATAAGTTAACTATCTAATTGATTACATGGTTGCTAAGTCGAGTCATATCCTTGTACATATTGTTTTGGGATGATTGGGACTCATGGGTAAGTACTTATTTTATGGAGTAATGGGGAAGAACATCATTTATTACCCCCATATGTGCGTTAATCTTAAAAGTACTCCAAGTGTTTTGATTTTCTTAATTCGAGTCATTAGATTAGTTCATTGTAAAGTATGTAAAAATTCAAGTGTAAGGGGAATTTTCATCCCCTATGATGTATTATTTTGGACGGTAGGGTAAGAGTGTATGCAAAAAAAAAAAAAAAAAAAAAAAAAAAAATTGAAAAATCAAGATAAAGATAAAAAAAAATATAGAAAAAGAAAAAGAGAAAAAACATACGGACTACCATTCCGTTTCATTCTATGTTCATTTTATGTTTTTGTTATTTTTCATTTACTAGCTTAAGTCGAGTCTAGTCTTGGCTTAGCAACGCCATATTGTATATGTAATTAACCAAGATTGTTAACTCGCCACCAGTAAAACTTCCTTTATCCAACAAATCCGTGTATTTCATATCCCTACACCTAACGTTACAACCCTTTAAAAGACCTCTTTGATAGTTTATCCTAGGTGCTTATGCCATGTGGTGGAGGTTTGATCCTTTCCCAAGCCTATGGTAATCTATTTTGCTAGGACAGGTAGTGAGAGATATTTTCCATTTCCATATTGTAATTTACACTTTATTACACCCGAGAGATGTGAGTATCTAAACACTATTTGTGAGGTGCTAGTGTATGACCTCCGTGCTTGTCTATTGGTCTTTAGTGGAATGATTATTTGTTGTAATTACTTTTATATTAGTGTTAAATGACCCCTAACTTGTATTTTGACTAGAATAAAAGCGCATTTGATTGAGGACAAGCAAATCTCAAGTGTAAGGGTATATGATGAGGCGAAAAATGAACCACTTTTAGGGGGTCATTTAAGCCCGAAATTGAATTTATTTGATCAAATATTGCCCTAAATCGTTCCTTTTGTGATTTTAGGTACTTTGGGAGAGAAATCTGGAAAAGGAAGCAATTCGGACGTTTTTGGAGCATAAAAGTGAAGAAAACGCCAAAGTCTTAATTTTCCTTGCTGGGAACAGTAGGTGACGGCATCAAGAAGGAATTCCTGACGGCGTCAAGAGTAATTTCCATGACGATCCAGTAAAGATTTGAAGGCGTCACGAAGTAGGGCGTCAAGAGTAAAATTCATGACGGCCTGGAAATGCATAACACATGACGGCGTCAAAAGTAGATCAAGGCAGTCCGAGAATTATTTTGGCGGCGAAGTGACGGCGTCACAAGATTTGTCTTGACGCTGTCAGACCCTATTTCCTATATATAGTTTTCTAATTTTCACATTAAAAAGAGAGAAGTTTTGGAGAAACCCTAAGTACGAACTTGGTGCGAATTTTACAGGTTTTTCAAGGGTTCTAAGCCCTTGATACCTTTCATGTGTAATTGAGATAAGTATTCTTTTAATTCAATCAATATGTCTATGTGTTGGTTGTCTATATCTTGTTCTTGTCTTAATTCCATCATGCTAGGCTAGATCTATCTTGTGTTTGCATGGATCTAATGAAACCTAGATGTTAATTATATGATGATTACTTGTTTATAGTTGTTTTGGATGAATGAATTTGATGTTAGGCTTAAGAAAACTGGCAGATCTCCAAATGGTAACATGCTTGAACGTCTTAGGAAACATGAACCGATGTGCACTAGGTCTTTATTTGTTGTATTTAATGCATGAGCCACTGTTTATAATCCCTATGGTTGTGCTGGGCATAGCATAGGAGGAGATAAGAGCTCATAGGATTGGGGAGTTAAGTGCGCCACCCCATGAATGGTATTAAGGAATACATTCCGTCATCCACGCAACTATAACAAGTAATTAACATGTAAAAGATGTCTAGGGAGTAGTGAAATCTAAGTAAACACATTTTCTCCACTTATTGCTCACAACCTTAGTATAATTTAGTTTATTTTCATTTTTAGTATTTTATTTTGATTACATCTTTAGTATTGGGTTAGTTGACTAGCAACTAATTCCGCCTAAATCCTTCAAACCCGAGATTTTTACCTGCTTTCAAAAAATATAAAAATACAAAAAGAATCATCCCTCACCCTTACAACTAGTATTTAGGTTTTCTAATCCTAGCGACACTATTCCTAGCTGAACGATCAATCCCCCGATACTTGTCACTATACTATACTACAACGATCAGGTACACTGCCTGGTGGGGGTTGTAAGCTTCTCAAGATCCCTTGAGAGGTAAAACCTGGTGCGATTCCCACGTACATCAACTTTATATTTGAAAATGATAATTTCTCGGGTTGTCGCAAAAACTAATGTTTATCGCGTAAGACGTTAGGATTACCTACGAGTACTTATAAAATATCAAAAGTATGAAGTTTTGAGTGTAATAAATTAATTTAATAAAAATATATAAAAAAAATATAATTATCGGGGGGCAGCCTGTTATGGGTCAAAGGGGGGGGGGGGGGAAGGGAACCCAATTTGAGTCCAAATATGATTCTTAGGCCTGAGGGTTATCCATAATTAATATATAAACAAAACAAAACACCCTAAATCCCTTTTTCTCTGGTTTTGGGTCGTTCAAGAGTAAGGGGCAAGGAAGGAAAAATTTAGGGTTTATAATTTTGAAGCAATAATCAAGAATCAAGGTAAAATTCTTAAAACACATGTTCAATTGTTTGATTAATTATTCGAATTCATGTAATATTAAGTATGATAGATCTAGGGTTTGTAAGTTTCTGTAAATTAATTAACTAAAACATGTTGGGATCAATTAATGATTATATTATGATAATTGGTGAAGAGAATTGAGCGTAAACATGCTAGTTATTGCATTAGGGTTTTGACAGATTTGTAAGGCTGTAAAGATACGAGGATATTTAATAGATGGTGATGAGTTAGATCACGAATTTTTAGTCTAAATTGGAGTTTAATGAAAGAGCTTTCCAAAAAGTCCGGCCACGATCGATATCGAGGTCCGGAAGTTAATCTTTTGATTTTTTTTGTTAAGGTGTCAAAGCTGTAAAATCAGGACAGATTTAGGTCATAAGTTTGGTAGTGAGATGTGGATGAAAAAGTGAGATTTAGCTTAGCCCTTCTGGTTGAGTCAAGTTTCATATGTACTTAGACTCCTACGCGAAGGATTTGCGATAAAAAGTTGTATAAGTATTTTAATTTAATTAAAAAATTTTGGTGTGCGTTCAGATCCGAATCTGGATAGTTTGTAAGTTTGATTTTATGAAGGGTACTTGTGTATGTTTTTAAACCATGGCCTTCTGGGATTAGCTTGTATTCTTATGAGAGGCTATGGTAAATTTTTGGTGTGAGTTGTTGAGCTTTTAATGTCATTATTTCATATGGGCGAATGTACCCTAAAATTCTGCGTTTTCTGACTTTATAAATGCAAGGGATTTAGTGAGCATTAGGATTTGGTGGTGATTACTATGGGGTCTAGGAGATCCATGGTGGGTCATATGAATCTTAGACATCCATCATATGCGTATTACGTGGGTTATAGCTTTAAGCTTGGCCATGTGTAACGTGGACTTATTTTGTGTGATATAGATTTGTGATTTGTGTTTGTGGAAGCTGCAAAGTTTGAGGTGAGTTCATAGTCCCACTGTTTACTTCGTTTTAAACTTGGGATGGGAATGATGCTTGTGTTAATTGTTTCGAGTTACTGTGATTATGTGTGGTTTAAAAGCTTGGACTTATAATGTTATCATATGAATGTTGTATGTGATGATAATGCTATGTGGTTTGGATGATGTGATGATAATGATGTGTGGTCCAATTGGGGGGGGGGGAGTATCCAATTGGAGAGTAATAACTCCTACTCACTATAATGCTCTGTGGTTTATATGGGATTCAATTGGGAGGATGCTTATCATGTTGCTCGCGCATGCAACCTAATTGATGATGAAATGGGAGCGGGGGTCACGTTCCGGCCCGAATGTTGTGATGTATATTCAATTGGGAGGATGCTTATCCTGTTGCTCGCGCATGCGAACTAATTGATGTTGAAATGGGATCGGTGGACACGTTTCATCCAAATGGTTACCTTTATGTGTGTTGGTTGCCTTGTGAATACCTGTAGCTTGTATGATAACTATATTTATTTATCCAGCAATGTTTTATTATCACAGTGAATCGGTTGCCTATTGTGTGTGAGTCTTAAACCTATGAATCTCACCAACATTATGTTGACGTTTTAAGCATCATTTTCAGGTGAGCTTTCTAAGAATAAGATAGAAGGATGTGATTAGACGAGACCTTAGTTGCATTGGAAGTGGTTTATCATCTATGTTTGGATTTACGAATTGTTTTGGATTATGTTTTGGTTATTTTGTTTTGGGGTATTGTTACGACACTTTGTGACTGTACTTTCTCTATTTTATGCATGTAGTTATTCTCTATATAGACACCATGTGTTGTGATGATATCCATGAAGTAACACACTCGCGTTTCTGCCTTGGCGAGGTGTGACAGATTGGTATCAGAGCCAGGTTATAGAGAATTAGGTGGTTGAACCTAGACTATAACCTAGGAGTCCCTTATATAGTTGGATTTAGGACCTACGTGTAAGTATAATACTATACATGTCTATTTTCCTAACTTACGAGATATTTTATTGAGTTTTTGACGCTTATTGTAACCCCTGTACGTAGTATTGTATATGTCGATTTTAGTACGTCATCTTCCCTCGTGTAAGAAATTTCGTTAAGCTATTATGTTGCTATCAAGAGAAGTGGTAGGATGAAGCGGACTAACCGCAGAATCCGAGTTCCCGATAGCATGTATCCCTATTCGGACAAGGAGAGGACATTTATGGAAAACGTTGGTGGAGAAGAAGTGGAGAGGTTTGTAACCACAGTGACTTCTGGAGATGGAGTCATTACCAAATACTAATGGTAGTGTCGACTACCTCAACATGTAGAAAACATGAATGGGGAGTTAGGATGGAATGGTGTGAATTCAGATCTAGAGTCCGCAATGAGTAGTAAGTTGAATTGATCTGAGTGGGGAGGCAAGTGCGAGAGTGGAATTTGAGCCATTATGCGACGTCTTTTGTTTTGTGTCATGTTTTGAAATTCTTATATTGCCTTTTTGCTGTCTGGAGCGATGTTGGAGCATGATTACTCTTGAGTATTGGATCGATCTTATCCAAGTGATTTTAATTATGGGGTTTACGTGATCATTGGAATTGTTCCATGTGAGATGATTGTTTACGACGTCTTTTTGTTTTTGTTTGCATGATTGTTTGCATGATGTGTTGACATAGGAGGGAGTACACTTGTGAAAGGGGGCATAGATAATTATTGTGGCCAACATAATTATACATGCGTTACAAGACAAGTGGACTTGCAAGTATGATAGCATGGATTGCATGGTGTATTAGCTGCTATGTGGTATATGTGCGTTATCATTGAGATGTGTGGTTTTGGAAGTAAGTATGCATGTGTAATAGGCTTATAACTATGGTCACGAACATAATTATAAGGGTATCACATACGTGGACTTGTGACCATTATTGCATTGATTGATGTTTGTTATTATATGTTGTGGTAGATGGTATGTGATATCATGTTGATGATGGTTGTATGGTTAGAGAACTGTTATCTTAACCGTTTGGGCAGTCGTTATATGATGGGGTGTGTAGGTGGTAAGATTCCATCCTACCTATCATATGCTGATACCTCGATTATCTGTTGGTACTTATGTGGTGATATTTAAGTTGATTCGTTTGCTAGACTCTCCGTTTGTATACCTAATTCTTTGGTTGGAAATCCCTATTCGTACAATGATGGTACGGATGCCATATTCTTTCTGTTCGATGTCATGATAGTTGTTGGTTAATCGAAATCGTTTTTATTGGATACTGGTTCGTTTCTTTGGTTATTCCTTGCATTCATTCCGCGAATGAATATTATATTGTTCTTCAAGTATTGTTGGTTCGTGACGAGTTTGTGCGGATGCTTAATCCCTCATTTGCACACCAATTGGATTTCGTGACATGTATGAATGAGTCTTTACGTTCTTCGCTTGGTTTGCAATGTATTTGCGTGAGTGTTCACTGGTATGAGTTTGTTTGATGAATATTTTGATTACGTGATTTTTCCATGTCTTTCGCACTCGATTAAGAGGTTGTGTTAGAGTCTTTATGGCATTTTACAATTTGTTTAGGGTATTTCAAGGTCGTTTTTGTTGGAAACTAATATTTTTATGGGAAATGAGGTGTGAAGAAAAAGAAATGGTTATCAGCCTATTGTCAAAGCTATTTATAACAATTCTGCTATGGAAGTCTACTTATTTTATTGTGCCACTAAGCACGATTTAAATATCTTAAACAAGTAAGGTGAGATACTATATTAATATAATTAACCTTCCGTGTTATAAAAACTATGCCTAATATAGAATTTAAGTCAAGATGATTTTCTTATATATATATATATATATATATATATATATATACACACACACTAGACGAGTACCCCGTGCATAGTAACGGAAATTCCTAGCGGCAGATAATTAATGATTTCCGATATTGTGATAAGTGTTTTGTGTAGTGTTCAAAATAGAACGTGAAACGATCAAAATGTAATTACAAACTGTTATAATATGCGATAATTCAACTCTAGAAAACATTCTTAACATGTATCAAACAACATATAAAAACATTTAATGAAACTGATAGTAAAACATTTCATCAGTTATGAGATAAAAACTAACAACACATGTTACTCATCGTGTAAAACTTCTTGATACACGACATTTGAGGTGTAGATTCCTGCTTGATCGAACTCTTGACTTGTTTATAACCAGTACCTTTGTTGTTCTATGTGATATTCCTCTAGACAACGCAATAAGACCACGAGACAACTAGCCGTGCATATCAACGGGATTTTATAGCGGCAGATAGTTATAGTGATATTTTGGTTACACAATGATATTTTGGTTAAGTGTTTTGTGAAATGTTTTGTTTAACTATAAATATCACTATAACTATCTGCAGCTATGAAATTTTGTTGGTATGCACGGGTATTCATTTAGTAAAATGAAAAGGTTTACAAATTAATGTCCAAAAAAAGCGATAAACCTTTAAAAAGATCTAATATAGTGGACGGTCTAAGGAATGAAATACTGCATTAGTCAAATCTAATAATGCATTTTGTTATTCAATATATCTTTATAAATGGGAATGAAATACTGCATTAGTCAAATCTAATAATGCATTTTGTTATTCAATATATCTTTATAAATGACAGGGAAACTATCTGGTTTACATTGTCTCATTAGAGTGTTTTAATTTGTAATTCACATGTCAAATTTGCATGTCATGTGATGTTAACACGTCTCAGTTCATGAATATTGAGTTTTCGCAATATATTCTTTACCTATATTTAATGGCATATGAAGTAGCGAAGATAGTTCCGATGCTATATTGAAGCAGTAGGCATAGAGCGATGGTTGTCGAAAGTGGCCTTTTATTATTATTATTATTAACTGTAATAATTTAATATCTTTTACATATAACATGTTACAACGTTGACTGATGCGTAGGGATTGCACCAGGCTTTACCTCTCGAGGGATCTCGAGAAGCTTACAACCCCCACCAGGCAGTGTACCTGATCGATGTAGTATAGTATAATGACAAGTACCGGGGGATTGATCGTTCATCTAGGAATAGTGTCGCTAGGATTAGAAAACCTAAGGACTAGGTCTAGAGATGAGGGATGATTCTTTTTGTATTTTTAGATTTTTTAGAAAGCAAGTAAAAATCTCGGTTTTGAAGGATATGGGCGGAATTAGTTACTAATCAACTAATCCAATACTAAGATGCAATCAAAATAAAATACTAGAAATGAAAATAAACTAAATTATACTAGAGTTGTGAGCAATATGTGGGAGAAATGTGTTTACTTAGATTTCACTACTCCCTAGATATCTTTTACACGTTAATTACTTATTATAGTTGCGTAGATGACAGATTGTATTCCTTAATACCATTCATGGGGTGGCGTACTTACTTCCCCAATCCTATAAGTGCCTACTTCACTCCTATGTCGAGCCGGCTAAGAAGCTCCTAACATGGGATCATTAGAATTTACTCATGCTTTAAATACAACCAATAAAACCTAGTACACATCGGTTCATGTTTCCTAAGACGTTCAAGCATGTTACACAATGGAGATCTGCCAGTTTTCTTAAGCCTAACATTGAAATCATTCATCCAATACAACCATAAACAAGTAATCAACACATAACTAACATCTAGGTTTCATTAGATCCAAGCAAACACAAGATAGATCTAGCCTAGCATGTTAAAATCAAGACAAGCACAAGATATAGACAACCAACACATAGACATATTGATTGAATTAAGATAAGACTTATCTCAATAGCACATGAAAGGATTCAAGGGGTGAAAACCCTTGAAAATACTGTAAAATACGAGCTAGGGTTTACAAAATTTGGCCCTAGGGTTTCTCCACACAAGTTCCTCTTTAATGAATGAAAAATAGAAAACTATATATAGAGTTTAGAAGGTGACGGCGTCAAGAACAAATGTCTGACGCCGTCATCTCGCCGCCAAATAGTTCCTCGGACTGCCTAGATCTGGGTCTGACGCCGTCATGTAGTCTCCGTATGCAGGCCGTCACAAAATTAACTCTTGACGCCCTTCTTGTGACGCCGTCAGGTTTGCACTGGGTCGTCACCACTTTTACTCTTGACGCCGTCATGGTTTTCCTCTTGACGCCGTCCGAATTGCTTCCTTTTCCAGATTTCACTCCCAAAGTACCTAAAATCACAAAAGGAACAATTTAGGGTAATATTTGATCAAATAAATTCAATTCCGGGCTTAAATGACCCCCTAAAAGTGGTTCATTTTTCGCCTCATCATATACCCTTACACTTGAGATTTGCTTGTCCTCAAGCAAATGCGCTTTTATTCTAATCAAAATACAAGTTAGGGGTCATTTAACACTAACATAAAAGTAATTATAACAAATAATCGTTCCACTAAAGACCAAAGACAAGCACGGAGGTCATATACTAGCACCTCACAAATAGTGTTTAGATACTCACATCTCTCGGGTGTAATAAAGTTATATCACAATATGGAAATGGAAAATATCTCTCACTACCTGTCATAGCAAAATAGATTACCATAGGCTTGGGAAAGGATCAAACCTCCACCACATGGCGTAAGCACCAAGGATAAACTATCAAAGAGGTCTTTTAAAGCGTTGTAACGTTAGGTATAGGGATATGGAATACATGGTTTTGTTGGATATAGGCAATCTTTACTGGTGGCGAGTTAACAATCTTGATTAATTACATGTACAATATGGCGTTGCTAAGCCAAGAATAGACTCTACTTAAGCTAATAAATCAAAAAGAACAAAAACATAAAATGAACATAGAATGAAAAGGGATGGTAGTCCGTATGTTTTTCTCTTTTCTTTTTCTATTTTCTTTTCTTTTTCTTGTTTTTTATTTTTTTTGATTTTTTTTTTATTTTTATTTTTTTTTAATTTTTTTTTGCATACACTATTACCCTACCATCCAAAATAGTACATCATAGGGAATGAACATTCCCCTTACACTTGAATTTTTACATACTTTACAATAAACTAATCTAATGACTCGAATTAAGAAAATTAAAACACTTGGAGTACTTTTAAGATTAACGCACATATGGGGGTAATAAATGATGTTCTTCCCCATTACTCCATAAAATAAGTACTTTACCCATGAGTCACAATCGTCCCAAAACAATATGTACAAGGATATGACTCGACTTAGCAACCATATAATCAATTAGATAATTAACTTAGGGTTTAACAAATAACAATAATGCACTAAAGATGAGTGCATACACGGAAGGCTAAGGCGATTTGGGTGTACATTTAAATGGGGTGTAACAAATTCTTCCTTTAAGTAAATTGCTTAAAGTTAGAAACGAAAAGATAGGCTCGGAGGGGTGTACTAGGGGTTTCGTGTACTAAAAATGAGTACAACGCTAAGGGTGTGGGAAAAATTAATTGACTTAACTAGCCAAGTAATATGACTTAAATGGTCAAGTAATTATGATACGGGTTTAACACAAGGGTGATCCTAATGCCTCTTATCATGTAGTAAATTCTACTACACGAATGTAGTCTCACTAGCGGTCTCGGGATGCATCATTAACGCAAATTCTAGAATCTAAATGCTACCGGTACACTCATAAGCACTAATAGTAAATGCTTTTTCTATCAAATCTAAAGGCGAACCTCACATATTTGGGTGGAAATTTTTTCTGAATGATATGGTTATGTGCTAGTCATACAATCTCCTATCCATGAGACGCTTGCTATGGCTAAAGTTTCACTCCTAAATGTTGTAAAAAATTTTAAATTTGGCGCTAAAATTACACTAACAAGTATTTATCATAGTTTTATTACACATCTACTACCAAACAAACAAACTCAAGCGAAACTGTATCTGTAAGGTATCATCATTTTACCCTCCCCTTACACTTAGGATGAACATTGTCCCCAATGTTCAAGTAAAGAATGTAAAAGTGAAATAAGTAAAACGAATGAAATTAAATACTCCCCTAATTCGCTCGGTATGGATAATAAGGTGGCCAGGTTAGATCTTCCTCCAAGAAAATGAACAATCAAAGCTTCCCTTCCAGAAAAATAAATCATCTTCTTGTCATACATAACCTGTAAATCCTGAGAAAACAGACAAGGCAACCTCACATAAAATCGGCGGCAATCTACATATGCTAATAAAACCTAGTAAACAAAATAAGATATAATGCTTGTGGAATGATGTTTACAGATTTCCTGGAGATTATAAAACTAATAATTCAACAAAAACTTTAAGACTCCGTTAGAAAAACAAAACTGGTAAAATTTCCAGATTTTTACACGTGACGCCGTCAAGAGTAAACTCATGACGCCGTCATAAGTGACCTGCAGAAATTCTTATGTTAAGTTTCCGAAAAATTTCTGGAAAAACTTGGTTCTACTTCTTGGAAAATCCTGCAAAACTTCATTATGACTCGATACAATCATTTGACTCTAACAAATACGAATATACATGTTCATTTATTATTGTGGAGAATCATGATCGGTTTTGTTTCTTAAAAACATATTTGGGGTTTCCCCTTACACTTATCTTTTGCAAAAATACCTTTGGATGAAGTTAAGACTAAGCCAAACAACAAAATAAAGTATTTCCACTATTTAGTTTTGAAACATGATCTACCAAAAATAAAAATAAAGCATGCATACGGAAGCAAATAACAAACAAACAAAATAAAAATCACACAAATAAAAACACAGAACATGGGTTGCCTCCCAAGAAGCGCTTGTTTTTGTTCGAGTCACGAACCTGACTCTACCCTTATTTAACGGAAATAAGAGAGGTTTTCCCTACACTTAGGATTAAGTGCGGGTGATAGTAGCGATACACACCCTTAGGGTGGAAATATGCCTCGTGAGGAAAGAGTGGTGGATGAATTATATGTTCAAAGGGTTGTGCTCCTATCATCATGACCTTACCTAATTCAATCGTGTTAATGGGTGGATTAAGATTTTCTCCTAGAAAGGGATCATTTTCAATCAACTTCAAGCGATTACTAGTTGGGGATCCATCTTGACCTAATAAACCCGGTTTAAACCCATAATGTTTCTTGTGATCAATCATAAATGGGTGATGTAAGCATGTAAGGTCATTTTCCACTCCTATGTATGCTTCCTCTCTACAAGGCTTAGAGTCTACTACCTTTGTCCTAAGACTACCCGGACTATATGGTTTGATGGGTGGATCGGAACCTATTTCAATTCCTAAATTTTCATCCAAAGATGGAAGATTAGGTAACGGTTTTGGTTGAGGCTCCGGTTCATCAAAACTAGGAACTTCCCTAGAACTAAGAGTAAGGTTATCATTATAAGTATTCAAACCTATATCCTCTAGTTGTGTTTGGTTCAAAGGTTCTACCTCTATTGGGGTTCCTAAAGTCTCATCTACTTCATCCGAATAAGTCACGGGCGGTGTGTATGCCTCAAATGATGGTAGGACTTCTGGGGTACTTGGTGGGCTTAGATTTTCAACTCTATCCTCCATCTTATCAAGATTACCAATGTGTTCAGCTTGTATTGTGGTGAAATCAAACCACTTCGTGCACCCAGTTATCTCATCTATACGCTTATCCCCAAACAATCTTCTTGCTTGTTCCCTTAAACTTGCTATCAATTGATCCGTAACAATGTTTGTTGGGTTATCCATTTTTTTGTCAAGTATGGCACAATTCTCTATGGTTTCCCATGCTTCATTGACACTTAATCCCCAAAGGTCCCCATCTGCGGCATGGTCAATGTCCATTTTGGTATAGTGGTCGACACGATGGTAAAATGTTGGGAATTAAATAATCAGAAGAATCAGCATAAAGGCTTAAGGAAATACATCAAGTATGTTTCTGCTGATAAAGCACAAAGCACGTTTCCACTGATGGATTCTGCTGAAGAACGTTTTCTACTGAAGGTGTTTCTACTGATGGATTCTGTTGATGATACTATGACTCACACAACAGCTGTGTAGATAAGTACGACTTATTCTACTGACTCATATACAAGAAAAATATCTTTGTTGTAGTCATCAAATTGAACACTCTAAGTGAGTTGTAATCCTAGATGTTGTATCTTAATGACTGACATGATAAGTCATCAACTAGCTAGAATAAAGGTTAGTCATAAGCTAGTAAATTAGATGAGTCATATAGATTGTAAAAGATCTTTCCTTGGACTATAAAAGGAAGATCTTAGATATATCTTAAAATGTGCGTGTGACAAGAGTGCTAGTGATAAAGATATACATAGAGAAAAACAATAGAACAAAACACAAGATTCAAGGTCTTTGTAACCCTAGTGATAGTGAAGATCACTCGTATTATTCTGAATAATATTGAATCGTTTGGTGAAATACTTTCATTGTTCTTTGTTAAATAAACACAAGCAGCATAGTTACATTTCCAATAAATATTCTAAGTGTGGTTAAGTAGATTCCGCATACTTAATCATATTCACTCAAAGTATCATATTTACACATTAAAAGGTCCAACACCTATAGTGTGTGATCAAAAGCAGTGATCCTCTCATAAAATATTTCAATTTGGGACCACATATCGAAATTATGATGAGGGACTTTTCGGAGTAAATATTTAAAACGAGCCCATGCATCATAGATAGGTTCATCCTCATGTTGTTTAAACATCAAGATGTCATTTGGAGTGGGTGAATTTCATGGTTGGTTTGCAATGTATTTGCGTGAGTGTTCACTGGTATGAGTTCGTTTGATGAATATTTTGATTACGTGATTTTTTCATGTCTTTCGCACTCGATTAAGAGGTTGTGTTAGAGTCTTTATGGCATTTTACAATTTGTTTAGGGTATTTCAAGGTCGTTTTTATTGGAAACTAATATTCTTATGGGAAATGAGGTGTGAAGAAAAAGAAATGGTTATCAGTCTATTGTCAAAGCTATTTATAACAATTCTGCTATGGAAGTCTACTTATTTTATTGTGCCACTAAGCACGATTTAAATATCTTAAACAAGTAAGGTGAGATACTATATTAATATAATTAACCTTCCGTGTTATAAAAACTATGCCTAATATAGAATTTAAGTCAAAGATGATTTTCTTACATAAAATGGTTTATATATATATATATATATATATATATATATATATATATATATATATACACTAGACGAGTACCCCGTGCATAGTAACGGAAATTCCTAGCGGCAGATAATTAATGATTTCCGATATTGTGATAAGTGTTTTGTCTAGTGTTCAAAATAGAACGTGAAACGATCAAAATGTAATTACAAATGGTTATAATATGCGATAATTCAACTCTAGAAAAAATTCTTAACATGTATCAAACAACATATAAAAACATTTAATGAAACTGATAGTAAAACATTTCATCAGTTATGAGATGAAAACTAACAACACATGTTACTCATCGTGTAAAACTTCCTGATACACGACATTTGAGGTGTAGATTCCTGCTTGATCGAACACTTGACTTGTTTATAACCAGTACCTTTGTTGTTCTATGTGATATTCCTCTAGACAACGCAATAAGACCATGAGACAACTAGCCGTGCATATCAACGGGATTTTATAGCGGCAGATAGTTATAGTGATATTTTGGTTACACAATGATATTTTGGTTAAGTGTTTTGTGAAATGTTTTGTTTAACTATAAATATCACTATAACTATCTGCAGCTATGAAATTTTGTTGGTATGCACGGGTATTCATTTTGTAAAATGAAAAGGTTTACAAATTAATGTCCAAAAAAAGCTATAAACCTTTAAAAAGATCTAATATAGTGGATGGTCTAAGGAATGAAATACTGCATTAGTCAAATCTAATAATGCATTTTGTTATTCAATAAATCTTTATAAATGACAGGGAAACTATCTGATTTACATTGTCTCATTAGAGTGTTTTAATTTGTAATTCACATGTCAAATTTGCATGTCATGTGATGTTAACACGTCTCAGTTCATGAATATTGAGTTTTCGCAATATATTCTTTACCTATATTTAATGGCATATGAAGTAGCGAAGATAGTTCCGATGCTATATTGAAGCAGTAGGCATAGAGCGATGGTTGTCGAAAGTCGCCTTTTATTATTATTATTAACTGTAATAATTTAATATCTTTTACATATAACATGTTACAACGTTGACTGATGCGTAGGGATTGCACCTGGCTTTACCTCTTGAGGGATCTCGAGAAGCTTACAACCCCCACCAAGCAGTGTACCTGATCGATGTAGTATAGTATAATGACAAGTACCGGGGGATTGATCGTTCAGCTAGAAATAGTGTCGCTAGGATTAGAAAACCTAAAGACTAGGTCTAGAGATGAGGGATGATTCTTTTTGTATTATTATATTTTTTAGAAAACAAGTAAAAATCTCGGTTTTAAAGGATATGGGCGGAATTAGTTGCTAATCAACTAACCCAATACTAAGATGCAATCAAAATAAAATACTAGAAATGAAAATAAACTAAATTATACTAGAGTTGTGAGCAATATGTGGGAAAAATGTGTTTACTTAGATTTCACTACTCCTTAGATATCTTTTACACGTTAATTACTTGTTTTAGTTGCGTGGATGACGGATTGTATTCCTTAATACCATTCATGGGGTGGCGTACTTACTTCCCCAATCCTATGAGTGCCTACTTCACTCTTATGTCGAGCCGGCTAAGAAGCTCCTAACATGGGATCATTAGAATTTACTCATGCATTACATACAACCAATAAAACCTAGTACACATCGGTTCATGTTTCCTAAGACGTTCAAGCATGTTACACAATTGAGATCTGCCAGTTTTCTTAAGCCTAACATTGAAATCATTCATCCAATACAATCATAAACAAGTAATCAACACATAATTAACATCTAGGTTTCATTAGATCCAAGCAAACACAAGATAGATCTAGCCTAGCATGTTGAAATCAAGACAAGCACAAGATATAGACAACCAACACATAGACATATTGATTGAATTAAGAGAAGACTTATCTTAATAGCACATGAAAGGATTCAAGGGGTGAAAACCCTTGAAAATACTGTAAAATACGAGCTAGGGTTTACAAAGTTCGGCCCTAGGGTTTCTCCACACAAGTTCCTCTTTAATGAATGAAAAATAGAAAACTATATATAGAGTTTAGAAGGTGATGGCGTCAAGAACAAATGTCTGACGCCGTCATCTCGCCGCCAAATAGTTCCTCGGACTGCCTAGATCTGGGTCTGACGCCGTCATGTAGTCTCCTTATGCAGGCCGTCACAAAATTAACTCTTGACGCCCTTCTTGTGACGCCGTCAGGTTTGCACTGGGTCGTCACCACTTTTACTCTTGACGCCGTCATGGTTTTCCTCTTGACGCCGTCAGGTACTGTTCTCAGCTTGGAAAATTAAGTCTTTGGCGTTTTCTTCTCTTTTATGCTCCAAAAACGTCCGAATTGCTTCATTTTCCAGATTTCACTCCCAAAGTACCTAAAATCACAAAAAGAACGATTTAGGGTAATATTTGATCAAATAAATTCAATTCCGGGCTTAAATGACCCCCTAAAAGTGGTTCATTTTTCGCCTCATCATTGACACTATAGTGTTATGTGGTCTTTATTATACGGGTCTTGTATAAAAGGTACTACAATGTTTTGGTTTATCTTTGTTCTTCACCGGAGATGTTTTTTTAGTTCTTTTTCAACCAGAGAGTAGGTTTGACATCCCAAGTCTTATTTATTTATTTTTTTTTTTTAATTTTTAAAGAAACATCCCAAGTCTAATCACCATAAAAAAACAACACTATAAAGTTTTTCGATAAACCATTATCACCTACATTTTTACGTACCGTGACCTTTCAAATGTATTCAAAGATAACTGTCACAACTCGTAATTTCACGTCCTTTTTCAAACGTCAAAATTTCATTTTTATTTCAGAAAGTTACTATTCATTTCTACTATTCACTATTACTATTCATTTTCACTATTCATCTCCGAAATTTTTATTTCATATTCTTGTAAGTTAAACTATTTTAACGATAATCCGAGAGTTTGGCGCTTGTCGGATCATTTCTGTGAAAATCACGAAGCCGTGTCCGAGATTTACTTTTGGGTTTAAACGTCGTTCCAGCATCCCGATATGTCCATAAAACATTATAAACAATAGAAATATGTTTTTCTCTCATTTCACGACAATTCTAAAAGTTTTGGAATTTTACGTTTTCCAGTTCAGCGTTTTACGCGAATTACGTGTTTTAGACCCGCGTTTCCAGTTTTAACAACGTTTAAGCAACCCGATGGAAATTACCATTCATTTTATATTTTATTATGGAGTATTTTGATAAGTTTAGTCATTCTTTCAAGTTTCATATTTTTACGATACCCGGATTTACGTTTCGCGATTTAAAACTTTACGGTTAGCGATTAACGGAACCAAAATCGACTCCGTGAACCAGATAACACCAAGCTTCTCACATACTCATCCACTTTTACACATGTGCCGCCCGCCCCCTTATCCATGTTACTTCAACTTGAGCTTATATTTACCAAAGTGCCATCAAGAAAGATATTTACCGGATATTTCATTTCATTTAACCAAAAATCAATTAGAAACTCATCTTTTTCTCTCTTCTTCTCCATGGGTCGGCTCTAACAAAACAAGAACAAGAAACCATTGATTTTTCAAGCTTCATGTATTTATCAAGTCCTAGTAATGATCTAGTTAGGGTTTTGAAATAAAAACCTTGATTTCTTAATCAAATCATCTCCAAACTCCATATATATCAAGTAAGCTTCAAGTGTTATTTTTTTTCATCATCTAATACCTTCATTTCATTAGTAACATGTTGTATTTTCAAGATATATTGGTTAAATATGCAAGTAGTTATGTTATATATACCACTTTTCAAGTATTTCTTAATTATTATGAGATTATAATTAACCTATGATTATCCCCATGAAAACCACCAAGGTTGGTGATGTTTATGACCCCATGACACCCTAAGAAGGTGTATGGTAGGATTTAGTAATTGTGGAGTTGATTGGAGTGGATTCGGACAAGTATTAAACTAGAAAAAATGAATTTTAACCACTATATAAATGTTGCTATCCCATTTTGTAAAATCCAGAAAACTCAGGGGTTTCCGGGTAACTTTGGGCTAGAGATTTAGAAAATACTTTCAAAAACGAAGCTATGGGCGAAAGAACGAATTAAAACGAGTTTATAACGAAGGAGATATGATTTTTGCAAGTTTAACGACGAAAACTATTTTCTGAAAATTGTACTTGCTGTCCCACGATTGTCAAGGGCCAATCTGAGGTGTAAAACTTGATCTAGCCATCCCGAATTATCAAAAATATATTAGTATGTTGTCCCACGATTCCGGGGATACAAAGAATGTAGAAAAGAAGCTTATAACGACCAAGATATACACGTTTCAAAATCGACGAAACTCTATTTATTTCCATCAGCTTTTTAGCAAAATATTACTAAGTATAGAAACAGTTTTTGTAATACATAATGTTGAGAGCCATTTATCTTATTGATAAACCTATTTTTGGAAAATTTACATCATTGACAAAAAGTTAGTTCACCCAGCCTAGTTTCTGAAACATCCAACCGTTTGACAAAAGGATTTATAACGAATAACTTATGGTCTTCCAAACTTTCCCGAAAACTGCCCAGAATCTGGCAAAACAGCCCAAACACCTCACTTTGCGGCTATTTATCTTTATGCTCGAGACCCGTATGGACAAACTTCAGTTTTGTGACTTTTTAGATATGGTGAAAATTTTCTCAAAACTACTGAGCTTCTTTCCTAACTCTTAATATTCACTATTTCGCGACTAGTTTTACGAGGCCAATTTGGACATATTTTTCAAGTAATGAAAATGTTATATTTTGCGACGAAAACCTTATAATTGCCGATAAAACACCAAACGAGGATCGTGGAGAACCGTTTCAACCTATTTACATGGAAAGTATTTATCAAGCTAACGAGACGTCAAAAACGTATTTTTCGACGATAAACGTTATTTTCAAAACTAACGAGTGGTATCAATAACATACGTATTTGCATGTGCAGCATCATTTCATTTCTTACATTAGATCATATCATTCATATTAGGTTGCGGTTAGAGATCGAACCTCATTTCGTGTATCCACTTTTGTCATCGTAGCTATCGCACCAGGTGAGTCATAGCCCCTACTATTTTTAATTGCTTAATAAACTCTTTGGGGGAAGATACATGCTTAAATACTTGATTTATACTTTCACAAGTTCTCTCAACGATATACATATTTCTGTGAGTTTTCATAGCCCCGTTTTCAATTACTTATTTGATTTCAATTCCCACGGGGGAGAATACATTGCATCAATTATTTTTGCACATGCCCAAGTATTAAATTCCATACATTGCTTAAGTTACCTTACTACCAAGTTAAGTCCCCTTTATTATTATGGACCGTTAATTATAATGCCAAGCGAGAGTGAGTGAATAGATCTATTGAGGGTGACGCCTCCATCCGTGTTTGGGTTGCTCCAATGAAATTACAGTTGCATTTCATGTCTAAACAATTTGAGTGTCTGGTAAACACTCCTTTGGGGCCATTACTATGTCTAGCTTCGGGGTCATGAGCTTAAGAGACAATGTAGCATTTTTAAAATATTGTCACCTTACTTTATACTTGTGGCTATTGTACGTACGAGTTAATTTATCAAGTATTACTTTTATTCACGGAAACTTAATTACATTTGGCAGTGGGTCGTAAACACACAGGTTACAAGTCTCTTATGGCGGGACTTGGAACTGAGTGGATTTACGATGCCTTTGCTGGGAAATCTTCATTCATATGCATTACATTTTTTTTTCACAAGACTCTATGAACTCACCAACCTCGTGTTGACACTTTAGCATGTATTTTTAGGTTTTAAGCTATGGCACGCTACTGGAGGTTTTGGCAGGGCATGACATGGTCATAGAAGACTCTGATTATTCATTTGGGGACCGTTTTTAACTATTTTAAGGGCCTACTTCCGCACTACTTTTAACAATGTAAATTCAACATTTTGATTAAACTATTTTATTCTA
This sequence comes from Artemisia argyi, assembly GCA_030686995.1. Classification (NCBI taxonomy): domain Eukaryota; kingdom Viridiplantae; phylum Streptophyta; class Magnoliopsida; order Asterales; family Asteraceae; genus Artemisia; species Artemisia argyi. Next base: position 137,620,468 of record CM060699.1, read on the forward strand.
AATGATTCAAGTGAAAACCATTTTTGAACTTGTGTTGCAATACCAATTGAGTTACATCCCAGCTACATGTATGCTTCCGCTGGACCCGATTTTGGGGGTGTGACAGATTGGCATCAGAGCTTTGGCTATAGTGAACTAAGTGTTTTTAAAACCTAGACTATAGCTACTTTCAAGAAAACTTAACACTATGACCGTCACATGCCTGCCTGCCAAGCTGAAGCCTCATTTGTGGTTAGTTGCTGACATAGGTGATGAGATTTATATCTCATTATCTGATATATATTACATTCATTTATTATAGTTGATTACTATAATTGTCTTTCATATAAGCATGTTCACGTATCATATATGTCACCGCGTTATGTTTTTCCTTGCATAGTTTCATCATTTGACCTCGAGTTGGTCACCTGCCTTAGTCTTTCAGAACGTCTTGGTATTTGTGAAGGACATAGTATTAGTATAATTGAACTGAGTTTTTCAAAATTCATGGAACCTCGGTGGAATATAGACTAGTCATTTATATTCAACCCGGGATAGTAGGACATAGGCTGACTACCTATATCCAACTCAGAAATGAATTTTGCAACACTGAGAATGGTTATAATAAATTTCTGTCTGGATTGAATCCTCTACTCAATTTCCAAATGTTTCATTTATGTGTGTATATACCCTCGTTGTCAGAACGTTTATATTTTTCATCACCTTGTGAACCGCCGCTTGGAAGCACGTCAACTGGTTATTTCATCTCATGAACATTCACGTCTATGCATGATACACTTACATCACGGTATTTTCTTTTATCACAATATCATTTTGTCGCAGTTGTCACAGTCTCTTCCCTTCTCACCATCACTATCATTTCCTTTCCCCATCCCCATATATATATAGAATTAGCTGACACTTTATGGATTCCTATGCCACTCATCACTCACTACTCCCTATATTGATAAGTGGATATTATCAATGACCTCCCTAGGAAAGACTTTCCATACCATCTATAAGGAGAATATCTCGGTACAATAAGACCATTCAAAACTCAACAGAAACCTCAAGATATCACAAAACTATTCGAACCACTATCACTGGCCTGATCACCAAAAATTTTATCATCTAGAAAGTATTGGCTTGACTGAATTACAAGATTAGTTTCGATACGAGTGCTCACTAAGAACACCATAGGGATAAATCCAACCTTTTAACCGAGACTATAGATTGAACATATCCTCACCAATAGACTTTATCCAAATGTGTTAGACACCTATGCCTTTGTGCAGACATACATACCTGACTATTTTATCCTCTTAATACTTTCACTTTTAAATGGATTTTTCTCCAAACTACCGTTATACAAAACATATATCCTGTAAGAAATACTTTTCTGAGGCACTTATTTTGATAAGAAATTTCCTTTTGGTTAATCTTTTACAAAACTATTGAATGTTAGTAAATTTTAAACATCGATCTTTGGTAAACCATATTATCCACCTTATGTTGAAAACTGTCCTATCTTGCATAACTATTAAATTCTGAAACATCAAGATAAATGTTACTTAAAAAGCCGTTTGTTTAAAGTTGTAAATTTATTTATTCAGGGAAGGCTTATGAACAAAACACACAATCTCAAAACAAACTTTGAAAATCAATCACTATATTACATCACTTATACATTTAGGATTTTGTGATTTGATGATATAGAGCTTGAGGAAAATCTTAGTAATGGAGACTAAGTATCGTAGGTGGAGAAAGACTCAATTCATGACATCCTACGGAGGATCACAACCTTATCCTAATCTATTATTTCCAATAACACTCTTTGACGGACTTAACCTTGTAAGTTTTTCCACAAGATTCATTATATCCATTTCAATTATTCCTAATAGAGGAATTTGATTCACCTCAAACTCCTAGCGATTACATTAAGATTCCTTTGGAACTACACCACCTATCATCTGCAAACGAATGGTCAGAAATTAGATAACGATTCAGACATAGGGAGATATGCTCAGAACATGAGTGATTGACTCTAGAAATGGTTGGATTATCCATTTGCCATAAATCATATTCCTTTACAACCATAGTTACCGCGCGAGCATAGAGACTACACCAATTGATGCACTCTATGGTCGAAATGCCAACATCCATTAACGGAGCGAAATTTGGAAAAGCCCAACTCACTAGTCCCGTAAGCATTCATGAAATAACCTGGAATTTCCTACAAATCAAGAATCAGTTACAAGTTCGATAAGTTGTAAACCCTTATAATTTCAAGTTTGTGGCAGGGTTATGTTGGAAGATTCTGCCTAGGAAAGGCATGTTACCATTCAGAAAAATTCAGAAAAGTCAAACCCAATATACACTGGACTAATTAATATTTCAGACAAAGTAGGCCTAGTGGCCGTCAGACTTGAACCTTGTAGGGGAACCAGTAGAAATCATGGACTATAAGGTCGAACAGTTGAAGCGAAGTCGAATTCCTATTGTGAAAGTTCGCTGAAATTCTTGAATATCATCATCTTTTCACCAATACCACTTCAGAGACCAACACAAACTGAACTTCGGGATAAAGTTCCTTTTAGAGGGGAAGAATGTCACAACTCGTAATTTCACGTCCTTTTTCAAACGTCGAAATTTCATTTTTATTTCAGAAAGTTACTATTCATTTTCTACTATTCACTATTACTATTCATTTTCACTATTCATCTCCGAAATTTTTATTTCATATTCTCGTAAGTTAAACTATTTTAACGATAATCCGAGAGTTTGGCGCTTGTCGGATCATTTATGTGAAAATCACGAAGCCGTGTCCGAGATTTATTTTTGGGTTTAAACGTCGTTCCAGCATCCCGATATGTCCATAAAACATTATAAACAATAGAAATATGTTTTTCTCTCATTTTACGATATTTCTAAAAGTTTTGGAATTTTACGTTTTCCAGTTCAGCGTTTTACGCGAATTACGCGTTTTAGACCCGCGTTTCCAGTTTTAACAACGTTTAAGCAACCCGATGGAAATTACCATTCATTTTATATTTTATTATGGAGTATTTTGACAAGTTTAGTCATTCTTTCAAGTTTCATATTTTTACAATACCCGGATTTACGTTTCGCGATTTAAAACTTTACAGTTAGCGATTAACGGAACCAAAACCGACTCCGTGAACCAGATAACACTAACCTTCTCACATACTCATCCACTTTTACACATGTGCCGCCCCCCCCCCCCCCCCCCCTTATCCCTGTTACTTCAACTTGAGCTTATATTTACCAAAGTGCCATCAAAAAAGATATTTACTAGATATTTCATTTCATTTAACCAAAAATCAATTAGAAACTCATCTTTTTCTCTCTTCTTCTCCATGGGTCGGCACCAACAAAACAAGAACAAGAAACCATTGATTTTTCAAGCTTCATGTATTTATCAAGTCCTAGTAATGATCTAGTTAGGGTTTTGAAATAAAAACCTTGATTTCTTAATCAAATCATCTCCAAACTCCATATATATCAAGTAAGCTTCAAGTGTTATTTTTTTCATCATCTAATACCTTCATTTCATTAGTAACATGGTGTATTTTCAAGATATATTGGTTAAATATGCAAGTAGTTATGTTATATATACCACTTTTCAAGTATTTCTTAATTATTATGAGATTATAATTAACCTATGATTATCCCCATGAAAACCACCAAGGTTGGTGATGTTTAGGACCCCATGACACCCTAAGAAGGTGTATGGTAGGATTTAGTAATTGTGGAGTTGACTGGAGTGGATTTGGACAAGTATTAAACTAGAAAAAATGAATTTTAACCACTATATAAATGTTGCTATCCCATTTTGTAAAATCCAGAAAACTCAGGGGTTTCCGGGTAACTTTGGGCTAGAGATTTAGAAAATACTTTCAAAAATGAAGCCGTGGGCGAAAGAACGGATTAAAACGAGTTTATAACGAAGGAGATATGATTTTTGCAAGTTTAACGACGAAAACTATTTTCTGAAAATTTTACTTGCTGTCCCACGATTTTCAAGGGCCAATCTGAGGTGTAAAACTTGATTTAGCCATCCCGACTTATCAAAAATATATTAGTATGTTGTCCCACGATTCCGGGGATATAAAGAACGTAGAAAACAAGCTTATAACGACTAAGATATACACGTTTCAAAATCGACGAAACTCTATTTATTTCCATCAGCTTTTTAGCAAAATATTACTAAGTATAGAAAAACAGTTTTTGTAATACATCATGTTGAGAGCCATTTATCTTATTGATAAACCCATTTTTGGAAAATTTACATCATTGACAAAAAGTTAGTTCACCCAGCCTAGTTTCCGAATGTATGACCGTAGATCTATCTTTATCACTTATGAATATGATGTTAGAGAGAGATGGAAGAGCTAGAGAGAGAAAGTAGAGATAGAGAGGTGGAGAGCACTATGTGAAATAAAACCTTGAATAAGCATGAACTCCCACCCTTCCTAACAAGCTTAGGAGGGGTATTTATACTTTTACATAAGCCACCATGGGCTTTCTCATGGGCCATATTTTGGGCCAAGCCATTAAGGCTTTTACTTAAACTTAATGAACTAGCATTTTACTAACTATTACATGAATATATTTATCTAACTATTTGACTCAATAATGATCGTCACTTTTAATCCTAACAATCTCCCCCTAAGGGACGATCATTGAGATCTCTCTTTGATTACATAAATGATCAACACTTCTAATGCTAACAATCTCCCCCTAAGGGTGATCATTGAGATCTCTCTTTTGTGACCTTGATCTTTGATCTTTGAAGCTTGTTCTCTTTGAACTTTGAGTCTTGTGTAATAGTTTTGCTAGTTCCCTTTGTTCCAATCATGCTTTGTGATCTTTCTTGCCTTAGATCAACATCTTTACTCTGTTGTCTTTACGTCTTTTCCAACATGCTCATACTTTGTTTAACTTTGAATCCTTGTGAAGTTCTCTTTTCTTTGATTTTAATCTTTGTTTCTTTAGTTTGTAGATTCTTTGACTTTTACTTAGAAACGTTCTGAACTTTGCTTTGCTTTTATCTTTGAAGAGAGCTTTGCAGGGTATGAGCATGTGGATCTTTGAGTGATGGTAACGGTCTTTCTCCAAGGAACATTCATGAGTACCTGCATAAAACAGTTAGCAATAAATCAACCGGTACTTACAGGTTCGGAATTAGAGATCGTCAACAGCATAGTGTCAAGACTCCTTCTAACCCTTACCAAGGCCGTTCCTGAATCAGATACCCCTGAAAGGGCTTACTAGATCCACCGAAGTACATCAATGATTCAGGTGAGTTGCTGGAGATCACCCCACAACTGTAGACCGTTTGAGACATAGTAACCATCATGATAGATAAGGCAAGATCCATAGATCTCATAAAGACTCTTACAACTTGTGTCCTTTTTGGCGAACACAAGTGTATTCATAGGAAAGTGTATCCTGAGAGATCTTTTGAAGAATCTCATGGCTCTAGACTCTATAAGTGCATAATTTGGTTTCCTATGCGGAGACTAGGGAGGGGTCTCCTGCTTCAATATCAACCATCTCTATGAGATAAGTCGATAGATTACACTGGTTCCCCGTGAGAATGAAACAAGCTCTTTTAAGAGAACTTGAGTGGCTTAGAAGGTTAAGTGCAGTGCGTCACTGGGTCCATGACGTCTTTATCTTCAATACCGGTGTCACCTTGGTAACAACCAGTAGCATATGAATTGAACCCGGTGTCTGCCCTAAGGTTGAACATATGGAGGGCTATTTCTTTTCACCCTTTCATTTGCTTTTCTTTTTAATTCTTCAACCCCTTCTTTCTCCTTTCATTCTTTTCTCATTTTTTCAAATCATACCTAAGGATTTCTAATTCTAATCTATTGGAATTGTCCTTGGGTAGATCCCTCCGGCTCTGGCGGATCAAAGGACGGTTTTTCCTAACCTTAGTCACCTTATAACTTCATGACTATCCTATTGTAGCCATCAAACCATTTGTGAAAATCTCTCAAAGTGTTTATAATAATAAAACATACTTTGTTAACACTTAGAGAGTTTTGCATTTCATTTGAAGGACTCCCCCTTCACATGTGCTCATGTATATTTTAGGAAATTTGCGCATGCGGGAGGAGTTTGCACTTTTGAATAGATTCACTTTCAATGAACACAACCGATTCGAGACATGCTTACATCACTAGTTAGACTAGCTTGAAGTTATTACCCGGCCTGGTCAAGTCCACAGAAAGTTTCTCGAAACGGTACATTTCTACTAAGACAAATCCTATTCGAGACACGCTTACGTGGCTAGTTAAAGAGTTCCATTGTCAGCTTTTAGGTGACAACTAGCTCTAGTAACTAACTTGATGTTATTACCCGTCGAGGATAAGTCTTTTCGATTACTAACTTATGTTGTTTCGTCAATTCTTGGGTCATTTCTGAGTCGAGCTCTTTTGAGATTCAAGACGATCACATTTTAATCACGTATTCTCCCCCTCAAAAATAGCATATCCATGTTATTTTTGGTACCAATTAATTAAAACCTTTTCTTTTTGGATAGCTTATGGGAGAAACGGATGTTTGTTAATTCTGTATATGTTTCCTTTAAGCATGATCTTTTTGGAACAACTTTATATTACTCCCCCTCAAAAATAGAACATTTTGATTAAATTAAAGCTTTTAAGGATTTGAGGGAGTAATATCTTGAGCTAAAAAGTTTTGATAACCTTTTGAAATATTTTGAAAAATTTTGCGCAGAAAATTAAGAAGACTTTGATAAGCTTTTTGGAGAGAAGTCTTCTTATCTTTCAGGATTGTCGCACATAAATGTACAATAGGATCCTTTCTTTGAAAATCGCGGGTTATACACTGTTATGTGTGCATAAGCCATAATGTTTTTAGGATAAGTGCTCGAAAAATATTTAAAACCTTTGTTTAAACTTAAGCACTTTCCTTTCTTTGAAGAACGAGTCATTCGCTGAAATACTAAGAAGTCATAATGTTGAAGTCCGAGTCCTTAGCAGAAGTACTAAGAAGTCATTATGTTGAAGTCCGAGTCCTTAGCTGAAGTACTAAGAAGTCATAATGTTGAAGTCCGAGTCCTTAGCTGAAGTACTAAGAAGTCATTATGTTGAAGTCCGAGTCCTTAGCTGAAGTACTAAGAAGTCATAATGTTGAAGTCCGAGTCCTTAGCTGAAGTACTAAGAAGTCATTATGTTTTTGGATTAGACAACAACTTTTGGAACCCATTTAAGCACGGCACCAATGGGTTTACCATATTTTGAAATCCATTTGAAAGTTGTGTCAATCCAAGACAAAGAAGTTGAATTCCAACGAGGACTGAAAACCGGTGTTTCATTTTGAAATAAAGCTCGTGGAATCAACGATGATTTAAAACTCTTTTGCTTGTGAAACTTGTTTGAGAAACTCGGTGTTTCTCTTGGAGTTTTAAAACTTGAAGAAGAAGTTTTCCATCCATTTTTGAAACTCGGTGTTTCATTTCAAAAATTCATTTTTGAGATGAATGGAAACCTTCCAGAATTAGGATTTTTCAAAGCATAGTCATTCTTTTGTTGTAGCGGAAGCATTTCAGAGTATGAATATTTCAAATGTTTTGAACGGCTTTGCTTTGGTTTCCACACTGGCTTTACCGGAGTAAAACGAGAGTATGGAGTTTGAAAACCTTGATTCTTTTCTTTATGAGCACTTGCATTTGAAACCTTTTGAGGAGTAAATGTTTCAAAAAAATTAGGTCTCTTTGAAAATTTCCTTCCTTTTTGCAAAGAATAGGTTGTAAACTGAGAAACCTTTTTCGAAAACGGTTTGGAAGATTCACCCGTGTAAACCTTCTCCGAAACACTTACTTGTGGTTTAGACTCGTTTGAAACTTGAGATTTTCCTTTTGACCGGTTAAGAACATCAAACTTTGCTTTTAAGGCATTGTATGACGTTCTCAAATCATTGTATTCTTTTTGAAGAGAAAGATGATCTGATAATGCCAGTTGTTCTTGCAAAGAAGCATTTTGATTTTCAAGATGTGCAAAATATTTTTCATATTTGTCTGTTTCGATTGAAAAATCTTTTTTGGCATCACCAAAATCCTTGGTTTGTTGTGCAATTATTTTTTCGAATTCAACAATTTTCTTTTGAAGCACAGATTTTTCTTTTTCAAAAAGATGATTTTGTGTGATCTGAGAGTCAGATTTGTTTGAAGTTTGATTCTGAACTCTTGACCGCTTGATTGAATCAAACAAGTTTTTGTAAGTCTGTTTCAAATGCTCATTTTCTTTTTGTAATGATGCCACAGTATGTTCCAATTCAAGATTTTTTGTATCAAGTTCGTCAAAATCAAACTTGATATTGGTATCATCACAATTTTCTTCAAAAATCTTTTCTTTTTCTTTAAGCACTGATGTCAAAGAGTTTTCAGAAGACATTTTCTCATTCTTCTCTTGCAATTTTAGTTGGAAAGAGATACTTTGTGCTTCGAGTATTGCAAGATGTTCCTCAAACTGAGCAGTTCTTTTTGACAGTTCTTTTTGGACATCAGCTGCTTCTTTTGAAAGCTCGGTGATTTTCTTTTTGAGACAAAGATTTTCAGATTTCAAGGAAGATGTTTGTTTAAAATTCTCATTCTCATACTCATGGCTGACAGATGCTGACTTGAACGACTCTATTTGATTTGTGAAAAATTCTTTTTGGATGTCCAGAATTAAGCATTTTTCATCAAATTCGTCTTCAAGAGAGTGAACGTACTTTAGATCTTCTCTCATTTCAGTTACAAGATGTTTTTCAAAGTACTCAAAACATAAGTTGATATGTTTCACACGAGGTTCAATTTCCTCTTTCAAAATCTTTTTGACTTCTAACTTAAGGCGTACATCTGATGAAAGAGGATTAGAGAAAACATTGTTTGTGATGTTTTCTTGCTTAAACCAAATGACCTTTAACGTTTGCTCAATGTGATGTTTAAGACTACAAAATTGTTTCCTTGCTCTATTTTGCCATAACTTAGCATCATAAGTAGCAAGTTGAGCTTCTTTGAAAAATCTTTTCACATTTGTGTCTTTTCTTTTGAAAGGTTCTTTTGGTATATCTGTCAATTGTAGACAACCATACACAAAGCCGTGGTACGAGAGTGGGTTTTTTGTTTGTTTTACTTTCAAACATTTTTCCTTTTCAGATTTTAATATATCTTGAGACTCAAACAAAAGATCATTTGACAATTCTTTTCCCATATCATTAGCGTTATACAAAATAGGTGTCAACTTTTGCACTTTGTTTAAAAAACAAGGTTTTTCATTTTCCACATTAGCATTATTCACAAAACCAGTCCCAGATGTTTGTTTATAAACTTCCTCATCTTTAGTAGGCAGCATGTTAATAGTCTGAGAAGTCTGTCCCAATTTTTGAAGTTTGTTTTCAAGATCGTTTGCTCGTTTCAAAAACTCTTGTTTTTCATTCTCAAGTTTTGTGTTAACAATCTCAAAATTTGAAGTGGTTTTTTGAAGCCTTGAATTTTCACTTTTTAAATCACTGTTCTCTTTTAAAAGTGCTTCAACCTTTCTGCTGTTAAGGACCATTTGTTCACCCAATTTTTGAATGGAACATTTTTCACGAAGAACAGATTCTCTATAACCAACTTCAAGTGCTTCTTTTTGTTTTAAAAGAGGTTTGATAGATTCTCCATTCATTTCAAACTTCCGAGCTTGAGATTTAAGGTTTGAGATTTCAATTTCAAGTTCAGCATTTCTTGTTGTTGCATTTTCAAAACGTTTTTCCATTTCCTTAAATCTCTCAATCTCTTTGGTCAAAAAGACATTCACTTGCTTAGCTTCACGATTGTCGTTTTTGCACTTGTCAAGTTCATGTTTGAAATTATTGATTAATGAAGCAAATAAGGCACGATCTTGTTCATAAGAAGATCCATCCTGGGCAGGCTCACCTCTATTAGTATCCATATCTGGAGTATCAAAATTGATATTACTATCATTTTGTTCCACCACATAAGTGTCACTAATGGACTCAGGATGCTCAGGATGTGTCTGATCATGAACAAACATATTCTCAAATATATCAACATTATCATGAGCATGTGAATGTTGTACCGTAGCCAATATCTCTGTGTCTGATGAAGGTCTGATATGATCATCTTCGGTGTCCCAAACATCCAACCGTTTGTCAAAAGGATATAACGAATAACTTATGGTCTTCCAAACTTTCCCGAAAACTGCCCAGAATCTGCCAAAACAGCCCAAACACCTCACTTTGCGGCTATTTATCTTTATGATTGAGACCCGTATGGACAAACTTCAGTTCTGTGACTTTTTAGATATGGTGAAAATATTCTCAAAACTACTGAGCTTCTTTCCTAACTCTTAATATTCACTATTTCGCGACTAGTTTTACGAGGCCAATTTGGACATATTTTTCAAGTAATGAAAATGTTATATTTTGCGACGAAAACCTTATATTTGCCGATAAAACACCAAACGAGGATCATGGAGAACCGTTTCAACCTATTTACATGGAAAGTATTTATCAACCTAACGAGATGTCAAAAACGTATTTTCCGACGATAAACGTTATTTTCAAAACTAACGAGTGGTATCGATTACATACGTATTTGCATGTGTAGCATCATTTCATTTCTTACATTAGATCATATCATTCATATTAGGTTGCGGTTAGAGATCGAACCTCATTTCGTGTATCCACTTTTGTCATCGTAGCTATCGCACCAAGTGAGTCATAACCCCTACTATTTTTAATTGTTTAATAAACTCTTTGGGGGAAGATACATGCTTAAATACATGATTTATACTTTCACAAGTTCTCTCAACGATATACATATTTCTGTGATGTAACACCCCCATTTTTCAGTTACGCAGCGGAATCATAAGTTGGGGTATTACTCCTGGTATCACAGTCACAATCATAGAAAACGACTCGAAAGAGACGTTTTTAAATAAAACGGTTATCATTCATTATTTAAATCAGAGTTTACATAATAGAGGTCCCAAAGGGAGTTCTGAAATACATATAAAAGTTTATTCGTTGAATGATAACATAAATGGACACTCTTTTTATAAGAAAGCCCATTGCCACTCCGTGCCAAGTTATGCATCAGTTACCTGAGGTAAAACATGCTAAAAATGTCAACACAAAGGTTGAGTGAATCCACAGTGTTTATAAATAAGTAGTAGGTTGAACACAAGTTAAATAGTTGTAAAACAATAGTATTGCAGCACAGCATATTGCCCTAAGTCTCATGACACGCAAACCTTAACAGTGGGACATCATAGTAATGAACTATAATGTAAGTTACTAACATTATAATAATAATGTAAGTAATAATGCCCTCGAGTAGGAGCTTGCCAACTTCCTATTTAGTTTTCAAATATAATGCATTTGGTCACTTATCCAGTAACACAAATGGGGCGTCAACTGCCAATAGATCTATTCACTATATTCGCGTTCACTCGTAAGTGATTAATGGCTCATGATATGAGGGTCTTTTAGTGGCAACAAAGCTAACTTAGGCAATACCAGATCAGGATAGCATACAGAAAAATACTTGTGTTCGGTTTGTAGCATGTATCTCCCCACAAGTTTGAAAAACGTATAAAAGTGGGACTATGAACTCACCTTGGTGATAAAGTAATCTGGATGGAAAACAAATGATGTTTATTGAATAAACTGCTCCGACACGTAACCTAGAGAATGATGTCAAGTATTTGTGAGTTTAAGTATTCGTATTGTGAAAGGATTAAATGTTTGAGTGAGACAACATGAAGTCTCTTCAAAAATTAGTTGATGATTAAGATTTATTTATGTTTTGTTAATTGGTACCGACATGTCTCATAAAGGTTTTATATTAATTCCCGAGTGATGAGGCGAAAAATGATCCGTTTTTAGGGGGTCATTTAAGCCCGAATCCGACTTTATTTGATCAAATATTGCCCTAAATCGTTCCTTTTGTGATTTTAGGTGTTTGGAGAGTGAATTCTGGAAAAGAGGCTATTTTGGACGTTTTTGGAGCATAAAGTGAAGAAAACGACAAAGTACCAAAAATCCAAGCTGGAAATACAAGGTGACGGCGTCACGACTTTAGTCTTGACGGCGTCAGACAAGATGAATATTTTACCGTAGCTGGTGACGGCGTCAGATGAATAGATGACGGCGTCAAAGTGGCCAAGATTAATTTACCGTAGGTGGTGACGGCGTCACTAAGGCCGTCACAATTGGATCTAGGGCGTCCGAGGAAGTTTATGGCGGCGAGTTGACGGCGTCAGATTTAACTCTTGACGCCGTCAGGACGATTTTCCTATATATAGTTTTCTAGTTTTTTCATTAAAAAGAGGAGAAGTTTTGGTGAAACCCTAAAGACGATTTTGGTGCCTCTTTTACAGGTTTTTCAAGGGTTCCAAACCCTTGAGACCTTGCATTGTAATTGAGATAAGTATACTCTTAATTCAATCAATATGTCTATGTGTTGGTTGTTTATCTTTTGTTCTTATCTTAATTCTACTATGCTAGGCTAGATTTTCTTTGTGTTTGCTTAGATCTAATGAAACCTAGATGTTAATTATGTGTTGATTACTTGTCTATTCTTGTTCTTGGATGAATGATATTATATGTTAGGCTTAAGAAAACTGGCAGATCTCCAATGGTAACATGCTTGAACGTCTTAAGAAACATGAACCGAGGCGTACTAGGTCTTTATTGGTTGTATTTAATGCATGAGCCACTGTTTACAATCCCTATAGTTGTGCTGGGTCATGGTGTAGGAGGAGATAAGAGCTCATAGAGTTGGGGAGTTATGTATGCCACCCCACGAATGGTATTAAGGAATACAATCCGTCATCCATACAAGTATAACAAGTAATTGACATGTAAAAGATATCTAGGGAGTAATGAAGTCTAAGTAAACACAATTTCTCCACATACTGCTCACAACCTTAGTTTAATATTAGTTTATTTTCATTTTTATTATTTTATTTTGATTGCATCTTAGTTTTGGGTTAGTTGATTAGCAACTAATTCCGCCCACTCCTTCAAAACCCGAGATTTTACTTGCTTTCATAAAAATATAAAAATACAAAAAGAATCATCTTCCACCTCTAGAACTATTAATTAGGTTTTCTAATCCTAGCGACACTATTCCCAAGCTGAACGATCAATCCCCCGGTACTTGTCACTATACTATACTACAACGATCAGGTACACTGCCTGGTGGGGGTTGTAAGCCTCGCGAGATCCCTCGAGAGGTAAAGCAAGGTGCGATTACCACGCATCAAGTTTTTGGCGCCGCAGCCCGGGGAATAGTTATTGTCTAGGTTAGGATTTCTTTTTATTAGGTCTACTTGCTAGATTCCTTTCTAGTAAGATTTTATTTTTATTTTTAGGTCTTCTTTAGTCTATCTTTTTCTTTGTGTGTTTGTTCGTAATTTCCATTGACTATTCCGTTCACCATTATGGAGTACGCGAATCCACCATACCACCAACCAAAAAGGCCATTCTACCCTGTTGACATCTCGAATTTCAAACAATATCGAGATGAACCCATATATGATGCATGGACTCGTTTTAAAATTTTACTTCAAAAATTCCCTCATCATAGTTTCTCTTTATCATCCCTAACCGAAACCTTTTACTATCGTGTCAGCCAATGTGACCAAATGCGCATCGATGATTTTGCCGATGGGGGCCCTAGGGAATTAAATGATGAAGAAGCGTGGGATACCATTGAAAACTGTGCCAAATATTATTATAGAGTAGACAACCCAACAAACAACATCACAAATCAATCAAAAACAAGTTTGATGGAGCAAACAGGAAGTTTGTTGGGGGATGAATATACTCATGTTGAGATACCTAGTTGGATGGCACCTAATATCATAGTACAAAACAAACATATAGGTAATCTAGGTACAATGGAGGATGAGGTGGATAATCCAAGCCCACAAAGTACCCCACAAGTCCTACCATCATTTGAGGCACATACACCGCCCGTGACTTACCCGGAAGAAGTAGAAGAGACTATAGGAACCCCAATTGAGGTAGAACCCTTGGACCAAGCACCACCAGAGGATATAGGTTTGAACACTTGTAGTGATAACCTTACTCCTAGTTCTAGGGAAGTTCCTAGTTTTGATGAACCGGAGCCTCAACCAAAACCATTACCTAATCTTCCATCCTTGGATGAAGATTTAGGAATTGAAATAGGTCCCGATCCACCCATCAAACCATGTAGTCCGGGTAGTTTTACGTTGAAGGTAGTAGACCCCAAGCCTTGTAGAGAAGAAGCCAACATAGGAGTGGACCATGACCTTACATACTTACATCACCCATTCATGATTGATCGTAAGAAACATTATAGGTTTAAACCGGGTTTATTAGGTCAAAATAGATCCCCAACTAGGAATCTCTCGAAGTTGATAGAAAATGATCCCTTCTTAGGAGAAAACTTCAACTCACTCATTGACCAAAGTGAACTAGGTAAGGTTATGATGAAAGGAGCACACCTGTTTGAGCATATAATTCATCCACCACTCTTCTCTCACGTGGCATACTTTCACCCTAAGGGTGTGTATCGCTACTTTCACCCGCACTTAATCCTAAGTGTAGGGAAAACCTCACCTTTATCCGTGAAATAAGGGTAGAGTCAGGCTCGTGACTCGAACAAAAACAAGCGCTTCTTGGGAGGCAACCCATGTTTTGTATGTTTTTATTTGTTTGTTTGTTTGTTTGTTTGATTTTATTTGTTTCCGCATGCATGTTTTATTTTTATTGTTTGTGGCTCATGTTTCAAAGTAAATTGTGAAAATGCTTTATTTTGTTTTTAACTTCGTCTTAATTGCATATAAAGGTATTTTGCAAAAGATAAGTGTAAGGGAGATCCAAATATGTTTTTAAGAAACAAACCGATCATGATTCTCCACAATATTTAATGAACATGTATATTCGTATTTGTTAGAGTCAAATGCTTGTATTGAGTCATAATGAAGTTTTGCAGGATTTTCCAGGAAGTAGGACAAGATTTTTCCAGAAATTTTCCGGAAACTTAACATAAAGATTTCTGCAGGTTCATTCTGACGGCGTCAGGCAATTGCTCTTGACGGCGTCAGGAGTCAAAAATCTGGAAATTTTACCGGTTTTGTTTTTCTAACGGAGTCTTATGGTTTTTGTGAATTATTAAGTTTTATAATCTCCAGGAAATCTGCAAACTTCATTCCACAAGCATTATATCTTACTTTGTTTTCTAGGATTTAGAAACTTATATAGGATGCCGCCGATTTTACGCGAGGTTGCCTTGTCTACTTTTGTCAGGATCTACAGGTTATATAAGATAAGAAGATGATTTATATTCTGGATGGGAAGCTTTGATTGTTCATTTTCTTGGAGGAAGATTTAACCTGGCCAACCTAAAATCCATACCGAGCGAATCAGGGGAGTATTTGATTTCATTCTTTTTACTTTTAACTTTTACATTCTTTATTTGAACATTGGGGACAATGTTCATCCTAAGTGTAAGGGGAGGGTAAAAAGATGATACCTTACATATGCACTTTCGCTTGAGTTTGTTTTGTTTAATAGTAGATGAGTAATAAAACTATGAGAAATACTTGTTAGTGTAATTTTAGCGCCAAATTTAAAATTTTTTACAACATTTAGGAGTGAAACTTTAGCCATAGCAAGCGTCTCATGGATAGGAGGTTGTATGACTAGCACATAACCGTATATTCAGAAAAATTTTCCACCCAAAAATGTGAGGTTCGCCTTTAGATTTGATAGGAAAAGCATTTATTATTAGTGCTTATGAGTGTACCGGTAGCATTTAGATTCTAGAACTTGCGTTAGTGATGCATCCCGAGACCGCTAGTGAGACTACATTCGTGTAGTAGGATTTACTACATGATAAGAGGCATTAGGATCACCCTTGTGTTAAACCCGTATCATGATTACTTGACCATTTAAGTCATATTACTTGGCTAGTTAAGTCAACTAATTTTTCCCACACCCTTAGCGTTGTACTCATTTTTAGTACACGATACCCCTAGTACACCCCTCCGAGCCTATCTTTTCGTTTCTAACTTTAAGCATCTTACTTAAAGGAAGAATTTGTTACACCCCACTTAAATGTACACCCAAATCGCCTTAGCCTTCCGTGTATGCGCTCATTTTTAGTGCATTATTGTTATTTGTTAAACCCTAAGTTAACTTTCTAATTGATTACATGGTTGCTAAGTCGAGTCATATCCTTGTACATATTGTTTTGGGACGATTGGGACTCATGGGTAAGTACTTATTTTATGGAGTAATGGGGAAGAACAACATTTATTACCCCCATACGTACGTTAATCTTAAAAGTGCTCCAAGTGTTTTGATTTTCTTAATTCGAGTCATTAGAATAGTTTAATGTAAAGTATGTAAAGATTCAAGTGTAAGGGGAATGTTCATACCCCTATGATGTATTATTTTGGATGGTAGGGTAAGAGTGTATGCAAAAAAAAAAAAAAAAAAAAAAAAAATAGAAAAAAAACATACGGACTACCATCCCGTTTTTATTCTATGTTTATTTTATGCTTTTGGTTATCTTTCATTTATTAGCTTAAGTCGAGTCTAGTCTTGGCTTAGCAACGCCATCTTGTACATGTAATTAACCAAGATTGTTAACTCGCCACCAGTAAAATTCCCTTTATCCAACAAAACCGTGTAATTCATATCCCTACACCTAACGTTATAACCCTTTAAAAAGACCTCTTTGATAGTTTATCCTAGGTGCTTACGCCATGTGGTGGAGGTTTGATCCTTTCCCAAGCCTATGGTAATCTATTTTGCTATGACAGGTAGTGAGAGATATCTTCCATTTCCATAATGTTATATTACTTTATTACACCCGAGAGATGTGAGTATCTAAACACTATTTGTGAGGTGCTTGTGTATGACCTCCGTGCTTATCTATTGGTCTTTAGTGGAACGATTATTTGTTGTAATTACTTTTATATTAGTGTTAAATGACCCCTAACTTGTCTTTTGAGTAGAATAAAAGCTCATTTGCTTGAGGACAAGCAAATCTCAAGTGTAAGGGTATATGATGAGGCGAAAAATGATCCGTTTTTAGGGGGTCATTTAAGCCCGAATCCGACTTTATTTGATCAAATATTGCCCTAAATCGTTCCTTTTGTGATTTTAGGTGTTTGGAGAGTGAATTCTGGAAAAGAGGCTATTTTGGACATTTTTGGAGCATAAAGTGAAGAAAACGACAAAGTACCAAAAATCCAAGCTGGAAATACAAGGTGACGGCGTCACGACTTTAGTCTTGACGGCGTCAGACAAGATGAATATTTTACCGTAGCTGGTGACGGCGTCAGATGAATAGATGACGGCGTCAAAGTGGCCAAGATTAATTTACCGTAGGTGGTGACGGCGTCACTAAGGCCGTCACAATTGGATCTAGGGCGTCCGAGGAAGTTTATGGCGGCGAGTTGACGGCGTCAGATTTAACTCTTGACGCCGTCAGGACGATTTTCCTATATATAGTTTTCTAGTTTTTTCATTAAAAAGAGGAGAAGTTTTGGTGAAACCCTAAAGACGATTTTGGTGCCTCTTTTACAGGTTTTTCAAGGGTTCCAAACCCTTGAGACCTTGCATTGTAATTGAGATAAGTATACTCTTAATTCAATCAATATGTCTATGTGTTGGTTGTTTATCTTTTGTTCTTATCTTAATTCTACTATGCTAGGCTAGATTTTCTTTGTGTTTGCTTAGATCTAATGAAACCTAGATGTTAATTATGTGTTGATTACTTGTCTATTCTTGTTCTTGGATGAATGATATTATATGTTAGGCTTAAGAAAACTGGCAGATCTCCAATGGTAACATGCTTGAACGTCTTAAGAAACATGAACCGAGGTGTACTAGGTCTTTATTGGTTGTATTTAATGCATGAGCCACTGTTTACAATCCCTATAGTTGTGCTGGGTCATGGTGTAGGAGGAGATAAGAGCTCATAGAGTTGGGGAGTTATGTATGCCACCCCACGAATGGTATTAAGGAATACAATCCGTCATCCATACAAGTATAACAAGTAATTGACATGTAAAAGATATCTAGGGAGTAATGAAGTCTAAGTAAACACAATTTCTCCACATACTGCTCACAACCTTAGTTTAATATTAGTTTATTTTCATTTTTATTATTTTATTTTGATTGCATCTTAGTTTTGGGTTAGTTGATTAGCAACTAATTCCGCCCACTCCTTCAAAACCCGAGATTTTACTTGCTTTCATAAAAATATAAAAATACAAAAAGAATCATCTTCCACCTCTAGAACTATTAATTAGGTTTTCTAATCCTAGCGACACTATTCCCAAGCTGAACGATCAATCCCCCGGTACTTGTCACTATACTATACTACAACGATCAGGTACACTGCCTGGTGGGGGTTGTAAGCCTCGCGAGATCCCTCGAGAGGTAAAGCAAGGTGCGATTCCCACGCATCACCGAGTTATCTCAGTGTTATAATTATATTCCCGTAATAAAATAAAATATTACACTTTTTACCCTGAAGTTTTAGATATTGACAACATTTACCCCTGAACTATCATGAAGTGACAATTCATACCCCCAAGTTTTATATATTTACAACTTATACCCTTCAAGTTTTATAAAATTACAATTTATACCCTTCAAGTTTTTTAAAATTACAATTTATACCCTGAAGTTTTCTGATATAACACTTTCTACCATTTGACCTTAAGTTTATTTCATTTTAAGTCAGACTCATAAGATTAGTTTAGAGTTTTGACATAAAATACCCTTCATGCAAAAATAACCTTTCACCCGAAGTCCTTCTTGAACGAAAACGCATTTTTAGCTTAGGAAAAAGGCACGACTTTCTACGACTCTTATACATATGTTAAAATAAGTTTACAAATATGTTTTACGTAGCTTATCAGCTTATATTTCAAGCTTATTAACTCAAAATAATTAAAAAGATATGTTTATATATTACTCGACAAGGCCAAATTCAAGGGTGAATAAAGGCGAGGCATTGAAATGTTTTTACTACGTTTTCAATCTTCTCAATAGTTTGTCACATGGTCTATCTATAGATTCAAACTAGAGGTCATGATTTGTTGTGGTTAAGTCACAATTAATTTATGAAGTTGGGCGTTTGAAACTATTTTTAGTAAGATAAGCCAAGTGTTTTTAGTTATTTTTAGCAAGTAATAGGCCAAAAATATGGCTCGATAAAAACGAGGCCTTTCAATGAAAATGAAAAGTGTTTGTTCCAGGTTAATCTATGCCATGAGGTCTTCAAATCCTCCAGGTTTCGAAATTTGAAAAGCTCGTTTGATAGGGGTAAAGAGTGACCAAAGTTGACCTCACAGAAACATGTCTCGACATGTTTCTGTTGTAACAAGGATTTTAGTTTTCGACTTTTAAACCTCCAAATCAGTATTCCAAGTATAGAAACATGTTATTAAGCATATATAAGTTAACTTTAAACAAGATTTAAGTTGTCTCGATTTGTTGTTCACGACACAACCAAAATGGTTGTCTGTTGTCTGCTCGACCAAAACAGAAAAAGAAAAGAAGAAAAGAAATGTTTGTGTTGGCTTAATATTTGATTCAAGCTTATTAAAATTAAGTATTATCATGAGCTAAAGAGATTAGAAAGGCTAGGACTTACAGAAATTGATGGTGGAAAGGTTCGACTATATTGAGCTTCTACTAGAACCAAAGCTTCCCATGCTTCAAACTCCTAATCCACTTGATCCTAACTCTTCTAAGATACTTCTAAGATCAGTAGGTGTATGAGTGAGTGAGTGGGTTGCTGTTTTGAGTGAGGGATGGGGCAAGAAGGGATGAAATGCTTGGCTATTTATAGAGGGAGTGAGCTAGGGTTTCATTTAATGATTCATGGCCACTTGGTAAGTGTTGTGAAGACTCAAGGGGACACAAGATCAGATTTTTCAAAGATTGTTGGCCATGAAAACCCTAAATCGATCTAGGTTCAATGGAATGGAGGTGTGTAGAAGATTAGGGCACATGAGGAGCTTAACATTTTTGACCATGGTTTGAAGATTAGGAAAGACAAGTGTAGGGGAAGGATTTACTTCCTTATAGAAGAAGATTGATCATGTGTAAAAATCTAGTTAGCTCCTAGTTACATTTGGATTACTTAGTTACATGTGGATCGATCCATGCTTTAGGTGGCTTGTACATAGGCTTTAGGGTGTTGTACTTAGGCTAGGAAGTATAGTAAACTCAAGGTAGGGTTTAGTTTGAAAGAAGTGTGGTTAAAGCAAACTACGGTTTATTTAGGTTTAGGTTTAGGTCGAAATTTATGAAAAATAAAGAGATATTTCGAATGGTGCATTAGGGTGTGGTACCATGGGCTATAATGAGTTGTACTTAAGATTTATAAATGTGGAAAACACATTTCTAGGGTTTTGATTAGGTTTACATAAGTCTTAGGTCTTTTTAGTTAAGTTAAAGGATGTAATTATAGAATTTTAGGTTTTCATGCATGAGACACTTGTACACTAGGTTTAGAGACTTGTACATTTTAGTTTAAATATTGCAAAAAATATTAAGTTTAAGTTTTGTTGCATAATGACCTTGTTTTATGTGCTTTAGAGTAGATACACTGAGGTTTATAATGTGTTTAAGTCATTATTATACTCCTATGCATTACTGACTTGTACCTGAGCTTGAAAGACTTGTACCCTTATGTTTTGAATATAACATGTTACTAATATTTAGGGTTTGTGATTTTCTCACATGAAATCATAGATTTATGAAGTTAGGGTTTATATCGGGAGTTGAAGTGAAATTAGGGTTTTCGTGCTTTGATATCTTGTACATTGTACTAGAGAGTATTATACTTTGGAGTTTCATGGTTTTGATACTTAATATTAGTATTACATTAGTTTTAGGGTTTAGCGGAAACCCTAATGGGTAGAAGTTGTTTAGTGTGAGCGTATGTTAACGAATTAACGTAAATTGGCAAGCGTGTTGTTGTAATGTTGTATACTTGACATGTAAGGATGTTTATGTGAAATAAACATAAGTAAGTTGGTGTTGGTCTACGTGGGAGTACATTTATCAAGTTTGTGAGTTATATCACACTTAATAATAATTATTAGAAAAAAAATATACGTAGAAAAGTATAATCATTTTATTAGCCCATGAAATTATTTAGTACAAGGTGAAATTTCCCCAGTGGTTACAGTATCCCCCAGTTGAAAGGAATCTCGTCCCGAGATTCAATCTATGTTGGTTGGTAGGTTGGTGAAAAGATGTGGGTAAGCTGCCCGGATTTGATCTTCTCGCTCCCAAGTAAATTCTGGTCCTCTCTTAGAGTTCCATCTCACCTTAACGATGGGTATGCGGCTTCGTTTCAATTGTTTGATCTCTCTATCCATAATCTCCACAGGTTCTTCCACAAAATTGAGTTTGTCATTGAGACGAAGTTCTTTCATGGGAATCACAAGGGTTTCGTCTGATAGACACTTTTTCAGATTTGAGACTTGGAAAGTAGGGTGTATATTACTAAGTTCTACCGGAAGCTCTAGTTTGTAGGCTACTGGTCCGATTCTCTCTAGAATCTTGAATGGTCCGATATATCTGGGATTCAACTTTCCTCGCTTACCAAATCAAACCATACCTTTCCATGGTGATACTTTTAACATTACCCTCTCACCGACTTCAAATTCCATAGGCTTTCTCCTTACATCAGCATAACTCTTTTGCCTATCTCGTGCAGCTTGCAAACGTTGTCGAATCTGTACTATCTTATCAGTGGTCTCATGAATGATCTCCGGTCCGGTAAGTTGGGCTTGAGCTTCTCCTACTTCAGCCCAACAAACAGGTGATCGACACTTTCGTCCATAAAGGGCTTCAAATGGTGCCGCTTTGATACTAGCATGGTAACTATTGTTATATGAGAATTCTGCCAAGGGCAAATGTCTATCCCATCCTTTACCAAAATCTATTACACATGCCCGGAGCATATCTTCTAATGTTTGGATAGTACGTTCACTTTGTCCGTCAGTCTGTGGGTGATAAGCAGTACTCATATCCAACTGAGTACCCAAAGCTTTCTGAAGCGTATCCCAAAATCGAGACGTGAAACGAGAATCTCGATCCGAGATATTAGAAATGGGTACTCCATGTCGGGAGACTACTTCTTTCAAGTATAATCGTGCCAGACTTTCTATTTCATCTGTCTCCTTGATTGGAAGAAAATGCGCTGATTTCGTAAGACGATCAATGATGACCCAAATAGTGTCATAACCGCTTGACGTCCTAGGTAGCTTGGTGATGAAATCCATAGTTATTCTTTCCCATTTCCATTCGGGAATCTCTGGTTGAGTCAACAAGCCAGACGGCTTTTGATGTTCTGCTTTAACTAGTGCACATGTCAAACATTTACTGACGTACTCAGCTATGTCAGCTTTCATATTTCGCCACCAGTAAAGCTTTTTGAGATCCTGGTACATCTTTTCAGAACCAGGGTGAATGGAATATTTTGACTTATGGGACTCGTGCATAATCACATTCCTTATATCACCAAAAAGTGGTAACCAACTCCTATTCCTTATACAACGGGTTCCGTCAAAACGAACTTCAAATTCCTTATCCATACCCCTCAAATTCTCAGCTTGAATATTTTCTTCTTTCACAGCTTCTGTTTGTGCATTTAGAATTTGGGACGGCAGATTTAAGTTAATGGTCATGACTAACGCTCTTACTCGTAGAGGCTTAATCTGCTCCTTCCTGCTCAAAGCATCTGCCACTACATTTGCTTTTCCAGGGTGGTAACGAATTTCACAGTCGTATTCACTTAACAACTCTAACCATCGCCGTTGTCTCATGTTTAATTCTTTCTGATCAAGAATATGCTGAAGACTCTTATGATCAGTGTACACAACACACTTCGTGCCGTATAAATAATGTCTCCAAATCTTGAGAGCAAACACCACTGCTCCTAGCTCAAGATCATGAGTCGTATAATTGTCCTCATGAGTCTTAAGCTGTCGAGAGGCATAAGCAATCACCTTCTCTTTTTGCATAAGCACAGCACCAAGACCTTGGTGAGATGCATCACAGTAGACAACAAAATCGTCATTCCCTTCAGGCAAAGCTAGAATTGGAGCTTTACAAAGCTTTTGCTTTAACAGCTGGAAAGCTTTCTCTTGGTTTTCTCCCCAAACATACTTCTTGTTCTTTTGAGTCAATTCCGTTAATGCCTTAGCAATCTTTGAGAATCCTTCTATAAATCTTCGATAATCGCCAGCAAGTCCTAGAAATTGACGCACCTCAGTAGGGGTTGTAGGTGTCGGCCAATTCTTGACTGCCTCTATTTTGGAAGGATCCACATGAATGCCGTTGCGATCAATCACATGGCCAAGAAATTGTATAGTGTGAATCCAAAAATCACACTTGGAAAATTTTGCGTACAATTGTTCTTTCTTGAGTAATCCCAAGATAGTTCTTAAATGCTCTGCATGTTCTCTTTCACTTCGTGAGTAGATGAGAATATCATCAATGAACACGATCACAAATTTGTCCAAATAGGGTTTGCATACCCGGTTCATGAGGTCCATAAACACGGCTGGTGTATTGGTTAACCCAAATGGCATCACCTGAAATTCATAGTGACCGTATCTTGTTCAGAAGGATGTCTTGGGAATATCTTCTTCCCTGACACGCAGCTGATGATAACCCGATCTTAAATCTATCTTGGAGTAAACACTTGAACCCTGTAACTGGTCGAACAAGTCATCAATCCTTGGTAATGGATACCGATTCTTCACCGTAAGTTTATTCAATTCACGGTAATCGATACACATCCTAAAATATCCGTCCTTCTTTATGACAAATAGGACAGGAGCTCCCCAAGGTGAAGAGCTTGGTCGAATAAAACCTCTATCCAGTAACTCTTGCAGTTGGTTGGATAGTTCTTGCATCTCGGATGGGGCTAAAAGGTAAGGTGCTCTCGCTACTGGTGCTGCTCCTGGCACCAAGTCAATCTGGAATTCTACCTGATGAACGGGTGGAAGTCCAGGCAATTCTTCGGGAAAAACTTCTGGAAATTCTCTTACAACTGGCACATCCCCCAGTTGTTTCTCTTCTGTCTTTTTCTCAGTCACATGGGCTAAGAAAGCGTGGCATCCTTTCTCGATGTACTTCATAGTTTTGAGACAGGATATAATACTTAATCGGGTATTGCTTTGATTACCCCGAATAACCAAAGTTTCACCCTCAAAAGGAATATGAACCACTTTCTCATCACATATGATTCTTGCGTGATGCTTGGATAGCCAATCCATTCCAATGATAACGTCAAAACTTCTGAGTTCGATGGGCATAAGGTCGATGTTAAAAGGTTGATTTAGTAATGTTAGAGTGCAACCTCGGATTATGGAATTTGTGCCTACTAGTCGGCCATTGGCTAATTCAATTTCATATGTGTTATCTAAGGCAGTGGGAGTGAGTTTAAGTAATGAAGCAAAAGTGATAGATATAAAGCTTTTATCGGCTCCTGAGTCAAATAATACTTTAGCTAAATGTTGGTTGAGAAGAAACATACCCGTGACCATGTTCGGGTTTTGCTGTGCGTTTCCGTCTCCAAGAACATACACTCTTCCACGAGCCTCATTGTTCTGGTTTCCATTCTGTTTTGGGCACCGGTTTCTGTAATGCCCCTTCTCACCACATCCGTGGCAAGTGACAGTGACTAGCTGAAGATTTGCTCCTGTTGCTCTACAGTCTTTGGTCTGATGTCCTATTTTCTGACACTTGGTGCACTTAACAGTGCATTGCCTATCATGATGCAGTTTGCATCGATTGGACAGTGGTTTCTTTCCCAAATAGCCACCTCCCTCAGTAGGTGTGGCGGCATAAGCTTTAGCAGTCTCCTGCCTGCAGTTTTGTAGTTGGTGGTGGTTATTGCGGCTTTGTTGGTAATTGCGGTTATTGTTGTTGTTGTTGGAATGGTTGTTGTGATGATGGGTTGTTCTTTTATCATCAAGCTTCCGCTTGTGATCATTACTTCCTTGGTTGGTCTTACACTTGATTTCCCTATCCATTAGCCTTTGAGCAAACTCAATGGCTTCTTCCAGTGACTTTGGTTTGGAAGCTGTAACATTTCCCTCAATGCATCGAGGAAGTCCCTCGATATACTTCTCCAATTCTTTTTCAAGATCAGGAACCATGGTTGGGCACAACACAGCCAATTCCTGAAATCGCCTGTTGTATGTCTTGAGGTCTGTCCCTTTCACCGCCAGCTGGTGAAACTTATCTTCCATTTTCTTAAGTTCTGTATGGGGACAATATTTCTTGAGCATTTTTGTCTTGAAATCTGTCCAGCTGATCTGGTAAGCTGCTTCAATACCCATAGTGTGGGCAGCAGCATTCCACCAAGACAAAGCATCCTCCAAAAGTGTTCCCGTGGCAAAAGTAACCTTGCAATCATCAGTGCAACCACTTCTCATGAACACAGTCTCTGAGGGCTCAAACCATCGAGCCAAATCAGTCACACCTTCTGTTCCTTTGAAAAAGGTTGGCTTACAGTTCATGAAATCCTTGTATGTGCACTTACGTGCAGTAGCAGCTTCACTTTCTCCATTGTGTCTGGTGGTATTGCCAGAACGGGCCATCATTGCTGCTTGATCTTCAAGTGCTGCAGCCACACTGTCAGCAATCAATTTTCGAATAGCAGCTTGGGACATGGCTGGTTCTGGAGTCGTAGTTGTTTTTCTTGTACGAGGCATATTTCTATTAACACCACAAGAAAAATATATGTTTAGATTTTTACATCGTAACCATGTTATATTAATATGATGTAAATAACAAGGTATTATATGTGGAAATCTCAACAATATTGTCACAACATCATCACATTAATTTGAATTTGTAAAAATCACCAAGTCACAACAAATTCAAATACTAAAATGATCAACGCTGGCTCACACCAATCAATATCATAACACATCATAATATAATAAAACATAACCACACATAGCTATAAATAACTTGTTTAGTCTGTTACATAACAAAACATATACAAGCGTCTTATTTATGCCACACACCCCGTGGCTGGGATATATATATATCACAAAAGATGCTAGATAAAGATCCTATCTAATGATTGCCAGGTGCGCCTCCAATGCGACTCTTAAGCTCCGAAATCATGTTGAGGAGGATCTGCAAGCTTTCCTGATTCTGAACCTGAATTCCTACGACTATTGATTCTAGTGCGGCAATCCTAGAGTTAGCACTTACTATATCATTACTCTGCTCTACCATAGCTTCTGACATCATCAGATCATTGGCGTACAATAGTGGTATATCTTGAATCATCAGCCCGTGCTGTTCACCTAGCTCATGCATCTGGTTACGAGTTTCCTGCAATTCATTCTTCAGGGTTCCTAATTCTTCCTGTATTGTGGCTTGCCTGTCTATGATATTTTCGGATCTGTACTCCATTGACTCTATACGCTCAAGTGGCAATTCTTCTAGGTGACCTAAAGCCATATGAATCTGCTCCTCATGGCGGTCCATACGTGCCATAAGGGTGGAAATGGTCGGCTGTCTATTCCCTGCCGCCTGAGAACTTTCTCTAGTTTCAAAGATTCGTGGTGGAGTAGGGCGATCGGGAGTGGGTGATCGTGCCAAAGCATTATATCGATCGATAGCAGCCCTTGCTTCAATACTAAGCTCAAATGGTACAGATAGGGGAGTGAAGTCTGGGGGTGATGGTGACGGTGGTGGTGATGGGGTTGGAAGTGATGGTGGTACATGAGTAGGTAGCATGTACGGGTGTGGAGATGGTGGAGGTGACGATTATGTAGATACATGGTGTGTCCTTTTCCGTGCAGTCTCACGGGTTTTCTTAGGATGAACTGGTGGAATATCTGGTAAAGAGGATGATGGTGGTACCTCGGAAGCACGTGGTCGGATAGAAACTAACCTCTTTCGTGGTGTAATCTTCTTTACAGGACCATTAGGATGACGGAATAGTTTCATGAATGGTTCGGGTTCATAAGGTTGTAAAACTCGAACTTTCTTACGTTTAGCTGGTAAGTGTGGTGGTGTAGGTGACTCGGATGGCACTGCATCAGCAAAAGTACGGAACCTTTGCCTTGCAAGCACATACGGATCATCGGGAAAAGGAGATATAACAGGTGCCGTCGGGGCATCCTCAGATGGCTCTTCTGAAGGATCCGACTCCATATCTGATATAGCTTGTCTGGGTGTAGGGGAGTGGACCGGTGAATCCGTGGATTCAGAATCCGATAAGATAGTGTTAGGAGGAGTAGGGGATGACATGACTCTGTAACAACCCGATCATTATAAATATCTCACCATGTAACTAAATAATTATCATATCATGCATAAGTACAGTTATAGTGGTGAAGTGGCACGGAGGGCTTTATTTAAGTTTGAGAAAAGTGGTTATAGTTTAGGTTTTATACCTTGTTCTCTATAACCATGGCTCTGGTACCAATCTGTAACACCCCCATTTTTTAGTTACGCAGCGGAATCATAAGTTGGGGTATTACTCCTGGTATCACAGTCACAATCATAGAAAACGACTCGAAAGAGACGTTTTTAAATAAAATGGTAATCATTCATTATTTAAATCAGAGTTTACATAATAGAGGTCCCAACGGGAGTTCTGAAATACATATAAAAGTTTATTCGTTGAATGATAACATAAATGGACACTCTTTTTATAAGAAAGCCCATTGCCACTCCGTGCCAAGTTATGCATCAGTTACCTGAGGTAAAACATGCTAAAAATGTCAACACAAAGGTTGAGTGAATCCACAGTGTTTATAAATAAGTAGTAGGTTGAACACAAGTTAAATAGTTGTAAAACAATAGTATTGTAGCACAGCATATTGCCCTAAGTCTCATGACACGCAAACCTTAACAGTGGGACATCATAGTAATGAACTATAATGTAAGTTACTAACATTATAATAATAATGTAAGTAATAATGCCCTCGAGTAGGAGCTTGCCAACTTCCTATTTAGTTTTCAAATATAATGCATTTGGTCACTTATCCAGTAACACAAATGGGGCGTCAACTGCCAATAGATCTATTCACTATATTCGCGTTCACTCGTAAGTGATTAATGGCTCATGATATGAGGGTCTTTTAGTGGCAACAAAGCTAACTTAGGCAATACCAGATCAGGATAGCATACAGAAAAATACTTGTGTTCGGTTTGTAGCATGTATCTCCCCACAAGTTTGAAAAACGTATAAAAGTGGGACTATGAACTCACCTTGGTGATAAAGTAATCTGGATGGAAAACAAATGATGTTTATTGAATAAACTGCTCCGACACGTAACCTAGGGAATGATGTCAAGTATTTGTGAGTTTAAGTATTCGTATTGTGAAATGATTAAATGTTTGAGTGAGACAACATGAAGTCTCTTCAAAAATTAGTTGATGATTAAGATTTATTTATGTTTTGTTAATTGGTACCGACATGTCTCATAAAGGTTTTATATTAATTCCCGAGTTATCTCAGTGTTATAATTATATTCCCGTAATAAAATAAAATATTACACTTTTTACCCTGAAGTTTTAGATATTGACAACATTTACCCCCGAACTATCATGAAATGACAATTCATACCCCCAAGTTTTATATATTTACAACTTATACCCTTCAAGTTTTATAAAATTACAATTTATACCCTTCAAGTTTTATAAAATTACAATTTATACCCGTCAAGTTTTATAAAATTACAATTTATACCCTGAAGTTTTCCAATATAACACTTTCTACCATTTGACCTTAAGTTTATTTCATTTTAAGTCCGACTCATAAGATTAGTTTAGAGTTTTGACATAAAATACCCTTCATGCAAAAATAACCTTTCACCCGAAGTCCTTTTTGAACGATAACACATTTTTAGCTTAGGAAAAAGGCACGACTTTCTACGACTCTTATACATATGTTAAAATAAGTTTACAAATATGTTTTACGTAGCTTATCAGCTTATATTTCTAGCTTATTAACTCAAAATAATTAAAAAGATATGTTTATATATTACTCGACAAGGCCAAATTCAAGGGTGAATAAAGGCGAGGCATTGAAATGTTTTTACTACATTTTCAATCTTTTCAATAGTTTGTCACATGGTCTATCTATAGGTTCAAACTAGAGGTCGTGATTTGCTGTGGTTAAGTCACAATTAATTTCTGAAGTTGGGCGTTTGAAACTATTTTTAGTAAGATAAGCCAAGTGTTTTTAGTTATTTTTAGCAAGTAATAGGCCAAAAATATGGCTCGATAAAAACGAGGCCTTTCAATGAAAATGAAAAGTGTTTGTTCCAGGTTAATCTATGC
Source organism: Artemisia argyi (assembly GCA_030686995.1). Taxonomy (NCBI): domain Eukaryota; kingdom Viridiplantae; phylum Streptophyta; class Magnoliopsida; order Asterales; family Asteraceae; genus Artemisia; species Artemisia argyi. The sequence continues at coordinate 137,649,850 of CM060699.1, forward strand.
CATGAGGTCTTCAAATCTTCCAGGTTTCGAAATTTGAAAAGCTCGTTTGATAGGGGTAAAGAGTGACCAAAGTTGACCTCACAGAAACATGTCTCGACATGTTTCTGTTGTAACAAGGATTTTAGTTTTCGACTTTTAAACCACCAAATCAGTATTCCAAGTATAGAAACATGTTATTAAGCATATATAAGTTAACTTTAAACAAGATTTAAGTTGTCTTGATTTGTTGTTCACGACACAACCAAAATGGTTGTCTGTTCGACCAAAACAGAAAAAGAAAAGAAGAAAAGAAATGTTTGTGTTGGCTTAATATTTGATTCAAGCTTATTAAAATGAAGTATTATCATGAGCTAAAGAGATTAGAAAGGCTAGGAATTACAGAAATTGATGGTGGAAAGTTTCGACTATATTGAGCTTCTACTAGAACCAAAGCTTCCCAAGCTTCAAGCTCCTAATCCACTTGATCCTAACTCTTCTAAGATACTTCTAAGATCAGTAGGTGTATGAGTGAGTGAGTGGGTTGCTGTTTTGAGTGAGGGATGGGGCAAGAAGGGATGAAATGCTTGGCTATTTATAGAGGGAGTGAGCTAGGGTTTCATTTAATGATTCATGGCCACTTGGTAAGTGTTGTGAAGACTCAAGGGGATACAAGATCAGATTTTTCAAAGATTGTTGGCCATGAAAACCCTAAATCGATCTAGGTTCAATGGAATGGAGGTGTGTAGAAGATTAGGGCACATGGGGAGCTTAACATTTTTGACCATGGTTTGAAGATCAGGAAAGACAAGTGTAGGGGAAGGGTTTACTTCCTTATAGAAAAATATTGATCATGTGTAAAAATCTAGTTAGCTCCTAGTTACATTTGGATTAATTAGTTACATGTGGATCGATCCATGCTTTAGGTGGCTTGTACATAAGCTTTAGGGTGTTGTACTTAGGCTAGGAAGTATAGTAAACTCAAGGTAGGGTTTAGTTTGAAAGAAGTGTGGTTAAAACAAACTACGGTTTATTTAGGTTTAGGTTTAGGTCAAAATTTATGAAAAGTAAAGAGATATTTTGAATGGTGCATTACGGTGTGGTACCATGGGCTATAATGAGATGTACTTAAGATTTATAAATGTGGAAAACACATTTCTAGGGTTTTGATTAGGTTTACATAAGTCTTACGTCTTTTTAGTTAAGTTAAAGGATGTAATTATAGAATTTTAGGTTTTCATGCATGAGACACTTGTACACTAGGTTTAGAGACTTGTACATTTTAGTTTAAATATTGCAAAAATATTAAGTTTAAGTTTTGGTGCATAATGACCTTGTTTTATGTGCTTTAGAGTAGATACACTAAGGTTTATAATGTGTTTAAGTCATTATTATACTCCTATGCATTACTGACTTGTACCTGAGCTTGAAAGACTTGTACCCTTATGTTTTGAATAAAACATGTTACTAATATTTAGAGTTTGTGATTTTCTCACATGAAATCATAGATTTATGAAGTTAGGGTTTATATCGGGAGTTGAAGTGAAATTAGGGTTTTCGTGCTTTGATATCTTGTACATTGTACTAGAGAATATTATACTTTGGAGTTTCATGGTTTTAATACTTAATATTAGTATTACATTAGTTTTAGGGTTTAGCGGAAATCCTAATGGGTAGAAGTTGTTTAGTATGAGCGTATGTTAACGAATTAACGTAAAGTGGCAAGCGTGTTGTTGTAATGTTGTATACTTGACATGTAAGGATGTTTATGTGAAATAAACATAAGTAAGTTGGTGTTGGTCTACGTGGGAGCACATTTATCAAGTTTGTGAGTTAGATCACACTTAATAATATTTATTAGAAAAAAAATATACATAGAAAAGGATAATCATTTTATTAGCACATGAAATTATTTAGTACAAGGTGAAATTTTCCCAGTGGTTACATGTGAGTTTTCATAGCCCCGTTTTCAATTACTTATTTGATTTCAAATCCCACGGGGGAGAATACATTGCATCAATTATTTTTGTACATGCCCAAGTATTAAATTCCATACATTGCTTAAGTTGCCTTACTACCAAGTTAAGTCCCCTTTATTATCATGGACCGTTAATTATAATGCCAAGCGAGAGTGAGTGAATAGATCTATTGAGGGTGACGCCTCCATCCGTGTTTGGGTTGCTCCAACAGAATTACAGATGCATTTCATGTCTAAACAATTTGAGTGTCTGGTAAACACTCCTTTGGGGCCATTACTATGTCTAGCTTCGGGGTCATGAGCTTAAGTGACAATGTAGCATTTTTGACATATTGTCACCTTACTTTATACTTGTGGCTATTGTACATACGAGTTAATTTATCAAGTATTACTTTTGTTCACGGAAACTTAATTACATTTGGCAGTGGGTCGTAAACACACAGGTTACAAGTCTCTTATGGCGGGACTTGGAACTGAGTGGATTTACGATGCCTTTGCTGGGAAATCTTCATTCATATGCATTACATTTTTTTTCACAAGACTCTATGAACTCACCAACCTCGTGTTGACACTTTAGCATGTATTTTCAGGTTTTAAGCTATGGCACGCTACTGGAGGTTTTGGCAGGGTATGGCATGGTCATAGAAGACTCTGATTATTCATTTGGGGACCGTTTTTAACTATTTTAAGGGCCTACTTCCGCACTACTTTTAACAATGTAAATTCAACATTTTGATTAAACTATTTTATTCTAAATGATTCAAGTGAAAACCATTTTTGAACTTGTGTTGCAATACCAATTGAGTTACACCCCAGCTACATGTATGCTTCCGCTGGACCCGATTTTGGGGGTGTGACAATAACTTTCGATAAACCATTATCTCCTACATTTTTAGAGTTCAAGAAACATATAATTATAGTCATGTTATCACTATAATTAGAAGGACTAAATTGTTATCACTATAATTAAAAGGACTAAGTCACTTAAGCAACTCAAATTACAAAAGCAAAATTTTCAATTTTAAGCAGCTCCCAAATCAGCTTTACACATTAATCTCGTAGTGTAAACATATATATTATTTAAAATTATTTTTGTTAAAATAAACACCATACAAATTGTGAGAAACTTTACTATGTAAAATTGCTTTGCAAGTATAAGATCCTTCAACCTTACACTACACCACAACCGTAAATTATTATACTTTCTTCTTTGATCCAAGTTAACATCACATAATTTTATAATTTACTGATGTAAGTGTACATGATAATTTTGAACTTCATCACTTATTAACTATCCACAACGAAACCAATTTAACATTATATAGTTTTATATTTTGATGATGCAAGTAGTTCTTTCAACACATTTCATTTCTCACAGTCACTAAACCAGATAATCAAGATAATCATGGAATCATTAAATTGAAAATTCTAGCAACTCACTATGTAAAGTTGTCAAATCTCAGACTATCAAATTGGCTTCACTCTTATGTTCGATCTAGATGATAGTTCCGTATGTCCTTTCAAACTAACTATAAGCTGAGTGGTCATATTATACGTAGAAAGCCACGTACATCAATAAGGAATCGGTTGAGATTCTTTCTGAATTTTCTCATGTTTGAACGATCAGCAGACGGAGAGAGATCATTTGAGGTTGTTAGTGAGTGCAATGCACTTGCCATCCTCATTTTTAATACTGAATTTGGTTGCCTATCCACCCATTCATTACCTAATCTCTGTACAAATTAAAACAATGAACCTTAGTACCATGTGTCTTTATTAAAGTAACATTTTAGTAGTGGTGGACAGAGGGCCATGTTGGACTGAATTGGACCAAAATAGGTTTTTGTTCAAACTTGTTAGAACTTTCTCAAAATAAAAACCGACATTTAAATATAATGATATTGGAGGCTTAATACACTAAAATACACTTTAGACGACTTCTACCCCGTTTGATCAATTTCCTCTTTAACCGGCTATATTTTATATTACCTATTTGAACCATTAATTATAGCCAAAACGTATCCCAAATCCACCCATGTGAGTCGAAATACCGATATAAAAAAGACCATGGCTCATTTACTTTGAAGTCAAAGCTGGAGGAGGGATACCTGGTAAAGATCATGGTCACAGAGAATCAGCCGAAAAAGAGCATCAGCTGCACCTCCTACAAGATCCATGCTGCAATCACATAAAGTTAAGAAAAGTAAAGTTCTCAATAAAGGACGCTATTTCTTCAAAACATTCTTATATGATATGATAAATTAACACCAAACTGTATTTTTTTACATGTAATCCTCGAAGAGGATTAGCCGCATTAGCGATCACAAAAATCTAATAAGAATGCCATCCCGGAGATTTCCATTAGCGTCCTTATAGGTGGTAGCATGTGGACCTAAACCATCTCTACCACCACCTCTTTCTTTGTAATGGTACAATGCAAGAGCGCTCAAAGATCTCAGACACATGCCAACAATTTCTTCATCCTATCACATATTAGCCAAATAAACAAAATTAGAGGAGAGGCAAAAGGGGTGTTAGTTGACTCGCATAATCTCTCAAAACAGGTGACATTGTATGTTCAAAATACATGTCTATGGGTGGTAGTCGACTCACATAATCTCTCAAAACAGGTGACATTGTATGTTCAAAAATATATGTCTTTTTGCATAGACAGTTATTGTGATCATAGCTAAGTACTATTATTACAAAAATAATTTAATGTTGGACCAAAAGAATGACTTTAGGAAGAGTTATCTATAAAATATAGACTTTGGGCCACTTTCGACCTACTTTCCATATAACTATCGTTCTTTTAGAATCAATTGTTTGACCTGTTAGGGACGAAATCATAAAACATAATCGTAATCAACCCACTTATGAGTAACTGGGTCAAGAATGCAGCCTCTGACAAGTACCACACGTTGATTAACTATAGTTTTCAACTGAACTGGAGTATTACTTACCTGGTGATGGAGACCAAAATCAGGAGTCCTTGAAATTTGACTAACGGCTTCATGATTTAATTTGGGAATCATTTCGGGATAAACCTCTAGCATATGTGACAATAGAGCAAAGTGCTACTCCCAAAAAAGATATTTAAGAAAAGTATTAGACAAAGATACAAAAAATTAGCTTTGTAAAATTTAGTTATAAACAACTCTGTTGAATAACACACATATGTATTTGATAAAGGTACAAAAAATTAGCAGTGTAAAATTTAATTAATATAAATGGTGGTGATATTTCAATGAATACATGTTGGAGGGTATTAATATTCATATCAAATAGCTTGATCAATTAGCTCGATCATTAAATACCCTTACAGCTTGACCATGATCATATCATATAGCTTGATCAATTAACTAAAAACTACTAACATAATTCATTCATACTCACAACCTGTTCATATAAAAATGAGAATGGAAATTATGTATATTAACAGTCTACACTTTACAGCACTTGGTACATATTTATTCATTTGTAACCCATATTGTTTTTTAGCGTCTTCAATATACATTTACTTGATAATTGAACTTAATAATAGTGAAATTAGGAACCTCTAAAAATTTAGAATGCCTAAGCTTAAAATATAGAGTTTGTGCGGCATTCAACCCGTCTGACCAACATCCTTTTGTCTGTTTTAGTTTGTCCCGTTTGAATTTATATATCATCCAACCCATTCAGTAAGCAAATGGGCCTACACTATTTCTTTAGTATAGTTTAAATAAATAGGTTTTAACACCATACCGGTGTTAATGCATCTACATAAATAATACAGAGGCTTCCCATCCTTCAAGAGCCGTGAGTTGATGTGGGCTTATAGCAGCAACAATAAACTCACTCCTAATACAATGCAATCATGGTTGTGCGACATGTTATGAACAATGAAGCGCCTGTTTATTGTCCTTCAGCAACCAACTTCGTCTTCAACTCCTTTATGTTCACCTAAATTTACATAGAAATTTGACTCGTTAGGTCTTCGTTATACATGAAACGGTACAATGCAGGTATATGCAATTTCTTATTAATAAAACATATGTTACATAGCTCATTCTCAAATGATGAAAAAACCATTAAGTAACAAACTAAGAGACGGCAGATGGCCGCAGATTATTTTTCTAGCAACTGTGTTACTCATAAGATGCAGTTACACCATGTGATCTGCTATTCAACTTATAAGCAAAACTGGAAGGCATCGAAAAGGTCTGCTAATCATAATACCAAACAAACCGATTACTACATTTATTTTTCAAAGGGGTCAGCCGAGCTAAGGCAGTGGTGTAGTGTAAAGGAATCAGGTTAAGAGGTGCTAATTTCTAAACATAAAGCAATTCAATGATCATATAATCACTTAATGATACCAAACACCCCCTAATTGAATAGCTTAATTATGCGTTTCTCCAAACCTATTGAATCAAAGATTGATGGAATAATATAACAACATTAGTACCAATACACCAATTAAAATGCAAATTAAGGGCCTTTTTCAATATACAGTTAAAAGTGTTATCATAAAAAAGGAATTACACCTACCCAGATCTCCGATGACGGCAACGGATATTCCGGCGAGGCAGCAGTGGCACCAACGACAGCTAGAAATTACGGCAAGGCTAAAAAATTGTTACAAAACAAATAAGAAACTCAGATCTACAAAAAACCGTTTGGAACTTTATAAAAACAATATACACAATAATAATCACATAAGATCTCACCATCAACATACACATAATCAAAATATACTCCAAATCACAAAACCCACTGAGAGATGGTTTCTAATAAAACCACCAAAAGCACCACCATTTCTTTCTAATAACCATCAAAGCCACCAAATGAAACCACCTAGCCAATCGAAACAACCCCGTCCACCTTTAAGTGGTGGCTATTTAAGCAAATGGCGGTGGCTAAAGCGGCGGCAGTAGGTTAAGAGAAAGGGTTTGGCTTAGAGAGAGAGAGAGTAGAGATGTATATTTAAGTTCAGAGAAGGTTATGTTTTATTTGGCTGTGTATTAGCTTTTTCCGGCCTTAATTAATTTTCTCTCACCATCAATACTTTCCATTCAATAGTTTCCATTTATTGACAAGGGCAAAATGGGCATTGACCCAAAAATCAGTGTTCCACTTTTCACTTTGACCAAAAATATATTGTAAGTAGTATATATATATATATATATATATATATATATATATATATATATATATATATATATATATATATATATATATATATATATATTTAAATGTATGAGTTAAGGTATATCATGTGAAAAATGAAATTTATTTTTGTGGGGTAGGGTCGAGTACGGGAATAAGAACTATATATGGTTCTCATTTAAAAAACTTGATATGTATTTGGTTCATCGAGTGTTTCTTTTGTTGGGGTACGCTTGTGGATTTTCTATGGGTACGTGTATTTTATCTTTTCTGTGTACGGGTTTCGTGAACATTTGATTTGCGTCTACTTTTATTGGGGAAAAATTTTCTCATTGTGTTTTGTACCTTTGATTTTTGATATTCGTTTACTATGCTAGTCGGTAATTCATAACCCTTTTGGAGTTCCTTGATATACGTTTTGGTTCGATCGGTTACATCGTTCATGTCGTTTCCTTAAGGTAGATTGTCGTTTTGGTTATCATCATGTTTGTTGAAGAAGAAAAGGATGTTTGCTAAGTTGTTCAAGTGAGAGGTTTAGCTTCAAGATGTACGTTATTCAGGCATGTAGTCAGCGATAGCGAGTTTTCATGGACACTAGTAAGATAAAAGTAGTGAAGCCTGGAAAGTACCTAAGACACCATCTAAGAGACGATTATCCTTAGGATTGGCAGGTACTATTGACGATTCATTTCGAACTTTTTATAGATTGCGTAGGCATCTCAGAGGCAGTAGATCCATAAAAGGAACTATGTGATACACGACTTAGAGTTGGGGAGTAGGACTTGGAGGCATTATTTGTATGGCACAAAGAGTGTTGTCTACACAGATCATAAGAATCTTTAACATATATTTGACAAGAGGTTAATATATGTGGAAGAGAAGGTGGGTGTGGAATTTCATAGTGACTACGATTGTCTGATTTGCTATCGTCAAGGAAGATCGGGCATCGTGGTAAGAGTGCTGAGCAGGAGTGAACGAGTGAAACTTAGTTGTCTATGAACAATGATTGTGATAATTCAGTTTGGAATTAAAGGGATGATACTGACAGCCCAAAGAGAGATGTTCAATGGAGAGAATGTGTAAGAATAAGGATTTCTTGGTTTAGACCAGCAAATGGAAAGGAATGAAGATGGAGGATTTTACTTTGCGGGCCCGCTATTGGTTTCATGGAGAGGAAGCTTCAGGACATCGATCATGCAAGGTATTAGATACATCTGAGAATGGATAAGATGTATTATTACCTTAGCAAGAAATGTATTGAGGAGCAATTGTGAAGAGGAATACAGATACCTTAGCAAGTGTTTGATACGCTTGAAGGTGAATATTAATGTCAATGATTATTAGGGTGATGCAACAGTCAGAGACGCATGAAGATTGTGGTAAGGAGGAGTTAGCGAGACGTTACATTTGATGAGTTGGCAGAACCACGTGGGGTGTCGCGTCAATCAACTTATATCAAGATAAAATACTTACTTCGCGATTGTGGTAAATGTTTTATGGAGCCTTGAGATAGTGTATGAAGATGAGTACGACTTATTGTTCTTAAATGAATGGACTAAGTGAGCATACAAATCAGGTATTGGATGGCATGACGAGAGTATGGGTATGTTTGAGTTTGGAGGGAGCTGAGGTATGCATTTATCTTTAGCTGAGTTCTCCTATAACAATAATTATCATTCTAGTATTAAGAATGTGTCGTTTGAAGTATTGTATGGAAGGAAATGTAGATAGCCTATTTTGTGGACAGAGGTTGGAACAAGCCAACTAATTGGTCCTGAACTGGAATGAGAGATTGCAAATAAGGCTTTCGGATTAAAGAGAGAGATTTAAGGCAACGAGATATTCGACAAATGAGTTATGCGGATAATCGCCATAAGCCGTTAGAGTCTAATGTCGGTGATTTTGTGATGTTAAAAGTATCCTCTTGGAAAGGTGTTATGCGTTTTGGCAAGAAAGGTATGTTAGCACCGAGATATGTAGGACTATTTGAGATTTCAGAAAGGATTTAATTTGTGGCATACCGGTTGAAGTTAGCTGAGGAATTAAGTGGTGTACATGATACGTTTCATGTATCTAATTTAAAGAAGTGTTTGGCGGATGCTAGTCTTCATGAGCCATTAGATGAAAGTAAGGTCGACAAACTCTTCGCTTTGTCGAGAAACCTGTTGAGAATATGGATCGAGATGTTAAGGGTTTGAAGTGTGGTGAGATAGTGTTGGTAAAGGTATGGTGGGATTCTAAACGCGGTCCTGAGTTTACTTGGGAACGTGAGGATCAGATGTAATTTAAGTACCCAAATTTGTTTGCTGATGTGGTTGGTGAAGTAGATCATTTGTAGTTGGATTTAGATCGTGGAAGTTAGATGCAGGGTGTTCGCAAATGTTTTAATTAATCTTTGTTTTATGTGTATCCATTATATGTGGTGCTTCTTGCGGTTACCAATTGGATTTTTATTTGGTTCGGGGGTATCGTACCTACCTGTGGGAAGTCGTTTTGATCATTGGTGTTATTGATAAGGGAGTGTATCTATTTGCGCGTACCGTTGGAGTGGTGGAATGTTTTCTATCATGTGAATTTGGGTATTTAGTCGGTTCACATTTTTTTTGTGGTTCTTTCTCTGTGATTTTATAGCGTGGTAGAATTCCACATAGTCATAAGAATTGTTAATGATATATGGTTTTATGGTGTGGTATTATTCCGCTTAAATATCCATAAATTTTCTTTTGCTGTTGTGAGTGGTGACTAGAGTAGTTGAAATCTCGGGACGCGATTTTCCTAAGTGGGGGATGATGTAACAACTGTGGTTTTAACAGGTCAGTTTGACTGATAGTCTTGTTTGGTTGATGTTTGTTTGGTGTGTCTTAGGTGTTTGAGGTGATATACGTGAGTTTTAGCATTAAATCCCTTTGTGTGGTGTTGTTTTTGTGAGTGAGTAACGTTGATACTTGGAAATGTTCATTTTGATCACCTTTGTGGTGTGGAAATAACTTGTGAAGTTTTGGTGTTTTTGCGTAACGAGTCTTCGTTCAAGTTTTTGAGCATTAGCAAGTTACGAGGGGTTTGTTTTTGTGTGTTATACATTTATAAAGAGTGAAAATCTATTTTTAGAAACTTTATTTTTGAAAATGATAATTTCCCGGGTTTTCGCAAAAACTAATGTTTATCGAGTAAGACGTTAGGATTAGCTATGGGTACTTATAAAATATCAAAAGTATGAGGTTTTGAGTGTAATAAATTAATTTAATAAAAATAATATATATATATATATATATATATATATATATATATATATATATATATATATATATATATATATATATATATATATATATATAGGGAGCGGCCGGTTAAGGGTCAAAGGGGGGGGGGGGGGAAGGGAACCCAATTTGAGTCCAAATATGATTCTTAAGTTCAAGGGTTATCCACAATTAATATATAAACAAACAAAAACACCCCAAATCCGTTTTTCTCTGGTTTTAGGTCGTTCAAGAGCAAGGGGCAAGGATGGACAAATTTAGGGTTGATAATTTTGAAGCAATAATCAAGAATCAAGGTAAAATTCTTAAAACACATGTTCAATTTTTTGATTAATTATTCGAATTCATGTAATATTAAGTATGATTGATCCAGGGTTTGTAAGTTTCTGTAAATTAATTAATTAAAACATGTTGGGATCAATTAATGATTATATTATGATGATTGGTGAAGAGAATTGAGCGTAAACATGCTAGTTATTGAGTTAGGGTTTTGACAGATTTGTAAGGCTGTAAAGATACAAGGATATTTAATAGATGGTGATGAGTTAGATCACGAATTTTTAGTCTAAATTGAATTTTAGTGAAAGAGCTTTCCAAAAAATCCGGCCACGATCGATTTCGAGGTCCGGAAGTTAATCTTTTGATTTTTCTTTGTTAAGGTGTCAAAGCTGTAAAACCGGGACAGATTCAGGTCATAAGTTTGGTAGTGAGATGTGGATGAAAAAGTGGGATTTAGCTTAGCCCTTCTGGTTGAGTCAAGTTTCATATGTACTTAGACTCCCATGCGAAGGATTTGCGATAAAAAGTTGTAGAAGTATTTTAATTTAATTAAAACTTTTTGGTGTGCGTTCAGATCCTAATCTGGATAGTTTGTAAGTTTGATTTTATGAAGGGTACTTGTGTGTGTTTTTAGACCATGGCCTTCTGGGATTAGCTTTTATGCTTATGAGAGACTATGGTAAATTTTTGGTGTGAGTTATTGAGCTTTTAATGTCATTATTTCATGTGGGCGAATGTACCCTAAAATTCTGCGTTTTCTGATTTTATAAGTGCAAGCGATTTAGTGAGCATTAGGATTTGGTGGTGATTACTATTGTAATAAACTCTAATGAAAGAACATGTATGGAATGATGTTTAGGATGATTAAATGTGTAGATTTCTAGAGAGAAGTTAGAGTGAGAAAGGAACTTTTGAGAGAAAAACTTGTGAAAGGTTAGATTGCAATGAAAGGTCCAACCCCTTCCAAGCTAGGGAAGGGGTATTTATACTTACAGACAAACGCCCCCTGAAACGGGCTGTGGAGCGAGCTGACAGTGGGTAAAGACCCGACCCGACTCCACAAATACTAACTAATACTAAACTACGTTCTAACTAATATGATAAATACTACGAGCTACAATATGCTAAACTACACTCGGGGTGACCGAGTCTTCATATGAATAAACGTATTCCTAACAATCTCCCCCTAAGGGAGGTCACCCCGGAAAATAAATCTTGAATCACAGCATCCAGATCTTTGACGACATCTTTGTAGCTCGTAGCCTTTTGATTCTTCATTGTTGAGATCTTTGTGCTTTAAGTGGCAGACTCTAGATGATACCTTCAATGTGATGGATGATCTTTGGAAATAACTTCAACTCCATCATCCACATGAGTGTCTGAGGGTCATCTTTGAGTAGTAACGTCTCTGTGATATGAACATCTTTGTGTTGGCATGCTCACACTTTTCAGGATCATGATCTTCTGCATCAGAGTTGTGGAAGCATAAATGAAGCCCAATTAATGATCTTGATTTCTTAGATTGTGATGTCGAAGTGTGAGCATGTATTGATGGATCAGCATCTTTTCAGCAATCAACTGCAACTGTCAGAAATTCCTGCAAGTAAACAGTTAGCAACAAATCATCCGGTACTTATAGGTTTGGAATTAAAGATTGTCAACAGCATAGTGTGAATACTCCTTCTAATCCTTACCAAGACCGTTCCCAATCGGCAAACCTCCGAGAGGATTTACATGATCTACATAAGTAAATCATCAACTGGGTGAGTCGCTAGAGTTCACTCCACGACTGTAGACCATTGGTAACCGCCACGACCACTAAGCGTTATCCATAAGGAATTACCAAAGTGACCTGCTTTCAGGGCTGCTAGATGTTGACCCTGGCAGGAATTTCCATTCAATCACTGGGAGTTACAATAGCAACGTCCGTCATAAATTTTATGGCATATTGCTAAGATCTGCGTAGGACTCATAAGTTTACCACTAGTGTCCTTAATGTTGAACAGCCTGGGTAGAAGTAGCATGTGTTCATATGAGATCTTTTTATGCATCTCGAGGCTCTAGACTCAATAAGTGCATTTGGTTTTCCTATGCGGAGATTAGGGAGAGGTCTCCTGTTTCAATATCAACCATCTCTAAGAGATAAGTTGATAGATTACACCGGTTCCCCGTGAGACTGAAACAAGTTCTTTTTAGAGAACTTGAGTAGCTAGAAGGTTTAGTGCAGTGCGTCACTGGGTCCATGACGTCTTCTCTTCAATACCAATTTCACCTTAGCAACCATCAGTAGATTATGAATTGAACCCGGTTTCTGCCCTAAGGTTGAATGATTGGAGGGCTATTTCTTTTCACCCTTTCTCATTTCATTTCTTTTTAATTCTTCAACCCCTTCTTTCTCCATTCTCACATTTCTCCTTTTTTTCATAATCATACCTACGGACTTACTAATACTATCTATTTGGTATAGTCCATGGGTAGATCCCTCCGGCTCTGGCGGATCATAGGATGGTTTTCCTAACCTTAGCCACCTTATAACTTCATGACTATCCTATGTTGCCATTTACCAAATCATTGAAAATTCTCTCAACGTGTTTATGATTGAGAAACCCATGTTGTTAACACATTGAGAGTTTTGTCATTTTCAAATGCTCCCCCTTAGCATGTGCTCATATGTATTGATTTGAAAATTTGCACATGTCGAGAAGAGTTGCACTTTTTGAATTGATCTACCTTAAGCGAACATGACCGGGCATTCGAGACACGCTTACATCACTAGTTAAACTAGCTTGAAGTTATTACCTGGCCCGATCAGATTCACCCAAGGTTTCTCGAAATGGTACATTCTACTCAAACTAGTCCTTTTAGAGACACGCTTACATCACTCGTTAAACCAGCTTGAAGTTATTACCCGTCCAGGACTAGTCCTTTCGATTCAAGACAATTGTGTTCGTCAATTCATGAGTCAAGTCTGAGTCTCAAACTCTTAAGATGCAAGGATCCTTTTTTACAAATCATTTTCTCCCCCTCAATATGTCATTGATATACAAAAGAGTTTGGCACATTGGGAAGGGCATATTTTTCGGTTCAAAACATCACGTTTTAATCAGTTTTTCATATTTAAATCACATCTTCTCCCCCGATCAAAAATTTCAAACCAATTGAGATTTGTTATCCCAAGTGATTTAAATAAGTTTAAAGGTTTTGGGAGAAAGATGTGTCATATTTAAGAATGACTGATTTTTAGACGACATTTTAGCTCCCCCTCAAACCTTGAGGGAGTATGTTATGTGTTAGAGATGATGAGTTTATAAATAATTGTGAGTTTAGCGAGAAACTCATGAAAAATTCATATACTAACACATAACAATAGCACTTAATCCACTGGAGTTATGCACAAAGATCTTGTTTTGATGATATATATAGTTTTTGAAACCGTTCTCCCCCTCAATCGATGACATATTTTAAAATTAAACATTTTGCACAAAGTATTAATTCTGTTAGCATCGATTTGAGTGGTAAATTTTAAACAACATTTCGAGTTTGTTGATCTTCAAAAACCATGGTACCACCAAGTTTGGAGCAAATACTTTCCCGAAGAATTATTGAAGGAAAAAATATTTGAGATGTAAAGAAGACTTCTCTTCTTTTACCAGAAATGATGCATTTAAGCGTACATTAGATCGGAAAGGCACGAATATAAAGTAATTCATGCCTTTGTTAGGAACAGTCGTCTTTTTGGCGATGAACTTTCCCCAATATTAAGACCGGGTTGCTATCTGAAGTAATAGCAAACCATTTTGAAAGACTATTTTTTTAGAAATGACATGTTTAAAAAAAAACATTATTCAAATGAAGAACTCCTGCTCAAAGCATATGTAAGTTTTCGTGTCATTATTGAATGACATTTCTAGAAACGTACATAATATTGATTACACAAGAGACATGTCGTGAGAAGAATATTTTTGGTTTTTATGATTTTATGATTTTTATGGATTTTGTAGGGTTTATATTTTTCTATTTTCTTTTTGTTTTAATACTATGTACAAAGGATATGTGAAGCAACCCCTTTACTCCTCCTGATCTTCCTGAAGACTTATGAGATCCTCAGGCGTGAGATTCTTCATACAAAGACGAGGGAGAATGAATTGAAATCGTTCCCTAGGAAGTGCTTTGGTGAAGATATCAACTAGCTGGAACTCAGTACTCACGAAGTAAAGTTCCACAATTCCTTTCTCAACTTGCTCCCTGATGAAGTGATGTCGAATGTCAATGTGCTTAGTCCTTGAGTGCTGGACGTTGTGGCAGCAGAGTGCAGTTGCACTTTTGTTGTCACAGTACATGGGAATCTTGTTGCACACGAAGCCATATTCCGAAAGTTGAGATCTCATCCACAAGATCTGAGCACAGCACGAGGACATGGCAATGTACTCAGCCTCTGTGGAGGAGATCGATGTACCCATTTGTTTCTTTGAAGACCAACTAACTAGCTTATTACCCAAAAACTGAGCACCCCCATATGTACTTCGACGAGTATCTTAACATCCCTCATGGTCAGCATCGGAATAGACTGTGAGCGCCATAGAAGTGTCCTTGGGATACCATAGACCCATGTGGATTGTTCCTTTAAGATACCGAAAGACCCTCTTGATAGCTTCCAAGTGTTTCTTGGTAGGTTTGGATTGATACTGAGCACACATGCAAACTGCAAACACAAGATCCGGTCTGCTAGCAGTGAGATACATTAAGGAACCAATCATGCTTCGATACTTGGTTTGGTCGACCGGGATCCCAACATCGTCTTTATCTAGTTTTGATCTTTCAATCATGGGAGTATCAATTGAGTCACAGGATTCGAATCCAAATTTCTTCAATATTTCATTAGCATACATGGATTGATTGATGAAGATGCCATTGGGGTTTTGAGATATTTGCAAGCCTAGAAAGAAAGACATTTGACCCATCATGGACATCTAGAACTCAGAACTCATCTCTTGGGAAAAACGATCACACTCCTTGGGATCAGAGGAGGCAAATATGATATCATCAACATAGATTTGTACATGAAGATAGTTTTTTCCCGTTTTTCTAGTAAAGAGTGTAGGATCAACAGCACCTTTGGAAAACTTGTTAGCAAGAAGGAATTTTGACAAGGTATCATACCACGCCCTAGGAGCTTGCTTAAGCCTATAAAGAGCCTTCTTCAAACGATAAACATGGTTAGGATGTTCTGGATCCACGAATCCTTTAGGTTGGCTTACATACACCACCTCCTTTAGATCGCCATTTAAGAATGCAGTCTTAACGTCCATTTGATATACAACGATATTTTGACTTGCAGCATTTACGAGAAATATTCTTATGGCTTCAATTCTAGCAACAGGTGCGAAGGATTCTTCAAAGTCTATTCCTTCTTCTTGACGGTATCCTTTTGCTACAAGCCTTGCCTTGTTCTTCAACACATCTCCATACTCATCAAGTTTTACTTTAAATATCCACTTAAGAGCAATAATCATAGCATAATCGGGAGGTGGTACTAATTCCCACACTTCAAGTCGATCAAACTCATGAATCTCGTCTACCATAGCGGTGAACCATGAGTGTTTTGACATTGCGTCTTTGAATTCCTTTGGCTCAGCTTTGGAGAGAACAGAATTGAAAAAGCACCACAAGGCGTCAGTTGCAAGCTGTTTATGAGTTGATACCAGACGAGAAGGGTTTCCAATGATGTTGTCAATTGGGTGATCATTTGTCCATTTCCTGAGATGCTCATGGTGTTGAGGATAATGAATTGAGGTTGTTGTGTCAGATTTTTCTGAGGATGTTACATCATTAGAGGATTCTGGATCAAAAATGTTAACAAAAGGCTCATCATCAGGTGGAGCGAAAGGATTTACTTCAAAAGTATTTTCCACAGCTGCTACTCGTTGTATAGATGAGGATTGACCATTGGATGTGATAACTGAATAACTGATGGTGGGGGCTTCTGTATCCCATGACATCAAAGTGGATGGCCCTGCATTAACTTGTGGATTATTAGCAACACCAGCAAGTTGTGGAATGATAGGAGCTTTAGAGATAGCCACGTTTTGAGGTTCAAAGTATTCATCAAACATTGGATCAAACAGTTTCTTCCAATCTTCACTTGTAGGAGGCACAAAAGGAGTAGCAGGAGTGGGATTCTGTACAAGCCCAAAGCTTATAGGTCCAGGAGACAAAAGGTTAGGTACTGGTCCAGAACTTGATTGTCCAGGAGCCGGTTGCTCAGTCAGCTCATCGAATGTAACGTGGATTGTTTCCATTATGTCTCGGGTACGTTTGTTGTAGATTCGGTACCCCTTTCGTTCTGGAGCATAACCAACGAAGAAACCAATGTCGGCCTTGGCCTTGAGTTTCCTAAGATCTTCACTGTCATTTGTTGGATAGCACAATGTGCCAAATACTCGAAGAAACGAAAGGTCTGGTTTTCTGCCATGAACCAGTTCATATGGAGTCTTGTAGTGGAGAGGATGTATCAAGGATCGGTTATGTGTGTAACAAGCAGTTGCAATAGCCTCGGCTCAAAGGAACATAGGAGCTTTGGAGAAGATGAGCATAGTCCTAGCAGCTTCAACCAAGGTGCGGTTACGCCTTTCAATAACTCCATTTTATTGAGGAGTACGTGGAATGCTCTTTTGATGACTAATGCCGACATCTTCATAAAATTGAGTAAGTTGTTTGTTCACGAACTCCGTTCCATTGTCAGTGCAAATGAACCTAACTATTTTGTTGAGTCGAACTTGCAATTGCTTGATGAGTCTGATGATGATCTCCGGAGTTTCATCCTTTGATCGTAAAAACTTTACCCATGTGAATCGAGAGAAGTCATCAACAATAACTAGCACATATTTCTTTCCATTGATACTTTGATCCCTCATTGGTCCACAAAGATCCATGTGAAGAGTATGTAGGACTTCCATAATGGAATTGACAGTTTTGGGTTTATGGGTGTGCTTTTTGCTCTTGCCCATTTGACATGCGGAGCATAGATGATCCTTTTCATACTTAAGTCTGGGCAACCCTGGAACAAGATCCTTACATGTGAGCTCATTGATGGTACCGAAGTTCAAATGGTTTAAACGATGATGCCACAACCATGATTTGTTCTTAGAGACTTTTGAAAGCAAGCAAATTGGAGAGGACAACATGTCTTCAATTTAGATGGTATAAAGATTGGTGCCCCGACTCCCTTTGAGAAGATCTACACCATCTAATTCTCTAACAAAACATGTGTGTTTTCTGAAGGCAACTTCAAGATCTGAGTCACAGAATTGACCAACCGAGAATAGATTATGTCCAAGTCCCTCCACATAGTATACTCTGGATATCACACTGTCTCCGAAGACGTAATCACCATAGCCCATTATAGCCCCAAAATGGTCGTTCCCGAATCTGACCGTACCAATGAACTTTTCCACGAAATTCTTTAGCCGCGAGCGATCTCCAGTCATATGTTTTGAGCAGCCTGAGTCCAAATACCAAAGGACGATTTGTACGACCTGCATTTAAAACCTGACAATGGTGGATAACTGAAAAATCTAGAGCCCCACAAACATTTGGGGTCCGTTTGGTTAGCACATACAAATATTGGATTATCATAAGTCACGGAGATACTGCTGGAATTTTTACAGTTTGATGCACTAGACTTAGGAGTGGTACTCGGTGCTTCTACTGGAAACCTTCTACCAGTAGGTCTCCATTTCTTAATTGGCACTACTTTGGAGTTAGTGATCCTAGTCAAAGGGCACTTTTCTCCTAGGGTAAATTTCCTTCCGGTAGGCCTCCATTGATAACCAACATTAGTGAATACCTTTCCTGTTTTATTCCAGACCTGCCTAACATTATATGCACTCGAAGCATTCATGACTGAAGATTGCATAGTGGATTTTAAGAAGGACACAACACAAGCATCATGATTACCAACAAATAAACATTCGTTACAAGTCTTACAAATAGCACCAGAATTTGAATTAATTACATCATTGTTAAAACAAATGTTTGAGTCAACTCGATTCCTTTCATTAAACATGACTTTATTGTTCCTAGAAGATTCTTCTACTTTCTTCATAAGTGCACTCCTAGCCGGCAAAGTCCTATCATTCTTTGTATTGCACCTAGGCTGTGACTTGCTAGCTTTAGACACACCATTTACTCTTGTAGAAGCAATGATGGGAACATTAGTATGCTTAATTGCTACTTGTTTACCGGTGATCATGGTGGTGGATTGTGACATTGTTTGGGGGTAATCATATGTAACATATTATAATAGTTCCAGGGCTCTATTAGTGAGGAAGCATGCACCAACGATAACATCATCCAATGGTTTAGGTATCCTATCATCTTCAATGGTTTCTCTAAGTATGACTAGGCAATCCTTAAGATATCTAAGATAGTTGCTATGAATTAACTTATTGTTCCTAAGAGGAAGAGAAACATTCAAGGCATCACACGCATATTTCTTACAAGCATGAACATTGGAAATTGCATGGTCACATGAAACGACGGGCATTTTACCTTTCACCGTGGTCTTTAGATTCTCAATTTCGTTTAGCAAAGAAGTGACTCTTTCATTGTTTTGGTCACGTGTTATTTTAATAGACTCAAATAACTCTTTGTAACGTTCTTTAGCATTTGACATTTCAGCACGAAGCCACTCATTTTCATGTTGTAATACGTTAATGATATCTTGTTTCTTAAAGTTTTGAGAATCTAGTGACATTTGGTAACTGGTATTGGTCACATTGCCCATGTTAGACTTTAATTGTGCAATTTAGGCCCTCAATTTCCGAATCATGTTTGAGTGAGCTTTTATTACTTCATCCTTTTTGGATAATTCAAAACATGTGTCAAATTCAGGAGCATCCGAAGATGTCTTGGCACTTGAGATTTTTATGCTTTCTTCTAGATGTCGATATTGTAGTTGTAAGTTAAGATTGTCAACTTCTAGTTTAGAGAAATGCCTGACCATGTTATCATGGTTGTTGTTTTGAATTTTTTGATGTAATATGAAATTCTCCCCCTCAAGCTTAATCACACGATTCTGAAATACATTCAACGTAACCGACATTGTAACACCCCCAAAATACCGCAGCGGAAGACTGTGTCATAGGGATGCTACTTCAGGGCACAAAGTACAAGATATAGAAAACGAACTCTAAATGAGACGTTTTTTTAAAAAGTTACCATTCGAATAGATAAAAGTCATAGTTTACAAACCAAAAGATCCCAAATTAGAATAGTACATAAGTTTTTAAAAAGTATCGAATGGTAAAAGATAAAAGCGAAAGTCTTCAAAATGCATGCCCTAAGACTCTCCGCTCCACATACCTGCTATCGCCCTTCTAACCTGAGATAAACATGCTTAAAAGTGTCAACACAACGGTTGGTGAGTTCATAGAGTTGTTTAACAAATAAAGTATATAGAAAAAGATCACACAACAAAGGCATCGTAAATCCACTCAGTTACAAGTCCCGCCATAAGAGACTTGTAACCTGTGTGTTCACAACCCACTGCTAATATAGTTTACACAATGCACCGGATTATATTCGCCCAAGGTCAAGAATAGACACAAGGGCAGGGGGCCTTTTCCCAAATAGTACTACGACATCCAAGGTCAAGTCTAGACACAAGGTTAGGGGGCATCTTCCCATGAGTACTACCAATACCTCTCCGACAGTATAGAGTGTTATGTATGCACGTAAATACGAATCTGGTATTTAAGTTAAGCAAGTATAGTGTAACAAGTATGTATAACACAATCAAGTATAATGCCAATCAAGTATAAGACAATCAAGTATAAATGTCTTGAGTATCAAGAAAGTATGTTTTGAGTATTTATACTAGTAAGCAAGTAGTTGAGCATGTATCTCCCCCAAAGAGTTAAAACAAGTATAAAGAGTAAAAGTGGGGCTATGACTCACCTGGAGTGAAAAATACAAATATGCGTCATGATAAGGACAACAGGGAGCGAACACTATCCGCAACCTAAAATGAATGATAGTGATCTAGTTTAGATCATGTCGTGATGAAATGAATGCACATGCACATGATACCAATACCACTCGTAATTTGGAAATACTAGTTATCGTCATAGTAAAATAGTTTCCATACTTGGGAAAAATAAGTCCATATATAGGAGTATATAACTTGTCTTGTTATCTCGTAAGAAAATGTTAGCGTTAAATTTCTTGTATTGAAAACCTTGAAATACGTCGTTAAGTCGTATAAGTATTCTCTTGGGTCATACGTATTCATTTGATAAGAAAATAGTCCTTAGTAATATTTTCTAAAAAATATACCGTTTAGTGCGTAAGTTATTATTTTTATTTGTGTCCATATATATATATATATATATATATATATATATATATAGTTTGACAATGTTAGAATGGTTATAACTTGGTCGTTTTAAGCTCGTTTTCCTTGTTCTTTATGTCCACGGATTCGTCTTTGTATATACTAATATATTTTTGATAACTCGGCTCCTCTAGGTTACGTTTAATGCCTCTATTTACCCGTCGTAATCTGCCAAACAGCAAGCAGTTTTATAAGAAATAGTTTTTCGTCGTTAAATTTGCAAAAATCATATCTCCTTCGTTATAAACTCGTTTTAATCCGTTCTTTCGCCTAAAGTTTCGTTTTTGAATGTATTTTCTAAATCTTTGGTCAAAACTTGGCCACCATCTACTGATTTTCCCACGAAATTAAAATAGGGACAGTAGGTAATCTTATTGTTTCAAAAACCATTTTCAAGTCTCCAAACTAGTTCCATCTCCCATCAAAACACTTTCAAACATCACAAAGCTAGTCTAATCCTACCATACACCTTCTTAGGGTGTCATGGGTCCTTAAACATCATCAATCCACTAGGTCTAACAAGGGTTACTCATGTGTTCATTTCTAGGGCTCAAAGTTAAATATATATACAAAATAGAGTGGTATGACCATTTTATGCATGAGTTCTTGTAAGAAAAATATATAAACATGGTAATAACTTGTAAAAATCATAAAAATGAGTTTGTTAACTTACTTGATGGTTTAGAGAGTTTAGGTGATGAAAAACCTACTAATCCTTGAGTTTTTATTTCAAAACTCTAACAAGGATGATTATATAAACAAGTTTATGCCAAGATCTTGTAAAATTTATACTCCTTGCTCCTTGACCACCCTAAATCAAACACACCTCAAGAGAAATGAAGAGAAAAAGTTTACTTGTGCAAGAAAAGTGATTTTTGTGATAAATGAGTGAAAAAAAGTTTATTATATACTAAGAGACAATTGTTTGGTGAGTAATTAAGAAGGTTGGTGTAGTTTAGATATTTTAGGACTAGAGGGGGGGGGGGTTGGCCGGTCATAAAGGAGGGAAAAGGGGAGGGTTTGTCTTGGGTTTAATTTAAAAGGTTAGTAGTATTATGTAGTTAAGTTAGGTTTAGGTTTAATCGGGTACCGGGTTTGTTAGAAATAAATTTTATCGAAGTTATTCGGGACGTAATAGAGTCGTAAAAATTGTAAAAATATGTTGGGTACAAGTACGGAGAGTTTGGGTGATTATTGTTTAATTTTGGTGAAAACCGTCGTTATTAAGTTAAACGTACGATACGTAATAAATAAATTTCCAAAATACCGGGTAAATTAATATACCAATTTTTATATTATAAAAATGAGTATAAAAATGTATTGGGATCATAGTCGGGAGTGTCGGACATGTTAGACACTTTTATAGTTCGCGTATTAGTGTTTATTTAAAATAAACGTACGTAAATCGTTAATTGTACCAAAAGTATTAATTTATTTATCCTACGAGTGGAATAGTATGCAAGTGCCCTAATGATGATATGTCGACTATTTCTAGTCCGTATGAAATGTCCCTGATAATAATGCATGAATTCGCTCCTGAACCAATACGGTTACGCGAATTTGAACACTCGTAAACTAAATTTACGATGATATGAGTAATGCACGTGAATAGTGGTTTCCTCTCGGAAATGAATAGTGTCAGGTGAATAGTAAAATTGTCGAGGTTTGGAAAAATGACCTAAAATTACGGGTTGTGACAGACATTTCATGAAATCGTCGAGCAGACAATGCATATTCGGTGACAGTGTAGAAAACATCTTGAGCAATGCAATTAGCAATCAAGTTTTCATTCATAATGATAATGTTTTTCCTGTCAATTTCACTATATTTGAGATCAATTGCCAATTGTTTACCCTCATTTTCCACATCTTTGAAGATCTTTTTCACTTCAGTTACATCATTATTAATTGTCTTTTTAAGGCCCTCAAAGTGTTCTTTGAGAAGACTGAAAAATGGCATGACTTCAGTTAGGTAACATCATTTTGTTTGTTCAAATCCCCTTTCCCCTTCAGTAATCCCAGTTGGTGTAATTCTCTTTTTACATGTTTTCTCAAAATCATTAAACAGTTGACCTAGTACATATAATCCAATTAGAGTATTGCACTGTGTGGGAAGAGTAAATGGTACAAGGTGCATGGGCGTGTTCATAGGATAAACGGTTGGGTCGGCAATCCTAAAAATAGTTCGTGTGTTACCCACAAGTCTTTCAGCTTTCATTTTCTCAATGTCAATATTCCAAAAAACTTTCTCAGGAAGGATTTTCTTTTGAGGGACAAAAATAGCTGAATGATTATCATCAGTATAGTCATAGTGAAAGACAATATTATTTGCAATGCACAGGGGATCCTTTAATTGCTCAGCTAGTTTTTCTCTAGTTCTATCTTCCATTTTATCAATCTTGTCATAGGATCTCACATCAGGAGGGGCATGATTAGACTCAAACATAATGTTTGCATCATATAATGCAGGTTGAGCATCTATACCATTTCTAAGGAAGTTGGCCTTAGGTTTAGAGGCATCCTGTTCACTAAACTCATCGCTTAATTTCCTATGATTCTGCATCATTTGAGCAGATTGGATGGTTTGGCCTTGCGTGTACAACTTTTCTTCCAGTTTATTTTTCAACATTTTAAGATTGGAGAAATCATTTGAAAGTTTTGTTTCTTTGTCTTTGTAATCGTGTTTAAGCGAGGTTAACCCCTTTTGAATTTCCTGTTTTTGTTTAACAGTTTGATCCAATTGTTTTTTCAAAGACATTAATTCCTTTTTCAATGTTTCTTGTTTGGAATTATTTTCTGATATGTAAGCACGCATTTGCCATTCCATTTTCTGCTCTCGTTCATTAAGTTCAAATTTAGCACGCTGTTCGTATATAGTCACCTGATCCTTAAGGATGTTAAATCTAGTGGGCAAGGAATCATCGGGGCTGTATATAGTGTGCTCATGCAGCTCATGTTCACGAAAGTCAACAGAAGGTGCATCACTTGGTACAACTGGCAGTCCATTGTCATTCAAATACCTTTCATATGGGACAATATTAGTGTTTCCCATATCAATGGTATCTATGTTGTCAATATCCTTGAGTTGTACAAATTCACACACCCTCTGTGAATTGGTAGAGTTATTTTGGTTAAGTGATGTTGGTACCTCAGAGATGACAAAAGTGATGGAAGATCCAGACTGTTGTGGAGAGGAAACAGCTGTAGATAGATTAGCCATGAAGATGGTTTGAGCAGTGGGTTCATCATCAATATCAGAGTCAAATGCATCACAGTCTTCAACTTGGAAGATATTCGGATCATTGAGTGCTAAGTCTTGAACCGGTTGATCATCTACATCAGCATCAAATGTATTCCCGTCATCACCAGCCAGAAAGAGTAAGGCATCTTCATCCAAAACAATCCCTTTTTCTTGTTCCTGCATTAGCAACATCTTGTCTTTGAAGTATTCTGAGTTTTGTGGACACTTTGGTTGAGTGCAATTCCTAGCTATGTGACCCATTCCTCTACAGTTGTAGCATTTAGGTTGCCTGGCTTGTCCTTGAAGAGCATTACCGACTCTATAAGTCCCATTCCCAATACAAGCATTTCTTTGATTCAAATTCTGTCTTCTTTACACATTTTGCATCACAACTCTTCCATCCTCTATGACTGCCTGATTATGAGGATTTGATGAAGTCCGAAGTTGGTTATTAGTAGATGGAAGAGCTACCCTGAACTATTGAACCAACAATGAGACTTGGTTGGAAAGATTATCAATCATCATGTCAGTGTGGGAGTACCCAGAGTCCAGATGGGTGTTTAGGGCAGATGGAGAAAGGGTTGATGCTTGATAAGTGGACCTGGATAAAGGATGCTGTGGTTGAGGTGGATCAGTTGATGATTGATTAGGCTGCTGAACATTTGAGACGAAAGCAAGAGAGTCATTTGTAGTTGAAGGATTGAGTTTTTCCAGCATTAACCGATCATAAACAGCATGCTTCTTATGTTGTTGCAGATATGCATAGAGTTGTTCATGATTGGTATCCCTGAGACCTTTGTTGAGTTTAACAGCCGTAACAAACCTGTCCTATTCAGGTGCCATGTTGTTCACGAATTTGGAGTTAAGCTGAATGTTGGGCATTGTCATCTTGATGATTCTCATATCATTGACCAGCTTGTGAAATGTAACATAATAGTCAGTGATGCTTTCACCTGGATTCATTTTGAAGTGCTCAAATTCATCATATAGCTGAGACTCACGATCTTCTTTGGTTAACTCAAACCCTGCAAGAAGCATTTTCACATTATCCCAAACTGCTTTGGCTTCTGTGTTGTAGTTGATAAGTTTGTAGATATCTTTAGGAAGCCCTTGAATGACAATGTTCGATGCTCTGATGTCGGCATCATAGCGTTTCTTTTCTTCCTCAGATAGCTCATCATAGGTGCGAGGTCTGTTAGAGCCAACTACAGCAGGTTGGTCATCAGTAGCAGCAATCGTGTCTCTAGTTACTCCCATTTGAAAAGGTCCTTCATCGATGGATTTCAAAATGGTTACCCCGTTTTCCTTTGCTAAATAGTAAAGACGAATCCTTTGTGCCCATGATTCATAGTCGGTCCTGTCCAGCATTGGAGGACGAGTATCCGACCCTGTAGCCTGAATGTCATCAGAGGAAGTGCTTGCCATGCTGTGGAAAGTGAGTAAGTCCTAGTAGCAAGTTACAAACACAAGTGTATTTCGTGTTTTGTTGCAACAAGTCGAATTACAACCGCTCCACAGAAAACAAGTCAAGTCGTAAGATTAGCCTCACAACGTCAAGTTAATGTTGAAATAACAAGTCAAGTCGTAAGATTAGCCTCACAACATCAAGTTACTGTAGAAATAGTTGTAACAACTTAAGTCGCAACAGCGCACAAGTTTCACTAATGTAACAGAACCAATTCGCTAACACCACTCAACAAGTAACCACAAGCTAGACCAATTAGCCAAGAATAACACAACTCGCTAAGTCCTCAACTCGCTAGACACACCAAATCTCTGAAGTAGATCAACTCACCACAAAAATAGTTCAACTCGCTACAAGTGCACTAATTCGCTAGAAGAGATCACCACGCTAAGACGTATCAACCCTCTAACTACACCTACTCGCTGAACTAAACAACTCGCTAGTCAGCTCAAACCGCTGACTCTGTCAACACTCTGAATCTGATTAACTCGCTACACACTGGAACAACTCGCTAGTGTAATCAACACACTGGAAATAGCTCAACACGCTGGATGGGATCAACTCGCTATGCAGTATCAAATCGCTAGTCTTACCAACTCGCTAGAATAATAAGATAGAAGTGTCACTATCTAGCGAATTGGTTTTATACCCCAAAATAGCAAAATGCCAAACCGCTATTCTCAACTCGCTGAATAAAACTATCAACTCTCTACGAGAAATTGTCAACTCGCAGGTAAGAATAACACCACAAATTTCACGTTTTTACCAAACAAATTAAAGATTCAACCACTCCAAATGCAAACCTAAGAACTTATGACTCAACTAATCAAGAAAGTACAAGAGAAACTACAAGAATAACATCAAACGAAACCCAACTAGTGTGAAAACCACTAATATGGTTCGAACCAACCAAAGACACCACTCCAAGCTATAGATTCGAGCATACCACTGATCCTAGGATAGAACCATGGCTCTTGATACCAATTGTAATAAACTCTAATGAAAGAACATGTATGGAATGATGTTTAGGATGATTAAATGTGTAGATTTCTAGAGAGAAGTTAGAGTGAGAAAGTGATGGAACCTTTGAGAGAAAAACCTGTGAAAGGTTAGATTGCAATGAAAGGTCCAACCCCTTCCAAGCTAGGGAAGGGGTATTTATACTTACAGACAAACTCCCCCTGAAACGGGCTATGGAGCGAGCTGACAGAGGGTAAAGACCCCACCCGACTCCACTAATACTAACTAATACTAAACTACGTTCTAACTAATATGATAAATACTACGAGCTACAATATGCTAAACTACACTCGGGGTGACCGAGTCTTCATATGAATAAAAGTATTCCTAACAACTATGGGGTCTAGGAGATCCATGGTGGGTCATATGAATCTTAGACATCCATCATATGCGTATTACATGGGTTATAGCTTTTAGCTTGGCCATATGTAACGTGGACTTATTTTGTGTGATTTGTGTTTGTGGAAGCTGCAAAGTTTGAGGTAAGTTCATAGTCACTTTTTACTTGATTTTAAACTTGGGATGGGAATGATGCTTGTGTTTATTTGTTTTGAGTTACTGTGATTATGTGTGTTTTAAAAGCTTGGACTTATAATGTTATCGTATGAATGCTGTATGTGATGATAATGCTATGTGGTTTGGATGATGTGATGATAATGCTGTGTGGTCCAATTGGGGGGGAGTATCCAATTGGAGAGTAATAACTCCTACTTACTATAATGTTGTGTGGTTTATATGGGATTCAATTAGGAGGATGCTTATCCTGTTGCTTGCGCATGCGACCTAATTGAGGACGAAATGGGAGCGGGGGTCACGTTCTGGCCCGAATGTTGTGATGTGTATTCAATTGGGAGGATGCTCATCCTGTTGCTCGCGCATGCGACCTAATTGATGTTGAAATGGGATCGGTGGACACGTTCCGTCCAAATGGTTGCCTTTATGTGTGTTGGTTGCCTTGTGAATACGTGTAGCTTGTATGATAACTATAATTATTTGTCCAACAATGTTTTATAATCACAGTGAATCGGTTTCCTATTGTGTGTGAGTCTTAAACCTATGAATCTCACCAACATTATGTTGACGTTTTAAGCATCATTTTCAGGTGAGCTTTCTAAGGATAAGATAGAAGGATGTGATTAGACGAGACCTTAGTTGCATTGGAAGTGGTTCATCATCTATGTTTGGATATTTACTAATTGTTTTGGATTATTTTTAGGAATTAAATATTCCATAGATTTGATGATCAGAAACAAGAAGAATGAAACAAGAAGAATACTGAAATGATAAGCAAAATCTGCTGAAATGTGTTTCTGCTAAAGTATGTTTCTGCTGATGTATGCTGCTAGTGCATTTCTGCTGATAAATGCTGCTAGTGCATTTCTGCTGATGGATTCTGCTGATTGACACTGCTGCTAATCAATGAGTCGTACTACTGAATGGATAAGGATGAAGAAGATATTATGTGCATAAAAGTCAAGTATATCCTCTAGATAATATCTTTCATCAGTCATCAAATTGAACACTCTAAATGATATGTAAACATAGATACGTGTTGTATCTTAAATGACTGACATCCTAGTCATAACCTAGATAGTATATGACAAAGCTTATCAATTTTGTAATGATCTCCTTTGTTCTATAAAAAGGAGATCACACCCCTTTAGATAAAGCATGTTTCACAGTGAAACAAAGTGAACATCACCAAGGTGCTTCGTACTTACAAATTACAACAACATGAAGTGTGTTAAAATGTAAGCACCTAAAAGAGTGTGTATGGGAACATAGACAAGGGGTCTGTTGTTGTTAGGTTTGTTTAGCCTCAAGGATCTTTGATCCCTGTTAGATTGTAAACCGTGCTATACTTGATCACATAGCATTAGGGCTAGTTGGAATAACAAACGGAGAAGTTAGAAAAACCTTGTTGTGATAATATTGTTTCTTTCATAGAATATTCCGTCAATATTATCATTGTGCTCGTAATAGCCAAATTCCTAGATCAAAGGCTTAACATCCTAGAGCCCATAAATAATCATCACAAAAACTTATTGTTTAGGTACAAATAAGTTTTTCACAATTGGTATCAGAGTGGGGGGGGGGGGGGGCTCTGGATCTAGGTAAAGAAAAGGTTTTTGTTAAAGAGCGAAGAAGAAAGAAGAAAAATTCATTTTTTTCTTAATTTTTCGCAACTTTCTAAAGAGCAGTTTTACAAAGGTTATAGCTCATTCGTTAACCGTTGGATTGGGCTAAAAATTTTGTTGAAGATTCTTGGCATATCAAGGTAGATTCTCACCAGAGGGATCTTCAATCTAAGCTTCAGATGGCAAGATATGCATCGTTGAAAATTGCTGCAGAAACAGTTGAGGTATGGTCGAATTTTTGGTTTTCTTTCTTGGTTTACACACACAAAGGGGAAGAATCACACACAGAAGAGAGTTGGTTCTTAAAAGATAAAAAGGCTTGTTTATCAAGTTATTATTGGTAAAGAAAGTTATTTGTTCCTTATTTGAAGATGAAGTGAAAATTTTCAAGGTTGTGTTCTTATCATATCTTAAGGTGATGTGTACACTTTAAAGATAACTTGTTCATTCGTTCAAGTGACTACGAAATGACAAACACTTAAAGGAGTTACATTGTAGTGCTCAGTGTCTCATAGAAGATGAGTTTATTGTCATGAGATTGCGGTCTCCCTATACATCGAAGATGGGTATACGTTCGAAGTCAGATTCAGTACAAGATATAAGACACAAGGTTGGTTTCTTTCACTTCAGCATCAAGTTAGTAATGATTGGTTTTTCTTCATCAAGTCATAAAAGCCTACAGAAATGGAGATTCAAATGGTTAACATATGGGTTTCAAGGGAAGCTTAAATGTTCAAGTGTTCAACCATTTATTATATATGTGCATCACCAAAGGGAAAGTTATTGATTCTTACTACTGTTAATTATTATTGCTACTGATGGTTTAGATTTTTACTGTCTCAAGTTCATTTTTAGTGCGGAAAACTTAATGGAGGGTAATTTGAGATAATAGAAGGATAGATTGGATGTGCAGTATTAGTTCATAGTTGTAAAGATCATATTTGTAATATTCTCTATTTGTTGATAACAAAAAGGGGAAGAGATGTAAAACCCACATTTTCATGTCCTGATTTAAATGACTAAAATACCCTCCAGTTTGAAATTTTGAATAATGAAGTACGTTTACCAAACAAACCCGTAAAATCCCAAACGAAAAAAAAATTATTTATAATTAACCTAAAGTATTTACGAGATAAGATTTGAACTTTATACAACATATTAAATTACAAGACTTATGATATACATGATTTAAAACTAAGTCACATTGCTAATATGCTAGACGCCTAACACAACTGAACTTTTGATTTACACAAATAAGAGCCAATATTATATCTTAGTACATTATCAACTTAAAATAGGCAAGAGCAAATCACAATCCCTTCATATACGGCATTCTTGATTTCACCCTATCTCATTCACACGGTTTCTCCCCTCTCCCTTTAATAACCGAATATCACTTTTAATGTGCTCAGAAAATAAAACCTAAGACTCTCTAAACAAAACAAAATACGAGCGTGGGATTGAGTCTTGTTCGGGTTTGTGTTTCATATATATACCTTTAGAAGTGAGTTTCGTTCATCTGCGTACGTGTAAGTTTTGTACATGGCGAGGGTTTGGATTCGATCTAACTCTATTGATTCTTGGTCTCGCCCTCGTGTTCTTGATTTGGCCTAAATCATGTTGTTGTGATCTTTGGTTCATGTTGATCGATCATCTCTGTCTCATTCGTTGGGGGTGTTTAAATCGACTTAGACTCGGTTAACAGTTAACTGTTGGCTGTTCGAGTCCGGTTTTCGTGCCGAGTTTCGGTTCGCGTTGGTGTTACTCGGGTACGTTCGAGTCCAGATGATGGTTGTGATTTGTACGTGCGGCAGATCATGCACATTAAATCTTATGTTCATGTGCGAATGGAGTTCTAGTTCGGATCGGGTCGCGCTTCGTTCACATGAGTAGAGGTTTTGGTTTTCGATGGCTGGTCGTTTCGAGTTCGTGTTTGGTTTCGAGCTCGGTCTTCGTTTCTATTCTATCCTTGATAGCTTGAGGTAATCTCGAATCACACTCAGGTTCTATCTACTAATATCGTACTTCATCTCGTTAGTATATTATTCATGGCTTGAAGTTTATAGATGATGAAATTCCATTTGTGCATGAAATAAAAAACGACATGTCATGGTCTATCAATTGTCAATTTACATTTTTGGTCCTTGAACTATAAAACCATTTACAAATATATTCCACAAGTTACACCATTTTTATAATTATACTTTTCTATGAAATAATGAAACCACATTTGGTTGACGTCTAATGATTTTGAGCATAAATATGATGTTTTGATGCAAGGATGATGCTTAAAAAAAAATTTGAATAGTTATTATAACTTGGTGTCTCTTAATATATATAAAGAAAGCATGACAATACGAAAAACTATGTTGTTACTAATGCCGATTTTTAGAAGGATTTGAATATACTTAATAAGTTTAAATGTGTCTTTTAAAAGTCAGCTCTTGACTACAGAGTAAATAATCCTTGCTTTGTTTAAAAGGCTAGTCATGGGGTTATACTCATTACAGTTTTACGGTTTCGAACATAATATATCTCGTCTTAAAATACACGTATAACATCCTTTTAATGTTTTGATTATTGAATTTAATTCAATCTTGTATATTAACCCTAAACTATTATATATTGTCATAATTAAACCCTAAACTATAATAAAGACTATTTTGCATAATTAACCTACTTAAAATGTTATTGTAATTAAATTTGGCTGAACTTACTAATTTGGGAAAGCAGCCATAAAAGGAAAATTACTTAAAATAGGAAGCCAACTAAAACAAGTAATCTGATTTAAAATAAGTTATTAATAATAAGCCGATCATTAATTCGTGTAGATTCGCTGAAGAAGGAGTAACTTTCGATCTTTATGATGTGTTTGCACTTGCGGTTAAGGTACAGATATTCCGTACTCTTTCAGCAAGAGTACAACTTCTTTCTCTCTCATGACCTTTTCTCTCTCTCTCTCTCTCTCTCTCTCTCTCTCTCTCTCTCTCTCTCTCTCTCTCTCTCTCTCTCTTATATTGGTTGATATTGAACCCTTGATATTGAACCCTTGATATTGAACCCTTGATATTGAGCCTTGATATTGACCCTTGATATTGAACCTTGATATTGACCTTGATAATTGAACCTTGACTTGAACCCTTGATTATGACTTGACCACTTGTACATGACATTGAACCATGAACCCTTGACCCATCAGTATTTTACCCAGGAGCTACTTGTTGTGGAGTAGCCACAACCATAGCATTGATGCACCAATGTTATGTACTCTAGTGTGGTTGGAGAGATGTACTACACCGTCCCTGATTCTTGTGATCTACTGCTGCTATGATTATTATGATTATTGTTATTGGCCAGCAGGGGAGTATGGATGCATCCTAGATTTGTCTTGACTTGTCTTGGGCTATGGCCATCTTGATTATGATATGGACTACATGATATATATTACTTGGTGACTGGGCGTGTGTGCATTACAGCCCCTCACATCTTGGGAGTTGATCACTCCATCTTGGGATACTTGACTTGAAATACTTGACTTGATATTTGTGTGCCTGGGGTTTAAATACTGATAGCCTTGACACTTGACACCTGATAGCCTTGACCCTTGACACTTGACACCTGATAGCCTTGACCCTTGACACTTGACACCTGATAGCCTTGACCCTTGACACTTGACACCTGATAGCCTTGACACTTGATACTTGACACTTGACACTTGATACTTGATACCTAATACTTGATACTTGACACTTGATACTTGACCTTGCAAACTATTGATACTTGATCTTGCTTAATTCTTGGAAACCTTGAAACTTGGTAACCTTTGACACTATACTTAAACCCTTGACATTATACTTGACGATCCTTGAAACTAGTTAATCATTGCTATTACACTTGACGATTCGGGATACTTAACCTTGATGACTTTTCATATTTAACCTTGAAAATTCTTTGATATACCTTGTGACACCATATGTAATTTCTATTCATACTCTCTTATCTTATTACTTGATGTGCTTGTTATCATCATATCTGTTCACTGAGCTTTTTATGCTCAGCCGCGTTTTCTTTTCCATGCGGCAGGTACTTAAGCTAGGATGTGGGGTTTTGCTTTGGGGATGAGAGAGTGTGGACCAAACTTAGAGTTCCCTTATATTATGGACATGGTTTTATTATTGTAATTCCCTTATTTTGGAATTCATTTGTAACCTTGTACTCATTGTATTATTAAAGTATAAAGCTTGTGTTTTGCTCTATTGGATACTATTTATTGTGATATCTTTACCCTTGACGGGTTGGGGTGTTATAATTTATGGTATCAGAGACCAGGCTGACGACTTATAATACATAACCTGGACCTGTGAGTTTTGGACCATTAGGTTTCCACTGTAGGAACATTGGAGAACACTTGAAAACTTGATTTAGGATTTCTTCCCTATGCAAACTTAAGTTTAAACTTGTGAGGATTGGGTAGATATTAGGTTTCCTTCGGTGTACTTTCCCCTTTCGTATTTTTCCTCGACTTCCTTATTTTGACCAATTGGTAACCGTTCAGATGGTTAAATCTCGTCGCTCTGGATCACCTGACGAAAACCCGAAGAAAATGGTAACTCATGCCATTAAGGATACCTCAAGACATATCTGGCACGTATGAAGGAGTAAGGGGACTACTGTTGATGCTACGGGCTGCCAGAAGATGGATGACAAGGAGAAAGAGATGTGCGGAACTAAAGTAAATGATAACTATGGTATTAACACCAAGTATTGTGGAAAGTGCCACAAGTCTGTGGAAGAAGAAGAGAGAGATCGCAAAAGTGGTTTTGCTAGCCGCCTTTTGCCGCAACACGAGAATAACAGGAATGGTTGGATTAGTGATAGGAAGGAAGAGAAAGAAGAGAATGATGTAGACTCCGATCTAGAGTCTACAGCGGCCAGCCGTATAATCCAAATTGAACGAAGGAAATTTGTGATCGTGAACTAGTTCCTTTTACTCTTCTGTTTAGCCTATACCAGACTTTGAATTTCATTTCCATTTCCAAGTTACTCTGATAATATTGAAGTTTTGAATTAAGTTTCCCCTTTGTGAGTTTTGCTATGGCAATCCTGTTTGTGTTCATCAACTAATTGTAATGGGAATTTTGATGATTTTGGAAGTATTGGTATGATGGTTTTGCACCCTAAATTGATTGACCTGATAGATTCCATTACTTTCGGAAAATTTTCATCTTTTTATTTGATTCCATTGACGATGTTGACAACTAGTATCCCACGCGTATCACTTTGACAACAATACAATGTTCACATTCGCAATGAGGCACATTTGGGCTAAGAAGCTGAAACAAACTTCCAACCTTTTCGAATAGCTGACTTGTCCGCCTAAAGACTCTTGATAAACCTTACACTTGATCCTAATTCGTGAACTATCCGTCTGGTTTGATGAATGTAGTTACAATTCTGTTTACCTTGATATAATTTTGGACCTACCCTTGAAAATCCGTTCCCGATGACTTCACTTGAAAGACTGAAGAAACAAATGAAAGAACTTCTAAGAAATGGGTTACTAACCAAGAGTACGCCGTGAAGTATATCAGTTTTATTGGTGAAGAAGAGGAGAGACGACGTAGAGTGAACGTGAAGGTTTCTTAAGATGATTGTGAGGCCGTAATTGTATTTCGTGATAATAAGTTAACTATTCCAATTGTATTGGCTATCACGTCAACTATTTTCGTGTACATGATGAGGTTATCTTTTCGTGAATATTTGGAGAAATTGTATAGTACGACATTGTGGTATGTTTTGAAATGGAGTTATGAGTGGAGGTTATTTTGAAATCGCTTTCCGTATTCATGACGACTACTATGACGGTTAGTGACGCTAATGGTATTAGCTAAAGCTCTGACCATCTTGTGAAACTGAGAAATACCGTTTTCTCGTGAGTACTTGAACAAACAGTCATGGTATGATGTAATAGTACATTCGAAGACGAGAAAGGACATGGAAACTATTTTGTACCTTGTTGAAATTTGGCGACCACTTGTGCATTTTGGGGAGATAGATAATTGTTGGACAATGGTGTTCTTAGATTAGAATATCTCTTTAAATTCCGCAAGATCTGAAATTTGCACCAAGTGATCAAGACCGACAATAAATTTGAAACTCTAGTCTTTTAAATCTTACAGAAGAATCTTGGAAGATGATTGCCAGTTTGCGTCAACTAGAAACTTATGAGAAGATTAACTTCACTACCTGACCTGGAATTGTCAACAACAGTGGCTACCATGAAGAGTGAAGACACTCCTTACAAGACAGAAGTGTTGACGATGCAGGGAACAAGAGCTGGGCAAAGTGGCGAACCTGGAGCTGATGAAGACATGCAGTTTCACTTCCCTATTCATCTTGGTTGTACTAAGATGAATTAAGAGTGGAAGCAGACTGGATGATGAAGAAATTTAAAGGTCGTGTCAGAATTTGCATTACTCCATCGCATTCCAAGAAGAACTGCAGAAGGCTTGATGAATCAGACTCAAGATCACAGTTTTGTGTCATTTCCAGATTGATAGACAAAAGAAGATAGATTGCTTGGACTTGAAGACATTTGATGTAGTATTGGTGATCTTTGGAACAAACCATTTTGTTGTTTGAAAGAGTTGATTGTGTGGAAGATGAAGTTTATGTTAACTAATGCTCACTCTTGTTAAATTCTTGAGTTTCGTTACTTGGTAATGTGATCCTTGGATGATTTAGGTTCTCCAATATCATCTCTGTTTCGTGTTCATTCTGCGTATGCTTGATATTAGTCTTGTTTTGGAAATTTGGTAAATTTTGGGAAGATGGATGCTTTTGAGACAACGTACCTTGATTGTTGATATGTTAGAACTCCGTTACTCTTGCGAGTAGTCTTTTTTTCCTCTAGTTATTCATTGAGACTTCCGCTGTCTTGTTATTGGATGTTCCTCTTGGTTATGACGTTTGATGTCGGTTGACTTCTTAGGTGATAGAAGTAATAGGTGAACTAAGATTGACTTGTTTGTTTACGACTCATGATAAAGTATGACCATCATGAGAGCATATTTATATGATGCTAGTATTATGACGCCAGGCCAACGTGATAATACTCACATCATATAACGTGCACTTATTGTGGTCATAGGATATCTTGGGGAGTATCTAAGAAGTTTAGAATTTGATCTCCGCTGAATTTTCTGTGACTTGTGAGACTTTAGGTTCATTCTACCTATGCGTTGACTCTGCAATTGTTCGTAAGATAATTGGATAAATTTGAACTCTCTATTTTGCATTATGTTGTCCTCGATACATTCATCAGCAATCTTAAACTCTTGTAGAGAACCCTACTTCTTGATACAGTTAACTTGACTTGAAAGTTTGTTCGCAATCCCATAAGAGCTTTTCAGAAGATAAAATTTTCATCCTCTACATATGGTGTCATACCCTTGTGGTCAGATTCAACCAGATATATCAATTCCAGAAAAAAAAAATAAAAAAAAAAGGGAAGCCATTCTTGATAGACGGGAGAGAGTCATGAGAAATAAGTTTTTTGTTTTGTTGAAGTTCCTTGGAAGAACCATCCACCACGTGAGGCGACCTGGGAGACCGAGGAGTCTAGGCGAGCCAGCTACCCCCATTTTTCCTTTGTAGTCTGGTAGACCTTCGTTTTGTTTCGATGCCTTATTCTTTCTTTCATTTTCGCGGACGAAAATTCTTTTGAGAGGGGAATAGTTGTAAAACCCACATTTTCATGTCCTGATTTAAATGACTAAAATACCCTCCAGTTTGAAATTTTGAATAATGAAGTACGTTTACCAAACAAACACGTAAAATCCCAAACGAAAAAAAAAATTATTTATAATTAACCAAAAGTATTTACGAGATAAGATTTGAACTTTATACAACATATTAAATTACAAGACTTATGATATACATGATTTAAAACTAAGTCACATTGCTAATATGCTAGACGCCTAACACAACTGAACTTTTGATTTACACAAATAAGAGCCAATATTATATCTTAGTACATTATCAACTTAAAATAGGCAAGAGCAAATCACAATCCCTTCATATACGGCATTCTTGATTTCACCCTATCTCATTTACACGGTTTCTCCCCTCTCCCTTTAATAACCGAATATCACTTTTAATGTGCTCAGAAAATAAAACCTAAGACTCTCTAAACAAAACAAAATACGAGCGTGGGATTGAGTCTTGTTCGGGTTTGTGTTTCATATATATACCTTTAGAAGTGAGTTTCGTTCATCTGCGTACGTGTAAGTTTTGTACATGGCGAGGGTTGGATTCGATCTAACTCCATTGATTCTTGGTCTCGCCCTCGTGTTCTTGATTTGGCCTAAATCATGTTGTTGTGATCTTTGGTTCATGTTGATCGATCATCTCTGTCTCATTCGTTGGGGGTGTTTAAATCGACTTAGACTCGGTTAACAGTTAACCGTTGGCTGTTCGAGTCCGGTTTTCGTGCCGAGTTTCGGTTCGCGTTGGTGTTACTCGGGTACGTTCGAGTCCAGATGATGGTTGTGATTTGTACGTGCGGCAGATCATGCACATTAAATCTTATGTTCATGTGCGAATGGAGTTCTAGTTCGGATCGGGTCGCGCTTCGTTCACATGAGTAGAGGTTTTGGTTTTCGATGGCTGGTCGTTTCGAGTTCGTGTTTGGTTTCGAGCTCGGTCTTCGTTTCTATTCTATCCTTGATAGCTTGAGGTAATATCGAATCACACTCAGGTTCTATCTACTAATATCGTACTTCATCTCGTTAGTATATTATTCATGGCTTGAAGTTTATAGATGATGAAATTCCATTTGTGCATGAAATAGAAAACGACATGTGATGGTCTATCAATTGTCAATTTACATTTTTGGTCCTTGAACTATAAAACCATTTACAAATATATTCCACAAGTTACACCATTTTTATAATTATACTTTTATATGAAATAATGAAACCACATTTGGTTGACGTCTAATGATTTTGAGCATAAATATGATGTTTTGATGCAAGGATGATGCTTAAAAAAAAATTTGAATAGTTATTATAACTTGGTGTCTCTTAATATATATAAAGAAAGCATGACAATATGAAAAACTATGTTGTTACTAATGCCGATTTTTAGAAGGATTTGAATATACTTAATAAGTTTAAATGTGTCTTTTAAAAGTCAGCTCTTGACTACAGAGTAAATAATCCTTGCTTTGTTTAAAAGGCTAGTCATGGGGTTATACTCATTACAGTTTTACGGTTTCGAACATAATATATCTCGTCTTAAAATACACGTATAACATCCTTTTAATGTTTTGATTATTGAATTTAATTCAATCTTGTATATTAACCCTAAACTATTATATATTGTCATAATTAAACCCTAAACTATAATAAAGACTATTTTGCATAATTAACCTACTTAAAATGTTATTGTAATTAAATTTGGCTGAACTTACTAATTTGGGAAAGCAGCCATAAAAGGAAAATTACTTAAAATAGGAAGCCAACTAAAACAAGTAATCTGATTTAAAATAAGTTATTAATAATAAGCCGATCATTAATTCGTGTAAATTCGCTGAAGAAGGAGTAACTTTCGATCTTTATGATATGTTTGCACTTGCGGTTAAGGTACAGATATTCCGTACTCTTTCAGCAAGAGTACAACTTCTTTCTCTCTCATGACCTTTTCTCTCTCTCTCTCTCTCTCTCTCTCTCTCTCTCTCTCTCTCTCTCTCTCTCTCTTATATTGGTTGATATTGAACCCTTGATATTGAACCCTTGATATTGACCTTGATAATTGAACCTTGACTTGAACCCTTGATTATGACTTGACCACTTGTACATGACATTGAACCATGAACCCTTGACCCATCAGTATTTTACCCAGGAGCTACTTGTTGTGGAGTAGCCACAACCATAGCATTGATGCACCAATGTTATGTACTCTAGTGTGGTTGGAGAGATGTACTACACCGTCCCTGATTCTTGTGATCTACTGCTGCTATGATTATTATGATTATTGTTATTGGCCAGCAGGGGTGTATGGATGCATCCTAGATTTGTCTTGACTTGTCTTGGGCTATGGCCATCTTGATTATGATATGGACTACATGATATATATTACTTGGTGACTGGGCGTGTGTGCATTACAGCCCCTCACATCTTGAGAGTTGATCACTCCATCTTGGGATACTTGACTTGAAATACTTGACTTGATATTTGTGTGCCTGGGGGTTAAATACTGATAGCCTTGACACTTGACACCTGATAGCCTTGACCCTTGACACTTGACACCTGATAGCCTTGACCCTTGACACTTGACACCTGATAGCCTTGACCCTTGACACTTGACACTTGACACCTGATAGCCTTGACCCTTGACACTTGACACCTGATAGCCTTGACACTTGATACTTGACACTTGACACTTGATACTTGATACCTAATACTTGATACTTGACACTTGATACTTGACTCTTGGTACTTGACCTTGCAAACTATTGATACTTGATCTTGCTTAATTCTTGGAAACCTTGAAACTTGGTAACCTTTGACACTATACTTAAACCCTTGACATTATACTTGACGATCCTTGAAACTAGTTAATCATTGCTATTACACTTGACGATTCGGGATACTTAACCTTGATGACTTTTCATATTTAACCTTGAAAATTCTTTGATATACCTTGTGACACCATATGTAATTTCTATTCATACTCTCTTATATTATTACTTGATGTGCTTGTTATCATCATATCTGTTCACTGAGCTTTTTATGCTCAGCCGTGTTTTCTTTTCCATGCGGCATGTACTTAAGCTAGGATGCGGGGTTTTGCTTTGGGGATGAGAGAGTGTGGACCAAACTTAGAGTTCCCTTATATTATGGACATGGTTTTATTATTGTAATTCCCTTATTTTGGAATTCATTTGTAACCTTGTACTCATTGTATTATTAAAGTATGAAGCTTGTGTTTTGCTCTGTTGGATACTATTTATTGTGATATCTTTACCCTTGACGGGTTGGGGTGTTACAAGAGATGTGGTGGATAGCATAAATTAAGGGGAAGACTGTACAGTTTCATTCATGGTGAGATTTAGTTATCTCAATTTCTCTACTTCGTCTAGGGAAATTCGTACAAGAATGTTTTTGTTTTGTAATCATCAAATAGGGGAAGATTGTTAGGAATTAAATATTCCATAGATTTGATAATCAGAAATAAGAAGAATGAAACATGAAGAATACTGAAATGATAAGCAAAATCTGCTGAAATGTGTTTCTGCTGAAGTATGTTTCTGCTGATGTATGCTGCTAATGCATTTCTGCTGATAAATGCTGCTAGTGCATTTCTGCTGATGGATTCTGCTGATTGACACTGCTGCTAATCAATGAGTCATACTACTGAATGGATAAGGATGAAGAAGATATTATGTGCCTAAAAGTCAAGTATATCCTCTAGATAATATCTTTCATCAGTCATCAAATTGAACACTCTAAATGAGTTGTAAACATAGATACGTGTTGTATCTTAAATGACTGACATCCTAGTCATAACCTATATAGTAGATGACAAAGCTTATCAATTTTGTAATGATCTCCTTTGTTCTACAAAAAGGAGATCACACCCCTTTAGATAAAGCATGCTTCACAGTGAAACAAAGTGAACATCACCATGGTGCTTCGTACTTACAAATTACAACAACATGAAGTGTGTTAAAATGTAAGCACCTAAAAGAGTGTGTGTGGGAACATCAGACAAGGGGTCTGTTGTTGTTAGATTTGTTTAGCCTCAAGGATCTTTGATCCCTGTTAGATTGTAAACCGAGCTATACTTGATCACATAGCATTGGGGCTAGTTTGAATAACAAACGGAGAAGTTAGAAAAACCTTGTTGTGATAATATTGTTTCTTTCATAGAATATTCCGTCAATATTATCATTGTGCTCGTAATAGCCAAATTCCTAGATCAAAGGCTTAACATCCTAGAGCCCATAAATAATCATCACAAAAGCTTATTGTTTAGGTACAAATAAGTTTTTCACAATTATGTTTTGGTAATTTTGTTTTGGGGTATTGTTACGACACATCGTGTCTGTACTTGCTCTATTTTATGCATGTAGTTATTCTCTATATAGACACCATGTGTTGTGATGATATCCATGAAGTTACTCACTCGCGTTTCCGCCTTGGCGAGGTGTGACAGTCCATTTTGGTTAAACATGTCATTAACTTGATCCATGTATGAAAATGAAACATATGGGTTCCATGACTGACTCCTCCCAAACCAACCTCTTAACAAGGTGTGGTCAATAGGTCTAGCAGTGAGGGAGTAGTGATCAATTTATGATCCGTTGAAAGCACAGTGTGTTCACGGGTCGTTATGTCCCAACAAGGCTGAAATTGTATTTTGAAAACGTTTAAGTGATTCAGTAATTGAGGAAAGTAACAGATAATGATTTAGATTGGATTACACTACTGGAAATGATTAAATTAAGCTAAGTAAACAATATTAACAATTACAAGATTACAGATGTGTATAAACGTAAACCAAATTAAAAACATATATGATTGCGTACGGAGAAAAAAGTGAGTTTTAAGCCAAAATAAACTAGAGGGGGTGAAAATGACTTTTTTATAAACTTAATATTAAAAGAAAATTTTACCAAAAAGAAAATTATTTTTTTTATTATCTTATTATCTAATATTAATTAAAAGCTATTTAATAATTAACTAAAACTAATTTAAACATAATTTAAATTAAGAAAAATAATAAAGAAACTTAGAAAATTATGGAAATTTTTATAAAACTAATTAACCATTACAAGAATCGTAAAAAATTATAAAAAGTTTATAAAAATTATATATGAACTAATTTATTAATTATTTACTTAAATAGTAATTAAAACCTATTCAAACTAAATTAATTATAGAAAATACTAAATGAATAGTAAAAATTATGAAAATTTTTCTAGAAATACTTTATTAATTATAAAAGCTAAGAAAAATATAATAAGATACTTTTGCTTATAAATAAGCAGAAAAGAAATTTATTTTTGGCTTTTTTGATTAATACTAATTAAACTTAAATTAATTATAATAAATAATTAATAAACTCAGGAAATTATGAAAATTTTTCTGAAACTATTTTAATACATAAGAAACTTAGGAAAAATATAAAATTTGAATTTTCTTTTTGAAAAAGCTGAAAATAGGCCAAATGGCTTAAATAAAAGCTATCACTTCATTTATATTTTTGGCTTTTCTTATTTTTCTTTTACAAATCTAGTTTATTACTGAAAATAAGCAACTTTTATAAAACAAATTTATTGAAGCTTTAAAATAAGCAGTGTGCAAACCAAAGAGCTTAATAGAAAGCTTATTAGGACTTTTTGAGGGATTTTTGATAAAATAAGCTACAAACAAGCTACAAAGGGTAAAATAAGCTATAACCAAATGAAATGCATGTAAAATAAGCCAAAACTACTGAATAAGTACACTGAATAAGCCAAGAAGATCAAATAAGCAAAACCAAAACCACTCAGACCAAATAGGCCAAAATGAGGCACTTGCAGCCCTTTGTGGGGCCCACAGGGGTGATTGGAGGTCCAATGTAAGGGTTGATATCAAAAGATTGTCTGAAGGGCTTTCCAATAAGACAGTTTTAAAGGGATGGGGCCTACAAATAAGCTCTAGGAGGGCTTGTGAAGTTGGGTGATTTGCACTGGGTGCACAGGGTGTTGGGTATGGTCAGCGCAACTAGCAAGGTCCAATAAGCTATGGGCAAGGTGTCTTAAAGCCAAAATAAGCAAAAACCTAACAAGTTAGATTAGTAAGCTTCTTAAAAATCCAGGGTTCTAGGGGTGGGGTCCACAGGTGAGCATTTGGTGAGCTTGGGAAAATGGGATAAAATCATGGTGCAAGGGAGTTTTCTTCCCTGCAGGCTTAAATAAGCAGATGAATAAGCCCTTAAATAAAATCCTATAAGTAGATTCCACAAGTTCAGCCTTGGATATTTTATCCTCCAAAAAGATCAGGGCTTATTTATGAAAACAAAAATCATGAAAATTCTTGCAAAATTGAGATTTTCTTAAAACTATGCAATTTGACTTTTTAGATAAAACACATAAGTTGACTATTATGAACTTAGATCCTAATTTACTGACTTGTTATGTTATATTGGGCTAATGAGAGGTGATATTAAGCTAAGTATCCAACTAATGAGCTAAAATGATGAAAATGATACTTAAATTCCTAACAGTGAACAAATGAGATGTGATTAAGGGTTATTTTGACTTTATTACAAGTAGCTACTGAATTTTATATTAGGAATGAGCTAGTATGAACTAAAGTGACATGTAACAACAATAAACAACAACTCAAATAACACTGATTACAACTAACATAGAAAATCCAAACAGTCCTTAGTAAATACTTATTTTTAATTATCAAAGCAAATGATTGACTTAGACCTCGATACTGATTCCAAACTTTATATTATGATGTAATAACCAAATTAAGCATAGGAACAACAATCTAACTGATGAGTGCTCAAACACTCATCATTTTTA
This sequence comes from Artemisia argyi, assembly GCA_030686995.1. Classification (NCBI taxonomy): domain Eukaryota; kingdom Viridiplantae; phylum Streptophyta; class Magnoliopsida; order Asterales; family Asteraceae; genus Artemisia; species Artemisia argyi. Next base: position 137,693,331 of record CM060699.1, read on the forward strand.
GTCAAATCTGAACTGCAAAACATACAAAAACACTCAGAAATGCATCAAAATACTAAAAATATTTCAAAACTGTGTTTTATATGTTTTAGATGCAAAATGAGCAAAAACAAATGAAAAACGTACAAAGTTTGCAAAATTGGCAGTTTCAGTCCCCCAACTTTCATAAAATTACAAAATTAGTCCCTGGTCATTCAAAATATGAAAAATTATCACCAAAGGTCCTTTTACAATCATAAGTTGTCATATTTAGTCCTTTGGTGAAAAATTGGAAAAGTTTTGGAAATTTGCATTTTGGTCCCTGGAGTTTCAAACTTTGGCAGATTTGGTCCCTGGTGGGATATTTTTGAAAGAAAAATCAATTTTAGTCCTTGGGAAATCAAAAGTTATCAGAATTGGTCCCTGGGTGAAAGTTTTGAAAAGTTTACAATTTTGGTCTTTTAACTTTGAAAAATCACATAAATGGTCCCCGGGAATTTTAAAAGTGGAAAATGTTCATTTATGGCATCTTGGGTCCTTGTATTATTAAAGTTTGGCAAAAGTGGCCTTTGTGAGTACTTGGGAAAATTTACATTTTCAGTCCCTAATCTTTCACCAAATTACATCCTTGGTCCTTGTGGTTTCCTAAAGTTACTAAACCAAAATACCCTTTTGCATTTTAAACCTGATCCACAAACCACACCAGCCCAATTCCCTACCTAGGCCCAAAACCCTTCTCCCATTTTAATAACATACCGGGTCAACACAGTCAACCCCCCCCCCCCCCCCAAACAGATTTACTGTTTATCCCTAACCTCTAATTCCCCCCTAATTACCAGTAACCTGTCTCCCCCCTCCTCTCCAATCACCCACCAATTCCTCACCAACCTCACCTACACCCATACATCCCCCATCCTCAATTAATTCCCACACCAAACCCCCCAACTGCCAATCCCATATTTCCCGCCAAAATCCCATTTGAACGGTGGGGATCAAAAGAAGCCATCTAAGGGTTGTGAATGAAGTGGGAAAGTCAAAGAAGTGTTCCAGGGCCTATTTAAGAAAAGAAAAAGAGAAGAAGCAGTAGCAGAGTAGTAATTAGCTTAGTTTATTTCTAAATAGTGTCGAATTTTTATTTGTAGTTGTTCTCTTCAGTTTCAAAAGCTTGTAAACAATTAAATTAGTGTAATAAATAACTTTTATCCCTTTAATTTCCAATTATCCAGCTTTAATTTAGTGTTGGTAATTTTAAATTTGAAAAATCTATTTTAGCTTGTTAAATTATTTAAACTAGTTGTTTACTGTTCCTTTGAGCTTATTATAGCTTATTCATAAGCTTTGTTAGGTATTTTGATCAATGGGATCAGTTTTTACTTAGTTGCCATAAAAATCTCAAAAAATGCTCAAAAATATTATATAAATAAAAAATTCACTGTGTGAGAAGATTGAGGCATGGATTAGGGTTGATTCTGGTTTGGTATGGTTTAATAGCTTTGTGGAAAGCTTTAGATGTGATTGGTGTACCTTGGTTCTCAGTTGATCACTTGGACTCCACTTTGTAAGCCATTTGTCTATATTTCTTTTTATGTAATCCGTGTTAGTAGTATATGGTTTAAATGTTGTATAATCCTACTTAATCATGTTCATTATTAGTTAGTTTAGGCATCACAGTCACTTCCATGGTTTAGGTTGTGAGTTTACCTCACATATTCTTCAATTTCAGTTTTAAAGGGGTGTTTGGATTAGTGATCTGTGGGTAGTATTGTTGTTACTTTGTTGCTGATTTGACATAGGTAGATTGCATGGAGTTAGTTTAGGTCAGGTATTGTCTCAAATCCAAGTTTCAAATAGCAGAAAGTCAAAATCATGCTTAATCTTTTCTTGTCTGTTAACTGTGTAAATTTGTGAGATCATGACCATGCATAATGATACATAAGTGTATGTTTTAGCTTAATTTAGCTTATTTGTAAAAAATAACACCAATCTCAGTCCATTAGATTCATCACAAAACCATTTTAGTCCACTTTCCAAGTTTTTAGCAAAAAGTCAAAAGTGGCATTTCAGATTTTTACCAAAGTTGCATGATTTTTATAGATTTTTTTGTGATGATTTAGATTCTGAAACTTGTTTACATTTGTTGTCTACCAGCTCAGTTTTGATTCCCTTGCACCATTATATTTTTGCAATTTTTCATTTAGGCTTCATACTTGATCAAAGTCATTTGTAGGGCAATGTCATGCCATGCTGCACAGACACTCAGCCAACACTCCCACTTCCATGGCCTCTCCTGAGCACATCTGTAGTCCCCACACTATAACTCTTGGCTTATTGGAAAGCCAATAAGCCAGGGTTCAAGGTCCATAGCTTATCTTGGGATTTGAACCCCATTTGATAGGGCTGCAAGGTCCAAAAATCTTGTCCCTTTTCTGAGTGACTGTTTGGTTTGTGGATAAGCTTAACCAGCTTATTTGGCTTATTCAAGACTTGTGCTTATTCCTTCAAGCTTATTTTGGTCCATTCCACTGATTTACAGCTTATTTTACCATTGTGGGCCCCCCTAGCTGCCTACATCATCATTTTCCCTTGACAGTTGACCAAAGTCAATTGTCACAACAATAAGCTTGTATTGTGCTTAATTTTAAGTTGTAAAAAAATTGTTTTCACAAAAGTTGTCTTATTTTAGTGTTAAAATAGTTCAGAAAAAGAAAATTCCAAAAATTCAAGTTTTAATTTTAAGTGATAGTTTCTATTTAATATAATTTAAATTTTAATTTTCATTTTTATATTTTTATTAAGAACTTAGCTTTTTTATATTTTTCTTAATTTCCTTTCATATTAAATTATTTTTAGTAATTTTCTCAGATTTTTATTTTGTCATTTAGTATTTATTAGAATTAATATTAGTTTTATTAATAATTAATTAATTATTAAGTTTTAAATAGCATAATTAGTTTTTATTAAGTAATACCTAGTTTTTATATTTTTCCTACTTTTTATATAATATAATGTAATTTTAGGAATTTTCTTATAATTTTTACTGCTCATTGTCTATTTTTCTTAATTTAAAATAGTTTATTTAGGTAAGTAATAATTAATTAGTAGAAAAATCACAAAAAGACAAAAATACTTATTTATAATTTTAAAACTTATTTTTAGTTATTTTATAATTTTTGAAATTTTATTTTCATTTTTCAAGTATTTAATTAATATTATATTGTATTTAAGTGTTTTAAATATTAATAATTAGTATTAATAAGTAATTAATTAATATTAAATAATTAATTACTGTAAAAATTTATTTTCTTTTTCTAAAAATTTTCTTTTAACTTTTAGTTTGTAAAAAAGTCATTTTCACCCCCTAGGGGTTTTCAGATTTCACTTTTCTCATTTTATTTTGTACGTTTACGTTATTTAAAAACGTAAACGTACGCGTTTTAGGTTTTGAACGTTTCTGGTTTTTCCAACTTCCCAGTCTTGTTCATATAGCTTATTTAAGCTATTTCTTCGTATATTCCTTAGTTTAATCACTCACAAACCTTTCTATCCAAATTCACCCGATCACAAACCTGTTTGATAACAATCCACACCTCGTCGGGACATAACGACCCGGGGAAAAACTATACTTCCTCGGAGCATTGACTCTAGGCTGTTTGGCCTTGTTGACCATCACCTGGTCAATTTAGGTTGACCGTTTGGAGCCAATCTATTTTTGGCGCCGTTGCCGGGGAGGTTGTGTGCGTTTTCTAAACGGTTTTTCTGATTAGTGGTTTTGGAATTCGTTCCATTGTACATTTATCCATCCTTTGTTCATATTTTCTTATTATAAAAACAAAACTGTTCCCGAAAACATTTTAAACTCAGTTTTCAACGAACACAAAAACACAAAAACATTTTCTTTATCATTTGTACAAAATGATTTCCAAGAACACCAAAAATATCCTTCTTCACCCTCCTACCCTTTTGATTCTCATTTCCTCACCCTCTATACACATTTGATTCTTTCTATGTCTCATCCACACCTTCTGGTTTGCCATTGGTGTGGTAATCCTTATAATGGTGGCAATTGCCCCAGTTGTGGTATGGTAGAGTCGGGAAACGGGTCTGTCTATAACCAGAATCCTTATTCTTACCATGACACGACTGATTCATTCCATCGGTTACCACACCATGAGACTCAGCAGTTTTACTGTTGTGAGTACTGTGGTGGTTCACACTACAGTTATGATTGTCAATCGGGAAACACGCTTGTCTATGAGCAGTCTCCTGATAACAATTGTAATTCTAGCACATACAACCCACACCCACATCAGTTTTACTGTTGTGATTACTGTGGAGGTCCACACTCTAGCTCGGATTGTCAAACAAGGAATCCAATTCCTTGTAACAATTATGACTATTCGTTTTCAGACCCACCTCCACAGTACCAAATGATTCACACAACTCCTCATGATACTGAGCGAGACCTTTTACTAAAGGCTCTTGATATATTGAAAGAACTTAAGGAGGAGTTGGTTACTACATCGTTTCAAGACTCTCGTGAGAAATCTATGGCAGAATTACTTGCTGAAGAACAAGAGGCTAGAAACGAATTGAGTATGGAAGAATTACTTGTCTTAGAACAAGCAGCTATAACACGTGCCAAATTTCGTCAAGCTGCTCTTCTAGACTGTGATGATGATAGTGATAATGATGACACCCTTGATATCCTTCAATTTTATAAGGGTTCGTCAGATTCATCATTTGTGATTCCTCCCATTGGAAATCAGGGAGAAAATAATGAGATGGAGAAATTACTAGCAGAAAATCAAATGGAACTTGTACAATCCGTGAATGCTAGCTCCTCTCATCTCCCTCAGTCTGTTGTTATCACACCCGAAGTTCACACTCACTCTCTAAACATGGGGGATGAGCATCTTAGCACTGTTCCTAATAAGGAATCGGACGAATTAATAAAGTCTAGTGTTGAGATCCTTGTCCCAATCCCGAGAGAGTCACAGGGGACTTTTGATCAAGTGTGTGATATTCCTTCCACCCATAATAATCCAAATGATCAAATTGAGATTGTCTCTGATTCTAGTGATGATTATTTATCTTATGGAGACATTGAGTATGTTGATGCATCCCTTCCCCACTCTAATGTTGACTTTCTTCTCGAGGAGCTCGCCGGTGAACTCACTCACACCAATCCACTTCCTTCGGGATGTGATGATGATGATCTCTTTGATCTCAAAGATGATCTAGAAGAAGTCGAAGCATTCCTTGCCCTAGATAGTTCAACTTCATATGAAGTTGATGATAACTATCTTGATTCTTTTCCTTGAAAGCTTATTGAATGATGATGATCCATCACTCAATTCTTATCTCAATGCCGGGCTTAGTGATTCACCCACTGATGAAAATTCTTTATCTTACGAAGACATCAGTGATGTTGATGAAATTCCTTCTGAGCCCATCATTGATTACCTTATCATGACTCCTCCAGAGTATGATAGCCCGGGGGGAGATGCACTCAATGATGAGGATTTGCAAATTCCCACCTACCCTCCCGGGATGTTTTTGAGCTTAACCCTTGAAATCCAAACTCAGGCTAATGAGCCTGCTCTCGAGGTATTTTCCTCTCTTCTTCACTCCTTCAGGAATGAAGACACCATCTTTGATCCCGGCATTTTCATGTATCATTATCTTGGGCCGGATATTTATCTCATCGGTGTGGAACTTTCACGTGCTTCAAATGTTTGTCCAAACATCTTGAATGAAAGTCCGATTGAGATTGTTTCTTCCACATCATGCTTCCCCAAGGATAAATGAATTCGGGGTCGAGTCAAGCTAGCGACTCGGTAAATAAAAACAGTAGCATGCTTATAGGGTTTTCACCCTAAGTGTGGGGGAGTCCCCCATGCTATGGTTACTTATGAAGTGAAAATACAAAATGGTGTTTTCCACGTTTAGCTTGTAATGTTGCCCTTTTAAGTTCAAAATGTCGGCATAATAGCCAGGACTTTGAATATTGAGGACAATTTTCATTCTAAGTGTGGGGGGGTATTTCGCTATTCTAGCGAATTTTATCACATTTTACTATCTAGTACCCCCGTTTTTAGCCAAAAATTCAAAAAATTTCAAAAATTTTTCACTAGTGCTTCAAAATTTGTGGTAATCAGTCCGCCATGTCTAACCGACAAAGGGATTGGCTAGTCCAGGAGCAAACAGCTCTTGGTAAAGACATCTCAAATCCGTTTACGGCTTGCAATTTGCCCAAAATTGTATGGTTCCTCAACTCCCCATATCCCATAAAGCGAATGAGTTGGCTAGCCCACAAGATTATGGCTTATTGTAAAGGCAGTGGAAAATCCATAATTGGTAATCAGCTCACCAAGATGTTGACTATTCCATCAAGAGCTGGCTAGTCCAGAAGAAAACAGCTTTTGGTAAAGACTAATCAAATCCGTTGACAGCTGGTGGTTTGCTCAAAATCACACGGTTATCAGGTGTACCACAGTTCTCACACCTGGCTACTCCAGAAGTGATGGCTTTTGGTAAAGAGTTTAAAATCCATCAAGTTTTCAAAACAGTTATTGCTAGGGACTAGCAATAGTTTAGTGGTATTTCGCTATTCTAGCGAATTTTATCACATTTTACTATCTAGTACCCCCGTTTTTAGCCAAAATTTCAAAAATTTTTCACTGGTGCTTCAAAATTTTGTGGTAATCAGTCCGCCATGTCTAACCGACAAAGGGATTGGCTAGTCCAGGAGCAAACGGCTCTTGGTAAAGACATCTCAAATCCGTTTACGGCTTGCAATTTGCCCAAAATTGTATGGTTCCTCAACTCCCCATATCCCATAAAGCGAATGAGTTGGCTAGCCCACAAGATTATGGCTTGTGGTAAAGGCAGTGGAAAATCCATAATTGGTAATTGATGCATGGGAATTGCACCAGGCTTTACCTCTCAAGGGATCTTGAGAAGCTTACAACCCCCACCAGGCAGTGTACCTGATCGTTGTAGTATAGTATAGTGACAAGTACCGGGGGATTGATCGTTCAGCTTAGGAATAGTGTCGCTAGGATTAGAAAACCTAAATACTAGTTCTAAAGGTGAGGGATGATTATTTTTGTATTTTATATTTTTTTAGAAAGCAATTAAAAATCTCGGGTTTGAAGGATTTGGGCGGAATTAGTTGCTAATCAACTAACCCAATACTAAAGATGCAATCAAAATAAAATACTAGAAATGAAAATAAACTAAATTATACTAAAGTTGTGAGCAATAAGTGGAGAAAATGTGTTTACTTAGATTTCACTACTCCCTAGACATCTTTTACACGTTAATTACTTGTTATAATTGCATGGATGACGGATCGTATTCCTTAATACCATTCATGGGGTGGCACACTTAACTCCCCAATTCTATGAGCTCTTATCTCCTCCTATACCATGCCCAGCACAACCATAGGGATTATAAACAGTGGCTCATGCATTAAATACAACCAATAAACACCTAGTGCGCGTCGGTTCATGTTTCTTAAGACATACAACCATGTTACCAATTGGAGATCTGCCAGTTTTCTTAAGCCTAACATATAAATCATTCATCCAAGACAAGTATAAACAAGTAATCAACACATAATTAACATCTAGGTTTCATTAGATCCAAGCAAACACAAGATAGATCTAGCCTAGCATGATGGAATTAAGACAAGAACAAGATATAGACAACCAACACATAGACATATTGATTGAATTAAAAGAACACTTATCTCAATTACACATGCAAGGTATCAAGGGCTTGGAACCCTTGAAAAACCTATAAAATTCGCACCAAATTCGTACTTAGGGTTTCTCCAAAACTTCTCTCTTTTTAATGTGAAAATTAGAAAACTATATATAGGAAAAGGGGTCTGACGGCATTAAGACTAAACTTGTGACGCCGTCACCTCGCCGCCAAAACTTTTCTCGGACTGCCTTGATCTACATTTGACGCCATCATGTGATAATCATTTCCAGGCCGTCATGACTTTAACTCTTGACGCCCTACTTCGTGACGCCGTCAAATCTGTATTGGGTCGTCATGGAATTTTGCTCTTGACGCCGTCAGGAAGTTACTCTTGACACCGTCACCTACTGTTCCCAGCATGGAAAATTAAGACTTTGGCGTTTTCTTCACTTTTATGCTCCAAAAACGTCCGAATTGCTTCCTTTTCCAGATTTCACTCCCAAAATACCTAAAATCACAAAAGGAACGATTTAGGGCAATATTTGATCAAATAAATTCAATTCCGGACTTAAATGACCCCCTAAAAACAGATCATTTTTCGCCTCATCATATACCCTTACACTTGAGATTTGCTTGTCCTCAAGCAAATGCGCTTTTATTCTAGTCAAAATACAAGTTAGGGGTCATTTAACACTAATATAAAAGTAATTACAACAAATAATCGTTCCACTAAAGACCAATAGACAAGCACGGAGGTCATACACAAGCACCTCACAAATAGTGTTTAGATACTCACATCTCTCGGGTGTAATAAAGTGTAAATTACAATATGGAAACGGAAGATATCTCTCACTACCTGTCATAGCAAAATAGATTACCATAGGCTTGGGAAAGGATCAAACCTCCACCACATGGCGTAAGCACCTAGGATAAACTATCAAAGAGGTCTTTTAAAGGGTTGTAACGTTAGGTGTAGGGATATGAAATACACGGTTTTGTTGGATAAAGGAAGTTTTTACTGGTGGCGAGTTAACAATCTTGGTTAATTACATGTACAATATGGCATTGCTAAGCCAAGACTAGACTCGACTTAAGCTAATAAATAAAAAATAACAAAAATATAAAATGAACATAGAATGAAACGGGATGGTAGTCCGTATGTTTTTTCTCTTTTTTCCATTTTCTATTTTTTTTTCTTTTTCTTGATTTTTTTGATTTTTTTTTCTTGATTTTTTTATTTATTTTTTATTTTTTTGCATACACTCTTAACCTACCATCCAAAATAATACATCATAGGGAATGAACATTCCCCTTACACTTGAATTTTTACATACTTTACAATAAACTAATCTAGTGACTCGAATTAGGAAAATCAAAACTCTTGGAGCACTTTTAAGATTAACGCATATATGGGGGTAATAAATGATGTTCTTCCCCATTACTCCATAAAACAAGTACTTACCCATGAGTCCCAATCGTCCCAAAACAATATGTACAAGGATATGACTCGACTTAGCAACCATGTAATCAATTAGATAGTTAACTTAGGGTTTAACGAATAACAATAATGCACTAAAAATGAGCGCATACACGGAAGGTTAAGGCGATCTGGTTGTACATTTAAGTGGGGTGTAACAAATTCTTCCTTTAAGTAAAATGCTTAAAGTTAGAAACGAAAAGATAGGCTCGGAGGGGTGTACTAGGGGTATCGTGTACTAAAAATGAGTACAACGCTAAGGGTGTGGGAAAAATTAGTTGACTTAACTAGCCAAGTAATATGACTTAAATGGTCAAGTAATTATGATACGGGTTTAACACAAGGGTGATCCTAATGCCTCTTATCATGTAGTAAATCCTACTACACGAATGTAGTCTCACTAGCGGTCTTGGGATGCATCACTAACGCAAGTTCTAGAATCTAAATACTACCGGTACACTCATAAGCATTAATAGTAAATGCTTTTCCTATCAAATCTAAAGGCGAACCTCACATATTTGGGTGGAAAATTTTTCTGAAAGTACGGTTATGTGCTAGTCATACAATCTCCTATCCATGAGACGCTTGCTATGGCTAAAGTTTCACTCCTAAATGTTGTAAAAAATTTTAAATTTGGCGCTAAAATTACACTAACAAGTATTTCTCATAGTTTTATTACACATCTACTATCAAACAAAACAAACTCAAGCAAAAGTGCATATGTAAGGTATCATCTTTTTACCCTCCCCTTACACTTAGGATGAACATTGTCCCCAATGTTCAAGTAAAGAATGTAAAAGTGAAAAAGTAAAGAGAATGAAATCAAATACTCCCCTGATTCGCTCGGTATGGATAATGAGGTGGCCAGGTTAAATCTTCCTCCAAAAAAAATGAACAATCAAAGCTTCCCTTCCAAAATATAAATCATCTTCTTGTCATACATAACCTGTAAAACCTGATAAAATAGACAAGACAACCTCGCGTAAAATCGGCGGCATCCTATATAAGTTACTAAATCCTAGAAAACAAGATAAGATATAATGCTTGTGGAATGAAGTTTGCAGATCTCCTGGAGATTATAAAACTTAATAATTCACAAAAACCATAAGACTCCGTTAGAAAAACAAAACTGGTAAAATTTCCAGATTTCTACACTTGACGCCGTCAGAAGTGACCTGCAGAAATTCTTATGTTAAGTTTCCGGAAAATTTCTGGAAAAACTTGGTCCTACTTCCTGGAAAATCCTGCAAAACTTCATTATGACTCAATACAAGCATTTGACTCTAACAAATACGAATATACATGTTCATTTAATATTGTGGAGAATCATGATCGGTTTGTTTCTTGAAAACATATTTGGGGTTTCCCCTTACACTTATCTTTTGCAAAAATACCTTTAGGTGGAGTTAAGACTAGGCCAAAACAACAAAGTAAAGTATTTCCACTTTTTAGTTTAGCAACAATAAAAATAAAGCATGCATACGGAAGCAAATAACAAACAAACAAACAAAATCACACAAAGCATGGGTTGCCTCCCAAGAAGCGCTTTTCTTTATTTACGAGTCTTGTAGCTAGACTCAAGGTCATGGGTTACGTTTTCCTTTCCCACTTTTGTGCTAACTCAAAACATCTAACCCAATTCTCATCACGCTTGTATTCCGGGCCTAGATTCATGCAACCCGAATAGTATGTTCTCCTCCTCTCATAATAGGCTTCATCAGTAATTCCATCTTCCTTAACCTCATAGGGTCTAATTTCATCAATCTGTAGATTCTTGATACCCTTTAATTCTTCCTTCATGTGAGGCATCATAAAAGTGACCTTCTCTATCCCATCAGCAAACTGAGCTATCCCCTTCTCATGGTCGTAATACATCTTAGTTTTCTCAACAAAAGGTTGTCCTAACACTACTTCTCCAAGGTGTGGATCAATAATCCCTCTAACATCTTCTAGGATTACAAAGTCACATTGATAAGTAAAATTTCCTAAAAAGATGTGTACCCCATTAACTCTCCTGACAAAGTTACATAGCCTATTAGAATTGTAAAGGTCTTTTCTAGGGCTTAACCTTTCGTTCATTATCCAATTGTAATAGAGCCTAGACATGATATTCATGGGTGCTTTTAAGTCAATGTATGTATGCTCTCTAGACATGTACCCAATCATGCAAGGAATTTTTATGTTCCTGAAGTTATGCCTCCTAATCCATGGTGTCTTTCTATATTTCGAGGGGCAAGGATGTTGTAAGAGGAACTTGTGGTAACTCAATTCATCCGGGGTTGGAGCGAAGTTTGTAAACTCAATTTTCGTTTGGAGAGGCTTAATGAATTTCTTAAATGTGTTAGCTTCTCTCTTTCTTCTTTTATGCGTAATAAGCCTCTTGCTAATTTCTAAACGACGACTCTCTGATTCCATAAAGACCACACTAGTACAAACAAAAACACGAAGAAATAAGATAGACTAAAGAAAACCTAAAAATAAAAATAAAAATAAAATCTTACTAGAAAGGAATCTAGCAAGTAGGCCTAATAAAAAGAAATTCTAACCTAGACAATAACTATTCCCTGGGCTGCGGCGCCAAAAACTTGATGCGTGGGAATTGCACCAGGCTTTACCTCTCAAGGGATCATGAGAAGCTTACAACCCCCACCAGGCAGTGTACCTGATCGTTGTAGTATAGTATAGTGACAAGTACCGAGGGATTGATCGTTCAGCTTAGGAATAGTGTCGCTAGGATTAGAAAACCTAAATACTAGTTCTAAAGGTGAGGGATGATTATTTTTGTATTTTATATTTTTTTAGAAAGCAATTAAAAATCTCGGGTTTGAAGGATTTGGGCGGAATTATTTGCTAATCAACTAACCCAATACTAAAGATGCAATCAAAATAAAATACTAGAAATGAAAATAAACTAAATTATACTAAAGTTGTGAGCAATAAGTGGAGAAAATGTGTTTACTTAGATTTCACTACTCCCTAGACATCTTTTACACGTTAATTACTTGTTATAATTGCATGGATGACGGATCGTATTCCTTACTACCATTCATGGGGTGGCACACTTAACTCCCCAATTCTATGAGCTCTTATCTCCTCCTATACCATGCCCAGCACAACCATAGGGATTATAAACAGTGGCTCATGCATTAAATATAACCAATAAAGACCTAGTGCGCGTCGGTTCATGTTTCTTAAGATGTTCAAGCATGTTACCAATTGGAGATCTGCCAGTTTTCTTAAGCCTAACATATAAATCATTCATCCAAGACAAGTATAAACAAGTAATCAACACATAATTAACATCTAGGTTTCATTAGATCCAAGCAAACACAAGATAGATCTAGCCTAGCATGATGGAATTAAGACAAGAACAAGATATAGACAACCAACACATAGACATATTGATTGAATTAAAAGAACACGTATCTCAATTACACATGCAAGGTATCAAGGGCTTGGAACCCTTGAAAAACCTGTAAAATTCGCACCAAATTAGTACTTAGGGTTTCTCCAAAACTTCTCTCTTTTTAATGTGAAAATTAGAAAACTATATATAGGAAAAGGGGTCTGATGGCGTCAAGACTAAACTTGTGACGCCGTCACCTCGCCGCCAAAACTTTTCTCGGACTGCCTTGGTCTACATTTGACGCCGTCATGTGATAATCATTTCCAGGCCATCATGACTTTAACTCTTGACGCCCTACTTCGTGACGCCGTCAAATCTGTACTGGGTCGTCATGGAATTTTGCTCTTGACGCCGTCAGGAAGTTACTCTTGACGCGTCACCTACTGTTCCCAGCATGGAAAATTAAGACTTTGGCGTTTTCTTCACTTTTATGCTCCAAAAACGTCCGAATTGCTTCCTTTTCCAGATTTCACTCCCAAAGTACTTAAAATCACAAAAGGAACAATTTAGAGCAATATTTGATCAAATAAATTCAATTCCGGGCTTGAATGACCCCCTAAAAACGGATCATTTTTCGCCTCATCAGTAATCAGCTCACCAAGATGTTGACTATTCCATCAAGAGCTGGCTAGTCCAGAAGCAAACGGCTTTTGGTAAAGACTAATCAAATCCGTTGACAGCTGGTGGTTTGCTCAAAATCACACGGTTATCAGGTGTACCACAGTTCTCACACCTGGCTACTCCAGAAGTGATGGCTTTTGGTAAAGAGTTTAAAATCCATCAAGTTTTCAAAACAGTTATAGCTAGGGACTAGCAATAGTTTAGTGTGGGGGATTGATGAGTGCTCAAACACTCATCATTTTTGGTCAAATCTGAACTGCAAAACATACAAAAACACTCAGAAATGCATCAAAATACTAAAAATATTTCAAAACTGTGTTTTATATGTTTTAGATGCAAAATGAGCAAAAACAAGTGAAAAACGTACAAAGTTTGCAAAATTGGCAGTTTCAGTCCCCCAACTTTCATAAAATTACAAAATTAGTCCCTGGTCATTCAAGATAAGAAAAATTATCACCAAAGGTCCTTTTACAATCATAAGTTGTCATATTTAGTCCTTTGGTGAAAAATTGGAAAAGTTTTGGAAATTTGCATTTTGGTCCCTGGAGTTTCAAACTTTGGCAGATTTGGTCCCTGGTGGGATATTTTTGAAAGAAAAATCAATTTTAGTCCTTTGGAAATCAAAATTTATCAGAATTGGTCCCTGGGTGAAAGTTTTGAAAAGTTTACAATTTTGGTCCTTTAACTTTGGAAAATCACATAAATGGTCCCCGGGAATTTTAAAAGTGGAAAATGTTCATTTATGGCATCTTGGGTCCTTGTATTATTAAAGTTTGGCAAAAGTGGCCTTTGTGAGTACTTGGGAAAATTTACATTTTCAGTCCCTAATCTTTCACCAAATTACATCCTTGGTCCTTGTGGTTTCCTAAAGTTACTAAACCAAAATACCCTTTTGCATTTTAAACCTGATCCACAAACCACACCAGCCCAATTCCCTACCTAGGCCCAAAACCCTTCTCCCATTTTAATAACATACCCGGTCAACACAGTCACCCCCCCCCCCCCCAAAACCGATTTACTGTTCATCCCTAACCTCTAATTCCCCCCTAATTACCAGTAACCTGTCTCCCCCTCCTCTCCAATCACCCACCAATTCCTCACCAACCTCACCTACACCCATACATCCCCCCTCCTCAATTAATTCCCACACCAAACCCCCCAACTGCCAATCCCATATTTGCCGCCAAAATCCCATTTGAATAGTGGGGATCAAAAGAAGCCATCTAAGGGCTGTGAATGAAGTGGGAAAGTCAAAGAAGTGTTCCTGGGCCTATTTAAGAAAAGAAAAAGAGAAGAAGCAGTAGCAGAGTAGTAATTAGCTTAGTTTAGTTCTAAATAGTGTCGAATTTTTATTTGTAGTTGTTCTCTTTAGTTTCAAAAGCTTGTAAACAATTAAATTAGTGTAATAAATAACTTTTATCCCTTTAATTTCCAATTATCCAGTTTTAATTTAGTGTTGGTAATTTTAAATTTGAAAAATCTATTTTAGCTTGTTAAATTATTTAAACTAGTTGTTTACTGTTCCTTTGAGCTTATTATAGCTTATTCATAAGCTTTGTTAGGTATTTTGATCAATGGGATCAGTTTTTACTTAGTTGCCATAAAAATCTCAAAAAATGCTCAAAAATATTATATAAATAAAAAATTCACTGTGTGAGAAGATTGAGGCATGGATTAGGGTTGATTCTGGTTTGGTATGGTTTAATAGCTTTGTAGAAAGCTTTAGATGTGATTGGTATACCTTGGTTCTCAGTTGATCACTTGGACTCCACTTTGTAAGCCATTTGTCTATATTTCTTTTTATGTAATCTGTGTTAGTAGTATATGGTTTAAATGTTGTTTAATCCTTCTTAATCATGCTCATTATTAGTTAGTTTAGGCATCAAAGTCACTTCCATGGTTTAGGTTGTGAGTTTACCTCACATATTCTTCAATTTCAGTTTTAAAGGGGTGTTTAGATTAGTGATCTGTGGGTAGTATTGTTGTTACTTTGTTGCTGATTTGACATAGGTAGATTGCATGGAGTTAGTTTAGGTCAGGTATTGTCTCAAATCCAAGTTTCAAATAGCAGAAAGTCAAAATCATGCTTAATCTTTTCTTGTCTGTTAACTGTGTAAATTTGTGAGATCATGACCAAGCATAATGGTACATAAGTGTATTTTTAGCTTAATTTAGCTTAGTTGCAACAAATAACACCAATCTCAGTCCATTAGATTCATCACAAATCCATTTTAGTCAACTTTCCAAGTTTTTAGCAAAAAGTCAAAAGTGGCATTTCAGATTTTTACCAAAGTTGCATGATTTTTATAGATTTTTTTGTGATGATTTAGATTCTGAAACTTGTTTACATTTGTTGTCTACCAGCTCAGTTTTGATTCCCTTGCACCATTATATTTTTGCAATTTTTCATTTAGGCTTCATACTTGATCAAAGTCATTTGCAGGGCAATGTCATGCCCAGCTGCACAGACACTCAGCCAACACTCCCACTTCCATGGCCTCTCTTGAGCACATCTATGGTCCCCACACCATAACTCTTGGCTTATTGGAAAGCCAATAAGCCAGGGTTCAAGGTCCATAGCTTATCTTGGGATTTGAACCCCATTTGATAGGGCTCAAGGTCCAAAAATCTTGTCCCTTTTCTAAGTGACTGTTTGGTTTGTGGATAAGCTTAACCAGCTTATTTGGCTTATTCAAGACTTGTGCTTGTTCCTTCAAGCTTATTTTGGTCCATTCCACTGATTTACAGCTTATTTTACCATTGTGGGCCCCCCTAGCTGCCTACATCATCATTTTCCCTTGACAGTTGACCAAAGTCAACTGTCACAACAATAAGCTTGTATTGTGCTTAATTTTAAGTTGTAGAAAAATTGTTTTCACAAAAGTTGTCTTATTTTAGTGTTAAAATAGTTCAGAAAAAGAAAATTCCAAAAATTCAAGTTTTAATTTTAAGTGATAGTTTCTATTTAATATAATTTAAATTTTAATTTTCATTTTTATATTTTTATTAAGAACTTAGCTTTTTTATATTTTTCTTAATTTCCTTTCGTATTAAAGTATTTTTAGTAATTTTCTCAGATTTTTATTTTATCATTTAGTATTTATTAGAATTAATATTAGTTTTATTAATAATTAATTAATTATTAAGTTTTAAATAGCATAATTAGTTTTTATTAAGTAATACCTAGTTTTTATATTTTTCCTAGCTTTTATATAATATAATATAATTTTAGAAATTTTTTTATAATTTTTACTGCTCATTTTCTATTTTTCTTAATTTAAAATAGTTTATTTAGGTAAGTAATAATTAATTAGTAATTAATTAATAGAAAAATCACAAAAAGACAAAAATAATTTTTATTAATCTTAAAACTTATTTTTAGTTATTTTATAATTTTAGAAATTTTATTTTCATTTTTCTAGTATTTAATTAATATTATATTGTATTTAAGTGTTTTAAATATTAATTTGTGTAAAAAATTATTTTCTTTTTCTAAAAATTTTCTTTTAACTTTTAGTTTGTAAAAAAGTCATTTTCACCCCCTGGGGGTTTTCAGATTTCACTTTTCACATTTTATTTTGTATGTTTACGTTATTTAAAAACGTAAACGTACGCGTTTTAGGTTTTGAACATTTCTGGTTTTACCAACTTCCCAGTCTTGTTCATACAGCTTATTTAAGCTATTTCTTCGTATATTTCTTAGTTTAATCACTCACAAACCTTTCTATCCAAATTCACCCGATCACAAACCCGTTTGATAACCATCCACACCTCGTCGGGACATAACGACCCGGGGAAAAACTATAATTCCTCAGAGCATTGACTCTAGGCTGTTTGGCCTTGTTGACCATCACCTGGTCAATTTAGGTTGACCGTTTAGAGCCAATCACTAACCACCAAATACTTAAGATTCCATGTAATACTATTATGACAGTAAAACTAGAAGTTATGAGCACAATACAATCCAGTGAACAGGCAAGTTATTTTAAGCACTAATTTTATTCTAACATACCAAATAAACTTAGAGAACCAAAGATAAACATAAAATAAACACTACAACAGTGAATAGTAAAAATCAAGAACAATGCTTACAAGTTGCAATCCAAGCTGAGACAGAGAACCAAGACCATAGAACATTCCTATAGGCTTTCCACAAAGCCTCTAACCCATGGCAATCCATAATAAACCCTGCTCCATTGCTTTCTTCACAATCTTCATTGATTTTTTATTTTTGATCTATTTTCTTGATTTTTTATGTATTTTTTTAGCTTAACAACTACAACTGATTTTAATGTTTCTAATAGCTTTCAGAAGCTATAGAATGAGCTTATATGAGCTTATGAGTCCATAATAACAACTATTAACATCATTCAAGCTAACATGAGATTTTTAGTAAATAATTGCATAAACTAAAAATAGAACTTAGCACTGAAATTTTAGATTGAAACAAGTTTATCTTACACTGAAAACCTTAGAGATACAATTTAAAAGCTAAAAGGTACACTGGAAAATTAAAATTTAACTAGTCGACATGTAAACTACTAAATTACACTACACACACTCTTCTCTTGCTTCTTCTTCATTTTATAGGCCACATTAGGGTTCCTTGGAGTGGTCTGAGCAAATCCCATCATAAAACTTGACCCTTGGATCCTTTAATCAAATCCTAGCCCTCAACGTGTTTTTAGCGAGAAACCTGGTAAGACCAATTTTGACTGTTTTATTGCAAATGGGGGGAGGGGTGGCATTAATTGATGTTGTCTTGTTAGGTGAAAGAGGGTAAGGGCGGTGGGATGTGATGGAGATGGTAGGGGGAGGTGGATGTGATGGTTGCAGGCACAAGTTGGGACGAAGGGGGGAAAGGAGTGGTCAAATGGTTTGACTGTTTGACTTGGGTGGTTTTATTAATAAAACGGATAGGGTTTGGGCTTAGGGGTTGGATTGGGCCAGTGTATGGGATTGGATTAGGTTGTGTTAGGATTGGATCAGGCTTTGATGTGTTGGATTTGGATTTAAGATTAATACAAAGGTCCGTTTGGTTTAATGTTAATACAAGGACCAATTTTGTAATTTCTGTTTTTAAAGGGATTGAAAATGTAATCCTTCCAAAGCTCACCAAGGGATCATTCTTGCCAAGTTCCAATAATATAAGGACCATAAGTGTTTATTTTCCAAATTAAGATTCCCAGGGACCAAATATGTAATTTTTCAAACTTGAAGGACCTATTTTGTCATTCTTTGAAAAGTTTCATCCAAGGAGCAATAGTGATTATTCTTGAATCTCCAAGGACTTAAGTTGACTTTTCTTCAAAATTAAATCTTCCAGGGGCCATTTCTGCCAACTTTGAAACTTGAGGGACTAAAATTGTAAAGTCTTCAAATCTTCTACCTAGGGACCAAACTTGACAACTTGTGAATTCCCAAGGATTTTTTTTTTTTTTTTTTGACTTTTCATCCAAATCCAATGCTCAGGGGCCATTTCTATCAAATTCAAAACTTAAGGGACCATTTTGCCAATTTTGCAAACTTTTGCTCAAAGGACTACTTTTGGCATTTTGTGATTCCTCAAGGTGTGTTTTGACAATCTGAGCTCAAAAAGTGGTCATTTGCTTTCCCAGCTCTGGCTTTTGACCGGATTTTTGACAATTTCTGAAATATCCGTTCCTGCACGATCACAAACACAAAACACAGTATCTTTGGCATTTATGGTTAGTTTGTGTTTGTTTTAGTCTTAATATGGACAGAAAAAGGTGTGTAAATAAGCACACACCAAATCCCCCTAAAATAAGGTATTGGCGTGTCATCACGCAATGGGATCAATTCACACCCCACAAGATAAATAATTTTCATAACTCTTTTTACTGACATTGAAGAAGTAGCAAAATGTTCAAAAGAGAGTACAAAATCATATATTCTTGAGAACGCTCCGTTTTTCATCTTTATTTCCTATACTAATATTTACGTACTTTTTACACTTGTTGTGTGACTGGATGCTTGACTTTCATCATTTTTCAATAACGTTTAGGGTCAGAGAGTAGGAAACACAACTCAGAGAAAAGTGTCCATACGGATAGAATTCATCGTCCCTGATTTTTCACGAGTTCCCATGCTAAGCGTAAAAACGAAATCATAGCCAAAAATGTCATTAAGATGCTAACACTACTTATAAATGCTAATTGTAATTCCTGCTCCCGAGTCTTATTGTATCTAGACTTTTTTAAGGAAATGATTTCTCATTTTCATTCCGATAAGTTTAAAGTCTGATAGATTTAGGCGGATTTAAAGATCGTTTAAATTTTAACTCACAAGGCTCATATGTTCACAACACATTTATTATATTTTTTACTTTTTCATTTTTTTCATCATTTTTTCATTGTTTTTCATTTTTTTTCTTTTTATATAACTTGTACCTCAAACATACGGAGCTTCACGGTGAATCTCCCAGACCTAAGCGCCTTTCAGAACAAAGGATGCAAGGATCCGCTTGTCGAACCGCAGCTATTTTTGGCATTTATTACATGTTGATGGTGTTATTCCTGAACCTCATGTGGCATACAACAAAACGGGGAGTTCCAAGACCTAAACGCCTTTCAGGATAAAGGATCCAAGGCATATTTAATGCTTATGCCATCCCGTAAAGTGAGCGGAAATTTAGACAACTTTTGAATACGTGTAATTCTAATTATTTTATTTTTGTGTTTTCAATCTTGCGGGTGCAAGAACTACAAGTAACCGTTATGAGCTCTAAAGAAATCCAACTATTCCACGTTTAGCATCTAATCACACTAATGACTTTACTATCATTTCTCGTTCTCCACAAATTTAAAATCTCAAGTAATGAGATCCACGGTTGCTTAGCCTAAAAAGTTAAGGGAATAAGCTAGGGCTCAACATGCCGGGTCAGGTCAAAATCTCTATTCCTACTCTACCCAGTGGATAGTCAGAACAAAGTGTCAAAACTTATTATATTTTTGCAAAAAATTTCAAACTTTTTGGTACTTTTTTGATGATTTTTTTTCAATTTTTTTTTTTGGTTTTTGATGCATGGTTTTGCAACACTGGAAAAGGTTTTACCCCTCAAGGGATCTTGAGAAGCTTGCAATCCCCACCAGGCAGTGTACCTGACCGTTGTAGTATAGTATAGTGGCAAGTACCGAGGGATTGATCGTTCAACTCAAAGAATAGTGTTCGCTAGGGTTAAAACTCGATCAAACTAGGTCTAAAGGTGAAGGATGATTCTTTTTGTATTTTTATATTTTATGAAAAGCAAGTAAAAATCTCGGGTTTTGGATGAAGGGGCGGAATTAGTTGCTAGTCAACTAACCCTAATAACTACAAATGCAAATAAAATAAAATAAAATGATACTAAAGTAAATTTGGCGAAAACAATAATGAGAGAAAATGTGTTTACTTAGATTTCACTATTCCCTAGCTATCTTTTACCGGTTGATTAGTTTGTTACAATTGCATGGATGACGGGTTATATTCCTTAATACCATTCGTAGGGCCGTGTACGATCTTCCTTAACTCTGTAAGCTTCTACCTCTTCCTATGTCGAGCCGACTACTAGCTCCTAACATGGCCTCATTAATAGTTACCTATGAATTAAATATAACCAATTTATCGTAGTACACATCCGATCATGTTTCTTATGACGTTCAAGCAAGTTACCAATTGGAAGTCTGCCAGTTTTCTTAAGCCTAACATCGAAATCATTCATCCTCAACAATTATAAACAAACAACCAACCAATAATCAATATCTAAGTTTGATTACATCTAAGCAAACACAAAGAAAACTTAACCTAGCATGTTAAAGAGAAGACTATCATAAGATAGAATCAAACAACACATAGACATATTGAATGATTATTGGAAAACTTATCTTCAATTAAGCATGGATGAAACAAGGGTTTGAAACCCTTAAAAATAAGGTAAAATTCGTCTACGGTTTCTCCTCTCAAAGTTGCACACTAATGAATGAAAAATCAAAAACTATATATAGAGAATTGAGTCTGACGGCGTCAAGAGTAACTTCTGACGCCGTCAACTCACCGCCATAACTATTATCGTATTGCCTAGATCCAATTCTGACTTCGTCATGTGTAAACTTGATATTGGCTGTCACATGTAATTTGCTCTTGACGGCCTTGGTGACACCGTCACGTGTAATTCCTCCAAAAACTCTCTAGCGTGTCACGTGTAACTTGATTATCCACCTCTTTGTCAAAAGGTGACGGCGTCATAAGCAAATCCTGACGCCGTCAGGTACTGTTTTCAGTATGAATTTGAGACTTTGTCGTTTTCTTCACTTTTTCGCTCCAAAAACGTCCAAAATGCTTCCTTTTCCAGATTTCTCCTCAAAAGTACCTAAAATGACAAAAGGAACAATTTAGGGCAATATTTGATCAAATAATCTTGACTTTGGGCTTAAATGACCCCCTAAAAGCGGTAAACTTTTCATCTCATCAAATACCCTTAAACTTGAGGTTTGCTTGTCCTCAAGCAAATGCGCTTTTATTCTAATCAAAATACAAGCTAGGGGTCATTTAACACTAATATAAAAGTAATTACAACAAATAATCATTCCACTTCAACCAATACAAGCACGGAGATTATACACTAGCACCTCACAAATAGTGTTTAGATACATACATCTCTCGGGTGTAATAAAAGTATATACCACAATATGAAAATGGAAAATATCTCTCACTACCTGTCATAGCAAATAGATTACCATAGGCTTCGGAAAGGATCAAACCTCCACCACTTGGCGTAAGCACCTAGGATAAACTATCAAAGAGGTCTTTTAAAAGGGTTATAACGTGAGGTGTAAGGATATGATAAACATGGTTTTGTTGGATAAAGGCAATATTTACTGGTGGCGAGTTAATCATCTTGGTAATTTACATGTACAATGTGGCGTTGCTAAGCCAAGACTCGACTCAACTGGACTTAAGCTAATCATAAACTAATAAAAAACATAGAACAAACATAAAAGGAAACGGGATGGTAGTCCGTATGTTTTTCTCTTTTTCTTTTTCTATATATATTTTTTTCTTGATTTTTCGATTTTTTTTCATACTTTTTTTTTTTTTTTTTTTTTTTTTTTTTTTGCATACGCTCTTGCCCTACCATCCAAAATAATACATCATAGGGGATTTGCATTCCCCTTACACTTGAACTTTTACATACTTTACAATTAACTATTCTAATAACTCGAATTAAGATAATCAAAACGCACATATGGGGGTAATATATGATGTTCTTCCCCATTATTCCATAACACTAGTACTTTACCCATGAGTCCCAATCATCCCAAAACAATATGTACAAGATATGACTCGACTTAGCAACCATGTAATCAATTAGACAATTGACTATGGGTTTAAACATATAACAATAATGCACTAAAGATGAGGGTATATAAGGAAGGCTAAGGCGATTTCGTTGCACATTTGGGGTAGGTTGTTAACAAATTCTTCCTTTAAGTAAAATGCTTAAAGTTAGAAACGAAAAAGATAGGCTCGGAGGGGTGTACTAGGGGTATCGTGTACTAAAAATGAGTACATCGCAAAGGTGTGGGAGAATTAATTGACTTTACTAGTCAAGTAATTATGACTTTATTGGTCAAGTAATTATGATACGGGTTTAAACACAAGTGTGATCCTAATGCCTCTTATCATGTAGTAAATCCTAACTATACGAATGTAGTCTCACTAGCGGTCTCGGGATGCATCACTAACGCAAGTTCTAGAATCTAAGTACTACCGGTACACTCATAAGCATCTTTTCCTAACAAATCTAGGGGCGAACCTCACATATTTGGGGTGGAAAATTTTGAGTGGTACGTTTTTTCGTGCTAGTCATACAATTCCTATCAATGAGACGCTCATTAAGGCTAAAGCTTCACTCCTAAATGTTGTAAAAAAATTTAAATTAGGCGCAAAAATTGCCCTAACAAGTATTTCTCTTAGTTTTATTACACACCTACTTTTAAACAAACAAAATCAAGTAGAATTGTATTCTCTAAGGTATCATCATATCATTTACCCTCTCCTTACACTTAGGCTGAATATTGTCCCTAATGTTCAATAAAAAGGATGTAAAAGTAATGAAGGTAAAAGAATGAAACAAATACTCCCCTGATTCGTTCGTTGCGGATAATATAAATCATCTTCTTGTCCAATATAACCTGTTAAACCTGAGAAAACAATCAAGGCAAACCTCGCGTAAAATCGGCGGCAATCTATATATATGATAAGGATATAATGCTTGTGGAATGAATGTTTGCAGATTTCATGGAGTTTATAAAACTAAAGAATTAACAAAAACTTTAAGTCTCTGGTAGAAAAACAATACTCAAAAAAAAATTCCAGTTTTTTTTTATTTTATTTTATTTTTTTTTTATTTTATTTTTTTTTATTTTTACACCTGACGCCGTCAGAGTGTTCTGACAGAAATCTTATGTTAAGTTTTCAGAAAGTTTTTGGAAAAACTCATGCCTTAATTCCTGGAATTCCTGCAAAACATCATTATGGCTCGATACAAGCATTTGACTCAAACAAATACTATTATGCATGTTCGTTTAATATTGTTGTGGTTCACGTTTGTATTTTTCGATTTCTAAACACAACGTATCTATATTTTTGTACCTCCTAATAGTCTACCCACCAAAGAATTAGGACGCCAAATTTTAGCTTCTAAGACGAACGTTTGATACGTTTATTAGAGGCAAAGTGTTTGGCCAAAATCCAACTCAATCGATATATAATAAATTCCAAACTCAACCATTTTAATCCCGGTTCGTTTCAAAATGATTCTAATAATATTTCAAGCATCGTTTCATGATTTATACTGAGTTTCATCAGCTATGGATCAAGTTCTATTCAAATTTTCCAATTCGTGTACATGTATCTATGTAGTCGACATATATATTGAAACTCAATTCTCAATTGTCTTCCTTCACTCTTAAAGTCATGATATGCAGTAAAAATCTCAATATAATATCTCAACATCTCTGACTCTCAATAGTTAGAACATGTGTTAATGTTTGGAACTCAATATGTAATCGTACGTTATATATATAAAACGTATAACTCCTTTCTTCATCACCACCTCTCCCACACAACTCCTTTCCATATTTTCTTAGTCCCTCTTCATCATTTAGAAACCCCAAGAAGACCAGAAGTTATCATCCTTTCCGTTGGAAGCTTATTCGAAATATAGTGTATATATATATATATATATATATATATATATATATATATATATATATATCGTATAAATAATTATGGCGAGTTGTGTTTTCCCCGTGTGTTTTCATTCATCTCCTCGACTCTCTACCCACCCTAGAGGTGTAGTAAGTCGTCATCAACCTCTCTTGAATTTATTTCATACGTAATTCATGTCCATGCATCATTTTCTAGTTCATGTCAAACGTATTTAGTTTTATATATATACAAGCATATGTATAATTATATAGAAACACAAACGTGACTAGCCTCTATCTTGGAAGGCCTAGGAGTCACGTAGCACACTTGTTTCATGTTTATTTTTACGCTACATGCATCACACCAACTCATTTTGAACCATATATCAAATGTATAAAAATGTTGCAAAACATAGAAATAATTCTAAGTCTTTTTCATATATAAAAACATCCCAAACTACCTAAGAATCGAGCATATATTTTGAAATTTAGCGTAACAAGCATATCATATTTTTACACCACGTGATAGACCACCTAGAAAACTATCATTTTCATTTAGACAACTTATAAAAATACTCGCGTCTTGACACTCTAAATCGACCAAAGTGAATTGCAAAACTCGTAAATATCATAAAGACTTGGAATTTTTCTAAGTCTTTTTACTCAGAAAACTGCTCCAAATCACGACCAAAACGACCTTGTAAAACTCAATCCAACTTAATAACCACCCAATATTTTTACACAACCTATTTCTCCTTGCTACAAGCTACAAGTTTCGTGTTTATACTTTGTAATAATAAACTCGTTTAGACCCTTTAAATTGACCAAAGTAAAACACAAAAACTCTTTTTCAAAAACTATTTATAAAGCATAATGGACTGAAAAGCCCAATAAGCTGAAAATAAGCACTCCGTATAAGCTGGACCAAAAAGCTATTTTGATATGATTTTATAACATTAAAAATGAGTCTAGGGATAAGCCCAACTTGTCTCAACGCTCACGGATCGTTAAACGCTAACGGGCCTTTAATTTAGCTCATTAAAGCCCATTTATTGAAAAATAAGCTATTTTTGCAAATAAGCAGTTGAAATAAGATTTAATAAGCTTCAATAAGCTCCAGAAATTTTAATATAATTTTTTCATAATTTTTGAACGTTTGGACTAAAAATGTAACGCGACGACACCTAAAAGGACTAAAACTGCGAAACCTTAAAAACTTGGACTAAAACTGTCAAAACAGAAAGTTTAGGATAAAACTTGATATTATTTAATATTCCAAGCTTAGCATGCTATATTGGACATGTAGTGGACTATAATTATAAATTATATATAAAAAGGACTAACGGTGTAACGCTAACGCCGTGAGTATAAAAAGTGTAAAAACTGGAAAAGGACAAGGACCAACATATTATATTTGACATTCTTATTTTATTTTCTATTTTACGTCAACCATCACGTCATATGCATTTTTATTATGTTTTATTTATATATTATTTATTTTTACGTTAATAATATATATAACGATATTTCAAAAGTTAATATTTTTAATTACGTTTAAAAAGGTAAAACTTCGATGGATAATTTAAATAAAATATTTTACCACATCATGCATGGCATAATAATTACACTGCACATCATCTATTCGTCATAACGAATAATAATTATTCGTTATTCGTTCGTATTTACCAAATAGTATTTGGTTATATTCTCAGATAAATTTATTTATCAGGTTCCGTATCAAAGACGTTTCCATAATCGTTCCCATAAATCTCATCCTACTTTACTTTTCATCATTTCCAAATCAATCCAGGTGAGTCATAGCCCTATTTCCAATAATTGTTTTTAACTCATTGGGGGAGATACATGCTTACATATACTTTGATAAATTGATAAGTATATGAAATAAAATACATGATTCAAATCAATTTCCTAATTGATATTAAATTAATATGGTTTGTGATTTAAAATGTGATATATACAATACTTGACGAAATACTTAATTGAAATACTGATACTCATATGATAATGCTTCCAATTTGATTATTGTGGATGTGATATATATATTTTTCTGATGAATTACTTGACTGAAATAATGATACTCATATGAAAATGTTTCCAATTCGATTATTGTGGTATGTGATATACATGTGTTACTGGCGAAATACTTAAACTAAATTACTGATACTCAAACGATAATATTTTCAAACTGATTACTGTGGTATGCTACTTGATTACATGATGTTATTTTGAATGATCCCATTATTACCTTGATATTGCCTAAGTTACCGTATCGCCATAAACTCCCTCAATCATGAGCCATTAATCACATGTAAAGTGGGCGCGAATATAGTGAACATCTTCGAAACCTGTTAAGGATTGACCTCCTGTCCCACTAATACTTGACAGAATGCCATTTGCAAATGGTTAGTCGTATTAGTCGTGATACACTATATTTGTAGACAAATAGGAATTGGCAAATCACCTATTGTTAGAGGGCAAAATTTATCATTGATTTTATAAAACACCTCTTTTGGTTAAGCTTGTGGGTCATGAGGCTTGGGGAAATATCTATAAAGGAAATGTATGTTTTCAACATATATTTAGATACAGCTGTATATGAATTTGACCATACATGAATTATATATGTTATTAAATTAGTATCATGAGTTTCCAGCTCATGTTAGGATTATTGATTCCTTATTTGAATTTGATTGAATACTTATATGATTTATTTGTGATTATAGTCAATATACTCAATAATTGTTTCATTACTCTCTGTATTTTATCAATACCAAATATTCCTGAAATCTATAAAAATAAATGGTTTTCCATAAAACTCTATGAACTCACCAAACTTTGTGTTGACACTTTTAAGCATGTGTATCGTAGGTAATATAACGGAGCAGGACAAGACATGGAGTGGGCATTTATTACGCTGATAAATTAAAATGGTGTAAAAATCAAATATGTCATTCTTTCAAGACTTTTTATCTTTTACTAAGATTTTAAATCAAATGGTTCATATTTTATCAAAAATATTATTTGAATGACAAATAACTTTCAAAACGCTTCTTTTAAGCCATTTTATGTGGTTAAAACTTCGATCCTCCCCGTAACATCCAAATTACTTTTCCGATGCGACAAACTTAAATTTGAGGGTGTTACAAGAAAGCTATCCCATAAGCTATCTTGAATACCTGCCGCGGAGAAAAGAAAATACGGCTGAGCTTAAAAAGCCTAGTGAACGGATATATCAATAATGAACAGAAATAGGAATACTGAAATATAAATGATATATATTGTGGAAAACTAGAAGGGGGGTTGAATAGTTTTACGTCTTTTTAATTTGTTATAAAAGATTGTTTGAAAGTTTTCTTTGTTTTCAAATATATAGATTCGATGCTATATGAAATCAAGTCATGCACAATATGAACAACAGTAAATATGTACTTTAAAGCAATAAAAATGTAAGTAAAGAAATAGATGAGACTTGGAAAGATCGAACCGCGAGACAAGAGATTTATAGTGGTTCGGCTACAAGGTCACCTTCCTTGCCCTACTCCACTCCCCGAGCACCTAACTCGAGAGTTTTCTTCACTATGTCAACAAGCTCCCTTATGGCGGAGAAAACCTTACACACCAATTTACACACCACAACTACATCACAACTTATTCACACCTTCTACACAACTATTTCACACCTATGCACTACTTAATCACACCACTTCTTCACACCTATCTTCTACACACCAATCTTCTTCCTAACTATCTTCTACACACCAATCTTCTTCACAACTATCTTCTACACACCAATCTTCTTCCTAACTATCTTCTACGCACCAATCTTCTTCACAACTATCTTCTACACATCAATCTTCTTCACAACTATCTTCTACTTCAAAACTAGCAACTAACCAATCACACTATATATATATATATATATATATATATATATATATATATATATATATATATATATATATATATATATATATATATATATATATAAACTATCTTCTAACAAATATTCACAACTAATCACACAATGAGATGAATGTAATGATGACGCTCTAACAACTTAGATGTGGAGATCACAACAAGTTGTAATACTTCTTGTCTTGAGAGATAGAAGTATTCTTCTCTTGCACTTGATAGGATGATCTTTTGATCACTTTGAAACAAAGATTTACGAATGTATGATCAAAGGATTTAGAGATTGGAAATGGAGATCTAGAACAGAAAGTTTAGGAGTGCAAAAGGTGAGAAAAATTCTAGATTTAAGGTGGTATTTATAGGAAACAAATTCTGACAGAGGAGCGTGGCCGGTCCCCTTAAATCAAGGCCGACCCCCTCAAAATTAAGGGGACCGCCCCTTATAATTAAGGGTGCCGCCCAGCTGTAACAGCCAGAATTTTTGTTTTTTAGTGGGGAAAATTTATTTGGTGAAAAGCTAACTGATTTTGGTTAAAAATTTGAATTCATATGTTTAGTATGAATAAAACATTTTTCTTTATTACCAAAAGTGTTTTTAAAAAATATATAATATGTTTATATAATTAAATAAACTTTGTAATACTTAATTAAATTTCCCTTTGATCATAAATTGCACTAAACACTTTGTTTATTCATACCTTAAGTGATTTGGATGTAAAGAGAAAATGTTAACAACTAAATACTTGTTTAAGTCACAAGTTTTAGTTCTATGAGTTTATATTTTGTAATAATCAAAACATAGAGATATTGATAATATGTTAATAATGTTTTTAGGCATTATTTATGTCAACATATATATTTTGGAAAACATCTTTAGGCATAATGGAGAATACGGAAACAAAATGTGTGTTAGGTCAGGAATTCATACAGTAGCCATGAGCTCAGACAAACATATTCATATCATATCACCTGTCAAATCATAAGTTGTACAAGGAGTAGCTAGCCCCAATGTACCGGAAGTGAAAGGAGTACACTGCACGTACATCCAGTCACTAAGCAGAATCATATCATAACCGAAATCAGATCTAGGATGCATCCATACGCCCCTGAAGATTAGTGCACATTCATACATATATAACGGAAAGGACGTGGCAGAACATCACTCTACTGCCCTAGAGTCATGCCATAGGTGCATCTATGACACGGACATGGAACCCCCATGCCTAGTGAAGCTCATGTAACATATGGTTCATATCAGAAAGTTCAAATCTTAGTTTTCAAAATCAGAAAGCTTAGCATATCAAAAGTTCATATCAGAAAGCTTTTTATATAAAAGGTTCAAGCAGAAAGTTTCAGAACAGAAAGTTCATAGCAAAGGATCAAACACATAGGAAACCTTAAGAGTAAGGTCAGAATATCCGTACCTTAGCAGAGCAAAGAGTTCAAAAAGAAGGAGTCACAAAAAGGGGAAAAGTTCACTTCCTCTTCAATGTATACACCTGAATTAGGGTTCATTTTATCATTAATAACTTTTCCTTCAAATCAGATTACTCTTTAATTGACTTTCCATTTTTTGATAACTTCCCATATCAAGCAGCTTTCTATTTTTAACAGGTTTTCAAAATTAGTAAGTTTCCATTTATAGAAAGTTTCCTTATTTAGCAGGTTTCCAAAATAGAAAGAATTAATATTTTAATTGCTTTAAGTCATGAAATATCTATTTTATGGAATTAGGGTTTATTTTAGCTAGTCATGATAGTTTAGGGTTTAATATGTTAACTTTCCATATTTTAGGGTTTATAATGAAAATATAATAGAGATAAAGCTTAATTGTGAAAATATAACAAGTTTCCATTATTTACACAAGTTGTCCATAAATTAATCATTAATTACCATTTAAACCCTCAAGTTAACCAAAATTACATTTTAAACCCTTAACATGCCTTAATTACCATTTAAGTCCTTATTAATGCATAATTAACAATTAAGTCCATAAGAATTCCATATTAGCACATATAACCATCACATTACAGGATTTACATATTTTACCCTTAACTTTAAGCATATAACAAAATCACTTCACAATTTACAACATTTAAACTTTTAGTCCTTATATTTAATTAATTACATTTTATATCCTTTAATTAT
The DNA here is from genome assembly GCA_030686995.1 of Artemisia argyi. Taxonomy (NCBI): domain Eukaryota; kingdom Viridiplantae; phylum Streptophyta; class Magnoliopsida; order Asterales; family Asteraceae; genus Artemisia; species Artemisia argyi. Next base: position 137,723,812 of record CM060699.1, read on the forward strand.
GCACTTTACACATAAAACCCATTTAATTATCAAATATACATTATTAGCCCCTCAATGACTTTAAAATACAGTAAACAACTCATAATTATCATATTTAAAAAACTAGTCCCTTATTTACCATTTATTATTAAATCGTATATATATTAATTAATAATTACGATTTAGGCCCTTTTAATTATAAAAACTATCCAAACAGCCCTTGCAACATTTTCATACGAAAAAACATCAGTTTATAAACTTTCCAAAACAGCCCAAAACTTTTTAGAATTAACAAAACGTACCCTTAACATTTTAAAAATCCATTTGGTTTTAATTTAATTTCACAAACCCTAAACCAATTTTCCCCAAATCATTTAGCAATTATTACCCCATCATATAACATTAATTAACATGTAGAAACACCCAAAAATCCAAACCCTAGCCCTCGTTGCATGTTTTCTCTTTTCTTCTTATTTTTGTGATCGGTAAAATCCATACAACATCAAAACAATTCATTTAGGCTTCGAACAATTCGAGGACCATTTTTACAGTGTTCTACAATCATATTAACATGTTCTAAAAATATATTTGTGCCTAAAAAAATTCATTTTTAGCCGGTTCATAGTTAAACCCGAAATTAGGGTTTTAAATGAAATTAAATCAGAACGAGTTATTAAGCATGCATGATCTGATTTTCATATTTTATACAGACATTATAGAGTATATAGAGTGTTAGAAAAATACCCCAAATGGTTAGGAACAAATGGATTGGTCAAAATGAATTTTGACTTCTCGGTTTGATTTTAGCGAACCAAATAATGCACCACAATGAACCCGATCACTTCTTACCTTAAGAACTATCTTTCTCACATTCTAGGACCTTCAAAATGGTTGGGAAAAGCACTTGGATGGCCTGGGAAAATGGTATGAACCGTATATTTTTTTTGTACAGCTTTTAGGGTTTTGTTTTTGGAATGAGATGGAATACACGGTTTGTAGAGATTAATAGGGAAAATTTTTAGCTTGATTGGCCGAGTCTTTTGGCCCATAAAAGAGACCAAAATCAGATTTAATTCTTTCCTTATTTTCTTGATATTTATCTTTTATTTTATAAGTCATGTACAAAATTTAAAATGTTTTGGACCCTTTAATTATCTCTAGGCGCCATACTTTATTTTTGTACAAGTTATTATGATATAAAAATGCTAACAAAATTTATTATAACCATATGATATTTTATTTTATTAGTTTAGGCTTTATTTAATATTTTTAAATAATAGTTTTATTAAAATTTAAACATAGTAGGTGGAAAGTATTTTGCCAAAAATTTGGTAACCATTTCATCAAAAGTGTGGATCGAATTCTAGGGAAGACGATAGAACTAGGCAGTCGCATGATGAGTGAGAGAGTATGGGAAGAGATACAAACGAAGGCCATCTTTGGTGACGCCATTTTGTTTCATGCTCTGGGTGATGGTTAAAAATTTGTCGAGATGCTTGTTTGCATCGTCACCCAGCAATCCGTGGAACTGGCACAAATTCTGGACTTGCTAGATCATGTGGTGCTTGAGTCCAAAGTCCGTGGCTCCAATAGTGAGTGGTGCAATAGATCCACTTCTCCCGTGCATGGTAGGCTGACACAACTCCTCCATCGTTCAGAGATCGGGAGCTGTTTCATCCTTGGGAGGGTCAGGTGGGGGTGGTGGGGGCTCGTCCATTTTTATTTTTCGTTATTCAATAACTGTACGTAACTTGGGTATGTTTCTTTGACAATTATGCTTCGTTTGTGAATGAGTGCGCATGCACTAAAAACAAAATCAAGTAAAACAAGACTGAGGCAAAACAACATAGAACTTAAACCAATAATCACAATATGAATGGCTTCATTGAGAAAGGTACACCAATTCAAAAGGATACAAAGGCAAATTTTTATCTTAGGTTTGGGAACTTACTAATGTTCATACCCCTAGTTGGTAGGTATTCTGCCTTGGTTCTCGACAATATATTTTATGTATTTATTAAACAAGAAAACAAAACGTTTTTGGATTTTTGTGGGTGTGTGATGCGTGGAATTGCACCCTCGCAAAAGTTTTTACCTCTCAAGGGATCTTGAGAAGCTTGCAATCCCCACCAGGCAGTGTACCTGACCGTCGAAGTATAGTATAGTGACAAGTACCTGGGGATTGATCGTTCAACTCAAAGAATAGTGTTCGCTAGGGTAAAAACTCACTAAAACTAGGTCTAGAGATGAGGGATGATTCTTTTTGTATTTTTATATTTTAAATGAAAGCAAGTAAAATCTCGGTTTTGGAAGGAGTGGGCGGAATTAGTTGCTAATCAACTAACCCAAATTACTAAAGATGCAATCAAAATAAAATAAACTAAACTTAAACTAATTATGGCGAAAACAATAATGAGAGAAAATGTGTTTACTTAGAATTCACTACTCCCTAGCTATCTTTTACCGGTTGATTAGTTTGTTACAATTGCATGGATGACGGGTTATATTACTTAATACCATTCGTAGGGTCGTGTACGATCTTCCCTAACTCTATAAGCTTCTACCTCTTCCTATGTCGAGCCGACTACTAGCTCCTAACATGGTCTCATTAGTAGTTACCTATGCATTAAATACAACCAATATATCGTAGTACACCTCCGATCATTTTTGTTAAGACGTTCAAGCAAGTTACCAATTGGAAGTCTACCAGTTTTCTTAAGCCTAACATCGAATTCATTCATCCACAACAATTATAAACAAACAACCAACCAATAATCAATATCTAAGTTTCATTAGATCCAAGCACTAGTACACATTTGGCCTTTCGCACACATTGCGTATTTCGAATGGTTACACAGCAACATATTTACGTGACTAAATGTACCAGCCTTAAATAAACAGCTACACTTGATCCGACTTGTGTGACCATTTCGTAAAATATATGTCACATATTTGTGTATATATGTGACCAGAGGGTAACTGGTAAATATTTTTCGACATTTAAGTCAATTTTAATTCGGGACGTGTGACAGATACAAATCAGCTCGAAACATTAGTCACACTATAGATATACATATGTGACAAATATATGTCACACAATTGAAAAGTGTGGCCGAAATAGATATATGGTCACATGAGGTAATTGTGTATGTGGCTAAATTATTTAGTCAAGTTTGTCACACATTATTTAAACGTGACTGCTATTCTTTGCTGAATATTTAGCCACATAGCGTTTGAAATGTATGACAACGGAAAAGTAAGTTTGAAACGTTAGTCACGATATGCATTTAATAGTGAAAAATATATGTCACACACTTGACGAGTGTGACCAAATGTCATATATGGTCACACTAAACCATAGAAACATGATTAAGTGTAAAGAAAATTTGATACATATGGTCACGTAAGTTAATATGTGTGTCTAAAGTTTAGTGTGTGTTTGCTTGCCAAATCCTAATGTGTATAGTCACACTTAATTGAAGCACGATTATGTGACTGTAGGCTTTACAATAGTCACACCATATCTGTAACACCCCAACCCGAAAAGGGCTAAAGTGTAACATTTTGAAGTCCAATCAGAACATAAGTAAATGGGAATACATTACTAATACAAGGGTTACAATGTAGTTCTAATGAAAAGATAAAGGACGAATTCTAAACATTAAAACTTCCAAAACTAATACAAGCTAAGAACCAAAAGGAAAAACTCTAAGTTAAAACTCTAATCCATGGAAGGCTATCAACAATGTAGTCCACTAAAAGCTCCAACGCACTCTTCACTCAACCCAGCTTCCTTCTAAAACCTGCCATAGGAAAAGAAATGCGGTTGAGCTTAAAAAGCCCAGTGAACAGATATAAACAAATGAAATAAACAAAGGAAAACGAAGGTGAATAAGACATGAGTCCAAGTGTTGGATCGATATACTCTGACCAAACTACTTTGTAGCTTGTAAGGGTTTAACAATATTGAGTAAACTCAATACTATTAATATTGAAACACTGTTTTACCTTGTAAAGTATGCGGAATCTACTAACACAAAGCTTAAGAAGAACTTTTATATAAATCAAACTTTGAACCTGCTTTGTTACACAGATTCACTAACAATCCCTAACTATTAAATTTGATCGACTTCTAAACGTATCTAAGACTTGTAAAACTTATATCGACTAATACCTCTTAAGGCTCTTTATATAGATAACCTTAAGTTGGTTTACAACATGTAATCCTTGAACGACAAGTCATTATCCCTAACTAATTCTAGAATATTCGTTTAATATTACACATCAATCCTTATCTAATATTGCACATTGATCCTTGTTTCCTTCGAAGTACATTAAACATTCAGCAATAGCAGCAGTACTTTGACTTTATTCTTAATGCAGCAGTACTTTGACATCCAGAAGTACTTTGATATTTTATATCCCAACAGTCCTCCCCTAACTTGAACTCTACTTGCTTGATTTCAAGTTTCTTTGTTATCTTCAATCTTCAAATCTTTAATTATTCAGTGATGTTGTTTCTTTATTCCTTTTTCTTCTATCTGTCATCTGTCAAAGTACTCTTCATCAGCATCATATCTTCCATGATATCTTCACAGCAACTCAGCAACATTTTGGTACAAAAATCATCAAATCTTAAAAGTTTCATACTATTCTCATCACTTCCAGGTGTGTTAACTCCTGTGAGAGGTGAATCATTGAAAATTATGATTTTTAGTAAATCATCAGCTATCAACGGATTTGATTTGTCTTTACCAATAGCCGTTTGCTTTGGACTAGCCAACTCTTAATCACTTGGAGTATGGTGAGTTGATAACCATATAGTTTTTGGTAAACTATCAACCATCAACGGATTTGATTATCACATCAGAGCCGTACCCTCATGATGAGTCAAACTCTTTCTTGTCTGTTAAACATGGTGAGTTGATTACCATTTGTTGTGTAGTATAAATACTAACACCATGTATTTCTTTTCAAATCCTCTTTTCTTTTAAACATCAAAACATTTTATTTTTATTTTAAAGGACCTATACTGGTTTATATCAGCAAGCAGTACTTTGATAAAGTACTGTTTGTTTTTGCAGTACTTTGAAAAATACTTTATTTTACAAAACAAATCATACCAGTATTAAGCAATATTACTCTTCAGACTTGACCCATCTGATAAATAGCTTGATAACATCCAAAGCTACTTCAGATTCATCTTCAAGTTCCATTCCATGATCCAGCATTCTGAGCATAATTTCTCTGATCAATGGATATCTCCTCTCAGCCAACATGTGAATCATAGTACCATCTTCCATCTCTAGTGTATGAACTCCTGATGACTCAAAGAATCTCCATCTTGTTATTTCCCATTTCTCTTGATCATTCCAGAGAGGATCAAAACTTGTTTCTTCAGTTTCCTAGATGGTAAATAAGTCTCCAAGCAAAACTAATCCCACTCCTGAAGCTTCAATCTCTGCATAGTATGTCTGCACTTGCACATATAAGTCATAAAGATCTGCCCTTGTGATACAGTGCAATAAATCCCATAACATGTTGAATGGTGTGAAGCTTTCATCTTCTCTGTGGATCATAAAATAATTCCCTTCTTTCGATTCAACCACAGAAAATGAGATTATCTTGGACTTCTTTTCAGAATCTTCAATCTTTTTGTTCTCAAAATCAACAACTCTTAAATAATTTCTGAGTTCATCAACTGTATCTTCATGAACTAACTTCAGCCTTTTTGACAGTTGATCATCCTCAGCTAATTTCTTTCTTTTCAATCTCCTTTGCTCAGCTTGTTCCTTTCTTTTATCTTCTAATTTCTTCTTTCTATCAACTTCCATGGGTACAAAGCTTTCTACTTCTCTTCTGATATCTTCTTGTACTTTATCCCACAGAGCTTTCACTTCTGGATACCTTTGTAAATGCAAATTCTTGTATCCCTTCTTTCTTAAGAACTGTATCATCCAGTTTCTTTCCTGAGCTTTGGTCATTGGCTTATTTGTAATTGGCCTACTGACTTCTTCCAAATACTCAACATCATATTCAGCTTGTTGCTTTCTAGCAAGCTCTAAATCATCTGCAGTCTCTAATTCTCTAATCTGAGCAATAGAAAATTTCTTCTTCTTATTCTTAGTATATTTCTGAACCATTATCCCTTTCCCTTTATCTTTTGGATCTAGTTTTTCTGATTCAGAAGTACTTTCATCATCCTTTTGTGCAGGCTCAGAGATATGTATTCCTCCAGTAGATTTCCTTAAATTCATCATAACTTGAGAAATTGTTTCATCATCACTAGCAGTATGTACTCGTTTTTCTTCTTGCTGTATAAATGTAGATGGACCAGCTTCATCGTCATACTGCTTTGTAGAAGGTCCAGCAGCATTGACTCCACTTTCATCAATATTTCTAGAAGAAGTACCTTGCTCAGCAGTACCTTGCAGACTTTGGTTTTCTGCAGCAGTACTTTGAACAAAAGCACTTTGGATATCCTGATCATCTACATCTTGCTTAACTTTTTCTTGCTCATCATCTTTTTGCTCATTCTCTTTCTCTTCTTGTGCAATATTCATATCTTCTTCAACATATCTTTCTGGTTCAAAAATCTTTGGACTTTCTGGATATTGCCACAAATGAGCATCTTCTGAATATTTTACTTCAGCATCATCTTTATCTAAATTCTTATCTTGATTCCTCCCCAATTTGGTAAATGATGACCTTTTATGCTTCTTCTTGGATTTAGAAGACTTCTTTGAAGATTTGGACTGTAGCTTCTGAGACTTCTTCTTTTCTTTCACATAAAGCCTAAAGTTCTGAACAAGAGGCCAAACAAATTTCTTCAATCTTCTGAACTTCTTTCTTAGCTTTTTGATTTCTGCAGCTTGAGCATTAACAGTTGACTTCATCTTCTCCAATTCTTGAACCAAATCAGAAGTACTCTCAGTACCAGCCATTCCCTCATCTCCTCCAGGTGTTTGAAGCCTACCTGTGGAAGTATAATCATTGGGAGTAGATACTTGTGAATCCTCTGAAGCAGTACCATGAGGATCAGTACTTTGTGGAGAAGTACCTTGAGCAGAAACAGATGTATCCAAAGAAGCTGTTACTGAGGGAGTCCTTTCACTTAAAACAACATGTTGAGGGGAAACAATAGGTGGTGTGGGGGTATGTACTGAAGCAGAATGCTCAGCGGAATCAGATTGAGCATCATTATTTGAATGTGCAGAACCACTATTGTCTTCTTCATCCCTAACAGCTTGAGCTACCTCTAACATATAAGCATTAAGAGGTGTATTCCTACTCGAAAAATTAACTCCCTTATTGGACATAAAAGTGAAAACTTTAGGTGGCATCCTAATGGTAGGTACATAATCCTGAGGTTTAGGTATACCATCTAGTGGATTCTCTAAAAGCAATTGAACAAACCTAGGATACATAAGAAAAGGTTTGCCAGCCTTAATATGAGTAAGCATACCTTCAAGGATCATGTATGAGAAATTGAAAGGCTGATTGGTAATAAGACCAACAAAAGCAGAAGCTATGGAATGACTAAACTGATCCCAAGCAGTACTCTTTGGACTCAAACAATGTAGCAAAACATGAATAAGAAATTTCCAATGAGGACTAACCATAGCCTTCTGAAAAGTAAGCTTAGTCAAAGAACCTTCATACCCAATATCTCTGAGTGTGTTCCAAACTTCTTGTTTCCCAAACAAAACAGAGCCTCCTTCATCATCAAATAACAAAGCCTCCCTGATTGAAGCTTCTGTTACACGTATAGCTCTCCCAACAACTGTAGCAGTAATAATATCCTCTCCATCTGCAACCTGTGAAGTGGCTGTATCCCAAAAAGCTTGAATCCAGGGTCCAATAATCTCGGGGTTGACAAGGATGGAGTAACAGATGTTGGTACCAGTGAGAAAGTCAATAATACCATGAAAATCAAGGTTTTCTTGAGTTTTCTCAAGGTTTGCGATCATGTTGTGTTTGGTGTTGGTACGTCGATTAGCCATGATGATTAGGGTTAGAAAAGTGATGATCGATGCAAAGTAGGTATGAGTTAATAAAGGTGAATAAGGTGAAAAAAAGGAAAAGATATGAAGTTTATATAAGGATAAGATTACAAAAAATCATGGTTAATTAATGATTTTACCGTTATTTTTGGAAGTAAATATCCCATATCTTTCGCAAGGTTGTTAGCCGCAAATCTGACCGTTGGAACAGTATCTGACACGTCAGGGAACCCTTTAATAGCACCAAATAGTACTTTCCATAGAATAAGGAGCAGTACTTTCCGTTATAAGCTCACACAGTATATTGACCAAAGTACTTTCCCACTAAAAATCTTGAATGTTGACCATTTGACCAAAATATCTTTGAAAGTCAACCCTTATTATTGACTATCTCCCCAAATTAAATCCCAAATCTACCAAGGTAAGTGAACTTCAATACACTTCATTAAATGCCCATTTACCTTTACCTTGCTTATAAAAGCAACTTCATCAACAACTTGCAAACACCATATCTTCTTTTAACAAAAACAAGTAAGCACAATGAGTCATATTCCAATTGTAAACATCTCTTCAGACTCAGAGGGTACCACAGACTCAGAGATAAGTTACTACTCTGATTCTGAGTTTGAAGATCCAGGATGGTCAGACTATTTTCCTCCTCATGTGCAATGGATGGGACACCAAGAATCTTCATCAACAATAAGTGCAGCCAACTCTACCATAACTGATGCAGGTAGTACTACCAGCAAAAAGCCCAAAAAGAAGAAAGTTGTTTCTGGTTCATCTCTGGCTAAAGAGCTTCCACATGCTTTGACTCAAGCCCTGGAAACAGCTATTCAGAACATGAAATGGCCTGCTCCAAGAAAAGAAAGACCTCCCAAACAGGTTCTTGGCCTGGCTTGCCCAAGAAAACAGACTTCTTTTGATGACAGGAGAAGCACTGCTCAAAAGGGAAAACAAAGCTATGAGGGTAAGGGAAAAATGCCTATGGAGTAGGTGTGTGGAGCTTGGTAGTAGGTTGATGTAGTCTTATGTTTGTGTTGTCTTTGTTGTGTCTGTGTCTGTTACTAGAAAACAAGAATGGTGATGTACTCTGAATGGTAGTTGTAAGAACTTGAATGAATAAAATCCTTTCTTTTGAATGATACATGTAGCCTCCCCTCAAATAATGACTAACTAATAACTACTTATGCCTCCCCTCAAAAATAGCTTACATATTAATCATGCCAGTACTCACAACCAAAAAAGTAAATCTTGAAACATCAAAGCCCTTTGTGAGTAGATCTGCTACATTATCATTAGTATGAACTTTAACCACATTGATAAGTCTTTGTTCATAGCAATCTCTTATAAAGTGATGTCTAATCTGAATGTGCTTGGTCTTGGAATGATAGACTGGATTCTTGACAATACAGATAGTACTATCATTATCAATGTTGATAGGAGTATTATTGAAATTGAATCCATAATCCAAAAGCTGATTTTACAACCGAAGTACTTGTGCACAACAAATTGCAGCAGCTACATACTCTGCTTCTGTGGAAGAAGTTGCTGCAATTGTTTGCTTCTTACATTGCCATGACACTAACCTGCTTCCAAGGTACTGGCATCCTCCAGTTGTGGATCTTCTGTCATAATTGTCTCCAGCATAGTCACTATTTGAAAAGGCTTGGAGATGGAAAGGTGAATCCCTAGGATACCATAATCCTTGCTTAGGTTGTTGCCTAAGATACCTGAAAATCCTCTTGACAGCATTTAAGTGAGATACTTTTGGATTAACTTGATGTCTTGCACATAAGCTCACAGCAAAAGTAATATCAGGTCTTGATGCAGTTAAATACATAAGACATCCAATCATAGACCTATATAAGGTGACATCAACATCTTCTCCATCTTCATCTTTTCCCAAAGGTTTATTAGTATCCACTGGTGTAGATGTAGGCCTAACAGTAGTGAAAGTGAATCTCTTAAGAATATCTGCAACATACTTATCTTGACAAATATAAATTCCACTGCTTGACTGTTGCACTTGAAGTCCTAAGAAAAATGTTAATTCTCCCATGGAACTCATCTGAAACTCTTTCTGCATAAGATCTTCAAATTCCTTCACCATAGATTGCTTAGTAGCCCCAAAAATAATATCATCTACATATACTTGAACTAGCATAATATCCTTCTTGTCTCTCTTGATAAACAAAGTCTTGTCAATAGCTCCTCTTCTATAACCATGTTGCAATAGAAAATTGGAAAGCCTCTCATACCATGCTCTTGGAGCTTGATGAAGGCCATAAAGAGCTTTTATTACCTTGTAGACTTTGTTTGGGTGTGCAGGGTCTTCAAAACCGGGAGGCTGTTTGACATAAACTTCTTCTGTGATTTTGCCATATAGAAAAGCACTTTTAACATCCATCTGATATACAGGGAATCCCATATAAGATGCAAAAGCCAAAAATAGCCTGATGGCTTCAAGCCTTGCCACAGGAGCAAAAACTTCATCATAGTCTACTCCTTCTTCCTGTCTATATCCTTGAGCCACTAACCTTGCCTTGTTCTTAATAACATTCCATCTTTCATCTCTTTTTACTCTGAAGACCCATTTAGTTCCAATAAGTTTCTTTCCATCAGGTAAATCACATAATACCCAAACTTCTTGAAGTTTAAACTGTAGGAGTTCTTCTTGCATAGCTTCCACCCAACTTTCCTTGGCTAATGCTTGTTTGATATTCTTGGGCTCTTCCTGAGATAGAAAACAAGCAAATAAACACAACTTCTAATCCTTGTGATTCACCCTGTTTTGCTTGTAGATAAAACTAAATAAAGAAGTATGTTGTTGAGACATATTCTTAGCCTTAGTCCTTGTGAGCACCCCTGATGATGATGGTCCAATAATATTGGTAACAGGATGAGTTTTATGAATTCTGAGAGTAGGAGTTGGTGAGACTTCAAGATTATCTTCCAAATTAGTTATATCAGGATCTTCATTAGAATCTGAGAAAATGCCTTCTTGATCCAATTCATCATCAGTGTCTTCTAAAGTAATTGTGTTTGGATCAGCAGTATCTTCTAAGTCAGGCATATTAGGATCATGAACAACATCAGTATTTATCCAATTTGAAGTATTCAAAGGTTGAAAAGTACTTTCAAATGGATTAGCAGTACTCTGGGGTAAAGTACTGGCTGTTTCTTTTGCCTTCTTCTTTTCTGCTTCATAAGCTCTCCTTTGTTCATCATCATACGACTTAGCCATTGTTTCTTGAAAAAGCATCCTAGAAAGTTCATCTTGAATGGCTTGATCTTCTGCAGATACTGGTATTTTTGGTGGAACAGTACTTTGAGGATCAACAGTACTGTTAGGTTTAGCAGTACCTTGAGGCTCAGAAGTACTTTTCTTCTCATCATTGGCATTATCTTTTGGCTCATCTTCAGATCTATTCTTTCTTTCTGCAACTCCATTTTGTTGAGGAGTTCTAGCAATACTGAACTCTCTTTTAAATCCTTTCTTGGCACAAAATTCATCCATAAGCTGATTCTTGAACTCAGTCCCATTATCACATCTAATGCCTCTCACCTTGAGTCTTAACTGATTTTCAAGTGCGATTATTAGATCATGAATAGCATCAAAAGTTTCATCTTTAAAGCATAAGAAAAAGACCCAACTAAATCTGCTACAGTCATCTGTTATAACCAAGCAGTACTTCTTCTTGTTCAGACTAACAACTGAAACAGGTCCAAACAGATCCATGTGCAGCAATTCTAAAGGCTCTCTAATGGTCTTCTCATCAATCTTCTTACAAGAAGCCTTGTGTTGTTTACCCTTCTTACAAGCAAGACATGAGTGATCATTCTTGAATGTCTTAGAAGGTAAACCTCTAACTAAATTACCTCTGACCAGCTTATTGATGTTTTTGAAATTTACATGTCCCAGTCTTCTATGCCATTGATGTGCTTCCTCCATAGATGCTCTTGCAATCAAACATGTTGCTCTTTCAGCAGAATTTACATTCTTTAAGTCTATGCTGTACACATCATTAATTCTTGGTGCTCTCAGCAACACCAAGTTTCTATCTTCTAACTTGAAATCAGGAGAAAGTATAAGACATTCTGTGTCAAAGAATAACACAGGATACATTTTTAGTACTATTGATTAGTATTACTACTGTTAGTTGGAGTTTCTATTGTTTTGGATTCATTTTTAGTAAGCATTTTGGTGTTCTTCATGGAGGGCAATTCGAAACATTGGAAGGCTTTGAATTGGAAGTTTGTGATATTGGTTCGTGGTAGTTAAAATCATTATTTGCATTCATTCCCTATTTGTTGATAACAAAAAGGGGAAGAGATGTTAGAAGAGATTTGGAGTGGCATGACATGGCTTAAGGGGAATACAAGATTGTTTCATTCATGGCGAGATTTAATTATCTCAACTTTTCTAATTCGTCTAGGGAAGTTCATACAAGAAGGTGTTTGTTTTGTCATCATCAAATAGGGGAAGATTGTTGGGAATTATATTTATTGATTTGATGATACAAAACAAGAAGAATGAAACATGAAGGGTTTAAAGTGACAAGAAGGAATTCTACAAAAGATGGGATGGACTTGCTTGCAAAAGAAGTTTTATTTATTAGTCATTCGTAGTATTTTGTAAACTCTAATATCTCTCTATATAAAGAGATCAAGGGTGTAGGATTTTATAATTCGAGTCTTCCATTATGTAGTTGACTAAAGGGGTGTGTGTGTAAACCTAGACGTAGGGAAAACGTCTAGGGTTAGGGTTTAGTGTTTTAGTTTAGATAACGTGTTCTACTTGATCAAGGTAGAACATGTTAAGTAGTTTGTAATCGTTAGAGAAGTGAATGATAATGAAAAACCTTGTTCATAATAATGATTGATTCTATGTTTGAATATTCCGCCTTCATTATTATGTGTTCCTAGATATAATATTAGACCTCGTCTAAGAGCTACAACGATCTTATCACCAAGCCACCTGTTGAGATAGAAATCAAAGAATATGGAACATATAATAGAATATGATCAAAGGGAATATGGGTAAGGAATATCAAACGAATCAAAGGAAAAGAAACGAATCATAAGTGTAAGCAAATGAAATAAAGCAAGCATAAGTTAATCACAATAGAGATGACAGGATTATAAAGATCACAGAAAAGTAGAACTAACAGGAATGCCCAACCAACATATATCATACTGTACATAGGAGCTGCAGACTCCGATATACCAATGTGAAATGGGGTGTATTGCACACACACAAGTCCATTCACCAAATTATACTAAACTAAGTACCTAGGATGCATCCATACGCCCCCTGCAAAACAAATATATATGCACAAAGCTCTAGGCTAAGTAAACATATACAATAATATATATAGGCCTGAATACCTAGCTTAAAGGGAACGCTGTGGACTAAAACCCATCTCCACAGATAGTGTCAGTACCACTGGTGCATCAGTGGCAAGGCCATGGACTCCCCATGACTGGCTACAAATTAATCTCATAATGAACAACAAATAGGGCATAGAAATAGGAAATGCTATACGAAAGAAGTATAGCATTCAAACGAATATCAAGCTCATATCAATGCCAAGTATCAATAAATACGAATCAAACAAAGGGAACATAGCAATGGCTTAACTGAAGGGATCATAATCAAAGTAGTAAACAAAAAAGAAAGGGGTGGCGTTTACTAAAAAGTCGGAATATCTATACCTTAAACCGCCAACGAAATCATATCATAACATGTGAGTGGGAAGTCACTCCTTCTTCAGCGAATCTACACGAATTAATGATCGGCTTAATATTAATAACTTATTTTAAATCAGATTACCCATTTAGTTGGCTTTCCATTTTTAGTAACTTTCTATTTATGGAAGCTTTCAAAAAATAGTAACTTTCCCAAATTAGTAAGTTTCCATATTTTGTAAGTTTTCCCGGAATAGTAATTTAATACTTTAAGGTTATAATGGACATTATATCTATTTAAGGGTTAACATGATCAATATAATAGTTAAGGTTAAATATGATAACCTAGCAAAGTTTAGGGTCGTAAATGTAAATTATCAAAATTTAAATAATTAAATTGTCAAATATATTATTTTAAGGTTTATGCTAAAATTTTAGTATAAAAGGATAATTTTAGACCCCGTCGTTCATAATTTATTTATTTACCCGATATCAATTTAGACCGCGACGGCCCAAAATTCTAATAAACCATACGTGACTCGTTATAAACTCGACACCGTTTCATGTTCTAACATATACACACGCCTCACAACAATATCACGCTTCCATTTTATTTACATAGTATGAATATACACGACACAAAATAAATCAGGTTCACAAGCACCATGCATTCACCCATGTACGATCAACAAAACCACACACACCAATTCACATTTCATTTCATGCACTCTTGTCTTTAAAGCAGTATTACTTCCCATATTATTTACATACAACTTCCCATTTCATTCAGAAATTATGATCATGCATGTACTAAGAATACTTATGTCCTCTTTTTATTAACTATACTTTTTTGTTAATTTGAAACAAATAACCCAAGTTGATCAAGCTTGAAATCTTTTTGTCTATTTTCAATTCGAAAGCAAACAAGACAGAACTAATCATGCATGCTATTCTTTTATATATTTTTATATTTGCGATTCGGAATTAAAACCGAACAAGCATGCATGTGGTACTCTTCTTCACGAATTAAATACTTTCGCCACTCTTTATTCGTTAAGTTTTAATACGAGATCTCAAAACGTACCATGCATATCATACGCATGTCCCTCTTTATTTCTTTTAGGCTTATGACCAGATTTTTAGATTGCTTAACATGTATTATATTAGGATCTTAAATGCTAGGTCATAGGTGTATATTGCAAATAAATTCGAAAGACCCAAGACAGAAGAAAGGATCGACTTAATATCCAGTTTTCATTATTTCATGCGACTAAATGCTTCCAGTTTAATCCTTGTTAAACGATGAAGATTAGTTTCGGTTTAAAAATAACTCATGTGTTGTTATACCAAGTTCCCATATGATGTTCATGAGTACATGCAAGATGAAAAAAAATACCTTAGTCGAATAATGGATTGGAACTGAATAAGATTACATGAACGAGACTAATCCAATACACAAACATGAGAATCAAGAGATCAGGCCGACTCCAAAACTTATGCGCACAGTTACCATACGTACTATCTCAAACCAACAACGGCACTTGAACACAACGATACAATCACCTAACCTTCAACGAACCGATCACCAAGGCTTGTTACAAGGCTCGACCTCTTTAATCTTGCGGAGAGAATAAGCTGTTTTGGAATGGTTGAGATATTGTGATGAGTTTGATATGAATGTTATACAATTAAAAAGGAGCATGTGAAGTTAACAAGGGAAGTTGTGTGGTGTTGTTTAGGCAAGGGGAATATGTAATCTTCTAATGTTGGCAACATATAATTTGGTTCTTATCTTGTTAGAAGAAACATATGAAGGCTTTTCAAACATATATTCGGTTCTCAGGGAAAGTTGTGAAATGAAATCGATTCTCACAAGAAGAAAACGTGTGGAGTTTTTTATACAAAATATTGTGTCATATTATACTTGAATTTGGATAGGATAAATGTTTTTTTATAACTTGTATTTATTTATAACATATAGTATTTATTTTAGTCTAAGTTTTAATATTCGCAAAACATATATGGTTCAAATATTAATGAATTAAATACGTCGGTTAAAATCGGAATGAAATGTTTTAGATTATTTAACGTCTCTTCAAGAGTTTAAATTTGAAGGGTATTTTGGGTATTTTAGACGTTTAAAATATCTGGGTTTTACAATTCTTCCCCTCTAAAATGAAAATTTTCGTCCTCAAAAATTGAAGTAGCAAAAGTTAGACGGATACGTATCAAATCACGAAGAGAAATGACGACAGTTAACCTCATGCTGATCGGAGAGGTCCTTCCAAAGGATTTCAACGAACGGAAGTGTTTGTTTCTCATGACCCGATCCAAACAAATAGGAGAGCCTCGGGTTCTCCACAGAAAACAAATCAAAACAAATCTGATCCAATGAGTGCTAATTGAACATGAAACAGATGATAGTCGAAATCTCACAGAGAGATACATGAACGTCAGATGAATATAGAATAAATACGGAAGTGATGCTAGATGGTAGAAATTTCACAAGTCCAAACAGGTTTTGAATGAACTATGAACCTTGCTAACAGCCAGAGAAGCATATATCGAATTATCAGACATACCGAGAGTTTCCTAAAGCGGTTGGTAACCTATTCGTACTGACGATTAACTAAACATCCATCGGAGTATCGAATCACATCGGAATGTAAAATGGGATAGATAGGATAACTGCACAGATAAGAATGAATCTAAAGATTAATGTGATAAGAATGAATCTAAAGATTAATGTATCACGAACCAAATCTTACATATATGCCAAAATGTCATAACTCTTCTATACGGAACATCATACCGGACACACAAATTCCTAGTCTAAAGTTTCAGAATTTCTCTTACACAAGGATAACTAATTCATTAGTCATTGTAATCGACTCCGAACATTCAATAAGCAGCTTCCCGACTTAATTCAACCAGAAGGTGGTCTACATCTCCGTTCATACAAAATCTGGAAGGAAAACCCTTGTCACTTGCATGGCATAAATCTTAATGAGCAAACACAACCAGACCAACCACCGATCAAACTTCCTGCTCAACGCTTCATCCAAGTTCGAATAGTTGTTTTGAATATCCATCAGTCTGTAGGTGAATAGAATTACTATACTTGAGTCTGGTCCCTCAAGCCTTCATTAGTCCTTCCTAGGAATGTTAAGTAAAACATGAATCTCTAACACGATCACTGCAGGTGCGCCATGTAATTGAATAATCTTCTATCGAAGGATTTATGCCCACTTGCTAATACACATTCTAAGAGGCAAAATGAGCTGACTTAATCAAACGATCCATCACCACTCAAATTATATCATTCTTCTCAAATGTGCGAGGAGGTTTCATTACAAGGTTCATGAAAAGTCTAATCCTACTTATAAGTCGGAAAGTCCGTAAGTTAAAGGGACTCCCTTGCATGCTGAAGTTCAATCTTGACTTGTAACATACTAAGCACATCGTCACTAATGTGATCACAACTAGTTTCATGCCATTCCCTCTGAAAATTCTGCTTAGGCCCCTTATACATCTTAGTACAACTAAGAGGGATAGAGAAAGTAAAACTGTGCCTCAATCATAACAGCTTCTCTCCAGTCTTCTAACACAGATCATAGTTCGCCATCTTGCTTCTGAGCTTCTAAAATTTGTAATGGGATTCAACCTTCATGTTCACCACGACTCAACTTCCCTGAGTTCTAAGTCTTGATTTTCTTAAGCTCAATCTCTAAAACAGACCGAACTTCAAATTTCTTCCGAAATGCATCTGCCACCAAATTTACCTTGTAAGATATGTCTTCCAATCTTAAGATCAACCACACTGCCACCAATTCTAAGTCATGCATTGAATAGTTCTCCTCAAATGGTTCTAATTGTCTTGATGCGTAAGCAATAACCTTCCCGTGATGCATAATGGCATAACCAAGTCTCTTCTTGAAACGTCCCAAAATTGGTTCTACCTGAAAGTATGAAAGTTGAAGCTAATTTCTATTTCAACTTTTTCAAAACTCTGTTCTCATCCAAATTAAACTTCTCTTCATTAGTTATAAAATTCCTCAACTATAACGCAAGTCGTGAACATCTTCCAAAAATTATCATGCTTCCAGAATATACATATGATCCTCTTGTTTCCAACATAATACGAAAATGATTCTCATGTTTCTCCTTCATCTCTGAATGTACTAATATGTCATACTATGACCAATTTGTCTAAGTATTCACGAAAGGCACGATTCATCAAATTCAATAAACAGTCAAAGCATTAGCTAATACTATTAGCATCATTAACAGTCATAGTGGCCGATACGTATATGAAATGAAATTTTTGGAATAACTTTAAGCCATAAATCCATCTAAAGGAGAACTCCACGTCCTAAAGTTGATCAGATACATCGTCGATTCGAGGTAGGGAATAATGGGTTTAAATAGTGATACGGTTCAGCTTCCAGATGTCAATACATAATCTCCTGCTAAAATCTTTCTTCGTCGCAAAAAAAAACTGAAGCACTCCAAGGAGATACACTAAGACAACAAAACCATTTCATAGCTTTTTGGTTGCCACTCCTTCAGTTCTCTCAACTCGGTTGGTGCTGTTCAATATGGAGTTTCAAAATCAGGCAAAACGTCATCCTATACGGATAGGGTTTTGTCTCATCGAACTTACCTATTCTCAAGGCACTCCTCAAAGATATCTTATGATCCCCATAAGTTCAAGTTATATGATGTAATTATTATCATGTTGGCCAGGCGTCATAATACTTGCATTATATAAACATGCCTTTATTGAAATCATATTCTACCTCGAGTCGTGACTAAACATTTTCTCAGTACTAAGTCAAATCAAATTCATAATCGGTGGAAAATCTGGGTGGTTCATTCAGGGATTCATTGGAAGAATTTAGATTGCAAAATGACTCTCAAAGTGAGATTCATCCCACTGGAAACAAGAATAGATGCTAGTAAAACTCCACAACCGCGAAAGTAACATACGAGTTTCCAGGGTAGTAAGGATAACAAAAGTTTAACAATCAGAAATCATTACAAAAATAAATCAGAGTGGTTCAAAATGTCAAAGGAGAAATGTAGTATGACAGTAGTTAGCATCTTGATGCTCAGTCCACCAGTTAATATCAGAATGACAATCGAATTTAAACTTTCCAAAGAAAGACAGATCAGCATAGTGAATCTGATCATTCAAAAGTGTGGAATAACATTCCTATTCTCGTGATTGATCACCCCAAGATTTCTCATAGGAATACAACTAGATAAGGCAAAATATAATGGTGTAGGGAAACTTAACTATGCTTATCGAAAGCAAGAGATTTCACAGAATGTGTCAAACACGTCATGATCATAGAAATTCTCAGAGTGCCTGTACAGGCATCTAAAGGGTTAACAAATGAATCAGACGTTGACATGAAAGATGATAAAACTTAGGTAATGTCAAACATTACCGCAAAATTCTTAACGAATTCTAAACTTACTTGGTCACTAAACTCATGTTATGCAAAATAATAGGCTTCAAATCTCCAGAAGGAGAAATCTTAAAAGGCTCAACTAGAAATAAGGAACGAATCAGAGTGATGCGAAAGCAAAGATACCTAAACAAATCCTCTATAGTCTACCCAATCCTCACCGGTCATAAATTAAGTTTCAGAGTGGAAATCCTAACGCAAGTTCTCAAAGGTTGTTTCATTACTCCTATGGTGCAAAACTTAGCAGGTCCAATACTCACAGGTCATAGCCTAAGCTCTACGGGTTTTGAATCCGCCGATCAAACCTGGCTCTGATACCAAAATTGTAACATCCCAACCCGAAAAGGGCTAAAGTGTAACATTTTGGAGTCAAATCAAAACACAAGTAAACTGGAATACATTACTAATACCAGGGTTACAATGTAGTTCTAATGAAAAGATAAGGGACGGATTCTAAACATTAAAACTTCCAAAACTAATACAAACTAAGAACCAAAAGGAAAAACTCTAAGTCAAAACTCTAATCCATGGAAGGCTATCAACAATGTAGTCCACTAACAGCTCCAAAGCACTCTTCACTCAACCTAGCTTCCTTCTAAAACCTGCCGTAAGAAAGAAATGCGGTTGAGCTTAAAAAGCCTAGTGAACATATATAAACAAACGAAATAAACAAAGGAAAACGAAGGTGAATAAGACATGAGTCAAAGCCACCTGTTGAGATAGAAATCAAAGAATACGGAACATATAATAGAATATGATCAAAGTGTAACACCCCCAAATTTGAAAACATGCAGCGGAAATTAGATTGGGTGTTACTTCATAGCGCACAGTTTATTAGTAGAAAATGATTTGTCATTTTAGTCATTTTTAAAGATCTATCATTCGAATATAAACACCAGAGTTTTTAAAAGAGGTCCCCATTTGTCCCAAAGTTTATTAAATCAGTTTTCGAATGATAGGAAAATTTATAGCCTTTATAAGTATCTGTGCTCCTCCGTGCCATCCTTGCTCATTATGGACCTGAGATAAACGCATGCTAAAAGTGTCAACACAAAGGTTGGTGAGTTCATAGAGTTTATAGTTTCGAATATCGATTTCCAAAATCAAAGAGTTTATGATTCCATAGATGTTATAATAACAATTGATTTTCAAATTTAAGTGTGAGTAAATCCATAATATTCATAGCTTAAATCGTTGATTTATCAAAATCAGAAATTGAGTGATTTCCTTATCAATTCAAAAATAGTCCGTTGGTTTGCCCTTCACCGGGTCAACACCAAATTAGTAGTTTGTTTGACCTAATCGGGTCAACACCAAAATAGTTTGTTCGTTTGCCAATTATTAGTAGTTTTTCCTGCTATATAGTGAGCACAATCTCGGGGTTTGATAAAACAGTGGGCTACAGCATTGTACGCCCCAAACATCAGTCATTGTAGTACTATACCATGACTACAGTACTACCGTTCTATTGCTCTAAGCTCATGACACTCAACGATTAACAGGCATCAAAATTATCCAAAATAATGATGTAAAACAGTGGCCCTCAGGATAGGTATTTACCAGTAACCTATGAAATCAAATAGCGTGGATTTGGTGGCTTTCCTCTAGCGACCAAATGGGGATTGTCAATCCCTAATAGATCTATCCACAACTACTTACGCTCACCCTTTGGGTGATTAAGGTGCATGAACGAGGGACTTTTGGTAATAGGTACTTAGGCAATAGAAATCAAGTATAGCATATCGTCGAATAGTCACTTGTAATCAGGTCTATAGCAGGTATTTCCTTATGGGATATAAAAATGTGTAAACCAGGAAAGTTTATATGAAATACAGTCATGTATTGAGTTAATGAATACTTGTAAAAGTAAAAACAGTAGTTAAGCATGTATCTCCCCCAAAAACGTTTATAAACCATGGTAAAACAAGTAAAAGTAGGGGCTATGACTCACCTGAGAGTTATGATAGACATAGATAACATAATGTCAGAGGTAGAATGGAAATGACTTCAAAGATAACCTGAATGATATGGAAGTTCGAGATAAGTTCGACTTATCGAGAATCGTGACTCGAATAGTGTTAGATGACAGAATGATTTGTGGCAGAGGTGGCTTGCGTGGCAAAACGCTTAATAGTTCAAGAGCAAGTTATATACTATACAACTTGTCTTTATGTATAAGTATCGTTTATTATTTTATATTTCTCGTCATAAATTTATAATATGTATCGAAAGTTGGCAAATGATGAATTATAGTATTTGCAAGTTTATGCCTGGTTAAGTGAACCGATGAGTTTCATTGAAGGAATAATCATTTCTTAACGTGTGTTCAAGTTATCCGATAATAACGTCAAGTTATATAATTTACGTTATAAATTATATATATATCCAGAAATATATAGTTATTCAAGATTATTAATTCATTATCTCCTCAAAATGTAGATTTCTATATACGTCGTTTTATATTTAGCCTTTTTGTTAGGTTTTGAGGTGTGAAAATATATAAAGTATATATTTAGTAAATTCGTGATAATCTATTAGGACCAATATATATAGCTTATTGTTTACCCCAATGTGGCTACCAAATAAAATCAGTGTTAAACATACTTATCTACACGGAAAGTGGTAAAATTAACGTAGCTTGATTAGCTTGTAAAAGTATTTAGAAAAGAAGTGAATTAAAGTTAGAGGTTTAAAATGTAATAAAAAGTTTTCAAAACCTATAAGAGTTTTAAGAAAAATGGCAAGTTGTTAGGAGTCGGGGGTTAAATGTGTAAATTTTAATAAAGTAGTAATGTTATAAAATATCAATAAAAAGACGAGGACAGGGTTCGAACCCCTGACCTCAAGTTTAGCAATACAGAGCCCCAACCAACTGATCCAAAGGCTTCTTTGCATTATGTTTTATAGTTCAAGCTTATTTAATGGTTTGGCGACTGTTTTATATTTTGTTATCAACTTCTCAGTTTCTAATCGTGAACAAGTATGCATTGTGTAACTATATTTGGTGCTTCTTACTTAGAAAATATGTTGAAAAGCTTTAATAGGGGTGTTCAGTCTTGTGGCTCGTGATCAGGAAAAGATCTAAATAAATATGTGATGCTTAGATGTTTTGACAAGGTTAGGGGGCATTATGATGTACCTTGTTTGGTGGTTAAAAGGGCTTAATATCTCAGCTTAAAGCTCAAAGTTCGTAGGTTAAAACTTGGTCTAAACAAGGGCGTTTGGGCTGTTTTGAGCCAAGAGCAGAAAAAGACCAGATGTAGTTTTAGATTTTGTAAAGACTTATGGCTCATTTATAAAACATGTTAGCTAATTATTTAGCTTGTTTAAATGTCCTAGCACCGATGTAGTTTGATGTTTGGATCGTTAATCACAGAAAGAGCATAAACATGGTTTAAAGTTTTAAACTTTATGGACTTTTTATTTGTGGTTTTAAACGTGTTATGAAAACTTGTTATATGTTTATACTAATCGTTTATTCTTATACCACTCCATACCTAGCCACGCAAGGAATTTAGCTGCCACAACTTTTAGTGAAAATGATTAACGATAGAACATGCAAGCTAGTTATGGTTCGCATGAAATCATAATATGAGAATGAGAAAGTACGATAAGAGGAAGACTTACTACACCAAGAATGGTGTTCCAAAACACGACATGGAGACTAGTCAAGGACAGAGAGTTAGTACTACTTAATTAGCAGCCCATCAAAGAAACGAGACCCATGCTCCAATGACCCTAGTCACGGCTCGAATTCTTGGAAAACTTGACCAAAGCTCTCGTACACACCACAGCAGGTGGATAAGACTTGAAATGGTTGTACGTATGAAACGGAAATAAATTGCATGGTTTCTTCTTCTTGATGTTTTCTGTCGTGGTGTTGTTTTGTGAGCAAGAGAGGAGTTGGTATCTAGTTTTTATGGTGGAAGAAATGTGAAAGTTTGTATGTAAGTGTACTGTACATGTGAAAAAGGGAAAGAGTAGAGATTTTAAGATTTGGAGACTTGCCCACGCCTTGCTGCTCTTTCTTTCTCACATGACAGGAGGTAAGAGAAGTGTGGTAGCACATGTGTTTTGTGTTTGAATGTGATGATTTTATGTTGTGTGAGGATGTCGATCAGAATGTAGCCTTTAAGTACACCATCAGGAATGTGATAAGGAGCAGGGATAGAATGTTTGCATGTTCCTGGATTGGGCTATATTGGAGGTGGCGTGTGAATGTTCATCCAATGAACAAGTGTTGGCTGAATTCAGAAATCTTTCATAAGATATCTCATCGATTGGGAAGCAAGGGAGGTGGTGTAAGAGTTGTACATGGTTTTTCCTTAGGTTACACTTGGGGCAGTAACGAGTGAGGGAGGTTTACTTGGGTCAGGTTTGGGATAGTAATCGTGCAAGAGTGTTCGTGAGATTTATCATTCTCGAATCCTTGTAATATAGTCTATGAGGATGTGTAAAAATATCAGGATGTTGCAAGTCGAGTTTACAAGAAAACAGGGTGGTTTGTGAGCCTAGTCGCGCCTGGAAACAAAAAGGAGAAGAACAAACTAAGGGTGCGCTTGGACTTATGAGTCTGCTGATGGATCAGGTGCAAAGGAAAAAGGAACCAAGAAGATAAGGAGTCCATTTGGTTTTGCTAGTCTACTCGTGTAATACCCCAAGGAAATGATTTAGTTTTTGTAGTATATTGGAAATGTGGTATGTACGTTAGATATATACATCTGACACAAGAAGTGATCGAAATAGAGTTTTAAACTTGACGTATAGCATGTGAAAACTAATAACACAAAAAGGGGTATGACTTGCACGGGTTATAAGTATTAAATGTTTAGTGTAGTCACCACTCGAGTTTAAATACAACAAAACCATCCTCGAAATGAAGTGTATTCGAATATATATATATATATATATATATATATATATATATATATATATATATATATATATATATGAACGTGTGAATGAGGCCTAGTTTCTAGTTTTTAAGAATTGATCAAGTTGGCACGTGTAATGGATAGAAATATGTGTCAGTAGAGATGTGGTAAGGTGATAGATCGACTATGATTTATGGACATGGGTTCGGTTGATGTTTCTAGAGTAACTCATGGGCTCAATTATAGTAAACGTGACCAAAAGCCTCTTGGTACAAATACGATGAGTAGTTGTTAGTTATTTGGAACTTATATCAAGTAATTCACTTGGAAAATATATTCTTAGGTTGTTTGGACTTAAATAGTGACGGTTTAGGTTTGATTGACGACATGTATATTTATTAAATATAAGCGTTTTTAGTTATTTGCTATATTTAGATTTTTAAATATAAATGTGAGTACCGTTTCAAAGTAGATGGTAAAAGTGTTGTGATGTCAAAAGTATATAAATTTTTTTTTTTTTGTCATGGGTAAAAATGGTTATTTTATGTTATAATAATGTGTTAGTCGTAGGAAAATTTTACGGGATGTTATATTACCTACCCGTTAAACTGACTCCCATCCCGGGATTCCAGTCTAAGGTAGCCGCAAAGGTGAGTGGAAAGGGTGAACAAATAGTCATTCCTAACGGTCT
Organism: Artemisia argyi; assembly: GCA_030686995.1. Taxonomy (NCBI): domain Eukaryota; kingdom Viridiplantae; phylum Streptophyta; class Magnoliopsida; order Asterales; family Asteraceae; genus Artemisia; species Artemisia argyi. The sequence goes on from CM060699.1 coordinate 137,748,524, forward strand.
AACTCCTGAGCGGTTTTAATTGTTCTTTCCAACTTAACGTATCTACTACTACATTAGCTTCTTCTTTTTAATATTTCTTTCCAGCTTAACGTATCTACTACTACATTAGCTTTTTCCTTGATGATGACGGATCTTAATATGATTTTTAAAGAAAAAACTTAGGGAACTATAGTCCCAAAAAAGATATAATTATTATGTGGCACCATTAAATGTAGTTTTTAAGGTGTAAACAGTATTTTACCACAGTGGTGTACAGTACCCAACCCTTATTCTCTTTAAATAACCCACTAGTATACCCCTTTTTACCTAACTTTTCTTTTTCTTATTTTTCAGTCGACATGCCGCACTTCATCACCATTCTTGCGATTTTGTACTTCATTGTTGCTGCTATTCACCTGGTGTATGTTCCGAGAGAAGATCGTGCCATGTTGGTCAGAATTTTAATGTTTCTTGTGCCACTCGTGGTTCTATCGATCATCATTGACAAGTTCTGGAAATGAGGAGTAGTATCGTAGTGTATTGGTAGGAACGTTGAAAGGAAGGTTTGTTGTGTTTCCATGTAGCTTCTAGTGTATGAATAAAATTTTCTTCGTTTTCTGATGTCGTGGTTTGTGTTGATTTTTTGCTTGTTTTTACTGCTTATGAATCGTTAGATTTGTATATTATGTGTCAAAACATTGGTTGGTTTGATTATAGTTAAGTTTACAAAGGTGGGTTTTTAATAAATTACAACCGATACTATATATGGAAGTTTGTTTGGCATCCGAATACTTAGATAAATATGATTTTTGGTATAGTTGACTAGTTTGGAAGGGGTACAATTCGGGTTAAGCTTTGATGAAAATTTGACCATCGAATGATTGATCAATTGAAAAAGATTGGTCACACTTGATTCTTAGGTACATGATAAATCGAGACGTACAAAAATATTGACAGAGTGCAAATAAAAGGTCACTAAAAATGGCTCGAACTAACGGCATGAGTCGGTTAGGAGTAATATTTAGGTTTTGGGCTTGAGCAATGTCGGGCTCAAGTTGGTGATCAAGTCCAATAGTGTGTTGGGTTACTGAAATCTTGAGGCCCAAATATGTGTTGGCATATGGAAGCAGTGGGTTAAGGCCCAATGTCATTAGGGTGGGTTGTCATACGAAGCAATGGCCAAAGCCCAAGTTATGAAGGTGTATTTGGTTTAAGCGAGTATGAAGTGTTTATTGATACGTATTTTATCATTTCATGTTACATAAAGTTACGAGATGATCTGAGATCGTTGAAATTTCGTAAAATATTTGAGAGTTTGGAAAGATTATTAATAAGTTCACAATTTCTTAGAGACTGAGGGGTCAAATTGTGTGAGAGTGTATTATTCATACGTGGCACGTTCATGATTTAGTTATGGTGTTACATGTCTAACGTGATTTGTTCTTGGCACTTGTGTTGAAATGCTAAAGCCAAGGTAGAATTTTCACCACGTATCCCAAAAATTATTTGCTAGTTTTAATAGACGTAGGCTTTTGAAAACTTTACCGTTTGAATACAAACGGTTACATTTAATAAAATAATTGAGAATTATTTTTCCAATTCCTTATAAATACCATTGGTACGTGTTGGGTTATCCACACACACATACACAAAACAATCAATGGCTTGCAAGCTACCACATACCGCTGAACAATTTCAACAATATATCAAAGCAGAAGCCGAGAATAGTGATTTGGATCGCCAAAATGCTATTGTTAAGGTCATCCTGAAGTTTGAGGTCGCGAAACAACTGAAACAACGGCTTAGGGAATGCTACGTAGGGTGCACAAACATATCAGATGATAGAAAATATGTGATCGACACGTTCTTGCATGACGAATATCGTAAGGATGCTGCGGTGATTGAATCGCTATGGGCTTGTGTTCATCAGATAGAAGATCAAATTTCCAACAAGATCCGTTGGAGTTTTGAAGAGAATGTTGAAGCTGCTAGGGTTGAACAACAACAACCACAACCACAACAACAACAAAATCCACAACCAGCACCACAACAACCACAACAGCAACCACTACTACAACAAGGTGCATCAAGTTCCTCTGCACCAAGAGTGGTTGTGCAACAACAACAATTGCCTCATCTGGACCAATTCCAGTCAAGATTTGAGGTAAATGTGGCGGTCGATGATGGTGGTTGGACTTCTAACATGGAGCGGGAGCTGAGTAGGTTGGAGGCTCAAATAGAAGAAGAGAGATTGGCAAGCTTCGACCCTTATGATGATGGATATGATTCTAACAATTCTCAGACTTGGGATCACCCAGACTACCGCTGAAGTGTGATGTTTTAATTCAGCATCGTTTTTAATGTTTTTATGTATTTCTGTTCAGTCTGCTTTTTAATAATATGTCATTTGAATGATTAAATAAAATTCCTTGTGATCATAATTTGGATGAGAATTTATTTATTTTGTTACGTTTAGATTTTCTTCATAATTTACAATTACAAAAATCTGTGCGGGTAACCTACCCGTTAAACAAAAGAGTTTTGTTGATACAGATTTTAACAAAGAGACGAGCGTAGAGAAAACTCTTGAATTATCAGCTTTCGTGGATAGAAATTTAGTTTGGGAAAAAGTGAATGCACATAGCAATAACGTTTCATTGTGTGGTTTTGTTGTACAGAGTATTCGATGTATTACATCCAGTCGTGGTTCTTGCACTCATAGGAGTGGTGGCATTCTTCATCAGCTTGATGGATTAATCGTTTAGTGATGTTAAGGTTTATTTAATGATCTTTTTAATGTTAGCATTACTGATGCTAGTTATATCATTGTGTATCAATATTCATGGTTTCTAGTGAGATTTAGGGGTTCGTGGTTTCATATGCCTGTTATCTCATAAATAATTAAACCTATTTATCTATATTTCGTTATCTACATAGAGAAGCGTCCCAAACTATGTAATTAAGGAAATATAAACTTATGGTTCAATGATTTACAATTTCTTGATTTGAATAAAAGGGCGTCCCAATCTATTCAAATTAAGACGTTGTAAACCATTTTAAGATTCTGACTTAACATCCATACTAATCGACAAAATAATTCATGCGCGGATTTTCTGAGAGTACGAAAAGAGTATGTCATACGCATCTATACCGATGAGAGTGAGATAATTAAGGAGGATTGGTATAGCATTCAAAACAGTTGGTAAGCATATATATCAATATATTAGAGTGTTGGTGTAGCATAACTATCTAAAAGTAACATAATCGTCTGGCGGATGGAAAGCATGGAGAGCGTAAGGCTATAAAATGTTTCGTTTTGTGAAAACAGTTATAGTTCGGATCTAACTTAGACCCGTTTCGCTATGACCAAGGCTCTGAATACCAATATGTAACACCCCCAAATTTGAAAACATGCAGCGGAAATTAGATTGGGTGTTACTTCATAGCGCACAGTTTATTAGTAGAAAATGATTTGCCATTTTAGTCATTTTTAAAGATCTAATATTCGAATATAAACATCAGAGTTTTTAAAAGAGGTCCCCATTTGTCCCAAAGTTTATTAAATCAGTTTTTGAATGATAGGAAAATTTATAGCCTTTATAAGTATCCGTGCTCCTCCGTGCCATCCTTGCTCATTATAGACCTGAGATAAACACATGCTAAAAGTGTCAACACAAAGGTTGGTGAGTTCATAGAGTTTATAGTTTCGAATATCAATTTCCAAAATCAAAGAGTTTATGATTCCATAGAAGTTATAATAACAGTTGATTATCAAATTTAAGTGTGAGTAAATCCATAATATTCATTATTTAAATCGTTGATTTATCAAAATCAAAAAATGAGTGATTTCCTTATCAATTCAAAAATAGTCCGTTGGTTTGCCCTTCACCGGGTCAACACCAAAATAGTAGTTTGTTTGACCAAATCAGGTCAACAACAAAATAGTTTGTTCGTTTGCCAATTATTAGTAGTTTTTCCTGCTATATAGTGAGCACAATCTCGGGGTTTGATAAAACAGTGGGCTACAGCATTGTACGCAACAAACATCAGTCATTGTAGTACTGTATCACGACTACAGTACTACCGTTCTATTGCTCTAAGCTCATGACACTCAACGATTAACAGGCATCAAAATTATCCATAATAATGATGTAAAACAGTGGCCCTCAGGATAGGTATTTACCAGTAACCTATGAAGCAAATAGCGTGCATTTGGTGGCTTTCCTCTAGCAACCAAATGGGGATTGTCAATCCCTAATAGATCTATCCACAACTACTTACGCTCACCCTTTGGGTGATTAAGGTGCATGAACGAGGGACTTTTGGTAATAGGTACTTAGGCAATAGAAATCAAGTATAGCATATCGTCGAACAGTCACTTGTAATCAGGTCTATAGCAGGTATTTCCTTATGAGATATAAAAATGTGTAAACCAGTAAAGTTTATATGAAATACAGTCATATATTGAGTTAATGAATACTTGTAAAAGTAAAAACAGTAGTTAAGCATGTATCTCCCCCAAAAACGTTTATAAACCATGGTAAAACAAGTAAAAGTAGGGGCTATGACTCACCTGAGAGTTATGATAGACATAGATAACGTAATTTCAAAGGTAGAATGGAAATGACTTCAAAGATAACCTGAATGATATGGAAGTTCGAGATAAGTTCGACTTATCGAGAATCGTGATTTGAATAGTGTTAGATGACAGAATGATTTGTGGCAGAGGTGGCTTGTGTGGCAAAACGCTTAATAGTTCAAGAGCAAGTTATATACTATATAACTTGTCTTTATGTATAAGTATCGTTTATTATTTTATATTTCTCGTCATGAATTTATAAAATGTATCGAAAGTTGGCGAATGATGAATTATAGTAATTGCAAGTTTATGCCTGGTTAAGTGAACCGATGAGTTTCATTGTAGAAATAATCATTTCTTAACGTGTGTTCAAGTTATTCGATAATAACGTCAAGTTATATAATTTACGTTATAAATTATATATATATCCAGAAATATATAGTTATTCAAGATTATTAATTCATTATCTCCTCAAAATGTAGATTTCTAAATACGTCGTTTTAATTTTAGCCTTTTTGTTAGGTTTTGAGGTGTGAAAATATATAAAGTATATATTTAGTAAATTCGTGATAATCTATTAGGATCAATATATATAGCTTATTGTTTACCCCAATGTGGTTACCAAATAAAATCAGTGTTAAACATACATATCCACACGGAAAGTGGTAAAATTAACGTAGCTTGATTAGCTTGTAAAAGTATTTAGAAAAGAAGTGAATTAAATTAGAGGTTTAAAATGTAATAAAAAGTTTTCAAAACCTATAAGAGTTTTAAGAAAAATGGCAAGTTGTTAGGAGTCAGGGGTTAAATGTGTAAATTTTAATAAAGTAGTAATGTTATAAAATATCAATAAAAAGACGAGGACAGGATTCGAACCCCTGACCTCAAGTTTAGCAATACAGAGCCCCAACCAACTGATCCAAAGGCTTCTTTGCGTTATGTTTTATAGTTCAAGCTTATTTAATGGTTTGACGACTGTTTTATATTTTGTTATCAACTTCTCAGTTTCCAATCGTGAACGAGTATGCATTGTGTAACTATATTTGGTGCTTCTTATTTAGAAAATATGTTGAAAAGCTTTAATAGGGGTGTTTAGTCTTGTGGCTCGTGATCAGGAAAAGATCTAAATAAATACGTGATGCTTAGATGTTTTGACAAGGTTAGGGGGCATTATGATGTGCCTTGTTTGGTGGTTAAAAGGGCTTAATATCTCAGCTTAAAGCTCGAAGTTCATAGGTTAAAACTTGGTCTAAAGTGGGGCGTTTGGGCTGTTTTGAGCCAAGAGCAGAAAAAGACCAGATGTAGTTTTAGATTTTGTAAAGACTTATGGCTCATTTATAAAACATGTTAGATGATTATTTAGCTTGTTTAAATGTCCTAGCACCGATCTTATAGTTTAAAAACAAATGAAGTCATAAGGGGCTGTTTGGTGTTTGGATCGTTAATCACAGAAAGAGCATAAACATGGTTTAAAGTTTTAAACTTTATGGACTTTTTATTTGTGACTTTAAACGTGTTATGAAAACTTGTTATATGTTTATACTAATCGTTTATTCTTATACCACTCCATACCTAGCCACGCAAGGAATTTAGCTGCCACAACTTTTAGTGAAAATGATTAACGATAGAACATGCAAGCTAGTTATGGTTTGCATGAAATCATAATATGAGAATGAGAAAGTACGATAAGAGGAAGACTTACTACACCAAGAATGGTGGTCTAAAACACGACATGGAGACTAGTCATGGACAGAGAGTTAGTAATACTTAATTAGCAGCCCATTAAAGAAACGAGACCCATACTCCAATGACCCTAGTCACGACTCGAATTCTTGTAAAACTTGACCAAAGCTCTCGTACACACCACAGCAGGTGGATAAGACTTGAAATGGTTGTATGTATGAAACGGAAATAAATTGCATGGTTTCTTCTTCTTGATGTTTTCTGTCGTGGTGTTGTTTTGTGAGCAAGAGTGGAGTTGGTATCTAGTTTTTGTGGTGGAAGAAATGTGAAAGTTTGTACGTAAGTGTACTGTACATGTGAAAAAGGGAAAGAGTAGAGATTTTAAGATTTGGAGACTAGCCCACGCCTTGCTGCTCTTTCTTTCTCACATGACAGGAGGTAAGAGAAGTGTGGTAGCACTTGTGTTTTGTGTTTGAATGTGATGATTTTATGTTGTGTGAGGATGTCGATTAGCATGTAGCCTTTAAGTACACCATCAGGAACGTGATAAGGAGCAGGGATAGAATGTTCGCATGTTCCTGGATTGGGCTATATTGGAGGTGGCGTGTGAATGTTCATCCAATGAACAAGTGTCGGCTGAATTCAGAAATCTTTCATAAGATATCTCATCGATTGGGAAGCAAGGGAGGTGGTGTAAGAGTTGTACATGGTTTTTCCTTATGTTACACTTGGGGCAGTAACGAGTGAGGGAGGTTTACTTGGGTCAGGTTTGGGATAGTAATCGTGCAAGAGTGTTAGTGAGATTTATCATTCTCGAATCCTTGTAATATAGTCTATGAGGATGTGTGAAAATATCAGGATGTTCCAAGTCGAGTTTACAAGAAAACAGGGTGGTTTGTGAGCCTAGTCGCGACTGGAAACAAAAAGGAGAAGAACAAACTAAGGGTGCACTTGGACTTATGAGTCTGCTGATGGATCAGGTGCAAAGGAAAAAGGAACCAAGAAGATAAGGAGTCCATTTGGTTTTGCTAGTCTACTCGTGTAATACCCCAAGGAAATGATTTAGTTTTTGTAGTATATTGGAAATGTGGTATGTACGTTAGATATATACATCTGACACAAGAAGTGATCAAAATAGAGTTTTAAACTTGACGTATAGCATGTGAAAACTAATAACACAAAAAGGGGTATGACTTGCAAGTGTTATAAGTATTAAATGTTTAGTGTAGTCACCACTCGAGTTTTAATACAACAAAACCATCCTCGAAATGAAGTGTATTCGAATGAATATATATATATATATATATATATATATATATATATATATATATATATATATATATATATATATATATATATATATATATATATATATATATATATATGAACGTGTGCATGAGGCCTAGTTTCTAGTTTTTAAGAATTGATCAAGTTGGCATGTGTATTGGATAGAAATATGTGTCAGTAGAGATGTGGTAAGGTGATAGATCGACTATGATTTATGGACATGGGTTCGGTTGATGTTTCTAGAGTAACTTGTGGAAAACTAGAAGGGGGGGTTGAATAGTTTTCCCCTCTTTTTCGTTTTATAAAAACTTGGTTTCCAAAATGTCGATTCTAATTTATTCAATTGCTTGTTTGAAAAACCTTCAATTAGAGTTTAGTATGAAAACAACATATAATCAATATGATCAATTATATATGTAAGCTTTTTGAAAAACTTATTTTCATGAATGGAGCTTTGGTCGATCTTTATATGAATACGTTTTCCTTTTAAAATCTTAAAACGTTTTGTATCAAATTATCTATCAAGTTAAACTTAATATGAGAAGTGTGAATAATAATCTATTTGACCATATCATATAATAATACACACAATCATAATATTAACTTCTATGTACAACACAATCAATCATCACAACTATATAAGCAACAATTAAGACATATAGGCATGCATAGATGTAAAGCGATAAATGCAAGAATAAATGAAAAGAGATAAGAGAAAGGAAATGCAAACCGGACACGATGATTTATAGTGGTTCGGCTACAAGGACACCTTCCTTGTTCCTACTCCAATCCCCGAGTCACCTACTCGGGAGTTTTCTTCACTACTCAACAAGCTCCCTTTTGGCGGAGAAAACCGTACACAACTTTTGCTTACACCATTTAACGACACTAAGCTAAATGTCGAGTTCTAATAGTAGCTAGAACCAATCTCACAACACAACTTAGATCACTACACAACTTCACGACTTCTACATGACTTCACGACTTCTTCACGACTTCACGACTTCATCACAACTTCTTCTAAACTTCTTCATGGCTTCACGACTTCTTCATGACTTCACGACTTCATCACAACTTCTTCTAAACTCCACTACTTATTCACACACCTACATCTTCACAACTACATGTCTTCTCCACACTATTACTTCCTCCCACTACTTCTTACTCACTCATTAAATCACTACTAAGTAAGATCATCTTGATCTACTTATTACATATACATAACTCACAACTTCACATAAGCACTAACTACATCTTTGGCTTTGATGATGGGGAGAATTCTTCTCTTGCACTTTGAGTTATGAAAGATTGGATCACTTGAAACAAAGATTAATAATCTTATGATCAAAGGGTTTTAGAAGGATGTTTTAGAGAGAATTGGATCTGAAAATTTTTGAGCAAAAGGTGAGAAAAATTCCAGGTTTGAGGTGATATTTATAGGGAAAAATTTCTGACCAAATATGACAGGGGAGCGTGGCCGGTCCCCTTAATTGTGTGCCGGTCCCCTTAAAATTAAGGGGGCCGCCCTACTGAAACGGCCAGATTTTCTGTCTTTTAGTGGGGAAAGTTTATTTGGTGAAAAACTAACTGATTTTGGTTAAAAATTTGAATTCATATATTTGTTATGAATTAAACATTTTCCTTTAATTACCAAAATTGTTTTTCAAAAAATATATAACATGTTTATATCATTTTATAAACTTTGTAATGTTTAAATAAAATCCCTTTGATCATAAAATGTATTAGACATTTGTTTGTACATACCTTAAGTGATTGTTGAGGCAAACTCGAGACGTTGAGATGTCGAGGCTTGTTGACGTAAGAATGCAAAGATGAATTGTGATCACAAGTAACTTAAGCACTTTACGTTATATGTTGTAGTTTACATCTTTGTCATTATCAAAACATGAAGAGGATGTTTAGATTAAATATCATAATATTCATGCCAACATAACTCATGGGTTCAATTATAGTAAACGTGACCAAAAGCCTCTTGGTACAAATACGATGAGTAGTTGTTAGTTATTTGGAACTTATATCAAGTAATTCACTTGGCAAATATATTCTTAGGTTGTTTGGACTTAAATAGTGACGGTTTAGGTTTGATTGACGACATGTATATTTATTAAATATAAGCGTTTTTAGTTATTTGCTATATTTAGATTTTTAAATATAAATGTGAGTACCGTTTCAAAGTAGATGGTAAAAGTGTTGTGATGTCAAAACTATATAAAATTTTTTTTGTCATGGGTAAAAATGGTTATTTTATGTTATAATAATGTGTTAGTCATAAGAAAATTTTACGGGATGTTATACAAAGGGAATACGGTTAAGGAATATCAAATAAATCAAAGGAAAAGAAACGAATCATAAGTGTAAGCAAATGAAATAAAGCAAGCATAAGTTAATCACAATAGAGATGACAGGATTATAAAGATCACAGATAAGTAGAACTAACAGGAATGCCCAACAAACATATATCATACTGTACATAGGAGTTGCAGACTCCGATATACCAATGTGAAATGGGGTGTATTGCACACACACAAGTCCATTTACCAAATTATACTAAACTAAGTACCTAGGATGCATCCATACGCCCCCTGCAAAACAAATATATATGCACAAAGCTCTAGGCTAAGTAAACATATACAATAATATATATAGGCCTGAATAGCTAGCTTAAAGGGAACGCTGTGGACTAAAACCCACCACCACAGATAGTGTCAATACCATTGGTGCATCAGTGGCAAGCCATGGACTCCCCATGACTGGCTACAAATTTAATCAAATAATGGGCAGCATATAAGGGCATAGGAATGCTATAAGAAATGGAATATAGCATACAACAAATATCAAAGCAAATCATAACCGAAATAGATTGATCAAATATGGATCATACAAAGGGATCATAGCAATGGTTTTTCTCACATAAATCATTTCAAAAATAGTTTTTCTCAAAAGTCATCAGGTTATATTTTTAAAAGGATCTTCTTACGAAATCATACTATCAAATGAACCCAGGGTATCAGGCGTATAAAGATCAGAAATCATAATAGTGGCAATTGAACGAATCTTGAGTCATAAGAAACCTTACTGAAAGGTTAGAATATCTGTACCTTAAACCGCCAATGAAATCATATCATAACATGTGAGTGGGAAGTCACTCCTTCTTCAGCGAATCTACACGAATTAATGATCGGCTTAATATTAATAACTTATTTTAAATCAGATTACCCATTTAGTCGGCTTTCCATTTTTATTAACTTTCTATTTATAGAAGCTTTCCAAAAATAGTAACTTTCCCAAATTAGTAAGTTTCCATATTTAGTAAGTTTTCCTGAAATAGTAATTTAATACTTTAAGGTTATAATGGACATTAAATATATTTAAGGGTTAACATGATCAATATAATAGTTAAAGTTAAATATGATACTTTAGCAAAGTTTAGGGTTGTAAATGTAAATTATCAAAATCTAAATAATTAAATTGTCAAATATATTATTTTAAGGTTTATTCTAAAATTTTAGAATAAAAGGACAATTTTAGACCCCGTCGTTCATAATTTATTTATTTATTTACCCGACATCAATTTAGACCGCGACGGCCCAAAATTCTAATAAACCATATGTGACTCGTTATAAACTCGACACCGTTTCACGTTCTCACATATACACATGCCTCACAACAATATCACGCTTCCATTTTATTTATATAGTATGAATATACACGACACAAAAAAAAAAAAAATCAGGTTCACAAGCACCATGCATTCACCCATGTACGATCAACAAAACCACACACACCAATTCACATTTCATTTCATGCACTCTTGTCTTTAAAACAGTATTACTTCCCATATTATTTACATACAACTTCCCTTTTTATTCATAAATTATGATCATGCATGTACTAAGAATACTTATGTCCTCTTTTTATTAACTAAACTTTTATGTTAATTTGAAACAAATAACCCAAGTTGATCAAGCATGAAATCCTTTTATCTATTTTCAATTCGAAAGCAAACAGGACCGAACTAATCATGCATGCTATTCTTTTATATATTTTTATATTTGCGATTCGGAATTAAAACCGAACAAGCATGCATGTGGTACTCTTCTACATGAATTAAATACTTTCGCCACTCTGTATTCGTTAAGTTTTAATACGAGATTTCAAAACGTACCATGCATATCATACGCATGTCCCTCTTTATTTCTTTTAGGCTTATGACCAGATTTTTAGATTGCTTAACATGTATTATATTAGGATCTTAAATGCCAGGTCATATGTGTATATTACAAACAAATTCGAAAGACCCAAGACAGAAGAAAGGATCGACTTAATATCCAGTTTTCATTATTTCATGCGACTAAATGCTTCCATTTGAATCCTTGTTAAACGATGAAGATTAGTTTCAGTTTAAAAATAACTCATGTGTTGTTATACCAAGTTCGCATATGATGTTCATGAGTACATGCAAGATGAAAACAATACCTTAGTCGAATAATGGATTGGAACTGAATAAGATTACATGAACGAGACTAATCCAATACACAAACATGAGAATCAAGAGATAAAGCCGACTCCAAAACCTATGCGCACAGTTACCATACGTACTATCTCGAACCAACAACGGCACTTAAACACAATGATACAATCACCTAACCTTCAACGGACCGATCACCAAGGCTTGTTACAAGGCTCGACCTCTTTAATCTTGCGCAGAGAATAAGCTGTTTTGGAATGGTTGAGATATTTTGATGAGTTTGATATGAATGTTATACAATTAAAAAGGAGCGTGTGAAGTTAACAAGCGAAGTCGTGTGGTATTGTTTAGGCAAGGGGAATATGTAATCTTCTAATGTTGGCAACATATAATTTGGTTCTTATCTTGTTAGAAGAAACATATGAAGGCTTTTCAAACATATATTCGGTTCTCAGGGAAAGTTGTGAAATGAAATCGATTCTCACAAGAAGAAAACGTGTGGTGTTTTTTATACAAAATATTGTGTCATATTATACTTGAATTTGGATATACTTGAATTTGGATAGGATAAATGTTTTTTTATAACTTGTACTTATTTATAACATATAGTATTTATTTTAGTCTAAGTTTTAATATTCGCAAAACATATATGGTTCAAATATTAATGAATTAAATACGTAGGTTAAAATCGGAATGAAATGTTTTAGATTATTTAACGTCTCTTCAAGAGTTTAAATTTGAGGGGTATTTTGGGTATTTTAGACGTTTAAAATATCTGGGTTTTACAATTCTTCCCCTCTAAAATGAAAATTTTCGTCCTCGAAAATTGAAGTAGCAAAAGTTAGACGGATACGTATCAAATCACGAAGAGAAATGACGACAGTTAACCTCATGCTCGGAGAGGTCCTTCCAAAGGATTTCAACGAACGGAAGTGTTTGTTTCTGATGACCCGATCCAAACAAATAGGAGAGCCTCGGGTTCTCCACAGAAAACAAATCATAACAAATCTTATCCAATGAGTGCGAATTGAACATGAAACAGATGATAGTCGAAATCTCACAGAGAGATACATGAACATTAGATGAATATAGATTAAATATGGAAGTGATGCTAGATGGTAGAAATTTCGCAAGTCCAAACAGGTTTTGAATGAACTAAGAACCTTGCTAACAGCCAGAGAAGCATATATCGAATTATCAGACATACCGAGAGTTTCCTAAAGAGGTTGGTAACCTATTCGTACTGACGATTAACTAAACATACATCGGAGTATCGAATCGCATTGGAATGTAAAATGGGATAGATAGGATAACCGCACGGATAAGAATGAATCTAAAGATTAATGTATCACGAACCAAATCTTACATATATGCCAAAATGTCATAACTCTTCTATACGGAACATCATACCGGACACACAAATTCCTGGTCTAAAGTTTCAGAATTTCTCTTACACAAGGATAACTAATCCATTAGTCATTGTAATTGACTCCGAACAATCAATAAGCAGCTTCCCGACTTAATTCAACCAGAAGGTTGTCTACATCTCCGTTCATACAAAATCTGGAAGGAAAACCCTTGTCACTTGCATGGCATAAATCTTAATGAGCAAACACAACCAGACCAACCACCGATCAAACTTCCTGCTCAACGCTTCTTCCAAGTTTGAATAGTTGTTCTGCTTATCCATCAGTCTGTAGGTGAATATACTATACTTGAGTCTGGTCCCTCAAGCCTTCATTAGTCCTTCCTAGGAATGTGAAGTAAAACATGAATCTCTAACACGATCACTGCAGGTGCGCCATGTAATTGAATAATCTTCTATCGAAGGATTTATGCCAACTTGCTAATACACATTCTAAGAGGCAAAATGAGTTGACTTAATCAAATGATCCATCACCACTCAAATTATATCATTATTCTCAAATGTGCGAGGAGGTTTCGTTACAAGGTCCATGAAAAGTCTAATCCTACTTCTAAGTCGGAAAGTCGGAAAGTCCATAAGTTAAAGGGACTCCCTTGCATGCTGAAGTTCAATCTTGACTTGTAACGTACTAATCACATCGTCACTAATGTGATCACAACCAGTTTCATGCCATTCCCTCTGAAAATTCTGCTTAGGCCCCTTATACATCTTAGTACAACTAAGAGGGATTGAGAAAGTAAAACTGTGCCTCAATCATAACAGTTTCTCTCCAGTCTTCTAACACAGATCATAGTTCACCATCTTACTTCTGAGCTTCTAAAATTTGTTATTGGATTCAACCTTCATGTTCGCCACGACTCAACTTCCCTGAGTTCTAAGTCTTGATTTTCTTAAGCTCAATCTCTAAGACAAACCGAACTTCAAATTTCTTCCTAAATGCATCTGCCACCAAATTTACCTTGTAAGATATGTCTTCCAATCTTAAGATCAACCACACTTCCACCAATTCCAGGTCATGCATTGAATAGTTCTTCTCAAACGGTTCTAATTGTCTTGATGCGTAAGCAATAACCTTCCCATGATGCATAATGGCATAACCAAGTCTCTTCTTGAAACGTCCCAAAATTGGTACTACCTGAAAGTATGAAAGTTGAAGCTAATTTCTATTTCAGCTTTTTCAAAACTCTGCTCTCATCCAAGCTAAGCTTCTCTTCTTTAGTCATAAAATTCCTCAACTGTAATGCAAGTCGTGAACATCTTCCAACAATTATCATGCTTCCAGAATATACATATGATCCTCTTGTTTCCAACATAATACGAAAATGATTATCATGTTTCTCCTTCGTCTCTAAATGTACTAATATGTCATATTATGACCAATTTGTCTAAGTATTCACGAAAGGCATGATTCATCAAATTCAATAAATAGTCAAAGCATTAGCTAATACTATTAGCATCATTAACAGTCATAGTGGCCGATACGTATATGAAATAATATTTTTTGAATAACTTCAAGCCATAAATCCATCTAAAGGAAAACTCCGCATCCTCAAGTTGATCAGATACATCATCAATTCGACGTAGGGAATAATGGGTTTAAATAGTGATACGGTTCAGCTTCTAGATGTCAATACATAATCTCCTGCTACCATCTTTCTTCATCGCGAAAATAAAACAGAAGCACTCAAAGGAGATACACTAAGACATCAAACCATTTCATAGCATTTTGGTTGCCACTCCTCCAGTTCTCTCAACTCGGCTGGTGCTGTTCAATATGGAGTTTCAAAATCAGGCAAAATGTCATCCTATACGGATAGGGTTCTATCTCATCAAACTTAACTGTTCTCAAGGCACTCCTCAAAGATATCCTATGATCCCCATAAGTTCAAGTTATATGTTGTAATTATTATCGCGTTGGCCAGACGTCATAATACTTGCATCATATAAACATGCCTTTATTGAAATCATATTCTACCTCGAGTCGTGACTAAATATTTTCTCAGTACTAAGTCAAATCAAATTCATAATCGGTGGAAAAATCTGGGTGGTTCATTCAAGGATTCATTGGAAGAATTTAGATTGCAAAATAACTCTCAAAGTGAGATTCATCCCACTAGAAACAAGAATAGATGCTAGTAAAACTCCACAACGGCGAAAGTAACATATGAGTTTCCAGGGAAGTAAGGATAACAAAAGTTTAACAATTAGAAATCATGACAAAAATAAATCAGAGTGG
Source organism: Artemisia argyi (assembly GCA_030686995.1). NCBI lineage: Eukaryota > Viridiplantae > Streptophyta > Magnoliopsida > Asterales > Asteraceae > Artemisia > Artemisia argyi. The sequence goes on from CM060699.1 coordinate 137,764,203, forward strand.
TTCAAAATGTCAAAGGAGAAACGTAGTATGACAGTAGTTAGCATCTTGATGCTCAGTCCACCAGTCAATATCAGAATGACAATCGAGTTTAAACTTTCCAAAGAAAGACAGAACAGCATAGTGAATCTTATCGTTCAGAAGTGAGGAATAACATTCCTATTCTCGTGGTTGATCACCCCAAGATTTCTCATTGGAATACAACTAGATAAGGCAAAATATAATGGTGTAGGTAAACTTAAATATGCTTATCGAAAGCAAGAGATTTCACAGAATGTGTCAAACACGTCATGATCATAGAATTTCTCAGAGTGCCTGTAGAGGCAGCTAAAGGGTTAACAAATGAATCAGACGTTGACATCAAAGAAGATAAAGCTTATGTAATGTCAAACATTACCGCAAAATTCTTAACGCATTCTAAACTTACTTGGTCACTAAACTCATGTTATGCAAAATAATAGGTTTCAAATCTCCAAAAGGAGAAATCTAAAAAGGCTCAACTAGAAGTAAGGCATGAATCTGAGTGATGCGGAAGCAAAGATACCTAAACAAATCCTCTATAGTCTACCCAATCCTCACCGTTCGTAACTTAAGTTTCAAAGTGGAAATCCTAACGTAAGTTCTCAAACGTTGTTTCATAACTCCTATGGTGCAAAACTTAGCGGGTCCAATACTCATAGGTCATAGCCTAAGCTCTACGGGTTTTGAATCCGCCGATCAAACCTGGCTCTGATACCAAAATTGTAACACCCCAACCCGAAAAGGGCTAAAGTGTAAGATTTTGGAGTCAAATCAAAACACAAGTAAACGGGAATACATTACTAATACAAGGGTTACAATGTAGTTCTAATGAAAAGATAAATGACGAATTCTAAACATTAAAACTTCCACAACTAATACAAGCTAAAAACCAAAAGGAAAAACTCTAAGTCAAAACTCTAATCCATGGAAGGCTATCAACAATGTAGTCCACTAAGAGCTCCTAAGCACTCTTCACTCAACCCAGCTTCCTTCTAAAACCTGCCGCAGGAAAAGAAATGCGGATGAGCTTAAAAAGCCCAGTGAATAGATATAAACAAACGAAATAAACAAAGGAAAACGAAGGTGAATAAGAAATGAGTCCAAGCCACCTGTTGAGATAGAAATCAAAGAATATGGAACATATAATAGAATATGATCAAAGGGAATACGGGTAAGGAATATCAAACGAATCAAAGGAAAAGAAATGAATCATAAGTGTAAGCAAATGAAATAAAGCAAGCATAAGTTAATCACAATAGAGATGAAAGGATTATAAAGATTACAGAAAAGTAGAACTAAAAGGAATGCCCAAAAAACATATATCATACTGTACATAGGAGCTGCAGACTCTGATATACCAATGTGAAATGGGGTGTATTGCACACACACAAGTCCATTCACCAAATTATACTAAACTAAGTACCTAGGATGCATCCATACGCCCCCTGCAAAACAAATATATATGCACAAATCTCTAGGCTAAGTAAACATATACAATAATATATATAGGCCTGAATAGCTAGCTTAAAGGGAACGTTGTGGACTAAAACCCACCTCCACAGATAGTGTCAATACCACTGGTGCATCAGTGGCATGGCCATGGACTCCCCATGACTGGCTACAAATTTAATCAAATAATGGGCAGCATATAAGAGCATAGGAATGCTATAAGAAATGGAATATAGCATATAACAAATATCAAAGAAAATCATAACAGAAATAGATCGATCAAATATGGATCATACAAAGGGATCATAGCAATGGTTCAAGTCAAATGTCCAAATCAAAGATTCATATCATAAGGTTCAAATCGAAGATTCATAATAGCAAAAAGGGTTCTTAGTAAAGGTTCAAAATTTGAAGTTAAATAATCAAAAGATGTTAAAGAAAGTCATGAGAAATCTGAGAGAATAAAACATATTAAGGACTTTTGAAAATTATTTAAAACATTTTTATCATAAAAGTATTCCTCTAAAAACATATTTCATAAAAGTCATAAAACCTTCATATAAAACTAGCATCGTATCGTAATCACATAATTCATTTCAAAAATAGTTTTTCTCAAAAGTCATCAGGTTATATTTTTAAAAGGATCTTCTTACGAAATCATACTATCAAATGAACCCAGGGTATTAGTCGTATAAAGATCACAAATCATAATAATGGCAATTGAACGAATCATGAGTCATAAGAAACCTTACTGAAACGTTAGAATATCTATACCTTAAACCACCAATGAAATCATATCATAACATGTGAGTGAGAAGTCACTCCTTCTTCAGTGAATCTACACGAATTAATGATCGGCTTAATATTAATAACTTATTTTAAATCAGATTACCCGTTTAGTTGGCTTTCCATTTTTTGTAACTTTCTATTTATAGAAGCTTTCCAAAAATATTAACTTTGCCAAATTAATAAGTTTCCATATTTAGAAAGTTTTTTCGGAATAGTAATTTAATACTTTAAGGTTATAATGGACATTTAATCTATTTAAGGGTTAACATGATCAATATAATAGTTAAGGTTAAATATGATAATTTAGCAAAGTTTAGGGTCGTAAATGTAAATTATCAAAATTTAAATAATTAAATTGTCAAATATATTATTTTAAGGTTTATTCTAAAATTTTAGAATAAAATGATAATTTTAGACCCCGTCGTTCATAATTTATTTATTTATTTACCCGACATCAATTTAGACCGCGACGGCCCAAAATTCTAATAAACCATACGTAACTCGTTATAAACTCGACACCGTTTCATGTTCTCACGTATACACACGCCTCACAACAATATCACGCTTCCAGTTTATTTACATAGTATGAATATACACGACACAATAAAAATCAGGTTCACAAGCACCATGCATTCACCCATGTACGATGAACAAAACCACACACACCAATTCACATTTCATTTCATGCACTCTTGTCTTTAAAACAATATTACTTCCCATATTATTTACATACAACTTCCCTTTTCATTCGTAAATTATGATCATGCATGTACTAAGAATACTTATGTCCTCTTTTTATTAACTATACTTTTATGTTAATTTGAAAAAAATAACCCAAGTTGATCAAGCATGAAATCCTTTTATCTATTTTCAATTCGAAAGCAAACAGGACCGAACTAATCATGCATGCTATTGTTTAATATATTTTTATATTTGCGATTCGGAATTAAAACTGAACAAGCATGCATGTGGTACTCTTCTTCATGAATTAAATACTTTCGCCACTCTTTATTCGTTAAGTTTTAATACGAGATCTCAAAATGTACCATGCATATCATACGCATGTCCCTCTTTATTTCTTTTAGGCTTATGACCAAATTTTTAGATTGTTTAACATGTATTATATTAGGATCTTAAATGCCAGAACATAGGTGTATATTGCAAACAAATTCGAAAGACCCAAGACAGAAGAAAGGATCGACTTAATATCCAGTTTTCATTATTTCATGCGACTAAATGCTTCCATTTGAATCCTTGTTAAATGATGAAGATTAGTTTCGGTTTAAAACTAACTCATGTGTTGTTATACCAAGTTTGCATATGATGTTCATGAGTACATGCAAGATGAAAAAAAATGCCTTAGTCAAATAATGGAATGGAACTAAATAAGATTACATGAACGAGACTAATCCAATACACAAACATGAGAATCAAGAGATAAGGCCGACTCCAAAACCTATGCGCACAGTTACCATACGTACTATCTTGAACCAACAACGGCACTTGAACACAACGATACAATCACCTAACCTTCAACGAACCGATCACCAAGGCTTGTTACAAGGCTCGACTTCTTTAATCTTGCGGAGAGAATAAGCTGTTTTGGAATGGTTGAGATATTGTGATGAGTTTGATATGAATGTTATACAATTAAAAAGGAGCATGTGAAGTTAACAAGGGAAGTCGTGTGGTGTTGTTTAGGCAAGGGGAATATGTAATCTTCTAATGTTGGCAACATATAATTTGGTTCTTATCTTGTTAAAAGAAACATATGAAGGCTTTTCAAACATATATTCGGTTCTCAGGGAAAGTTGTGAAATGAAATCGATTCTCGCAAGAAGAAAATGTGTGGAGTTTTTTATACAAAATATTGTGTCATATTATACTTGAATTTGGATATACTTGAATTTGGATAGGATAAATGTTTTTTTATAACTTGTATTTATTTATAACATATAGTATTTATTTTAGTCTAAGTTTTAATATTCGCAAAACATATATGGTTCAAATATTAATGAATTAAATACGTAGGTTAAAATCGGAATGAAATGTTTTAGATTATTTAACGTCTCTTCAAGAGTTTAAATTTGAGGGGTATTTTGGGTATTTTAGACATTTAAAATATCTGGGTTTTACAATATCACAATTGTGTATCTAAATGATGTTTATGACCACATTATAAGGGTATTATATGTGACCAATACATTCAAAATAGTCACATTGGGAAATATTTATGTGACTATTATTTATAGCAAAGTGTGAAATCATGAGTTATCATTAACCTTGATATTAGTCACATTGAGTTTTTGTGTGACTAAATCATAGTCATATTTTGTCACACATTACTTAAGCGTAGTCACAATTCGATAAATATGGTCACACATTTATGATAACTTATGTAATTTGATATTCACTTAATTGAGTTCAGTCTATTAGTCATGACTGCACATTGACTACTTTTTCAACCACTGTTTTTTCAACAAAGTGCCTGAAATTGAGAATCTTTCATACCAAACACTGTTTTTTTTCAACTCTTGACTATATAAAGGCATAACCACATACATGAAAAATTAAAAACTGCATATACAAGACAACTGTAACAAAAATATGCAGGGTGTTTACTACTGCTAGTACACAATTTATGCTGCCAGAAGTTATAGTTTTCTATAATCTGGAATCCTTTAAAAGAGTATTCGCAAGTACGAACTAAACAATTAACACAACAACAACAACAACATAAATCCTTTAAAAGAGTATTTGCAGTAAAACAAAAGCTTAAATAGGTTCTAAAGACAAAAATAAATCCCTAAACAGAGTGTTACATCTTGAGAATGACACGTGCTTCGCTTTGATTTTTGAATAACAATACCTTCACAGTCGGTTCGATAGTAGGCATCTTTTGCTTGTGGATTTATTCGCGGCAATATGTTATCATTTTGCTCGTGAATGACTGTACTAAATTCCTCATCGACATCGTCATACGTATCTTTGTAATTCTTGGTAGGTGTTTTAAAGACAATAGACAATTTTTTATCTGCCTGGTCTTTCACATAAAACACTTGTCGTGCTTGTGAGGCTAATATGAACGGATCATTCTTGTGGCCTAAATTATTCAGGTCTACCAATGTGTAACCAAGAGTATCGCGTTTGACCCCACCATGTTTTGAATTAATCCAATCACATTTGAAAAGAGGAATTTGCCTGAAACGGTAATCTAGTACCGATATCTCTTGTAATGTATTTGATTATCATATTTGATACAACATTTTAAGCAACGAAATAGACATGTGTTTGTAATACTTACTCGATATACGACACAATTTCATCTATATTCTGCATTACATATAAATGTGCTTTCTGAAAGACATATCTGGTAAGTACATTTGATTTTGCCGGACGACAATGGCTTTCCATCCTCATTTTCTTTGGATACATGTTTATCAGGTGAGATACCAATAGTTTTCATGGTTTTATGATACTCGCTAAAAATCTCTATTGTTTCTTCCGCGATAGTCTCCTCAGCAATGCATCCCTCTGGTCTATTTTTGTTTCGCACATGTCCTTTAATAACCTTCACACATCTTTCGAAGGGATACATCCATCGAAAGCATACGGGACCACATAATTTTACCTCCCTAGTTAGGTGCACTGTCAAGTGTATCATAATATCAAAAAATGATGGAGGAAAGAACTTCTCGAGAAGGCACAGTGTCACAACAAGTTCTTGTTACATCTTATCTAGTTCTTGCAAGATGATTTCTTTCCTACATATAGCTTTAAAGAAAAAGCAAAACCTGATAATAGTAAATCGTGTGGGTGGGTGCATGATTGAACATATAGCAATGGGCAAAAACTCTTGCATTAGCATGTAATAGTCATGCGATTTAAGGCCAATGAGCTTCTTATCATTTTGGCTGACCAAACTAGAGAAATTTGAACAATAGCCTTGTGGTACCCTGATGTTGCTTAACGTTTCACAAAAGATGTCTTTTTCAGCATTCGTTAATGTGTAACCTGCTGGAGGTAGTGTTGTTTTGTCTGCTTCTTTCCTAGCAAACAACTCTTTTTTTATCCCCAACTCTTCCAGATCCAATCGAGCATTCCTTCCATCTTTTGTCTTTCCAGTAATATTCAGCAAAGTTCCGACTAGACTCTCAACAACATTCTTTTCTACATGCATGAAGTCAATATAATGTGGAACAGCATTCTGCCTCCAATACTTTAGCTTTTGATACCAAATGTTGAATTTTTTCCAATATGGTTCATTTACTTGGCTTGCACTACCCTCTGCTTCTGTTGTTTTCCTTTTCTGCATTGTAATATTCCCACCACTGCCTCTCATATCTTCTTGGTTATTCGAGGTGTTATTTTTTGTTTGTTTTCCTTTTCCCCACTTATTTTAAATTAGTTGTACCTCGTTGTATATTTGTTCCCCAGTCAATGGAGTTAGAGCACGCTGAAAATATTCTTTTCCATTAAACGCCGCCATTTGCTTTCTGAACACATGGCTGTATGGTAGATATCATCTGTGTCTAACATAACTTTGCTTGGATGAGGTGGAAAGTCTAACACAGTGTGTATCTTTCCTACATACTACACAACCTTTGAATCCACTGTATGGGCAGCCACATAATGTACCAAGTGCAGGGTAATCATTTATCGTCCATAACACAGCGGTACGCAGGTTAAACATTTCTTTTGTACAAGCATCATATGTATCAACCTCATCCTCGAATAAGGTATGCAGATCATTAACCAACGGTTCTAAAAATACATCGATATCATTTCACGGGTATCCCAATATCAATATCGAAAGCATGATAAACTTTTTTTTCATACACAACCATGGAGGAAGGTTGTATATGACAGATAAAACTGGTCATACACTGTGATGCCTAGTTCCTGAGTTGACGTCAACCCCATCAGCCGATATTCCTAGCCGTAGATTTCTCGGATCTTCAGCAAAGTGGGGGAATTTTTCATCTATGGTACGCCATGCCTGTGAATTTGCAAGGTGGTGTAAAATACCATCTGTTACCCTCCTTGTAGCGTGCCATCTTAGATCTTCTGAAATACTCTCTAACTTAAAGAGTCGTTGCAGTCTTGGTATAATTGGAAAGTACCACATGACCTTTGCTGGAATGTTTTCATACACTTTACGTGTCTTATTATCCACCTTCCATCTTGATATCCCACAAGTTGGACAAACAATCAACTCCTTGTTAGTCTTCCAGTAAAGAATGCAGTTGTTGCTACATACATGTATCTTTTCGTATCCGGATCCCACCATTCTCATTAGTTTTTTGGCCTGATAAGTTTTTTCAACTATTTCGTTACCAGCAGGTAGCATTTTTTTTTATCTATCCTAGTAATTCAGTAAAGAACTTATCAGAAGCTCCATACTTACCCTTCAATTTGAGTAGTTGAACTATTGCGGACAACTTTGTGAAGTCAGGACATCCTTTATAAAGTGGCTTCTCCGCATCTAATAATAATTTTTGAAACTTGGCAAGGTCATCCTCATCAAAATTTTCTTTCATAGCATTAACCATTTCTACTGTTGCTGGGCCATCTGTTGGAATTTCTTAATGTAACACCATGTCGTCAACAAACTCTGTTTCTGCATTATCAGGTATTTGGGCTGTTGCTGCTTGCTCATCCTTTTCTCCATGTTTATCCCATTTTCTGTATGTAAGATTAATCCCGTTAGAGAATAAATGGTACTCCACGTCATCCACTGTTTGCTCTATTTGGTTTAAACATGTGGTACACGGACATGGCATCTTAAGCTGTCGTTTATTAACTCGTGGGTCGATGTTCTTCATCTTTTGAAAGTTGTGTAGTGCATATTTAATAAACACTGCTACTCCATCAATATATTGTTTGTTGGTCCTACAAGTTGTCATCCAAGACTTGTCCATGCTATTATTGTTGAGGTCAAATGATAACGTATATATCCTACAAGTTATAAGTTAAACCAATATAAGCATATATGAAGATTTAGATTGATGAAGTTCCAATGTCAAGTCACAAGTGTCTAGCTAATTAATAAGCTAGGTTTACAATATGAATTGCAACAACACAATGGAATGAATGTATTGGGCATCAATCTAATTAAGCTTCAAATGTCAAATAAGAAAACGTGTATTAAGAAAAATGTGTAAATTACAACATGTTATCTTTATTGTGTTGTTGGTTAATTAAACGATTCGGCCAAAAACACGATAAGTTAGCATTACCAAAGAAACAAGAAACCAACAAATCCATACCCAAATAAAATATACAATGAAAATGAATAATAAATTAAAATTCCAACATAATGAATTCCTAATTCAAAAAAGTACCTAATTTATTTCTAAATGAACCTTCCTCCGTTGTTGATGGCCGGACCGACACGTGATATGATGGATGGTGACTGGTGAATGGTGGATGTGATGTGACTGGTGATTGGTGATTGGTGGCTGTGAGTGTTGATTGGTGAGAAATGTGAGAAACGTGGGTGGAGATGGAAATGGGTGGAGGGAGAATTCAAAATTTGGTGAAAAAAATATAGAGGGCTTTTCAAAAATTTTGGGGAGGACATACCAAAAAAGGGAGCCACAGGTATTTTATATTCCTCTTATAGACTATTTTTATATTCCTCTTATAGACTATTTTTTCATTTTGTTACAAAATCTAAACAACTAAACTATAGAAACTGACTAGGATGGAATTAGGAAGGGTGTTTGTTTAGTGGAAATGTAGCCAATAAGGGATATTTCTCCATGGTTGTCTAGATGTTAGCATGAAGTTGCTAAGTCTAGAAGAATGGTGGATATTGAATCAGCTAGTTTTGTGATTCGTGAATGATTGTGTAGAATGTATCTGTTATATTGTATCAGTCAAATGAGTGTGTTCAATTTGACTGCTTGTATAATCTTTGGAAGTTGCTGGTTCCGTAATTAATAAAATTCACTATTTCAGGAAGGAAAAAAAAGTGTAGAAACTGATATGGGCATTCTCAAGATTAGATACAAAGAAGAACATACAATCCAAAAACCTCTACAGCAGTTTTAATCTCACAAAAGGTGAATTATATTACTTACCAAAAGTTTTTTTACAACATTAACAATTGCTAATATGGGCATTCCCAAGATCAGATACAAAGACTAACATACAATCCAAACCTCTACAGCAGTAGAAACTTGATCTTGTTGTACCACCTTAGCCATTTCTTCAACATTACTAGTAGCATCAGTTTCTCCCAAAAGTGGGGTGAAAGTTTTATATGCAGACTGGCTTGAACCTTCGCAACAAAAACCACCTTAGCCATTTCTTCAACTTTGATTTCACTTTACTTCCTAAATAAAACTTGAGAACACAACAAAAACTACTTTCATTTTCTTTCCCTCTTTTTACTCAACTTGAGAACATAGTGCAACTTTTTTGTCTCTTTTTGTTGACTTCTTTTTTTATGCAGACTAGCTTGAACCTTCGCAACATCTTCTGGCCAATCATGATCCATTGGGACGAGCATTTGCTTGGGATGAATGATTATAATTCTTTACAGAACTATAAATACATTAGTCGCCAACGAAGGCTAGCCACAATGGAACATGATTGACCTGAAGAAATCTACAAAATTTCGTAGTACAGTTGTGCAATGTTATCACAACCTGAGTACTAACTAAACAAGCTACTTAAACACAAATAATCTAATTAACTTGCAAACATATCCATACATCAATTTCAAGCAACCCTTAATAATCCATCCCAAACACTCTATAACATCTATAGTAGACAATAAGAATCAAGCAACCCTTAATAATCCATCCGAACCACAAAAAAATCATAACCTAATCAACTTAAAAATCTTATTAGCATACAATTAAAAAACTAATACATGAATTACTTGATAAACACCAAAATGGATACCTGTATTGATGATAAAACAATCAAGCTCTTATATAGAGCGTTTATTTTGATTATTTATTGCTTGATTTCATTTTTGTTACTTCATTTTGAAACCCCTAAATTCACTGAAGATACCTATTTCACCAATTTGTGTTTCTTATGTGTGTAATATTTCAGAGTGTGAGATACAAGGTAACTCAACTGCTTATAAATAAAGTATATTTAAAATAAAAACACAAGATTATGACATAATTAAAAACCTAAATCATATTTATTACTATTAAAGATTAAGGAGGGTGATTAAATGTACCAGTTCCATCAAAACAACAACCAAAAACATAACAAGCTAAGGAACCACCAAACCCAACCAAAAAGACCCTACTTAAACAACCATTCAACTGGAGCTCTGATCATAATAATCCATATCGGCAATGGCTTCCTCCTTCTTGGATACCAGAGCACGAAGGTCAACCAAAATGGCCAAAAGGGACTCCAGCAAACGGCGCTCCATCACTTGAACCTCCTGAAGGGACTCCTAACCATCATCAGCAGCTTCTTCTTCATCAAAGTTAAGATCTAAAACCTCAGCCATTCTCTCGGTGCGCTTATCAACACTTATCCGCAGCTCATCACGCTTCTCACCAAAACATCGGATCATTACTTCATTTAAAGGAATTTCTTGACTGAAGAGTGATAACGTACCCTCCGCTCTGCTAATGAGCGTTACCGTCACTTTGGTACTTAGCTTACCATTTGTACAAAGGGTAATGATGTACCCTCTTAAAGGATGAAGCCGGTACCTTCGTCCTACACATAATGGTGGCATAAAGTCATTCATAATAGCTACCGCAAGGGAATCCGCCAACCTTCACCCAAAGCACTCATAGTGTCTAACCTCTATCACAGTTCAGAGAGGCCTCCATCACTGTTTGGAGTGGCTTCCATCACTGTTTGGAGGGGCCTCCATCACTGTTCGAAGGGGGCCTCCATCACTGTTCGAAGGGGTCCTCCATCACTGTTTGGAGGGGCCTCCATCACTGTTCGAAAGGGGCCTCCATCACTGTTCGAAGGGGTCCTCCATCACTGTTCGGAGGGGGCCTCCGTCCTTCTTAGGAGGAGCCTAATTCATGACCTGGTCTTACCCACGTCCCCTCTTTCTCCTTAACTCCCCCGTTAATCCAGGAAGAGTGGGGCATTAAGCCCTAGCGGTTACCACAAATCATGGGACGCCCCCATGATCTCCTAAAATCATGGGACACCCCCATGATCTTCGAAAAACGTGCAAACACTCTCCAAGGCTGTTTCCTCACCTATAAATAGTCTTGGACAAGTCACAAGTCTAGTATGCAATCTCTCTCACCTTACTTTCCTACATTTACGCTTAAACTCTCTTACCGATCACTTATTCACACGCCGGAGGTGATTCGCAGGGTCCAACCCCTACGCAATCACTTAACGTAGTGTTTTAGTATCTCTTATTTCATGTTATATCCGAGCTTGGCGTAATCACAACACCCCTCATTCCCTTTGATCACCATCGAAGGCTTGGTAGTGCGAATTATTGTACAATCAGTGGCGCCATCCGTGGGACACGCAACAACAAGTCCTGTTTTACCGAGTCAAATAACCGTTTTCCATAAATAATGGTCGAATTCAACCGAAATTACCTACATCCTTGTTATCACATGGAAACACCACTAAAGTCTCCACTTTTATCTCAGATTATGGCTTGTGTTATGTTTCGAATTGGAGAAGAAGGGGCCTCTATTTCAATTCGTGTTATGAAGAAGGCCCAAATTCAAGAGCCTTCATATGGGCCTCTATTTCAGTTCGTTTTATGAAGAAGGCCCAAATTTATGAGCCTTCATATGGGCATCTGTTTCAGTTTATTTTATAAAGAAGGCCCAAATTCAAGAGCCTTCATATGGGCCTATGTTTCAGTTCGTTTTATGAAGAAGGCCCAAATTCATGACCCTTCACCTCTGTTTCAGTTCATTTTATGAAGAAGGCTCAAATTCAATAACCTTCGTAGGGGCCTTCTTCTGGGTTCATTTTACAAAGAAGGTTCAAATTCAATAACCTTCATAGGGGCTTCCTTCTGGGTTCATTTTACGAAGAAGGTTCAGCTTTAATAACCTTCGTAGGAGCCTCTGTTTGGGCTCATTTTACGGAGAAGGTTCAAATTCAAAAACCGTCGTAGGAGCCTCTGCTTGGGTTCATTTTATAGAGAAGGTTCAAATTCAATAACCTTCGTATGAGCCTATGTTTTGGGATTCATTTTATGAAGAAGGTTCAAATTCATCAACCTTCATATGGACCTCTGTTTGGGTTCATTTTACAAAGAAGGTTCAGCTTCAATAACCTTCGAAGGAGCCTTTGTTTGGGTTATGAAGAAAGAGCCTCTGTTTGGGTTCATTTTAAGAGGAAGGATCGAATTCAACGACCTCTATGGCAATCTTCATGACCTTTATCGTAGCCTCTGTTGTAGCCCTCACAGTAGCCTACAACCTCGGTAGCAGCTTTTGTAGCAGCCTGCAACCTCTATCGCAACCCTCACAGTAGCGTGTAACCTTTGTGGCAGCCTTTGTAGCAGCCTACAACCTCTGTGGCAGCTTTTGTAGCAGCCTGCAACCTCTGTTGCAGCCCTCACAGTAGCCTATAACCTCTATTAGAGCCTCTGTCCGACGGAGAAGGCTCGAAATCAATAGTCCTTCGTTCTGGTATTCATGGCAACTTACGTTGAAACCTTGGTGAGGGTTCATTTAAAGAATTGGAACACATAATGGGACATTCAAGTAGGGTTGGAGCCTTCCTTCGCACAAAGCCTATCACAAGATAGGCAACAAAGACCGTGCAACGATGACAGAGGATACCCTTCATCAATCTGGTATGTTTTCTACGAAACTAATATGCTATATTGCCTCTATTTCACTAAAAAGTATATTGTCTACATATGAAACTTTTGATTTTTATTAAGAACGCTATAAACCATCTTTTAATGAATCTCTGCATATGACACAATGATCATTGGAGGTTGTACAACACTGATAGAGGATACCTTATGTTCCTAGAACCTCTGTTAGAGCCTTAATTTTGCTTTTAGCATAAAATACAATCCATGCGTATTAAATACATGATGTTCTTTCATGATCCTTAAGTAACTTTCTACCAAGCATTACCATGTCACCTGTGACAATAAGTCCATTATAGACAAAGCCTCTTTTGACAAGGCATTTCACACAAGCTCTGTTGAGATGACAGAGACTTGCATTTGCGTACTAGATAGTAACAAAATTAATCATAGAACTTATATACTATTATCATATACTTTGAGATGACGGAGCATCACACATGTTGACATAAGTCTCTGTCGATATGACTACGGAGCATCACACATGTTGACATAAGTCTCTGTCGATATGACCACAGAGCATCACATATGCTGACATAAGCCTCTGTCTACACGACTACAGAGCGTAGCCTCTGATTCATAAGTGTCCCCGTCGACACGATTACAGAGCATAGCCTCTGTTCACATAATTTATATATGTTTATTACATAACATCATTCCATCTGCATATAAGACATACCAATTTCAAAACACTTTATTTGTTTTCAATTCATGTATTGCATTCTTCTCATTTTGGGAAAAAAACATTAATGGTAGGCGTCCTAGTTTTCAATTCTTCAAATGATGTAATCCTCCCTACCCAATTAATGTTATAACTTATTTCCTTCGAATCTCTTGTTTCGTTTTATACAACAAAGATTTATTCAGCCAAGTATTACAAGTTTCAATGTTCGAAGGATGATTCAAGACACATAAGTCTTGTATAATAACAACATCCATTACAATTCACATTAACTTTCCTCAGAGTCTTAGGGTATTCCAAGCCCTTTGCACCAAAAGGATAAAGACGGAGTGGGTCGCAACCCTCTGTCAGCAGTCAAATTATATGATTGCTAAAAATCCTGGTTCAAAGTACACACAATAAGGTTATCTATCTACTATAGCCTTAGGTTGTATATTAACGTTAATAAATAACGTTAGAGAAGAGAAGCATGATAATAAAAGTGGGACACCGTCCGTCATTAGTAGATATAAATTATGCTAGAATACGTAGCATAGGGCAGAAGCCCAAAAGACATAAAAAAAATGTTCAAAGGCGGGCCAAAGCCCAGAGAGCATAAACATAAAAGGTGAGGTAAATCACTCCTCACCTACGATACTTAAAATCCTAAGAAGGTAAGTAAATTGTCCAATGACTACTACTTTGCTTAAATGAAGCGCATAGGCTTCATGCAAATACAAAATATACAACCTTTAAGGTTTATATTACTTAAGTCGAAAGCAATATATTGGAATTGTATGCATCACTTTCGATAGAAGGGCTTGATGATATACCCTCCGTTCAGTTTGAAAGGTCTCCCCTTCAAACTCACTTCGGATACTACATTCCGACACACTTGGCAAACCTCCTAAAATCTTCAATGGCGTAAAACTAATCACCTTTGATCTAGTTACCAATTGGGAATTCGCCAATCGAAGCCTTAAACTCTTCAGGGTATGGCCTCCGATGATATTAGGACGGGATACTACTAAGACCAAGCCAAACCTAAGTTCACAACCCTATCGAGGCTTGCCTGGCAAGATAGGGATCGTGGGACATTAACCAAGTGGTTACCTAATATCATGGGACACACCCATGACTCTCGGATCAGGTGCAGGAACCTGACAGAACCTAATACACATGCTCCTTATGTAAAAAAAGGGTTGCACGACTACTTAAGTCTAATCTCACGCCTCCTACGAAGTTGTAACATTAGACTGGGGGCTTAATGGGGTATTCACCATGATAGAGTGGGCTACTAAAAACAAGTATAGCTAGTTTTATATTGGATTTGACAAAACAAAAGTAGTAGAAATTGTTACCAAGTCTTTTTTAGCAAAGCAATGATAAGTCTATAGCCATGCACTCTTCGCATGCATAACATTAGACTGGGGAGCTTGATAACGTACCCTCCGCTCTGCTAACGAGTGTTACCGTCACTTTGGTACTTAGCTTACCATTTGTACAAAGGGTAATGATGTACCCTCCTAAAGGATGAAGCCTACACCTTCGTCCTACACATAATGGTAGCGTAAAGTCATTCATAATAGCTACCGCAAGGGAATCCGCCAACCTTCACCCAAAGCACTCTTAGCGTCTAACCTCTATCACAGTTCAGAAGGGCCTCCATCGCTGTTTAGAGGGGCCTCCATCACTGTTTGGAGGGGCTTCCATCACTGTTTGGAGGGGCCTCCATCACTGTTCGAAGGGGTCCTCTATCACTGTTTGGAGGGGCCTCCATCATTGTTTGGAGGGGCCTCCATCACTGTTCAAAGGGGGCCTCCATCACTGTTCGAAGGGGTCCTCCATCACTGTTCGGAGGGGGCCTCCGTCCTTCTTAGGAGGAGCCTAATTCATGACCTGGTCTTACCCACGTCCCCTCTTTCTCCTTAACTCCCCTGTTAATCCAGGAAGAGTGGGGCATTAAGCCCTAGCGGTTACCACAAATCATGGGACGCTCCCATGATCTCCTAAAATCATGGGACACCCCCATGATCTCCTAAAAACATGCAAACAATCTCCAAGGCTGTTTCTTCACCTATAAATAGTCTTGGACGAGTCACAAGTCTGGTATGCAATCTCTCTCACCTTAGTTTACTACATTTACACTTAAACTCTCATACCGATCACTTATTCACACCCCGGAGGTGGTTTGCAGGGTCCAACCCCTGCGTAATCACTTAACGTAGTGTTTTAGTATTTCTTATTTCAGGTTATATTCGAGCTTGGCGTAATCACAACACCCCTCATTCCCTTTGATCACCATCGAAGCCCTGGTAGTGCGAATTATTGTACAATCAAAGTATTGAGTCTTCCCATGCAGTCTGTTCATGTTCTCATGCAAATCAATCAAATCACTATGTAAGTTTTTAATATGTAAGTGTTAATTAATGTATAATTTAGTCCAAATTATGACACTCTAGTAATTAAAGGTAATTTGTGCTTTATTTGATACAACATACAAATTGAAAAAAAATATATATATAACATGTTGAAAAGATTCTGATATATGAATAACTATATTTTAAATGATCACTACATTTAATACTTATGATAAAGATGACTAAGAAAAAGATGGTGGTGGTGGTGGTTAATGGTGGTGGTGGCGATGGCTGGTGGTGGTAGTGGTGGTGGCTGGTGGTGGTGGTGGCTGGTGGTGGTGGTGGTGATGCTGGTGGTGGCTGGTGGTGGTAGTGGTGGTGGTGGTGCCTGGTGGTGGTAGTGGCTGATGGTGGTGGTGGTGGAAGTAGTGGCTGATGGTGGTGGTGGTAGCTGTTGGTGGCCGGTGGTGGTTGCTGCTAGTGGTGGTGGCTGGTGGTGGTTGCTGCAGTTGGTGGTGGCTGGTGGTTGTGGTGGTGGTGGTGGTGGCTGGTTGTGGTGGTAGTGGTGGTGGTTGCTGCTGGTGGTGGTGGCTCGTTGTGGTTGTGGTGGTGGTAGTGGTTGTGGCTGGTGGTGGTAGTGGCTGATGGTGGTAATGGTGGCTGGTGGTGGTGGTGATGGTGGTGTTGGTGATGCTGGTGGTTTTATTGGTGATGGTGGTGGCTGGTGGTTGTGGTGGTGGTGGTGGCTGGTGGTGGTTGCTGGTGGTAGTGGCTAGTTGTGGTTGTGGTGGTGTTTGGGGTAGTGGTGGTGGTTATGGCTGGTGGTGGTAGTGGTTGATGGTGGTGGTGGTGGCCGATGGTGGTTGTTGCTGGTGGTTGTGGCTGGTTGTGGTGGTGGTGGTGGTTGCTGCTGGTGGTGGTGGCTTGTTGTGATTGTGGTGGTGGTGGTGGTTGTGGCTGGTGGTGGTAGTGGCTGATGGTGGTAGTGGTGGCCGGTGGTGGTTGCTGCTGGTGGTGGTGGCCGGTGGTTGTGGTGGTGGTGGTGGTGTTGGTGATGCTGGTGGTGGTGGTGGTTGGTGATGCTGGTGGTGGTGGTTGGTTGTGATTGTGGTGGTTGTGGTGGTGGTGGTGGTGGTTGTGGCTGGGGTGGTAGTGGTTGATGGTGGTGGTGGTGGCTGGTGGTGGATGGTGGTTTAGTCCGTTTTCATCGGTTTCCATCCGTTTTTACCCATTTTTGTTTATTTTTACACATTTTTGTGTTTAATTAATCACCCGAATAAAAATGTAACCGATTTAATGAAACTGAACTAATCCAACAACACGATTTACACGTTTAGTCTATTTTCATCCGTTTCCATCCGTTTTTACCCATTTTTGTTTGTTTTTACACGTTTTTTATGTGTTATGACCCGAATAAAAATATAACTGATTTAATGAAACCGAACTAATCCAACAACACGATTTACACGTTTAGTCCCTCTTCATCAGTTACCATCCGTTTTTACCCAATTTTGTTTGTTTTTTACACGTTTTTGTGTTTAATTAATCACCCGAATAAAAATATAACCGATTTAATGAAACAAAACTAATCCAACAACACGATTTACACGTTTAGTCCATTTTCATCCATTTCCATCCGTTTTTACCCATTTTTGTTTGTTTTACACGTTTTTTATGTGTTATGACCCGAATAAAAATATAACCGATTCAATGAAACCGAACTAATCCAACAACACGATTTACAGGTTTAGTCCCTTTTCATCCATTTTTACCCAATTTTGTTTGTTTTTTACAGGTTTTTGTGTTTAATTAATTACCCGAATAAAAATATAACCGATTTAATGACACTGAACTAATCCAACAACACGATTTACACGTTTAGTCCGTTTTCATCCGTTTTTACCCATTTTTGTTTGTTTTTACACATTTTTTATGTGTTATAGCCCGAATAAAAATATAACCGATTTAATGAAACCGAACTAATCCAATAACACGATTTACACGTTTAGTCCCTTTTCATCCGTTTCCATAAGTTTTTACCAATTTTTGTTTGTTTTTACACGCTCTTTATATGTTATGACCCAAATAAAAATATAACCGATTTAATGAAACCGAACTAATCCAACAACACGATTTACACGTTTAGTCTTTTTTCATCCGTTTCCATACGTTTTTACCCATTTTTGTTTGTTTTTACACGTTTTTTAAGTGTTATGACCCGAATAAAAATATAACGGATTTAATGAAACCGAACTAATCCAACAACACGATTTACACATTTAGTCCCTTTTCATCTGTTTCCATCCGTTTTTACCCATTTTTGTTTGTTTTTACACGTTTTTTATGTGTTATGACCCGAATAAAAATATAACCGATTTTTTAGAAACTTTTTAAGTCTTTCTTTTATAACTTTGACCTTAAATATTTTTATTTGTGTTGTATAATATTTGATGAAAATTATACTAATGAAAATACATTTAAAACACAATCCATCCATCTAAAAGTATTATATAACACAAGATAGAAAACTTAAGGTGAAAGTTGTAAAAGAAAGACTTAAAGGGTAAAACAACAACAATATTGGGACTTAGTATTTATCATCATCTATGATTACTGTTTAATTACTCTCCTCGGTTTTCTAAAGAAGCCGCCTGACTCAATAGTACTATGATCTTGGAGAAAAGAAAAGTAGTTTGTGTTCATAAGTTAAATTTTTTGAAAATAATTTAGAAGAATTTGGAGCCAAAATTTTGATCCAAAATTTTTAAATCACCTAATTATATGGCATTTAACATAAATAAGAGCCCATATTCATGAAAATACCCTGTTTTGTCTCTTAATTAAACTAAACACTGCAACCAAAACACAAAAATCAAATCTTCAATCACCATTACTCTCCAAGCCAGAATCATTTTCTTGTACACATTGTTGCTCAAGAATCGTCATGGAAATGATTAAAAACATTGATACTGATATTTTGCTTCCAGATAATAAAGCTGGTGTTAATACAATACAGTATGAGGACGAAACATATTCTTCATCTG
This sequence comes from Artemisia argyi, assembly GCA_030686995.1. Classification (NCBI taxonomy): domain Eukaryota; kingdom Viridiplantae; phylum Streptophyta; class Magnoliopsida; order Asterales; family Asteraceae; genus Artemisia; species Artemisia argyi. Next base: position 137,783,328 of record CM060699.1, read on the forward strand.
ATGAAGAAAATGACAACCAATTAAATCGAAAACTATCTAATAGTGGCATAACCAGGCTAGCTAAGTTTCGCCTTCAATATGGCCATCCTGGTCAAATAAAGCACAAGGTAACCATCGATGCGTTGAATAGGGTTGCAGGGTTAAACAGAGCAGTGTTTGTGAGTTTTTTAGGAGATGTGGTTCGTGAGCACATAGGTTTGAAGGTTCTATCCTGGAAGAAGGTGGATAAAGAATCAAGACAAAAATTATGGGATGAAATCACGGTACATATATAGTAATTTTTAACCCAGTATATAAGTTTAATTTATCAATTATCTACAACTAATTAAAAGCATTGTGTTAATCTTTGCAGCGATATTTTGAAGCAGATGTTGAACCGCCGCGTAGTGTATTGTGGATCAAAGGAAGGCAAAACAAAGACAGAGAATCTCCAGATGCTGAGATTAGTTTGGTGGCAGATAAACTTGTAAATTTGACTGCAAATTCTATTATTATGCTTATATACCAGCAGCATTAACTTTGTACTAGCCGTACTAACTTGTATACTAGCAGTACTAACTTTTAATATCAACAATTCCCATATTTTTTTGCAGAAAAAAGCTGATGAAAAGATCAAGGAAGGAACCTTGGATGTTGATGATGGCACTAATGCCATAACAGTTGTGTTTGGTAAGGAAAAGGGAGGTTATGCAAGAGGAGTGGCAAATGGAGTTACATATAAGAGGTATTTCAATCTTCCTCGATCCAGAAAAGAAACTAATGAAAAAATTGCGTTACTTCAAACTCAACTTGATAATGAGAGAAGCGAGCGTAAAAAAAAAAAAAAAGATCTACTGCTCAAGAAACTATCCACCGAGATGACAGAAAAAGATGACCAGGTCAAGAAATTGTCCGCTGAGATAGCAGATACAAAAGGAATATTTGCTAAAATGCTGAGTCTTTTGAGTTCACAAGGGATTCAGTTGGATATGGCATCTCAATTTACATTAGACTCAGATGTAAGCTATTTTTTATGTTGTTAACAATTTCATTTTCTAATGCTAACACCAATGTATTTCTTAATTTAATTTAATTTAATTATATTGCAGGTGACGACTCCAATGGCCATTAATAATATAGATATCAGCGCTAATGATCATCAGGTGGTCGATGAAACTCAGTCCAGTGTTGATGTACGTGCACGTGATAAAGATGTGATAATTCAAAAGAAGCCTACTGGGATTGAAACTTTGGTACCGGTAATGGAAACAATGGTAAGGAGTAAAATATTATCCCCCTTTGATTTTTTAATTTTACCTACATGACTAATGTACCGTGTTTTGTATATACATATAGGAACGTGTTAAAAATGTTAAGAAAACACCAAAGACACGACAAATCGGGTCTGCATATTCCCAATCGCAAGGAGATGCATCTCCAACAAAAGAACTACCAAAAGTATGTATTTCAACATGTTTCTTGTTATTTTATTTTTTTTTTAAATAATGTACTGTGTTTTATATACACGTATAGGAACCTGTTATAAATGTTGGACCTAAGAAAAAGGGTAAGTTACGACGAAACGGGTCTCCAGCTTTCCTATCGCAGGATAATGTGTCTCCAACAACACAAGCACAAGTATGTATTTCAATATGTTTCTTGTTATTCTTAATTTTTTTTAAATAATTTCTGATATATACATATGCAAAAATTCTTGTTTTTAGACAATCAATTGCAAACTGTGGCATATAAAGAAAGCAAATATTGTTGCTTTGGGTCGCATACACAACATTCCACAAAAACAAATGCTACATAACCAACCACTCCCAAATGATTGCTACAGAGTCTCAATTGATAAATTGTTAGTGGACGCAGCATGCATACCAGACGTAGGGAATAATGGGTTAAAAACAGTTAGGGAAGGCATAGGTAATTTCTTTGCATGGCCAAAGGATCAAGTTATTCTTGCTGATCATGAGGAGGTACATACATGTGTTTTTTCAGCCTACATATATATATATATATATATATATATATATATATATATATATATATATATATATATATATATATATATATATATATATATATATATATATATATAATTCTTCATATTAAATTCAATGTTTGATACAAGCGTCTTTTGTTTACTACAGGTTACACCACCAACTACGAAACCAAAAGTTAGTGAAAACATTATTCCTGGACCAAAATTACAAGCGAAGCGCAAAAATTATGTCTCTAGTGCAGAAGTGCAAAAGCAAGCTAAGGGGGGTCCGAGGAAGATTCAAAAGGTTTTAACTTATAGTAGTTGAGAATTTCATTATATGCAACATTAAAATTCTATATATACTTTGTTCATTTATATACATTCGAGTTTTATAGAATTTGAAATTGCTTTTTGTTTTTAATTCTGTTTTATTTATATATTAGCAGTAGTAACTCTGATCCAGCAGTACTAACATAGTACTAGCAATACTAACATCATTGGTCACTCTTTTCTTTAATTCGATGTGTGACTAAATATTACCAAATGCCACACAAATTAAAAATTCATGTGACCATTAGATTAACATTAGTCACACAGAACACACATGTCTGCATTTTAAACAGCATATGGTCACACTTATTAACACTTTTGGACACTGTTTGCTTAATTGTATGTGACTAAATACCCAAGAAAACATGCGTTGTGTGACTAAATATTACAAAAGGCCACACAAACATAAAATTCATGTGGCCATTGGATTATCAATAGTCACACAAAATACACATTTCTTCATTTTAAACAGCATATGGTCACATTTATTAACGATTTTGGCCACTGTTTGCTTAATTGTATGTGACTAAATACCAAAAAAAACATGGTTTGTGTGACTAAATATTACAAAAGGTCTCGCAAACATAAACTTCATGTGGCCATTGGATGATCAATATTCACACAAAATACACATTTCTTCATTTTAAACAGCATATGGTCACACTTATTAACGCTTTTGGCCACTGTTTGCTTAATTGTATGTGACCAAATAACCAAAAGAAACACGCTTTATGTGACTAAATAATGCAAAAGGCCACGCAAACATAAACTTCATGTGGCCATTGGATGATCAATAGTCACACAAAATACACATTTCTTCAATTTAAAGAGCATATGGTCACACTTATTCACACTTTTGGCCACTGCTTGCTTAATGGTATGTGACTAAATACCCAAAACAAACATGCTTTGTGTGACTAAATATTACAAAAGGCCACGCAAACATAAACTTCATGTGGCCATTGGATGATCAATACTCACACAAAATACACATTTCTTCACTTTAAACAGCATATGGTCACACTTACTGACACTTTTGGCCACTGCTTGCTTAATGGTATGTGACTAAATACTCAAAACAAACATGCTCTGTGTGACTAAATATTACAAAATGCCACGCAAACATAAACTTCATGTGGTCATTGGATGATCAATAGTCACACAAAATACACATTTCTTCACTTTAAACAGCATATGGTAACACTTATTCACACTTTTGGTCACTTTGTGTTAAATTGTATGTGACTAACTCCAAAAAAATAACACCCATTGTGTTACTAAATCATCACAAACTCACATTTATTGTATTTTCATGTTGCCATTGGATTATCAATAGTCACACAAAATACACATTTACTTGAATATATCATCTCAAATGTCACATATATTATATATTTATGTAGCCAAAGGACGAACAATAGTCACTCTCAAAAAACATTCGTGTGACTATAAGGTGTTTACGATCACTGATAATGACTAATCCAACAAAACTTGTGCCTAATTTGTCACACATATTCGGGGTTTTGGTCACTCTTTTTCGATGGAAAAGGCCACGAACTCAACAATGTGATCATATGCCACCTACGGTGGCGAAACCTATGGTGACACACAACGGAAAAAAATGTGTGTGACTATATGCATATAGTCACACATTTTTGGCGTGACCAAGACAACTTTTTGTACCAGTGAAGCAAACACAAAGAAAACCTAGCCTAGCATGTTAAAAAGAAGACAAGCGTAAGATATAATCAAACAACACATAGACATATTGAATGATTTGGTGAAAGACTTATCTTCAATTAAGCATGGATGAAACAAGGGTTTGAAACCCTCAAAATATCAGTAAAATTCGTCTAGGGATTACTCCCTTCAAAGTTGCACACAATGAATGAAAACTAGAAAACTATATATAGATTTTACATCCTGACGGCGTCAAGAGTTAGGTCTGACGCCGTCAACTCGCCACCAAAATAATACTCGTATTGCCTAGATCCACTTCTTACATCATCACTCTTTACACACTCTGGGCCGTCTCTCTTTGTGTTATATGTGACGGCCTTGGCGACCCTAAAGGGTGACGCCGTCATGACTTCTTTAGAAAACTCTCGGGCGCGTCACGTGTAATTGATTTATCCACCTCTTTGTCAAGTCTTGACGCCGTCATGTACAATTTCCAGCATGATTTTGAGACTCTGTCATTTTCTTCACTTTTTCGCTCCGAAAGCGTCCAAAATGCTTCCTTTTGTAAATTTCCTCTAAAAAGTTCCTAAAATGACAAAAGGAACGATTTAGGGCAATATTTGATCAAATAATCTTGACTTTGACCTTAAATGACCCCCAAAAGCGGTACACTTTTCGTCTCATCAGATACCCTTACACCTGAGCTTTGCTTGCCCTCAAGCAAATGCGCTTTTATTCTAATCAAAATACAAGTTAGGGGTCATTTAACACTAATATAAAAGTAATTGCAACAAACAATCGTTCTACTTCAACCAAAAACAAGCACGGAAATTATACACTAGCACCTCATAAACAGTGTTTAGATACTCACATCTCTCGGGTGTAATAAAGTATATATCACAATATGGAAATGGAAAACATCTCTCACTACCTGTCATAGCAAATAGATTACCATAGGCTTAGGAAAGGATCAAACCTCCACCACTTGGCGTAAGCACCTAGGATAAACTATCAAAGAGGTCTTTTTAAAGGGTTATAACGTGAGGCGTAGGGATATGGTAAACATGGTTTTGTTGGATAAAGGCAATATTAACTGGTGGCGAGTTAATCATCTTGGTCAATTACATGTACAATGCGGCGTTGCTAAACCAAGACTCGACTCGACTTAAGCTACTCAAAAACTAACAAAAACATAAAATAAACATAAAAGGAAACGGGATGGTAGTCCGTATGTTTTTTCTCTATTTCTTTTTCTATATATATATATATATATATATATATGGCATACACTCTTGCCCTACCATCCAAAATAATACATCATAGGGGAGTTGCATTTTCCTTACACTTGAACTTTTACATACTTTACAATTAACTATTCTAATGACTCGAATCAAGATAATCAAAACACTTGGAGTACTTTTTAATATGAACGCACATATGGGGGTAATAAATGATGTTCTTCCCCATTACTCCATAACAATAGTACTTTACCTATGAGTCTCAATCGTCCCAAAACAATATGTACAAGTTATGACTCGACTTAGCAACTATGTAATCAATTAGATAATTAACTATGGATTTAAACAAATAACAATAATGCACTAAAGATTAGTGCATACACGGAAGGCTAAGGCAATTTGGTTGCACATTTGGGGCGGATTGTAAACAAATTCTTCCTTTAAGTAAAATGCTTAAAGTTATAAATGAAAAGATAGGCTCATAGGGGTGTACTAGGGGTATCGTGTACTAAAAATGAGTACAACGCAAAGGTGTGGGAAAAATAAATTGACTTTACTAGTCAAGTAATTATGACTTCATTGGTCAAGTAATTATGATACGGGTTTAACACAAGGGTGATCCTAATGCCTCTTATCATGTAGTAAATCCTACTACGCGAATGTAGTCTCAATAGCGGTCTCGGGATGCATCACTAATACAAGTTCTAGAATCTAAGTACTACCGGTACACTCATAAGCACTAATAATGAATGCTTTTCCTAACAAATCTAAAGGCGAACCTCACATATTTAGGTGGAAAATTTTTTTGAGTGGTACAGTTTTCGTGCTAGTCATACAACTCCTATCCATGAGAAGCTCATTAAGGCTAAAGCTTCACTCCTGAATGTTGTAAAAAAAATTATATTTGGTGCTAAAATTTCCCTAACAAGTATTTCTCTTAGTTTTATTACACACCTACTATTGAACAAACAAACTCAAGTGCAATTGTATTCTCTGAGGTATCATCATTTACCCTCCTCTTACACTTAGGCTGAACATTGTCCCCAATGTTCATTTAAAGGATGTAAAAGCAAATAAGGTAAAAGAATGAAGACAAACACTCCCCTGATTCGTTCGGTGTGGATAAATGGATAACATGGTTAAATCCTCCTCCAAGAAAATGAACGTTGAAAGCTTCCCTCCAGAAATATAAATCATCTTCTTGTCTAATATAACCTGTTAAACCTGAGAAAAACAATAATAGCAAACCTCGCATAAAATCGGCGGCAATGTATATATATAAGGATATAATGCTTGTGGAATGAATGTTTGCAGATTTCCTGGAGTTTATAAAACTAAAGAATTAACAAAAACATTAAGATTCCGTTAGAAAAACAAAACTTACAAAATTTTTCAGATTTTTTACAACTGACGCCGTCAGGTTATGATCCTGACGCCGTCAGAGTGCTCTGACAGAAATCTAATGTTAAGTTTCCGGAAAATTTCTGGAAAAACTTACGCCTTAATTCCTGGAATTCCTGCAAAACATCATTATGACTCGATACAATCATTTGACTCAAACAAATACTAATATACATGTTCATTTAATATTGTTGTGGTTCATGTTCAATTCCATTCTTAAAAACAAATTTAGGTTTCCCTTACACTTATCTTTTGCGAAATATCTTTTTATGAAGTTAAGACAAAAAACAAAGTAAAGCATTTTCACAATTTATTATGAAACATGATCCACAAACAATAAAAATAAAGCATGCATACGGAAACAAATAAAATCAAACAAACAAACAATCACACAAATAAAACAAATAAAACATGGGTTGCCTCCCAAGAAGCGCTTTTCTTTATTTACGAGTCTTGTAGCTAGACTCAAGGTCTCGGGCTATTACATTTTCTTTTCCCACTTTTCAATCGATTCTCTTAACCTCTGAACTACTTCCTTGCCAACTTTATACTTAGGCCCAAGGGTTAAACAATTCTTATAGTAAAGGCTCCTCTTCTCCCAAACAAAATTCAATCCTTTATTCTTATCTTCTTTGTTAATGTTCTGGATTGCACTAAGGTTATCCATATCAAGTTGAGGCACTTATCGAAATTCCTTCATTTTATTAGGCATCCTATAGGTGATCCTATTGATTCCATTAGAAAATTGAACTGTTCCTTCTATTTGATCGTGTTTTAACTTGGGCTCCTCAATAAATGACTTACCTAACACCACATAGGATAAGCGACAATCTATAACATTGGCCAAGTCTTCAACAACCATAAAGTCCACAATATAAGTAAAGTTCCCAACAAATACATGTAGACCTTTGACTCTCCCGACAAAATTACAAACTCCACCGGGGTATTTGGGATCTTTCCTAGGTCCGAGTCTTGTTTTTACTATATCATTATAGACACTTGAAGATATAATGTTGACTAGGGATTCAAAATCTATGTAGGCTTGATCACTGCATTTATACCCAATCATACATGGTATCTTCACATTCTTAGGGTCACCTCTTTTAATCTTAGGGTCAATCTTAACAAAGAGATTGTTATAATAAGCAATTTCCTTCTCAGTGGGATATAAATTGAAATAATAATCATGTAAACCCTCCTCTTCTTCTTCCTTAACATCTTCTACAATTTCCAAGTCATTGGGTGTTGATATAAATAATGCCTAAAAACATTATTAACATTTATCGATATCTCTATGTTTTGATAATCACAAAACGTAAACCCATTGAGCTAAAAAAAATTATGACGTAAACAAGTATTTAGTGATAAATATTCACTGTACATCCAAATCACTTAAGGTATAAATAAACAAAGTGTTTATTGCATTCTATGATCAAAGGAGCATTTTTCTTAAACACTAGACTTTTTATAAAATGTCACAAAACATTTTATATCTTTTATAAAATCATTTTCAGAAATAAAAGAATATGTTTAAATCATTACAAATATATGAATTCAAATTTTTAACCAAAAGCAGTTAAAATTTCACTAGATAAACTTTCCCCAGAAAAAGACAAGTTTTCTGACCGTTTTGGGAGGGCGGCCCCCTTAATTGTATGGGCGGCCCCCTTAATAATTAAGGGGATCGGCCCCTAATTAAGGGGAGCGCCCACGCTCCCAAACAGTACTTTTTTCCCTTATAAATACTGGTTCATTCCACAGATTTTTCTCACCTTTTGCACTCCAAAACTTTCTGTTCTAGATCTCCATCTCAATTCTCTAAATCCTTTGATCATACATACATAAATCTTTGTTTCAAAGTGATCCAAAGCTTTACCTTTCAAGTGCAAGAGAAGAATACTTCAATCCTTCAAGAGAAGAAGTATTACAACTTGTTGTGACCTCCACATCCAATTTGTTAGAGCATCATCCATTATATCTATTTCTTTGTGTAACTAGTTGTGAATATTTGATAGAAGATAGATTAGCAAGGTGTGTAGATAAAGAGATTGTGTAGTAGATAGTTGTGAAGTAGAGAAGTTGGGAAGTAGATAGTTGTGAAGAAGATTGTTGTGAAGATAGATAGGTGTGAAGAAGTAGTGTTGTGATTAAGTAGTGACTAGGTGTGAAGAAGTTGTGTAGAAGGTGTGAATAAGTTGTGACGAAGTTGTGGTGTGTATATTGGTGTGTAAGGTTTTCTCCGCCATAAGGGAGCTTGTTGACATAGTGATGAAAACTCTCGAGTAGGTGACTCGGGGAGTGGAGTAGGGCAAGGAAGGTGTCCTTGTAGTCGAACCACTATAAATGCTTTGTCTCGCGGTTTGATCTTTCCATCTCTTACTTATTAACTTGCTTATAACATTATTACTTTCGTAGACGTAGACGTTTATATATATATAGTTGCTCATATAGTGCTAGTGTTGATTTCACTTAAAGATCAAACAAAAGTTTCATTCACAAAACAAAGTTTTTTTTTTTTTTTTTTTTTTTTTTTTTTTTTTTTTTTTACAATCAAACTAAAAAGATAAAATGCATATTATTGATCATTTTGATCAAGTATAGTTTTCATACAAAATATAATTTAGGATTACATAATAAACGTTTACTTACTTATCTCTCGTATACAGCTATAATTGTTTATATTATGCATGTGTTGATTTCACATACTTAGCTTACATTATTATTATTGTTCATACTTAGATATAGTTGTTCATATTGTTCAAGATTTGAGTTCAAATAAGACGAATCAAAAGTTTTAAAAGTAAACAAGGTTTTAAAACTAAACTAAGTTTTCATAATAAAATTAAAAAGACGTAAAACTATTCAACCCCCCTTCTAGTTTTCCACAATTGGTATCAAAGCCACGTCAAACAAAAATTTTAAATATATTGTATTTTAAAACTTGTAACGATCTATGGAATTTGAAAAATATTTAGAATGGCAATCTATGCAAAGACCACCATTATTTGAAAGTGATGGTTTTCTTTATTGGAAAAATAGATTCGAAACTTATGTGAAATCAAAAGATCTTGATCTTTGGCATGTTATTACCTTTGGTGATTTTCCCCCTATTCACTATAATTTTGAAACTAAAAAGGATGAAATTGTATTTTTTGAAAAACAAAATGATGATTTGAAAAAGAAACTAGCAAAAAATAAAGATGCTAAAATGGTTATTTATAATGCGTTACCACGCAAAGAATATGAAAGAATTTTTATGTGTAAAACCGCAAAAGAAATTTGGGATTCTTTACTAATCACTCACCAAGGTAATAGTCAAGTTAAAGATAACAAAATAGATCTTCTTGTTCAACAATATGAAAAATTTATGATTCCGGATGAGGAATCAATAGATAATGCTTTTGCTAGATTTCACACTATTATCACAAGTTTAAAAGCACTTGATAAGAATTTTTCTAGTAAGAATTTTGTTAGGAAATTTCTTACGGATCTTCATCCAAAATGGCGAGCTAAAGTTACGGCTATTGAAGAATCATAGAATTTGTCAACTCTACAACTTGACGAATTGATCGGCAACTTAAAGGTCTACGAAGAAATAATAAAGAAAGACTCCGAGATGGTCAAAGGAAAAAGGGAGCAAAGCAAATCAATTGCGTTGAAAGCTAAAAAGGACTCTAGTGACAAAGAATGCTCAACCTCCAAAAGTGATGATGAAGAGTATGCTATGGCCATACTAGACTTCAAGAAATTTTACAAAAGACGAGGAAGATACGTTAGACAACCATATAATGAAAGGAAGTATTTTAAATGTGGCAATCCAAATCATCTCATCGAAAAGTGTCCAATGATGTCAAGAGATCAAAATCAAAAGGCGTTTATTGGAGATGCTTGGAGTGATAGCGATGAGGACAAGAAAGAAACCACAAATGAAGAAAAGTGTCTTATGGCTAAGACATCAAGCGAGGTACGTTCCGAAACCGAATACTTTAGTGACGAAAATTTATCATTAGACGAAAAAGACCTAGATAGTGAATATAATATGTTATGCAAATTAGGTCAAAAGATTATAGCTAAAAATAAGTCACTAAAACATATTAATAATCTATTAGAAAATGAAGTACTCTAATTAAAAATTAAACTACAACATTTGGAAAAAGGAAAATAAGTTTTTATAAAATGTAAAACATGTTTAGAGGTTAAAAATGAAAATGAAAAACTTAAAGATGAAATTTTCAAACTTGACAAGTTTAAAAATAGTAGTAACCCACTTAAGAAAATAATAAGTGTTCAAGAAACTTCGGGAGATAAAACCGGTCTAGGATTAACTTCCACTAATGTTTCAACTAGTGAAAATAAAAGTATAAAGTTTGAATGTGAACCTAGTAAACAAAAATCATTAGAATCAAATCCTAAGTATATACTTACAAAAGATAGAAAAATACCCATTGCGAATGATGAAAAAGTAAAACCTTTTTATAAACCATCCTTAAAGACCGAAGTAGGATCCTCTAAACCTAAATTCAGATCTAAAACTCCACCACCAAGAAAACCAAATAATCCTCATACTCGATCTAAAACACCTCAACCTAGAAGAAACAAAAATAGACAAAATTACAATAACACTAGAAATCAAATGTGGAATTATCAACCAAGTTACAATCCTTGTGAAATATTACCACCATACATGCATCCTAGCCAAATGTTAAATTTGTTTGGACCAAACAACTTTGGACCAATGAGACAATGGGGACCAAGTGGCTAAGTTGTCAATCTTGGAAGAAGTTGGAATATCATCTACAAATGACTTCTATAAGTCAACATGGTCACTTGAAGTGCTTGAAGATATTCCATTGAAGACTAAAAGGTACGCGTTTCTTTTAAGTTCATTGATACGTGGGATTCACACCAGGCTTTACCTCTCAAGGGATCTTGAGAAGCTTACAACCCCCACCAGGCAGTGTACCTAATCGTTGTAGTATAGTATAGTGACAAGTACCAGGGGATTGATCGTTCAGCTAGGAATAGTGTCGCTAGGATTAGAAAACCTAAATACTAGTTCTAAAGGTGAGGGATGATTATTTTTGTATTTTTATATTTTTTAGAAAGCAAGTAAAAATCTCGGGTTTGAAGGATTTGGGCGGAATTAGTTGGTAGTCAACTAACCCAATACTAAAGATGCAATCAAAATAAAATACTAGAAATGAATATAAACTAAATTAACTAAAGTTGTGAGCAATAAGTGGAGAAGTTGTGTTTACTTAGATTTCACTACTCCCTAGATATCTTTTACACGTTAATTACTTGTTATAGTTGCGTGGATGACGGATTGTATTACTTAATACCATTCATGGGGTGGCGCACTTAATTCCCCAATCCTATGAGTGCCTACTTCACTCCTATGTCGAGCTGGCTAAGAAGCTCCTAACATGGGATCATTAGAATTTACTCATGCATTAAATACAACCAATAAAACCTAGTGCACGTCAGTTCATGTTTCCTAAGACGTTCAAGCATGTTACCAATTGGAGATCTGCCAGTTTTCTTAAGCCTAACATCGAAATCATTCGTCCAATACAACCATAAACAAGTAATCAACACATAATTAACATCTAGGTTTCATTAGATCTAAGCAAACACAAGATAGATCTAGCCTAGCATGATGGAATTAAGACAAGAACAAGATATAGACAACCAACACATAGACATATTGATTGAATTAAAAGAATACTTATCTTAATTACACATGAAAGGGTTCAAGGGCTGAAAACCCTTGAAAAACCTGTAAAGTTCGTACTAAGTTCGGCCTTAGGGTTTCTCCAAAACTTCTCTTTTTCTATGAATGAAAATTAGAAAACTATATATAGGAAATTGAGGCTGACGGCGTCAAGACCAAATTGGTGACGCCGTCATCTCGCCGCCAAAATACTTCTCGGACTGCCTTGATCTACTTCTGACGCCGTCACGTTATAACTTTTTCCAGGCCGTCACGTATTTTACTCTTGACGCTCTACCTTGTGACGCCTTCATTCCTGTACTGGGTCATCATGAAAATTACTCTTGACGCCGTCAGGATTTTACTCTTGACGCCGTCACCTACTGTTCCCAGCAAGGAAAATTAAGTCTTTGGCGTTTTCTTCACTTTTATGCTCCAAAAACGTCCGAATTGCTTCCTTTTCCAGATTTCACTCCCAAAGTACCTAAAATCACAAAAGGAACGATTTAGGGCAATATTTGATCAAATAAATTCAATTCCAGGCTTAAATGACCCCCTAAAAGTGGCACATTTTTCGCCTCATCATATACCCTTACACTTGAGATTTGCTTGTCCTCAAGCAAATGCGCTTTTGTTCTACTCAAAATACTAGTTAGGGGTCATTTAACACTAATATAAAAGTAATTACAATAAATAATTGTTCCACTAAAGACCAATAGACAAGCACGGAGGTCATACACTAGCACCTCACAAATAGTGTTTAGATACTCACATCTCTCGGGTGTAATAAAGTATAAATTACAATATGGAAACGGAAGATATCTCTCACTACCTGTCATAGTAAAATAGATTACCATAGGCTTGGGAAAGGATCAAACCTCCACCACATGGCGTAAGCACCTAGGATAAACTATCAAAGAGGTCTTTTTAAAAGGTTGTAACGTTAGGTGTAGGGATATGAAATACACGGTTTTGTTGGATAAAGGAAGTTTTACTGGTGGCGAGCTAACAATCATGGTTAATTACATGTACAATATGGCGTTGCTAAGCCAAGACTAAACTCGACTTAAGCTAATAAAAGAAAAATAACAAAAACATAAAATGAACATAGAATAAAAAGGGATGGTAGTCCGTATGTTTTTTCTCTTTTCCTTTTTCTATTTTTTTTTCTTTTTCTTGATTTTTTCGATTTTTTATTTTTTTATTATTCTTTATTTTTTTTTTTTTGCATACACTCTTACCTTACCATCCAAAATAATACATCATAGGGAATGTAAATTCCCCTTACACTTGAATCTTTACATACTTTACAATAAACTAATCTAATGACTCGAATTAAGATAATCAAAACACTTGGAGTACTTTTAAGATTAGCACACATATGGGGGTAATAATATGATGTTCTTCCCATTTACTCCATAAAATAAGTACTTTACCCATGAGTCCCAATCGTCCCAAAACAATATGTACAAGGATATGACTCGACTTAGCAACCATGTAATCAATTAGATAGTTAACTTAGGGTTTAAAAATTAACAACAATGCACTAAAATGAGCGCATACACGGAAGGCTAAGGCGATTTGGGTGTACATTTAAGTGGGGTGTAACAAATTCTTCCTTTAAGTAAGATGCTTAAAGTTAGAAACGAAAAGATAGGCTCGGAGGGGTGTACTAGGGGTTTCGTGTACTAAAAATGAGTACAACGCTAAGGGTGTGGGAAAAATTAGTTGACTTAACTAGCCAAGTAATATGACTTAAATGGTCAAGTAATTATAATACGGGTTTAACACAAGGGTGATCCTAATGCCTCTTATCATGTAGTAAATCCTACTACACGAATGTAGTCTCACTAGCGGTCTCAGGATGCATCACTAACGCAAGTTCTAGAATCTAAATGCTACCGGTACACTCATAAGCACTAATAATGAATGCTTTTCCTATCAAATCTAAAGGCGAACCTCACATATTTGGGTGGAAAATTTTTCTGAAAGTACGGTTATGTGCTAGTCATACAATCTCCTATCCATGAGACGCTTGCTATGGCTAAAGTTTCACTCCTAAATGTTGTAAAAAATTTTAAATTTGGCGCTAAAATTGCACTAACAAGTATTTCTCATAGTTTTATTACACATCTACCATTAAACAAAAACTAACTCAAGCGAAAGTGTACATGTAAGGTATCATCATTTTACCCTCCCCTTACACTTAGGATGAACATTGTCCCCAGTGTTCAAGTAAAGAATGTAAAAGTGAAAAAGTAAAAAGAATGAAATCAAATACTCCCCTGATTCGCTCGGTATGGATAATTAGGTGGCCAGGTTAAATCTTCCTCCAACAAAATGAACAATCAAAGCTTCCCTTCCAGAATATAAATCATCTTCTTGTCATACAGAACCTGTGAATCCTGAGAAAATAGACAAGACAACCTCACATAAAATCGGCGGCAACCTACATAAGTTACTAAATCCTATAAAACAAAATAAGATATAATGCTTGTGGAATGAAGTTTGCAGATTTCCTGGAGATTATAAAACTTAATAATTCACAAAAACCATAAGACTCCGTTAGAAAAACAAAACCGGTAAAATTTTCAGATTTTTTTACACGTGACGCCGTCAAGAGTTATCTCATGACGCCGTCAGAAGTGACCTGTAGAAATTCTTATGTTAAGTTTCCGGAAAATTTTTGGAAAAACTTGGTCCTACTTCCTGGAAAATCCTGCAAAACTTCATTATGACTCAATACAAGCATTTGACTCTAACAAATACGAATATACATGTTCATTTAATATTGTGGAGAATCATGATCGGTTTGTTTCTTAAAAACATATTTGGGGTTTCCCCTTACACTTATCTTTTGCAAAAATACTTTTAGGTGGAGTTAAGACTAGGCCAAAACAACAAAGTAAAGTATTTCCACTATTTAATTGAGAAACATGATCTACCAACAATAAAAATAAAGCATGCATACGGAAGCAAATAACAAACAAACAAAATAAAATCACACAAAACATGGGTTGCCTCCCAAGAAGCGCTTTTCTTTATTTACGAGTCTTGTAGCTAGACTCAAGGTCATGGGTTACTACGTGACCTCATCGTTGGTTCCACTCTCTAGGTCGTCTTCTAAACCAGTTTTGTATTCCGGACCTAGTTGCAAGCATTCTTTGTAGAAACCAAGCATCCTACTCTTCACATACTCTACTCCTCTACGTCTATCCTCCTCATTCCTATAATAAGCCGCTTGCTTGTGTTCTTTTTCTATATTAGAGAGGAGGCGATATTGCTCAATTTTGTAGGGCATTTGGTAGGCAACTTCATCACTCTCTTCCTTGAATCTAACTATCCCTAGAGTCGGATCATAACTCATCCTAGTGGCCTCAACAAATGGTTTTCCAATTATTATTTGGCTTAGGTAAGCATCTATTACCGGACGAGTGTCTTCCACTATCATAAAATCGATCTCATAAGTGAGATTGCCTATTATCACATGTAATCCCTTCACTCTTCCTACAAAATTACTTATCAGATTCTCATTGGGCATCATCCTAAAATCAAGTTGTTTCTTCATCACTCAATTGTAATAAGTCCTAGTCATGATGTTTACGGGAGATCTAGGATCGATGTAAGCTTTCCATATATGCATGTGCCCGATATTGCATGGTATGTTAATGTTAGAGGGGTCTCCCATTTTGATAAGGGGTGTGCCAAGGATATATGGTCTCTCGAGACTATCGAATAAATCCTTATGGTATTCCCGTTCTTCCTTGGTGGGCATCTTATCAAAGTATTTCTCTATAGTTTCTACTTCCTTTAATTCCTCTCCCTTATTAACCTCAACTTCCCTACTTTCATCCCTAGTCTCGGTTTCTACTCCAACTTCATCCTTGTCACTTTCTTCTATCTCCTTATCTATTGGTTTAATGGTGACAACATTGACAAAGTGGACATGTTTGGATGATGAGGGATCCTTAATTTGGATTCCGTCATTGGTGTCCCTAGTATCCTTCCTAGGTGTGGTTAACGCTTAGTTGTTGAGGGCCTTCAACAAGTTGTCAATCTTGTTGGTCATCTCCGTCTGTTGTTAGTTGAATTCGGTTTCAAACCTAGATATGCGAGCTTCTTGAGATGCCATGAATTTAGACATCAACCCTTCAAGATTGTTGGTACTACCATAGTTGTTAGAAGGATTGTTGTTGAAAGTACGGTTGGAGGGTGGACCGTTTGGTTGGTAACGATTAGGCGGATTGGAAGAATTGGGTTGATTTTGTTTCCACCTAAGGTTTGGGTGATTTTTCCAAGAGGGGTTGTATGAATCACCGTAAGGGTTTGGCTCGGGCTTGAAAGTGTACCACTTATCTCCCGCTTCGTCGGTACGCGTGGATGCGTAGTCTGCAAAAGCTGTTCCGGGGAGTTCCACACAATCACGAGTGTCGTGGGGACCACTACATAATTCGCATGAAGAAGTGATTTTGTTCACTTGGCTTGAAGGCTTAGGAGCTTCGTAAGATTTCATGAGAAACTTGACTTGGTCCTCAAGTTCCATGATCCTATGGTCGGGAGTGCTAGAGTTGTTCGAAGGCAAGGATATTGCCTTGACCGTTTTGTTCAAATCACGGGGATCATTCCAACTTTCATTGTCATAGAGAGCAAGATCTTCTATGAGTTCCCATGATTGTTCCGCACTTAGATCACGTAGCTTACCACCGGCCGATTGGTCAATGGCTCGCCTCGTGGAGAGATCGATATGGTCATAAAAGATTTGGACTTGGAGCCAAAGATCTATGCCATGATGAGGGACTTTTTGGAGTAAGTCCTTGAAACGAGTCCATGCTTCATAAAGAGATTCATTTTGACGTTGTTGGAAAATCAAGATGTCATTTCTAAGCTTAGTAGTTCTCCCCGATGGGAAAAATTGAGCAAGGAAACGAGTGGTGAGATCATCCCATGTGGTGATGGATCCCGTGGGTAAACGCTCAAGCCATTGACTAGCTTGATCCCTTAGAGAGAATTGGAATAGGCGTAATCGGGTTGTCTCTCTAGTTTCAACATCTAGGTCTATGGAGTCTACGATTTTAAGGAAGTCCTTAAGATGTTGGTTTGGATCTTTGGAACGAAGTCCATGGAATGCACATCCGCTTTGCACCAACCGGATGGTGTCAGATCGCAAGGGGGTCACATTGGCTCCGGTGATCTCAATGGTGTTTCGGTAGCCTTGGTGGCTAGGTCGGGAATACTCTCCTAAGGTTCGGGGCCTAAGAGGTTCTAGTGGTGGGTTTTGTTGTGGTGGGATGACGGGTTCAAAGATGTTCCCATCGTCCATGATGTCGGGTGGTTAAGAGTTACGAACAAAAACACAAAGAAATAAGATAGACTAAAGAAAACCTAAAAAAATAAAAATAAAATCTTACTAGAAAGGAATGTAGCAAGTAGACCTAATAAAAAGAGATTCTAACCTAGACAATAACTATTCCCCAGGCTGCGGAGCCAAAAACTTGATACGTGGGAATCGCACCAGGCTTTACCTCTCAAGGGATCTTGAGAAGCTTACAACCCCCACCAGGCAGTGTACCTGATCACTGTAGTATAGGATAGTGACAAGTACCGGGGGATTGATCGTTCAGCTAGGAATAGTGTCGCTAGGATTAGAAAACCTAAATACCAGTTCTAAAGGTAAAGGATGATTATTTTTGTATTTTTATATTTTTTAGAAAGCAAGTAAAAATCTCGGGTTTGAAAGATTTGGGCGGAATTAGTTGCTAGTCAACTAACCCAATACTAAAGATGCAATCAAAATAAAATACTAGAAATGAATATAAACTAAATTAACTAAAGTTGTGAGCAATAAGTGGAGAAGTTGTGTTTACTTAGATTTCACTACTCTCTAGATATCTTTTACACGTTAATTACTTGTTATAGTTGCGTGGATGACGGATTGTATTCCTTAATACCATTCATGGGGTGGCGCACTTAATTCCCCAATCCTATGAGTGCCTACTTCACTCCTAACATGGGATCATTAGAATTTACTCATGCATTAAATACAACCAATAAAACCTAGTGCACGTCAGTTCATGTTTCCTAAGACGTTCAAGCATGTTACCAATTAGAGATCTGCCAGTTTTCTTAAGCCTAACATCGAAATCATTCATCTAATACAACCATAAACAAGTAATCAACACATAATTAACATCTAGGTTTCATTAGATCAAAGCAAACACAAGATAGATCTAGCCTAGCATGATGGAATTAAGACAGGAACAAGATATAGACAACCAACACATAGACATATTGATTGAATTAAAAGAATACTTATCTCAATTACACATGAAAGGGTTCAAGGGCTGAAAACCCTTGAAAAACCTATAAAGTTCGTACTAAGTTCGGCCTTAGGGTTTCTCCAAAACTTCTCTTTTTTTATGAATGAAAATTAGAAAACTATATAAAGGAAATTGAGGCTGACGGCGTCAAGACCAAATTGGTGACGCCGTCATCTCGCCGCCAAAATACTTCTCGGACTGCCTTGATCTACTTCTGACGCCGTCACGTTATAACTTTTTCCAGGCCGTCACGTATTTTACTCTTGACGCTCTACCTTGTGACGCCTTCATTTCTTTACTGGGTCATCATGAAAATTACTCTTGACGCCATCAGGATTTTACTCTTGACGCCGTCACCTACTGTTCCCAGTAAGGAAAATTAAGTCTTTGGCGTTTTCTTCACTTTTATGCTCCAAAAACGTCCGAATTGCTTCCTTTTCCAGATTTCACTCCCAAAGTACCTAAAATCACAAAAGGAACGATTTAGGGCAATATTTGATCAAATAAATTCAATTCCGGGCTTAAATGACCCCCTAAAAGTGGTTCATTTTTCGCCTCATCATTCATCGGTATAATTTGCATGCTTAGATAAATGATTAGTTAGATTAATGCTTAGCTATACATATATATGTACATAATAGCTTATATTCTTATAACCTAGAAACATCATTGGTTGACTTTCCTAGGAATATGATAAAATTGTTCATTGCCAAACAAAATAGAAAATGGAAATCTTCTATATCCACTATTAACAAACTCATGGTGATGAAGTGAAATGAGTTAAGTGGATCAATCCTTAATATAGAAGTAGGATTAGATCCCTCGTGTAAGAAAACTATGGATGAAACAAGCTCTCATAGACTATGGCATTAAGTTAGATAAGCGTGCGAAAACAAAGGAACTATAGATGTTATGTTATACCCCATTCAAGACTCTCGCATCTATCATATAAATTATCTCACTTCCTTTAGGACCATAGGATATGTAGAAATGATAGCATGAGATAATAGTAGGCTTAACCAATCCTCTTGAGCATGAGATCTTTAATAAACATCTTTTAAAATATACGATTAATGATATTTGTTGTCAAAAATCTAATATCTTTAAAAATATGAAAAAACCTCACATTTTGGAAAATAGTTTTTCAAATAACTATCCCACTTTTAAATAAGATGTTTTCAATATCCACAATTTTGTTTTGATCAAAACCAAAGATTGAGAAAAATTTCTTTACCTTTCATTAACACATTTTTAAGTAAAACCCAATCTATTTTATTCAAATAACTCTCACATCTACATGAAAACCTACTTTTAAACATTGTTGAATAATGCTAAAAACGTCTCTTTAAATCATGCATGGTGATCTCATATTTCTCATCTATATTTATATAAATGACACTTATAAGTGAGCTAAATCAAATCATGAGGACCATGGTTTGTCTATTAAGACTTTGTTTGTAACAAGTCTAGAAACTCATGCTATCATAACTACCCATTTATTGCACATTGATACACATTAGGATTAATCCTCCTAGTTATGTAGTTATGAAATACTTGATGTTGCTTATTGATTCCTAGCACTTATATTTTACTTGCTAGATGAGTATGTTTGCATGCTAGATGAAATTGCTAGTTTGCTTAATCTCTTTGGTTAACATGCTTTGGCTACATAATTCCCTACATATGTTTAATTGCCTCAAAGAGTTGGACTTGTTTGAAACCAAAAACACAACCTTTCTGCAATTCACTACCAAAAATCCTCTTCTGGCAATCTGGGAATCACCAGATGGGCGGCCCCCTTAAATCATAAGGCGGCCCCCTTAATTATTAAGGGGACCGGCCTCCGATTAAGAGGACCGGCCATCTGATGGTCGAAGGTGTTGTTTCCTTTTTCTACTTTTTAGCCCATTTCATCCTACACTTCCTAAAATTCACAAACCTATTTTATCCTAAACCTTCTATCAAAGTTTATACATCCTTAATCCCACCAATCCTACATTATAAACTCTCTCATTCCTCTCAATCTCCACTCATCTTATCATGTTCTTCCCCATTAAACCAAAACCACCAAGAAAACCGTTTGGAGAAGAAAGCCTAACTTCCATTTAAAGCCCGTCAAACCAAATGATGTTGTCAAACATCAAACACCAAATTCCTCCTATGTCTTCAACATTACATACCTAACACCTCACTTTCCTTCCCACCAACATTACATATCAACAACCTTTACTCGCCCATATCCTTCTACATTACACTCAAACCTCATAATCTTTACACACTCAAACCTCATAATCTTTACTCACCTCAACCTCAAATTTCATCTCCTAGTGCACCTAATGCACCATCTATAACACTCTCCTACCAAGAAATCCCTTCCATGAACATCGCTCTTTCACTCTCACCAATCACATCACTTGATACTCATTTTCCATCTTCACCAATAACTCCACCTAGTCATCCTAACAAAAAGATTCAACCATATAACCATTACCTACACTCTACAAAGTGTGTCATCACCACTACAACTTAACCCATGAAGGTCAAACCATATTTCATGATACACAAACCTCATGTTTACTCAAATGAACCCTTTCACAAACCTCATCATAATAACTAAACATCTATCCTTGTTCCCCAAAAATACAACTTCATGTCACCCACATAAGCCATATGAAGAGCATTGTTGAAACTAAGACCTTGATAGATCTTCTGAGCACTCTAGAATCGTTAGTTATGTTAATGTAATCACCAACACACTAATAGACAATCTCTGTAACTTGTATTTTAAAGCGGAAACAAACACAAGTTTTAATACTAAGAATAATTGATCCTCTATGGATCTTTAATAAATATCAAAGTGTTTTCTAAAAACGTAATCAATACATAATCGTGTGTTCCTTTTATACACAAGGAACCCTAAACCGTTTCCCAAGAAACGTATATTCTAAAACTTCTAAAAGATATGCATTATCACTTCCTAAATAAACTCATGCATATCCTAACTATATTACATAAAACACGGAAAAACTATATCCGCAGAAACAACTAATGCTGAAACTAAACTTCAGCAGAAACTAAACTATAAGCAGAATCTGTGTCTTCAGTAAAAACCATCAGCAGATTCTTCAGCAGAATTCTCTCCTAACAGAATTCCCAACAATCCTCCCCTAATCTTGAATTTGACATGGTTAAGTTCAAGATTCTTGATAGATCTTTGAAGTTACATACCAAGAGGATTGAAATCAAACATCATCAGCAAAGAATCATCATCAGCAGGATCTCTATGATCAGCACATACTTGAAATCTCCATTCTTTGCAGCAACAAATGACTAAATGTACATCAAAACAAATTAGTTTCATACTATTCTCATCACATCCAGGTGTGTTAACTCCTGTGAGAGGCGAATCATTGAAAATAATGGATTTGATGTCTCTTTACCAATAGCCATCACTACTGGAGTAGCCAAATGTTTTAAGGTACACTGATAACCACATGATTTTTAGCAAATCATCAGCTATAAATGGATTTGAGATGTCTTTACCTGTAGCCGTTTGCTCAGGGCTAGCCAATTATTTTGATGAAAGCTCATCTTGGTCAACTGAATACCAAATATGGTTTTCCACTGCCTTTACCACAAGCCATATACATGTGGGCTAGCTAATTATTTGGAATCCATAAGGGAAAAATCCATGGTCAATTGACAACCATTTCAACTCTCAGCAATGAAGCATGGGTGAGTTGATGACCCTATGATTTTGAGCAAACCATTACAGCTATCAACAGATTTGGTGTGTCTTTACCAAAGCTGTACCCTTTGGACTAGCCAACTTTTGATGGAATAGTCAACATCAGGTAAGTTGATAACCAAAGATAGTGTGAGTAACACCAAACCTGCATACAATATACACAATACTATACAAAAATGTGAGGTTTTTTTTTTTTTTTTTTTTTTTTTTTTTTTTTTTTTTTTTTTTTTAATAAAAATACAACAATATACCATCAATTTGAAGCTGCTCTGGAAGTCCTAATCCTGAGTTTGAACACTTTCACCAGAGATTCAGCAAACAACCTAGCATTCCCAACTAGATCAGGAGGAATCTCCAACTTGTGTTGAAGCATTTTCTCCATCAGTGACACTGTCAGAGGATATCTTTTGCCAAGATCCATAATAATTCTGAGACCAGATGTAGTTTCCAATACATGAATATATGGCATAGGATAAAACTTCCAACTATGAACCTTCCATCTCTGATTATTTTTCCATATGTCATAACCAGCACCAGTGGGAGTAGAAGAATCAAACAACACTCTGAGGTCACCCAATTAATACAATCCAGACCCTGTAGAAGTATGATTTGCATAAAATTTGTGAACCAAATCATTGAGAGTGAGCAAATCCTGATGATCCACAAGATGTAGTATTTCTTGTGGAAATGTAAAGGATAGAGAAGTTTTATCTAGTCTATAAATGGTATTGATCTGTCCATTTTTAGTCAACTCCCAGTGAACCAAAACATCTCTAATTGCCTCAGGCCAATCATCAGGGGATCCTTCTTTGATAAAAGAGGCATCAGAAGCATTCACATCTATTAGTCTTTGTGTGGATTGTGAAGTCCTGACTCTAGCCATTCTCTTAGCTCTTCTTCCAGGAACATAAATGGCATCATGAGGTAAAGAAGATGCATCAGGAACTTCAGCTTCAGTAGATACACCCTCTGCAGCATCAGTTTCCACTGATGGATTATCCAATTGTTCATCAGTAGAATCCTGAGAAGATTCAAGTGCAGCAGATGCATATTGTTCATCCATAGCCTTCCTCATCTGTTTGGCTCTAGCAGCTTGAAGCTCCACCTCTCGTTCCTTAATCTCATGAAATCTTGCCATGTCAGCTTGTTGTTCATCATCTAACCTTTTAGCAGCCTCTTCACCCAACCTTTCCTCCTCCATTTGCTTCCTGGTTCTCTTTCTAGATGGAGGATCTTCTGCTATCACTTGAGCTTTACCTTTATCAATATAAGATGAAGCAGCAATAGGTGGTACATCAGCAAAAGTGGCAGGTAAAGATACCTTTTCAGCAACAACAGGAATATCTATATTAACAGATGAACCAGCAGCAGCAAGAGTAGCAGGAACATTCTTAGGTGCACCCATTCCATCTTTGTCACACCTAGACTTGATTCTATTATACATCTGAGCCAATTGTTCATCTGAAAGTGCCCACACTTGTTTCCTAGTCCAAGCATTGTTATATAAAGCACTGCTTTGACTTTTCACATATGTTCTCATGTAGTCCCTTTGCTGTGTTTGAGACATGGGTTTATCTCTTTTTGCTTTGGCTCTTTGCTCATCTGCTGCTTTCTTCCTCAACTTCATCTGTTTCACAATTTCAGAAACCCAGTCCTTTTTATCCGCCTTATCACCAAGAATTTCTGCAGCTAAGTCAGGATTAGCAATCACTTGTTCTCTAATATGCTGCCAATCTGACTCATCAAAATTTTGAACAGCATCATCCAATTCTTTCTGTCCTTCAATAGGCAAGGTAGAAATGTATCTCTGTGTAGCAGACTGATATTCTGAATCAAACTTGGCTTGCTCTGCCTCAGCCATATCTGAACTCTTCTTATAATCTTCCCATTCTTTAAAGAGTTTTTCTTGTGCAACTCTTTCTTCAGCTGTAACAATCTCATACTCACCCACTTCAACCCCTTCAGCAAAATCATCATGAGGAACATCCAAATCTTCCATAGGATCATCATTTAACTCCTAAATACTTGAATTAAGTATATCATCAGCAGATCCTTGAGGCTTGAGGGTTTCAGTGATGTCATCAGGAGAAACTTGCTTAATCCCAGATGAATTTTGAACAGGAGAATCCTTATACTCTTTTCCTGCTACAAAGAATGTATCAACTGATGGATGAGCCCCATCAGAAGATTTGTTAGCAGCAATAGCACTGGATGATTGTTTCTCCTGAATAGTATCAGTAGCTTCTGCCATAAGAATATCATCACCACTTGAAACTTATGTTGACATAAATAATGTCAAAAAACATTGTTAGCATATTAACAATGTCTCTATGTTTTGTTAATTTCAAAGCATAAACTCATTAATCTAAAACTTATGACGTAAACAAGTTTTTAGTGCTTAATATTTGTCTTTGCTTCCATATCACTTAAGGTATGAATAAACAAAGTGTTTATTGTATTTTATGATCAAAGGAAATTTTTCTAATCACTAGAATTTTTATAAAATGTATTAAACATTCCATATCTTTTACAAAATTAATTTTGGAATTAAAAGAATATGTTTAATTCATTATAAATATATAATTTCAAATTTTCAACCAAAAATGGCAAATTTTATCCAGAAAAATATTCCCCACTAAAAGACAAGAAAAAACCAACGTTCTGAAGGGGCAGCCCCCTTAATTCCTTAGGCGGCCCCCTTAATCATTAAGGGGAACGGCCATTAACTAAGGGGACCGGCCACGCTCCAGAACAGTAAATTTTCCCCCCATAAATACTGGTTCATCCCACAGAATTTTCTCACCTTTTGCACCCCAAAACTTTATGTTCTAGATCTCATTTCTATTCTCTAAAATCCTTTGATCATATATACATTAATCTTTGTTTCAAAGTGATCCAAACCTCTACCTTTCAAGTGCAAGAGAAGAATACTTCAATCCTTCAAGAGAAGAAGTATTACAACTTTTTGTGACCTCCACATCCAAGTTGTTAGAGCATCATCCATTATATCTATTTCTTTGTGTAACTAGTTGTGAATATTTGATAGAAGATAGATTAGCAAGGTGTGTAGATAGAGTGAGTGTGTAGTAGATAGTTGTGAAGTAGAGAAGTTAGGAAGTAGATAGTTGTAAAGAATGTTAATACAAATATCGCCTACAAACATTATTTATATTTTACGATCTTTGCTAAGTTTTGTTAATGACAAAGTATGAAGTTTAGCTATAAGTAAATCATCACTTTAAGTGTTTAAGTCTTGTTTAACTAAGGTTTACATTTCCTTTTAAACAAAACATTGTTTTTATTTCTTAAATTAGAAAGTGTCTTGTCACATCACATTTATTTCTTAAAATAGTAATGTCACATCACATTTAGGGTAAGCTTTGTCCATATACATTTATGGTAAGAAAGAGTGTTTGACTAACCTTATGCTTTCTTACAAGTCTTGTGTTTGACTAGAAGTAATGTGATGTGACCTTGTTTGGTTTGGAAGATTTATTGCAAAAACCAACTGCAAGCCTGGCGGTACCCTGGGGATACACGGGCGGAACCCTTCTGAGGGGCCCGCCTGATCCGCCAGACCTGCAGAATGGTTTGCTATAAATACCAAACCATTTGTTAGTTTTGAGTCACCCCTTTAGGACATATTTTCACATACTCTCTCAACTAACTCAGTAACCTTTTGATTTGTGTGATTCTCTTATGTAGCAAGGGACTTCACAAGATCATTCAAGAAGTTACAAGCTTCAACTCTAAAGTTGCAAGTCTTGGTAGCTTGGTCATGTATAAGCTTTGGTAGTTTATACTTCATTTGTGTCATGTATGTAGAAGTGAGTGGTTAGTATTTTAGGCCTCAAAATACGTAGTGTGTCGGGAGTTGTTGTACCCTTGTAAAAGAACTAACGGGAGTGGTTGTACCCTTGGTAAAGAACTCGACATCTAGCTTAGTGTCGGTAAAAGTGTAAGCGACGATGGGAGTGGTTGTACCCGTGTAAAAGAACTCGACATCTAGCTTAGTGTCGGTAAAAGTGTAAGCGACGTTGTAAAGGTTTTCTCCGCCGGTGAAAGGAGCTTGTTGATTAGTGCTTATAACTCTCGAGTTGGAAACTCGGGGCGTGGATGTAGGGCAAGGAAAAAGAGTCCTTGTAGCCGAACCACGATAAACAATCGTGTTGTGGTTTGATCGTTTCTTTCTTTATCTTTGCTTATTACATGTTGTTCTTTAGTTAAAATAGCTAGTTACATATAAAGCTTTTCAAAGAACTAAACAAGTAAAGATGTGTTTATATCTTCAAACAAAAGTAAAGCTTTTCAAAGAACTAAACAAGTAAAGTTAGGATCATCACAAGCAAAGTTTTCCAAAGTATGAAACTAGTAAAGTTAGAATTGTTATTCACATGAAAAGCTTTTCAAAGAATCAAACATATAACATTGTGTGTATATCTTTAAGCAAACGTAAATGTTTTTAAAGATATTCAAGTTAAAAAGAATCGAAAGATATTCAAGTTAGAAAACCAAGATAACTATCTTAAACTTGATAAAAATACTAAAGCTAAAACAATGATTTATAAAGCTTTAGTACCAAATATGAAAGAATGTATTTTTGTCAAATGGCTAATGATATTTGGAAAAATATGTTAAACTTTCATCAAAGAATATGTCAAGTCAAAGATGATCAATTTGATCTTACATATGAATTAGATGTTTTAGAAAAACTAATTGATAGACACTTAGTAGAAGTTAATACATGTGCTACTAGTTTAAATGTTTTTAATGAAGGTACAAGTGAAGATGAGTACGTGTGTTTTGATGAACTTGCTTACGTATCATGGAATGAAATGGATGTTGACGAAGACAATGATCCGGTAGTTAATTGTCAATTTATTGAAACAACAAGCAAGGTGTTAGTGAAGATGATTACTCATGTCAAGCTCATAGTGGACTTGCTTGCGATTCATGGAATAACACGGATGAAGATGAAACCAACCATCCGGTTTGTGATTGTAAACTAGATAAAACATCAAGCAAGGTACACTTTGAAACCAAACACTTTTGCTTTGACAAATTTATCCTAGAGTTTTCTAAACTAGAAAATGAGTCTAAAACGTTTATGCAACATGGACCTAAAAACTATCTTCAAGAAAGAGTCTTCAAAATCTTTTAAGAAAATCTTTGAAAAGGAAATCTTGTTAGAAGATAAAATGTCAAGAATTGAGAGTAATGTTGAAATTAATCTAGAATGTAAATTATGTCTAGATTACAAACATGAGATTAAAATGCAAAATGAGAAAGGAAAAATTATTAGTTAAATTTGATGAAAGCTCAAAATCTTTTGAAAGATTGTTAAGGAGTCAAAGGTTGTTTAAAGATAAAACCGGATTAGGATTTAACTCAAAAGCACCATTAACTAATAAAACAAAGCAAGTAAAATTTGTCTAACCTAGAAGAGAAATTTAGAGATAATTCTATCTCTAATAGAAACTCATGATAGAAGAATTAAGATTATCATGCTCTATGCTTTTATATGATTGTCTAACCTTCTTGGATACATCAGTAATTGAGTTTCAAAGCGTGTCGTCAAACCAAGACTCTACGCGTTGTGTTTATCCTCTTGATAGCATCTCTATGCAATTTAAAAGGTACACATTACTTCAACTTGACTTTAATAGTCTCTTGCTTCTAGCATTATGTGTTTGAATATGTGTTATTAGTAATACTCTAAAAGTGTTTACTTGCTATTAGTAATAACTAGGATTAGATTCTATGCAACAAGGAAATTCGTCTTTAGTACTAGTAGGAGATATAAGGTGCTTTGGTTCTTTAACCATCAAGAGATAAACACGAGAAACTCTTGAGTGAGTCTCACTCAACTCTTGCTTACAAGTGAGCTAACTAAGAATTTCCTAAGTGTTAAAATGTCTAACACTTTTGTGATGCTTGCAAAACAAACCTTTGTTAAATAACATTCTCAAACACTATACTTTGAGTCTTAAATTGTGTTTTTCTTCAATCACTCCTTTATGATAATCTCACATAAAACACACAAGGTGAAATAAGTCACATTAGCATATATTAGGATGAGTGAAAGAAAATAAGTTTTCAATATCTAGGATTTACACATCAAATGTGACACATAGTCTAATGATGTTGTACCTCTTGGACTTTTTAAAATAAATAGAGTTCATAGTGTCCTAAGTAAGAAAACCCAAAGAGTCGAGGAGTCGTTGAATATGACATTTAACGAGTGATCTCCTCCTTCTATGATATCATCTTTGGTAGATGATAACTTAGTCGAAAGTCCAATGATGGCAAGACAAGCATGGAGTAAAAGTACAAAACAACATCTTCTCACCTTGAGTTAAACATTTAATCAAGCAAAATTGACATTAGTTTTAAAACTTGATTTAGAGGTCATAGTTGTGTCTAAACAAATTCAACAAAAACAATTTTTTGAATTTAGAATAAAACAACTAATGAAACGAAATTGATATTTCAAGGTAATCAAGTGAGTATAGTGTCAATTTTTGAAAGACCTTTTGATAATAAAAGCAAGCCACAAAAGCAAGGGATTTTAACTTAAAGACATTCGTAGTTGCTCTCTTGTTCTCAATGGTTAAGTTATTGATGACTTATCAAGAATGAGATTAGTAAATCCGTAGGTAAAACTAAACATAGAGAAATGTTTGGAAGACTAATTGTTCTCATAACATTTAGATTCAACATTATGTTTAGCTTTTGTCTATGTGCTCGTGTTAACGAAGATCCTAAGACAACTCTTTAGTTGAGCCTATTTGGATACATCATAAGGTACTACACAACTAGGATTATGGTATCCCAAAAGAACGGGATTAGAAACCATAGTGTGTGACAAATGGAATTATGTCGGTAATAAGTTGATAAGAAAATCACAAGTAGTACTTGCACTTTTATACTTACTTACCCAATGATACTCCAAAACACGTAAGATTCTCAAATTAGTATCGGATGGAGAAGCACATTAACAAGCTCCGCTTGAACAAGCAAACTCGCATCAACAACGGAATTCATCTTATCAACATTGCTATACCTTCAACAAAGGAAGCATCGACTTCAGCGACAATTCAATCCATTATGTTCTTAATTGACATATTGTGATCCATCATCATCGTCTTGGTAAAAATGTTCATTGAGGAACATCTTAACTAAGAAAGTCTTATACGCTAACCATTCTATCAACGTTTTCACAAAACCTCTTGAATGAGAAGCATTCATCATCCCTAGGCTTAGTCAAGGACTCATAAGACCTAAAACCTTAGTTTTGAACATTAGGATAAAACTACAAAAATCAAGACAATTCCTTTTAAGTTTTCCCTGCAGATCCCACGGCACCCTCAGACCATACGGGCGGAACCCATTTTTTGGTTCCGCCTGGTCCGCCAAAGCCACATAATATTTTATTTAAGTTCAAAACCAAACACCTCTTTACTCACAAATCCAACTTACCATCAGCCCATAAGATTCACAAAATGAGCAAAACTTCAAGCATATTCCTCATAACCTTTCATCACTCAAACCTCTTCAAACAACCAATGTGAAATGAGAAACCGAGTTATCCTTTGTCCTATCAATATCGAGTCATTCACCATCTTCATGCCCTCAAAGAAACCAAGAGTCAATATCATCTTCACCAATAACTCCACCTAGTCATCTTCACAAAAAGATTCCACAATGTAACCAAACAAGTGTGTCATCCCCACTATAACCTAACCTATCAAGATTAAACCACCTTTCATGATACATAAACCTATGTTCACCTTTGTGTCGCTCTTTGAAACAAAAGGCAATTGTCATATCCATACTCTCATTAACATATTTGTCTATGTCGTCAAAAGTCAAGTGAATTTCATTATGAAATGCGTCTCTTCCACTTTCTAGCAAGTGAAGAACACAAAGAAGATATCCAAGCTTTAAGTATTGTTAAGCAATCACCACCTCATTTCACATATCCACTCTCGGTCGTCAACCATACTTTACCACCATTCACCACATTGTTAAAACAAATGAAAAACGTCATTGAAACATCACTTGCATTACAAAACATTTTTAAGCATCATAATGAGTCAAGTCAACCGCACCTCTACATTGTTTTCATATAGGCACATACTAGAACATACACATTACAATAGTCATTTACTTTAATGTGAAATTTTGAATTTCTAGGAATCATCATGCCTCCTCTAACTCACTACGACCACAAGGACACCATCAAGTACCTACCCAAACACCACAAAACCAAAGGCCTCACTCAAACTCAAATTGTTGTCTTCAAAGCCTTAGAAAAACGATATGTCCCTAAGGGTAGAACCATTGATCCATCCTTCTTAGAAGGTACAAACCTATACACGGAATTTGCCACAATCAACTTTGAGTATCTCTTAGAAATCGACGAGCCTATTTGTTCTAGGTTCATTTTAGAATTATATGCTTCCGTCACCCTCTCCAAGGATGAGTATGGTCGCATGTCTATTAACTTTAGGGCTAGTAGTCATTAATACTCCTTCACTCTCGAGGAGTTTGCTCAAATCCTAGGTGTCTCAAACCATGGTACTTGCAGCTACTCCTACTTGCATTCCCTCTCAACTCTTGACACACTCTTTGACCGCATCTATCCCTATGATACCCCTCTTGTGTCCAAAAATGAACTACGTGACCACCTCTTCATTAGGACCGCCAACACTAGGAGAACTAGAACCGGAAATGAGGTCATCTAGGACCCATATGGTATGGAATTCAATGAACTCAAGCCCCAATTAAAGGAATGGGAAGAACTCCTTAGAACCAATGAAATTAGCACCATAGGAAACCGGGATCACATCAATGTTTGTCTTAGCTACATGCTCTATAGCATTTCCACCGGTCAACCTTTTAACTTAGCCTATTACCTCGCCAAAAGAATGACCGACATACCTTTGGTAGGAACAACCGCTCTTCCTTATGGAATGCTTCTCACCCACCTCTTTAGAACAATCTCACCCATTCCTCTTAACGATAATGGAATGTGCCTTGACTATTCTCTCATTCCTCACATCTTCATTCCTCTAAGTGATAAACAAGTTTTCAAAGGTAAGGGCAAACGTACTCGCTCACCTACACCATCATCATCATCATCTGACATGAGAAAGGATGATTAACTTCCTAACTCTAAGTTACCTCCTTTAGACTACCTTCTAGAACTCCCCGTCATTGAAAATATATCCGAAGAGTTCAAGCAAACCAAAGGAATTTTCAAGTGCTTTGGAAGGTACATAAGCAAGCTCAATAAGAGGATAGACCGGTTATGAGACGATTAAGGAGTGTTTGGCTTAAGAATGCTTTAGAATCGTCTTTGTGTTAAAACTATGTGAATTATGTGTTTTTCACTTTCATGGTTTATTATGTTTGTTGGATTATGTTTGTATGAACTTTTATGCATAATGACAAAGTTTAAGGTGTTTGTCATTTTTTTTATGCTTATGGCAATTCTTACTAAGTATAGTAAAATCCTCGACCTCAAGGTCAAAGTCCTATGATATGTATGTTTACATGTCTAATTTTTGCATTGCCTAACCAGAAATACCTTATCTCTTTGATTTTAGGAGTTTTTGAAAATTTTGAAAATCGTCTCGCGGGTCAAAAACGCGGACTGCCTAATTTTTTACCCCTGGCGGATCTGGCGGTACCCAAAATTGGGGTCCGCCAGTGTAATTTCTGGGAAACCCAGAAATGGCCCAACGGACCAGACGGAACCCAAAACAGGGTTCCGCCTGTGTATTGTGAGGGTTCCGCCAGTCACTTGCAGAAAATTTTTGTTATTTTTCTTAAGTCCAAAACTTGTAAAGTGTCAAACCATTATCCTAAGTGAGAAACATCGTCCATTAACTCCAATAACCATATTAGAACAACTCTCACTCACTAAAACAATTAGGAAGCCACTTCCCTCCAAAAATTCAAATTCAAACATAACTAACCCAAGGAACCCTTTCAAAGGATCCTTCAAACCATTGAAACATTTTCAACCAAATCACATCCCATGATCACCAAGCATTGAGTGCATATGTTGATCTTTCACTCCACCCTATTCCATTGAATTAACATCAAATGATGTGACATGGTCATGAAAATCATTTGAAACCTCATTCTCTGAATGGTGGAACATCAAATCCAAACACCCATTTCAACACCTTTTCAACCTTATAAATTTGAAAGTTTTGCAACAATTCAAATCACACCATAACCATCAAAATCCGTCTCAAAAACCACTAGGATTAGGGTCAAACCTTGTTGCTTCAACAAAACCGTCAAGTCAAGCTCATCATCTTCAAGTGATGCTTCGCTTAACATTTCTTCACCTATCGAAGATCTCCTTAACCTCACTACCTCAACACCATCCTTAACACATTTCAATACCAATGTGATCACTATTCAAGATTTGCTTAATCTTGCTACTTCAACACTTACACCAATGGAACTTTTCCATACACCACCAACATCACCACATCCACTATTGGAAACTTTTGAAAACCTATTACCTAAACCATCAAGCCATCTATCATTGTCACTCTTTGACACCATTGCCGAAACGTAAACCCAACAACAACCAATATTTCAACCAAATGAGTCATTGGATGATGCACCTCATCCACCGTCATTGCTTGAGAGTTTGGCCTACCGTTATGCTAAATCCTCAATTTTTCCAAATGATCAAGGTCATACACACCTACAATCATTTGTGTTTCAACCCATTCACAAAAACCTTCATGGTAACCATTTACGCATAACCAAGCCTACACCATTTTGTTCAAACAACAACCACCACAACAACAATGATCTTCCATCAAGACCAACAAAACCACCACCTTTCACGAATGAAAAACCACGGTCATTGCTTGACCAAAATGAGTCTTTTGACCACAACCAAACACCACAACAAGAATATCACCACCTAAAACCATTGTTGTCTCACCTTATCTACAAAGACATCCATGATCCTTTAAACAATGAAATGAGGTTTATCCTAAACCACATTGTGGAACATCTCAAGTTTAGAGTCTCTAAAATGAAACAAAACCGTTTCTTTTGGAAAATGTTGCTCATTAAAACCAACAAACCAAGTTTAGAGCACCAACACCACCTCAAGTTTAGAGTCTCCAAAATGAAACAAAACCGTTTCTTTTGGAAAATGTTTCACCAATTAAACAAACAAACCAAAACCGTGTCACACCCACAACATTTAAAATGAAACCCGCTACATCCTCCACCACCTACTTTTATTCTCAAACAACCTTACCCTTGTTTTGGTAGAATGTTTCTCATTAAGGAAAGTGATGTTTTCCTTTTTATAGATGTAGGATTTTTATATTCTTAGTTTCTTTTTATTTGGTCTTTTATTTTTAGAAGTAGGATGTTATTCACATCATTTCTCGTTTTCGACTTCCTAAAAGTCAAATTTTACATGAAATTAATTTTATCCTACTATGAGATATGCTTTGTTTGTTGACCATTTAAAGTATTGTGATTGCACTATACCTTGTTATGGTAACTTGTATATCTTGTGTTTTAGAAACTAACTCTCTTTTTGTAGGATCATTTTCCATGTTTTCTTTCCTTGATACTCCATTTAGGGGAGTTATATTCAAGGGGGAGCATGAGTATTGCATTATTCCGCTTCACAACTCTTAGTTGTGTTTTAGACATGAAATGCTTTCATGACATGTCTTGTGCGGCAACTAACCTTTTTCTTGTAGGTTCAAAATCCATGTCTCCTCTCTTGGCACTCCATTTAGGGGGAGTATCGTCCAAGGGGGAGCAAGTACATACTTCCGCTTCGCTACTCTTCTTTTTGTTTCGACAAAAAGGGGGAGAATTTATAGAATTTATATAAACTTGTACTTATCACCTCATCTTTGCAAAAACAAGTTTTTATACTAACTTTATAAGACTTAACACTAAAACTAGTGACTTACTTATAATAAAGTTTATGTTTTGTCATCAACAAAAAGGGGGAGATTGTTAATACAAATATCGCCTAAAAACGTTATTTATATTTTACGATCTTTGCTAAGTTTTGTTAATGACAAAGTATGAAGTTTAGCTATAAGTAAATCATCACTTTAAGTGTTTAAGTCTTGTTTAACTAAGGTTTACATTTCCTTTTAAACAAAACATTGTTTTTATTTCTTAAATTAGAAAGTGTCTTGTCACATCACATTTATTTCTTAAAATAGTAATGTCACATCACATTTAGGGTAAGCTTTGTCCATATACATTTATGGTAAGAAAGAGTGTTTGACTAACCTTATGCTTTCTTACAAGTCTTGTGTTTGACTAGAAGTAATGTGATGTGACCTTGTTTGGTTTGGAAGATTTATTGCAAAAACCAACTGCAAGCCTGGCGGTACCCTGGGGATACACGGGCGGAACCCTTCTGAGGGGTCCGCCTGATCCGCCAGACCTGCAGAATGGTTTGCTATAAATACCAAACCATTTGTTAGTTTTGAGTCACCCCTTTAAGACATATTTTCACATACTCTCTCAACTAACTCAGTAACCTTTTGATTTGTGTGATTCTCTTATGTAGCAAGGGACTTCACAAGATCATTCAAGAAGTTACAAGCTTCAACTCTAAAGTTGCAAGTCTTGGTAGCTTGGTCATGTATAAGCTTTGGTAGTTTATACTTCATTTGTGTCATGTATGTAGAAGTGAGTGGTTAGTATTTTAGGCCTCAAAATACGTAGTGTGTCGGGAGTTGTTGTACCCTTGTAAAAGAACTAACGGGAGTGGTTGTACCCTTGGTAAAGAACTCGACATCTAGCTTAGTGTCTGTAAAAGTGTAAGCGGCGATGGGAGTGGTTGTACCCGTGTAAAAGAACTCGACATCTAGCTTAGTGTCGGTAAAAGTGTAAGCGACGTTGTAAAGGTTTTCTCCACCGGTGAAAGGAGCTTGTTGATTAGTGCTTATAAGTCTCGAGTTGGAAACTCGGGGCGTGGATGTAGGGCAAGGAAAAAGAGTCCTTGTAGCCGAACCACGATAAACAATCGTGTTGTGGTTTGATCGTTTCTTTCTTTATCTTTGCTTATTACATGTTGTTCTTTAGTTAAAATAGCTAGTTACATATAAAGCTTTTCAAAGAACTAAACAAGTAAAGATGTGTTTATATCTTCAAACAAAAGTAAAGCTTTTCAAAGAACTAAACAAGTAAAGTTAGGATCATCACAAGCAAAGTTTTTCAAAGTATGAAACTAGTAAAGTTAGAATTGTTATTCACATGAAAAGCTTTTCAAAGAATCAAACATATAACATTGTGTTTATATCTTTAAGCAAACGTAAATGTTTTTAAAGATATTCAAGTTAAATAGAATCGAAAAAGCGGTAAACTATTCAACCCCCCTTCTAGTTTTCCACAAAGAAGATTGTTGTGAAGTAGATAGTTGTGAAGATAGATAGGTGTGAAGAAGTAGTGTTGTGATTAAGTAGTGACTAGGTGTGAAGAAGTTTTGTAGAAGGTGTGAATAAGTTGTGACGAAGTTGTGGTGTGTATATTGGTGTGTAAGGTTTTCTCCGCCATAAGGGAGCTTGTTGACATAGTGAATAAAACTCTCGAGTAGGTGACTCGAGGAGAGGAGTAGGGCAAGGAAGGTGTCCTTGTAGCCGAACCACTATAAATCCTTTGTCTCGCGGTTAGATCTTTCCATATCTTACTTATTATCTTGCATATATCGTTATTACTTTTGTAGACGTAGACGTATATATATATTTGCTCGTATAGTACTAGTATTGATTTTACTTAAAGATCAAACGAAAGTTTCATTCACAAAACAAAGTTTTTTACAATCAAACTAAAAAGGTAACATATATATAATTGATCATTTCGATCAAGTAAAGTTTTCATACAAAATATAACTAAGGATTATAAAATAAACGATTACTTACTTATCTCTCGTATATAGCTATAATTGTTTATATTGTGCATGTGTTGATTTCACATACTTAGCTTATATTATTATTGTTCATACTTAGATATAGTTGTTCATATTGTTCAAGATTTGAGTTCACATAAGATTGAATCAAAGTTTTAAAAGCAAACAAGGTTTTAAAACTAAACTAAGTTTTAATAATAAAATTAAAAAGACGTAAAACTATTCAACCCCCCCTTCTAGTTTTCCACACCTTAGAAGATTCAGCAGCTTTCTTTGCCAAATATTGTCTTCTACTTCTTCTACTGAATTGAATTGTTGGCTTAGGTTGAGATACTTTAGTAGCTTTAGGAGGAGCAACATGTGACTGTCTAGCAACTTCAGCTAGAATTTCAAGAGAATCCAAATTTTCCTCCTGAGGCACTTTAGTAGTATCCATTCTACCCGTACTTTTCTTCTACTGAGTCAACTGTGCCTCCAAATTCTTAATTTACTTTTCAGCCTTTCAATATCACTAACAAGAGTGGACTTGGTATCAGCAAGCTCCTTTTGGAGATCATCAGTCTTTCTCATATACCTGCAAAGTGAATCATATACAGAAGTGAGAGTAACAGGGTCCTCTGCTCCACCAGCAGATTGCTCAGTGGTAAGTAGAGCTTCATTGAACCCAGCAGGAGAAACAGACTCATGTACAACATTGGGATAGCCTTCATCAAATGGCTCTCTCATAGGACTAGGTGTAGGTAATCTAGTGATCTCAGGCTCAAGAGACTGAAATGTATCTTCAATCTCATGAGTTTGCTCAACTGGAGCAACCTAGGATGGTGAATTAACAGGACTAGGTGACATATGGGCAGGGGAAGGTGGTGGTAGGTCAGAAGAAACAGGTAATGGTTCAGCAGTTGTAGCTGGCTCTTCCTCAATTACCACTGAAGGATTACCATCAACAGCAACACCAGAAGATGATGGATTACCATCATCAGCAGCATTTTGAGTAGGCACATTGCCAGCATCATCACCCTCAACTACATTATCATTGCCATGTGGCAACATAGCATCTAACAGAGGGCGATGTTCCCCAATATAATTTGTTTTCATTGAGGCAAACAACTTAGAACCTAGACTCTTAATAGGCACATGGGTCCTATCTTCAGTGGTTATGTCTAAAATAATTTGTAAAAACCTAGGGTACATTAAGAACTTATGCTGTTGTTTATCAATATTTTCTAGCATATTTTCAAAAATAAACTTTGAAAAATTATAAGTTAGACCCTTAGAGAGACAGACAATACTACAACCCAATTGTAGAGAAAATTGGTCCCATCCACCACACTTGTTGCTTATACATTGGAGCAGCAAATGCACCAAATACCTCCACTTGGGACAAAATTGATTCTTCTGCCACTTAATTGTTTCAGTGCTTTGATATCCAACTTCCCTTAGCCCAGCAAGAATCTCCGCAGTGTTGGAGTGATATACACCATTCTCATCATCCAACTGAAGCTTTGTCCTGATCAAACCTTATGTCACCACATACTCTACACCTTCAATTACAGCAACAATCTCTGTGTTAGATCTCTTTGCAGCAGATGCCCAAAATTGCGTCACCATTGATTCATATATCAGATT
This sequence comes from Artemisia argyi, assembly GCA_030686995.1. Taxonomy (NCBI): domain Eukaryota; kingdom Viridiplantae; phylum Streptophyta; class Magnoliopsida; order Asterales; family Asteraceae; genus Artemisia; species Artemisia argyi. Next base: position 137,821,283 of record CM060699.1, read on the forward strand.
GGGACAATGTGTCAAAGCATAATGAATCTTTGATCACTGTAGAAACTCCACCATTAAATCAAATTCTTCATGTCCCTTAGCCTTTTTCAAAATAGCATACTTGTTATGATCTCTCTTCAATTCAAGTTATGCCATTTGAATGAATTTGCGTGAGACGGTTATGAATTACTCAAAGAATTATGGGTTTAAATGGAGTAGTGGGAGACTAATTTAGTTTAGGAAAAGATATGCAAAGTAGGTTATATTTGGAGGTTCCCCAATCGTGGTCAAAATTATCGGAACTAATTGTTGACCAAGTCTGACGTGTAAATTAAAATCTTCCAAATTCAAAATTACCCTTCAGCAGAAATGAAGGTTAAATCTGCTGATGAATGGTCAATATCAGCAGAAATCAAGCAAGAGTAAAAATATCTTTGGTGAATATCTTGATTTTTACTGTGCCACCCAACTCGCATTAATTATCATAACGCCTAAACTTTGCTTATTTAATAACCCCCAAATTATACTTCTCAGACATCAATTAAACCCAAATCATCTCAAAACCCTAATTTCCCAATTAATTTCAATTTTCCCTCAAATAATGTCTTCCAAGCCTGAAATCATAGACATATCCTCCTCCTCTTCCTCCTCATCCGATGATCGTCCACCATATCCCTCAGAAATCAATGATTCTGATTATGCACGTGAGTTGGAAAGGCGATGGAATGCTTTGGAGAAGGGGGAAGCAAGTAATGCTCCCATTCCTGCTGAGAGGCAATATGTCTCTCCCTTCATTTTCACGTCTGATGAAAACTCTTCAGAGGATGAAGACGAAGATCCCTCATTTCTTCCTCCTTCCACACCAGAGAGACCCCAACCAAGGCCTAGGAAGAGAAATCCATCTCTTCCAACATCACGGGGTGTGGTGTTAGATCTTCCTGCTCCAGAACCAGGTTCTTCATACACTGGAAGCAAGGGAAAGGGCAAGAGGACAGATATCGTGGGTAAGGGGAAAGGCAAAATGGTGTGATGATGGTGATGAGGTTCTTGAGCATCTTCATCGTCGTTTTCATCAATTTTCCTCCTCTTCTTTTTCCATTTTCATCTTCAGCTTCAGCTTCTTCATCATACTGGTTATGCACCAGCTTTTGTAATTGATGATAGGAGCTTGACTGATTTAGACTAGTATAAGATTTCATCTTGTAATTTCATTTGAAGTTGTTTGTAAACTGCAATATGTTCTCAGAATGAAGGAAAAACTGATGAGTGTGTAAATACTCATCATTTTTATCGTATCTGAACTGCCAAAACATCCAAAAACACTCAGAAACGCATCAAAATACAGAAATTATCCCAAAACTGTGTTTTATATGTTTTAGATGCAAAATGTTTAAAAACAAATGAAAAACGAACAAAGTTTGCATAATTGGCAGTTTAGTCCCTCAAGTTTCAAAAATTGACAAAACTAGTCCCTGGAAGTTTGAAATGAAAGAAAAGTCAACCCAAGTCCTTTGGAATTCAAAAATTGTCAAAACAAGTCCTTGGGTGAAAAGTTTGAGAAAATTACATGTTTGGTCCCTGCACTTTGAAATTTGGCAAAAATGATCCCTGTGTTTAAAATATTGGAAATTTACAACTTTGGTCCTTTGGTTATTATTATATGGCAGGTTTAGTCCTTGGTTACCACTTTGGAAAAGTTTCATTTCAGGCCCTGGATTTTAGAATAATTACATAAATGGTCCTTGTGCTTAAATTTCATTCAAACCAAACGTACCCTAATATTACTACTCCCATCCAATCCAACAATAAATAAAAAGCCCACACCCATTCCTTCCTTGGCCCAAGTCACAACCAGCCCACACCCCATCCATTTTTAATAATATTACCATGCCCTTTGACCCCCTTTGACCTCCACCTCATCACCTCCCCACTCAAACCTGCAAACAGCCAAGTTTACCATCATCACCCCTAAACCTCTCACCCTCTGCAACACTCAATCTTTCCCCCCTCCTACACTCCAAACAAACACAAACCTCCAAAGTTGAACCCCTGGCATCAATTATCAACGAGAAAGAGCCAAAAACATTTTAGCGCCAAAATCTTTAAACGGCCTAGATTGAAAATCTCTCATCCAAGGGTTCTAATTGAAGCTGGGAAAAGACAAGGGTCCCTCAAAAATCCTAATTTGGAAGCTATAAAAGAGGAAGGAAGCAGTGGAGCAGTTTGGTTAGAATTTTAGTTGTAATTTAGCTATTTTCAAGTTATTGTAATCTCAATTAAGACTTCAAGTTGTAATTCAATTCCTTTTTATTAATATAAGTTTCTCAGTTTATCAATTCACTTTCAATTTTTACTTCAATTTCAATTCAATTAGAAGATAATACAAAAAAAATATTAAATAAAAAAAAAAAAAGAAGAAATAAAGGAGATGCTGAGGAGCGGGTTTAGAACTCCATGGGGAGTATAGGAATGTGATAAGTGGTCCTTGGTTTCATATCCTAGCTAGGATGCTCATTGTAAGCTCCTTGTTAAAATTTTAGCTTCCTGTTATATTAAAGCTTTGTGTTTGTTCTTTTCTGAATGTTTTGATTTATTCAGTGTAGTTAAATCATAATATTGCTTAGTGTTGTTCAAATAGATAGCTAGGTTGCTTTGTGTGAAATTTCCCTTTTTCAACTGATAATCATAGTTTGGTAGTAATTTTTTTGTATCTGTACTTATTGTATTAGATTTGTGTTTAGATAGGTAATTTACAGCATAATATATCCTTGTGTGACCTTGTCATATGTTAAAACATGCATTCTCTTTGAAAATCGATATAACAGTCACCATAAATGTAACAACCTGATATTTTCCACGTCTACGTTTATTCCCAAACTTTAGAGAATTCACTATTCATCGATTACTATTCATCAAAACACTATTCATCATTTTACTATTCATCGTTTTTTATGTCCGTTTGATATTCTGAGAAACATTTGAAAATTTTACTATTCACATAACACTATTCATTCCGGAAGAAATTCCACTATTCACGTGCATTATCAGTAAGGACCTCTCATACGGACTAGAATAGTCTGCATATCATCATAATGTCATTTACATGCTATACCACTCTTAGGATTTTCAAATTAATATATTTAGTATATTTAACGTTTTACGTATAAGTATTTATAATTAAACGTTAACACGCGATTAATAAATATAACGAATATATCTAAATATTCCCACCATGGTCCCGACATATTTTTATATCCCTTATAACATCTTAAAAGTTATAAAATTCATTTACCCAGTATTTTGGAAATTTATTTTATTTATATAGTAAGTTTATTAATATTACGACGGTTTTCGTGAAAACAAAACGATAATTATCCAAACACTAAATAATTGTACCCAACATATTTTTATCATTTTTATAACTTTATTTTGTCCTGATTAACTTCGTTAATATTTATTTCTAGCAAACCCGGTAACCGATTATAACTAAACTAATTAAACACTACAAAATATCTAATAAAACTTCCCTAACACACCTCATATATTTCTAAGAAGCAAAAATTGACTTCTCTTCCTCCTTTCTTCTCCAAAACCCACGGCAACAAACCAAACCACACCAATATCCATTTTTTTTTCAAAGTACAAGTTTATATCAAGTTTATATTGTGATTATTGTTGGGGTTTAGTAATATAAACACAGGAATTACAAGGTTTTCATCATCTAATCATCCCAATCATCCAAGTAAGTTTACAAAAATTTATTTTCATCATTTCTTCAAGTATTTATCATGATCATATGGTTTTCATGTTATTTTTCATACATATGCTAGCTTTTACCACTTTATTTTGTAAATTACTTTTAAACTTTGTAACCCTAGAAATATTTATTTTTATTTCCTTGTTAGATTAACATGATTAGTGATGATTAGGAACCATGACACCCTAAGAAGGTGTATGGTAAGATTAGAATAGCTTTGTGGTGTTTGGAAGAGATTTGGTGATGTTAGAAACTAGTTTAGAGCCTAGGAAATGGATTTGGAACATATATATAAACCTACTGTCCCTATTTGGCAAACCCAGGAAAATCAGGATATTTAAGTTCCACTTTGACAAAAATTTTAGAAAATAATTTCAAAAACGAAGCCGTAGGCGAAAGAATCGATTAAAACAAGCTTATATCGAAGGAGATATGATTTTTACAAAGTTTAACGCCGAAAACTATTTTTCTGAAAATACATGCTGTTGGACGTTTTTCGACGGGCAAAACGAGGCTTTAGACGTAACTCAGAGGAGCCGAGCTTTCCAAAATATATTACTACATACTAAGACGTAACCATGGATATAAAGAACGAGAAAAACGGACTTATAACGACAAAGATATTCACGTTTCAATATCGGCAAAACCTTATACAAATTGACAGCTTTTAACTAGAATAATAATAATAATATTACTACTACGTACTAACTCTAGATTTCTAAAAATAATAACCAAGTGCCCAATTTCATAACTAATGAAGTATTAGTGATTTCAAGTATATTTTTATGGCTACAAGACGTTATTTCAAGGATTTCAAATCGAGGATTTCAACACTAAGACTTATATATACGATATATATATTTCGACTAGTTTTATTTTCTAGTTTGCCTTATTTTCCCATGTCTTGGAAAATGTATAATTTTGTTATCAACTAGTATTTTTCAAGTTAAGAGTGGTATAGGAAACATGTGCATGTACATTCCTTTCTTCATTTCATGATCTAAAGTAGATCATATCATTCATTTAGGTTGCGGATAGAGTGCGCGCCCTACTTTAGTTCATACCTTTTGTTATCATATCGCTTATATCAGGTGAGTATTCACGAACCCCTTTTTCTAACTATTTCAACTTCTTTGGGGTGGATGCATGAATTTATTCTTGAACTAAATTGTTTGTTACTCTTTGAACTCATTTGACCTTATAACTTGTTTTGAACTATTGAACTTGACTTGACTATTGAACTTGACTTGACTTTTGAACTTGACTTAAACTTTTGACCCTAAAGTACCGTACGTACTATAACCTAAAGTCTCCCATGTTCGGAGCAGTGCAAAGTCTCCCCTGTCTACGGAGCAGCATTATCAAGTCTCCCATGTTCGGAGCAAAATAAAATCTCCCCTGTCTACGGAGTAACTTTGACTTTATACTATGTAATAGTTTGTGAATGATGTACTGTTCGTGCATCCGCAATTGTTAGTCTCCTGCTGGTTTGCCGTTCGTACTCCAGTTTATACGTACCGTTCGTACGGCTTCCTTGTGTGGAGCAGTAGGTAGTATGGATAGCGCTATTAGAGGTCGGCCAACCTCTCGTTCCACTGTCTACGGAACGCATATTATTTATTTTAGGAGCCTTGCCACATACTTTATTATATACTATGTACCCATATTGTGAACTATATTGACCACATGTGCTTGACTATCAGACATATAACTTTTGGCAGTGGGTTGTAAACACACAGGTTACAAGTCTCTTATGGCGGGACTTGGAACTGAGTGGATTTACAATGCCTTTGCCTGGCGAACTTTTTCAAATGGTTTTCTTATTATATAAAAAGTTTGTACTCACCAACTATTTTCATAGTTGACCCGTTTTCCCTCATGCATTTTAGGTGATCGTCAGTAAGCTAGTCATCAAGGTCTTATATAATGAAGTTTTCACATGTCACTACTATTCATTATGTACTAAAATACCATCTTTTGGAAACTAAACTTATGTCTTAAATTTCCAATGTCGGCAATAACAATGTTGTAATGTTATACTTTTCCTTAATGTAATTTATGGTATTGTCTTATTTCTCTTTGGTGATGTATATCGATTTCGTTGCACCTCGTGTTTCCGCCTTTGGCGAGGGTGTGACAATAAAGGGGTGTTTGGATTTACTAGTTCAACTGAGGTCTCATGTTTTTTTGTGGTTATGGTTGTGTAAACTTCATTCTTAAGTTGAAACTAGACTAGTTCAAGCTTTACATTGGTAGTTTATAGCTTAGAAGTCAAAATTCCATGTACACTCCTTTAACAGTTGATCTGAGATGGTTTTTGAGATTCAATCCATCATTCCAAGTTTAGAAAGTGTTAAAATAAGTTAATCTAATCTCATTATAGGTCACAACAACATTTTCAATCAATAGATCTCAACTAAAACTCACCAAAGTCAACCTGTCATCAAATTGAGAAAAGTCAAAAGTTGTATAGCCTCAGTTTTTCCAAAACTTGGGTGATTTATTCTGAATTTTGTGAGTCAAATTGGGAATTGAAAATTTTTTGGGTCAAACTTTACCACCTAAACTTAGGAAATCTATTCTTGTTTCATTTTTAGGATTTTTTTTTTCTTAGCTTGTGCAAAAGCTAGAAGTGGGCTGCAGGGAGAGACACCTCCCCTGCACCACAGGTATTGACCCAACTTCTTGGGTTCATTCTAGCTTATTTAGTGGGCCCCACCTTCTGTATTTTGGTCTTTTGGAAAGATGGTTAGGGTAGCTTGTTTAATCCATCATTAGTTTGCACTATTTAGCTTGTTTCCTTAGCTTATTTTGTCATCAAACTTGCCCCCCACTGCTTGTATATGCTGGTGCACCTCAGTGTGCATTAAGCTTGTTAATCTTGGCCTTAGTTTGTTATTTGCTTGTTGAGCTGTGATCATTTGCTTGTTTCTGACCCCTGAAATTGTGCTTGGTTGTATTTGCTCCTTGTTTGAGCTTATAGTGCTTATTTAGCTTGCTTGCTTACTTCATAATCTAACTTTCTGCTTAATCCTTAACTATTTGTGTTTTCATGATTGAATAAGCTTGTAAGTCTTGTAATCTGAGCTTGGTTATCTGATTTAAGGTCCTTTTTTAGCTTGTGCACTGAATTTCGTGCTTACCTATGTTTCATATAAGTTTTTGAGCTATTTGGGCTTGGCTGCTTATTCATCAACCTAGGTGCCTCACTAGCCAACCTCACAAGCACCTAGATTCCTCACCACTTAAGCTCAGACTGAGTTTTTGGGCTCTTTGGATAGCCCCTCAGGTCTACTTTCTAGATTTACATTTGGTTAGGTCCCTAAGTCACCCCTGTGGGTCCCACCAAGGGCTGCAATTAAGCCTTTGAGGCCTGTTTGGCTAGGTTGAGTTTGGAATTGCTTATTCGGTCAATTGGCTTATTCAGCTGAACTCACTTGTCATTTAGCTCTTTCTAAGCACACTTCAATTGTTTGTAACTTAATCTCTGGCCTGAGTGATCTGTGTGGCTTATTGAAGCTTATTTAAGCAATAAGCTCACAGTTTGGCTTATTTGAGTGCACACTGCTTATTCCTGAGTCTTAGCAAAAGTACCTTTACAAAAGTTGCTTATTTTCAGTAGATAATCAGTTTTGTTAAAGAAAATTAAGAAAAAGACAAAAATTAAGAAAGTGATAGCTTCTATTTAAGCCATTTTGGCTTATTTTCTGCTTATTTATAAGCACTTTTCATTTTTCAATTTTTCTCAGGTTCCTTTTTAGTTAAGATAATTTTAGGAATTTTTTCAGATTTTTCCTTGTTCATTTAGTATTTTTTATAATTTAATTTAGTTTAAATTAATTAAATAATTAGTTTTAATTAATAATTAATAATTAAAAAGTAGAAAAATTAGATTTTCTGTTTTAAAATTAGTTTTATAATATTTTAGATTTTTCTAAATTTAATTTTCATTTTTCTAGTTAATTTTCATAATTAATTAATAATTAGTGTAATTTAGTTAATTAAAAAGTAATTAATAATTAGTAATTAATTAATAGTAATTAATTAAACAGTGTAAAAATTATTTTTCTTTTTCTAAAAATTTTCTTATATCATTAGGATTGTAAAAATATAATTTTTATATTCGTAGGACTTTATTTGCTCACGTTTTACTTTTTATTTCGCGCGTTTGCGTTTATTTTAAATTCAAACACGCGTTTTAAGTTTAACTTACGTCTCTAGGTTATCTGATTATCAGTAATTGTTCCAATAGTGTTTCTAAGCTATTCTCAATCATAATCTGGTAGTTTAATCATAATAATCAAATTCCTGATCCTCCTGTTAAATCACCCGATCACTTTAAACGTTTTTTAATACAATTGCTTACCTCGCTGGGACATAACGACTCGGGAATACCCTGTACTCCTTGGTTAGTTGGTTTTAGACGTTTGACTTGGTTGACCATCACCTGTTCAACTTATTTGACCGTTTAGGACCAATCAAAAATTTGGCGCCGCTGCCGGGGAGGTAGCTGCGTAATCAAAACGTTTTTTAGAGATTAGTGGTTTTTCATTCGTCACTGTATAAACCCACCAACTTTTTGTAAATTTAAATCATAAAAAAAAAAACGTCATTAACACTTTTCCTAAAGTGTTAACAACACCAAAAAAAATCAAAAACAAACAAAACAGATTGTTACGTTTTCTATATCGTGTTTCTTTTAAGGTGATTCTTAAAGAGATACGATTTTGGTAAACGAAACGATACCAAAAATATTGTCCAAAAGTTTTTAACCCATACACAAAAACCCAAAAACATTCGTCTCTTTCTTGTGAATAATAATTCTACATAAAAATAAACCGTCGCAAACCAAGACAGAACACATACCAACTGGGGGTGTGGACATAATAAGTTCCCAAACCAAAGATAAAAACTTGCCTTTGTATCCTTGTGAGTGGTGTACCTTTCTTAAAGAAGCCACTTGCTTGTGATTATTGGTTTAAGTTCACTGTTGATTTGCCTCGATTTTGTTTTGATTGGTTTTATCCCTAGTGCATGCGCACTCGTTCTTCTAGGTCCACTAGCCCATTACGTGAGCTTGTAAGAAAACCTAGAAGACCTCGTAGACGTTCAGCACCAACAGTCGGATCTGAGATCCGTACTGTTTCCACTCCAGCTGTCACCATGGCGGAAGACCGCCCCATGTGTGAGCTTCTCCAAGCACCCATCGAGGGTTACGGAGATGCCATTGTTGTTCCAGCCATCGTGGCTGATAGTTTTGAGCTCAAAATTGGGTTACTCAATCTTGTAACCTCAAGTCAATTCTACGGTTTTGAGAGGGACGATCCTCATGCTCACATTTGATGGTTCAATAAAATCACATCAACCATCAAGTACAAGAATGTCCCCTGTGAAGCAATCAAGCTTCTTCTCTTCCCATTCTCCCTAGAGGGTCAAGCCCGGATTTGGCTTGAGAAACAACCCCCTCGATCAATTGAGACATGGGAAGACTTGGTAAAAAAGTTTGTGAATGAATTCTTCCCACCTTCAAAGACCACGAGTCTTAAGAACGAAATTACCAAGTTCACTTAAAAATATGATGAATCTTTTAGTGAAGCGTGGGATCGTTTCAAATAATTACTTCGCAAATGTCCACATCATGGTTTCTCAGAGTTGATGCAACTCGATACTTTTTACAATGGCGTGAGCCAAGCTGATCAGGATTCTCTCAATGCCTCTGCGGGAAGTAATTTCTTGAGTAGAACCACCAAAGAAGCTATGCAAATCATTGAAAATAAGTCCAAGGTCCGCTCTACAAGAAGCAAGCCGGTTGTTTCTCAAATTAATGCGGGTCCTTCCACTTCATCTTCTATGAGTCAATCTAGTACGGATGCTAAGATTGACAAGCTCACTGAAGCTATTCAAGCTTTGATTCTCGCCCAAACAAAGAAAGTTTCATTTCCACAACATCCTCCACCTGCTGAGGTTAAAAAAGTGGAAGTCTGTGTGACTTGTGGTGGGCCGCATGCCTATTACAATTGCACAGCTACTGATGGTTCCCCATATGAAGCTCATGCTATAGTCGGGTCTTCAAATCAAGGAGGCAATCAATACCACCCTCCTATGGACCCGAACTATCGTCCTAATCATTACCCTGAACCACCTGGTTTTAATCAATATTAAAATGTCCAAAACCGTAACCAGAATCAAAATAGAATGAACCAAGGTTATCAAAACCAAGGTAACTTCAATCAGGGTCACGGTTTTCAAAGTCAAAACTAAGGTTTCCAAAATCAAGGAAACTTTAATCGGAACCAAGGTCAGGGTAACCCTAATCAAGGGTACTTTCATGAAAACAATGTTGGGAATTAAATAATCAGAAGAATCAGCATAAAGGCTTAAGGAAATACATCAAGTATGTTTCTGCTGATAAAGCACAAAGCACGTTTCCATTGATGGATTCTGCTGAAGAAGGTTTCTACTTATAGTGTTTCTGCTGATGGATTCTGCTGATGCTACTATGACTCATACAACAGCTGTGTAGATAAGTACAACTTATTCTACTGACTCATATACAAGAAAAATATCTTTGTTGTAGTCATCAAATTGAACACTCCAAGTGAGTTGTAATCCTAGATACATGTTGTATCTTAATGACTAACATGATAAGTCATCATCTAGCTAGAATAAAGATAAGTCATAAGCTAGTAATTTGATGAGTCATATAGATTGTAAAAGATCTTTTCCTTGGACTATAAAAGGAAGATCTTAGATATATATTTAATAGTGACAAGAGTGATAGTGATAAAGATATACATAGAGAAAAACAATAGAACAAAACACAAGATTCAAGGTCTTTGTAACCCTAGTGATAGTGAAGATCACTCGTATTATTCTGAATAATATTGAATCGTTTGGTGAAATACTTTCATTGTTCTTTGTTAAATAAACACAAGCATCAAAGTTCCATTTCCAATAAATATTCTAAGTGTGGTTAAGTAGATTCCGCATACTTAATCATATTCACTCAAAGTATCATATTTACACATTAAAAGGTCCAACACCTATAGTGTGTGATCAAATCAAGTGATCCTCTCAGTTGGTATCAGAGCTCTCAGGTTGATATCTCTGATTTAGAAGAAGAAATGGATACAGAATCTATTCAAACAAATGTTGCTGCAAAGTTGCCAGTTCTCAAACAGAATGAGTTTGAATTGTGGAGGTTAAGAATAGAATAGTTTTTCTAGGTGCAGGATTACACTCTCTGGGAAATCATTGAAGATGGAAACTCTTTCAAACCCACAACCACTTCATCAACAGTTGAAGGTAGGGAAATTACAGTTGTTCAAACTATCCCTACAACTGCTGATGAAAGAATAAAGAAGAAAAATGACCTCAAGGCCAGAAGTATGCTGATGATGACCATTCCAAATGATCAACTTATAAACTTCAGCAAATTCAAAGATGTCAAGTCATTATTTGAGGCAATTGTTGTAAGGTATGGAGGGAATGAAGCCACCAAGAAGACCCAAAAAACTCTTCTCAAGCAACAGTTTGAAAATTTCTCATCAACCATGAATGAAACTCTTGACCACATGTTTACAAGGCTACAGAAAATTGTGAGTCAACTTGCTGTTCTTGGGGTTGACATACCTCAAGAAGATTTAAACTCAAAATTTCTGAGAAGCTTACCAGAAGAGTGGGCTATGCATGTTGTTGTTTGGAATAATAAACCAGACATAGACAATATGGATCTTATGGATTTGTATAGCAACTTTAAAATTGTGGAACAAGAAGTAAAGAAAACAGGTGTCTCTAGTTCATATACTGGGAACATGGATTTTATGTCATCTCCTAGTATCTCAAACCCAGTTAAAGATGAAAAGGTTGATAATGGAATTGGTGTTGCTAGTTCATCAAGCAGTACTTTTGGTATATTGAATGAAAAGGCTTGTTGTGCCTTTTTCACAAGTCAGAATAATGGGTCCATGCTTACTCATGAAGATCTTCTAGAAATCAATGATGATGATTTAGAAGAGATGGACATAAAATGGCAAATTTCTCTTCTTAGCATGAGGGCTAAGAAATTCTATCAGAGGACGGGGAAGAAACTCACCATCAGCAGCAATGATACTGCTGGTTTTGACAAGTCAAAGATAGAATGCTATAACTGTCATATGTTGGGGCACTTCTCAAGAGAATGTAGAAGGCCAAGACAGCAAGATAGCAAGAATAGAGGTTTTGGAAGCAAGTCCAAGACAGGGGAATCAACCAATCCAAAGGCTGTGGTAGCTATTGATGGATTAGGGTTTGATTGGAGCTTTACAGCTGATGAAGAAGAAGAAGCTTCTCCTCAGACAGCTCTTATGGCTTTCTCTACAGAGGTACAATCTGATAAAGTTTGTTCACATAATTGTTCTGCTCTTAAAAGTTTAGAAACCTTAACCAAACGTTATGAGAATCAAAGAACAGAATTAATTGATACAGCTCATAGCTTAACTAATCGTAAAAGAGGTATAGCTACTCTAGAGGAACAAGTCATACATTTTCGAACAAATGAATCTACCTTTACTGATGTCAAAATTCTTCTTGAAAGAGAAATAATGTTTAAAGATAATGACATTAGTAACTTGAAAGCTGAAGTAGATAGGCTTAGTAAGGCTAAAGAGAATATTCAAATGAGTGTAGAAACACTAGATTATGCATCTAAGGGTGTGACTAACTTAATTGAATGTCAAGTTATAAATAAAGCTAAGTCTGGTGTTGGATACAAATCTGTTCCTCCACCATATAGAGGTATTCCTTCACCCCCAGGAATTGACCTAGAACACACAGGATTACCTAAATTTCAACTACCTGAATTCAAATATGGAGTTCAACCAAAGACTAATATAGTTGATAATGAACCTTTGAAAGAAAGTGAAAGTTTAAGTAAAACTTCACTTCCTAAGGACAAGGTGTGTACTTGTAGAAAGTCAGATGGTCCAATCATTGAGGACTCAACATCTGATGATAAAAAGTTTAAACAGGTTATGTCTAAACCTGAAGTGATTAAGAAAGCAGGAACAAGTGTTCCGAAGATAGCAAACATAGTACTAAAAAGCCTAAAAACAATGTTAAACTTGTTAGGCAACCAGTAAGATATTGTGAACAATATAGAACCATAAACAAGCCCAGAGGCAACCAAAGGAATTGGTATAGCCTCAAGTGTCTCCAACAAAGAGATAACAAAGCTTGTTACACATGTGGTAGTTTTGACCATCTTGTAGCTTTCTGTAATCACTGGGTATATGGGTATACAAACAATAGAGTGAATATAAAAAGGCAAACACCTAAAAGTCACTCTAACTTTACTAGAACAAAACCCAAAACAGTTTCAGTTCCTGCTGATAAGAAAATGGTTTCTGCTGATAGACCATATCTGACTGTTTACCCAAAAACAACAGTTAAAAATGCTAAATCAACTTTCAAATATGCATTAAATGTTGTTAAAAGACCCATTCTAACAAAGGCAGTAGTCCAAAAATAAGTTTGGAAACCAAAGGATACAACTGCAAAGCCATCAGTTTCTGCTGATAGCCAAACAGTTCATATCACTGGTAAGGGAAACAGGGCAAATGCTGTTAAGGCCTCGGCATGTTGGATTCTTAAATCCAATGTTGCATCAAAAATTCTCAAAAGATTACATTTCATTGATGCAAGAGGCGGATCCAAGTCAGAAATGGTTTGGATCCCAAAACAAAACTAATTCCTTTATTTTTGTGAAGGGACATTCATCAGCAGATAATGAAGATCAAGGATTCTCAGATAGTGGATGTTCAAGGCATATGACAGGCAACAAGTCTTATCTTTCAAATTTTCAATCAGTAGATGGAGGCTATGTTACCTTTGGAGGAGGAATTGGAGGAAAAATTACTGGTAAAGGTACTATTAAAACCGGTAAACTAGATTTTGAAGATGTGTACTATGTGCAAGAGCTTAAGTATAATCTTTTTAGTGTCTCACAAATGTGTGACAAAAAGAACAAAGTTCTCTTTACTAACACTGAGTGTCATGTATTTTCTTCTGATTTTAAGATGCCTGATGAAAGTCAAGCACTTCTTAGAATTCCAAGAAAAGGCAACATGTACAGTGTTGATATGAAGAAGATTGTTCCAAAAGATTCTCTTACTTGTCTTATTGCTAAGGCCACATTGGATGAATCTATGAAATGGCATAGGAGGCTTGGTCATATTAACTTCAAAACCATAAATAAGATTGTCAAAGATGGTTTGGTAAGAGGTTTACCTCAAAAACGATTTGAAAATGATCAAACATGCATTGCTTGTCTTAAAGGCAAACAACATAAAGCCACTTGTAAGCCCAAAACTTTTAACTCTATTAATCAATCATTGTTTATGCTGTATATGGACTTATTTGGTCCTACAAATGTTAGAAGTTTGTTGCATAAGAGATATTGTCTAGTTATTACTGATGACTTTAGTAGATTTACATGGGTATTCTTTTTAGGAACTAAGGATGAAACTTCTAGCATCCTTAAGACCTTCATTACATAGATAGAAAACCTAGTAAGCAAAAGAGTAAAAGTCATTGGATGAGATAATGGGACAGAATTTAAGAATAGAGTTATGGATGATTTCTGCAAAGAAAAATGTATTAAAAGAGAATTTAGTATTGCAAGAACTCCACAACAGAATGGAGTTGCTGAAAGGAAAAATAGAACACTAATAGAAGCTGCTAGAACTAAGTTAGCTGACTCTAAGTTGCCTATAACTTTTTGGGCAGAAGCAGTCAACATTGCTTGCTATGTTCAAAATAGAGTTTTAGTTGTAAAACCTCACAATAAGACATCATATGAACTTTTTAGAGGTAGAACTCCTGAAATAGGATTTCTTAGACCTTTTGGATGTCATGTGACAATTCTTAATACCTTAGACCATCTTGGAAAGTTTGATGGAAAAGCAGACGAAGGATTCTTAGTTGGATATTCTATCAATAGTAAAGCATTCAGAGTATACAACATGAGAACTAGAAGAGTAGAGGAAAATCTACATGTGAAGTTTTTGGAAAATAAAACCAATGTAGAAGGTCAAGGTCCCAAATGGCTATTTGATCTTGAGTCTCTATCCAAATCAATGAATTATATGCCTTTTGTTGCAGAAACTAATGAATTTTCAGGTTCACAAACTGCTGATGCAACAAATGGAGAAGGATTAGAGAATGAGGCAAATCAAGATTATGTGATAATGCCAATATGGACAAATTCAAGTGTGGATTCAACTTCAATAAATGGTGAATCTTCTTCTAGTAAATCTAAAGAAGATGTTGAAGATGAATGCAAGAAAGATAGAACTGAGGAACAAGAGTTTCAAGTCAAAAGTAACACTGCTGTTTCTGCTGATAAGCAAATCGTTCCCGCTGATGAGCAAAATATTTCTGCTGATGATCCATCAGAAGAAACAAAAACAAATCTCTTAGAAAATGAGGTGGATTTCAACAACCTTCCACCTGATTATCAAGTTCTTTCTACTCCGCACTCAAGGATTCATAAAGTTCACTCCCTGGACAATGTGATAGGAGATGTAAAATTAGGAGTAAAGACAAGACAACAATTGATGTCTTCAGATCAACAAGGGCTTCTTGATGCCCTTTATGCTTCAAAACAGCATGAGTTTTCAAACTCTTGCTTATTTGTATGTTTTGTCCCACAAGATGAACCAAAGAATATTCATAAAGCCCTAGAGAATTCAAGCTGGTTGGAGGCTATGCAAGAGGAGCTTCTTCAGTTTAAGATTCAAAAGGTTTGGGTGCTAGTTGATTTACCAAGTGGTGTAAGGGTAATTGGCACTAGATGGGTTTTTAGGAATAAAAGGGATGAAAGGGGCATAGTGATAAGAAATAAAGCTAGATTAGTAGCTCAATGGTACACACAAGAAGAAGGGATAGACTATGAAGAAGTTTTTGCTCCAGTAGCAAGGATTGAAGCCATTAGACTCTTTTTGGCTTATGCTTCATTTATGGGATTCACAGTTTATCAAATGGATGTCAAGAGTGCTTTCTTATATGGTACTATTGAAGAGGAGGTGTATGTCTCACAACCTCCTGGTTTTGTTGATCCTGACCATCCAGACAAAGTGTACAAGGTTGTTCAAGCTCTATATGGCCTACATCAGGCACCAAGAGCTTGGTATAAAACACTAGCTTCCTACTTAATTTCAAATGGATTTCAAAGAGGCAAGATAGATCAGACACTTTTCACCAAGAAGCATAAGAAGGATCTTTTGCTAGTTCAAGTGTATGTGGATGATATCATCTTTGAATCTACAAGGAAGGAGATGTGTTTGGAGTTTGAAAAGCTTATGCACAATAAGTTTCAGATGAGTTCCATGGGGGAACTTACATTCTTTTTGGGTCTGCAGGTTAAACAATCAAGAGAAGGAATCTTTATTAGTCAAGACAAATATGTTGCAGAGATTCTTAGAAAGTTTCAATTTGTTGATTCCAAAATAGTAAGCACACCAATGGATCCTGAGAAGCCACTTCTTAAAGATGTAGAAGGATCTAATGTGGATGTACACACATACAGATCTATGATAGGTTCTTTGATGTATCTCACATCATTAAGACCTGATATCATGTTCTCTGTTTGTGCTTGTACAAGATATCAAGTAACTCCTAAGGCTTCTCATTTAACAGCAGTCAAGAGAATTTTTAGATATCTCAAGGGTCAACCCAGGTTGGGTCTGTGGTATTCTAAGGAGTCATCTTTTGACTTGGTAGCATACTCAGATAGTGATTATGCTGGTGCTAGCTTGGACAGAAAGTCAACAACTGGAGGATGTCAATTCCTTGGGTGTAGACTTATCTCATGGCAGTGTAAGAAGCAGACAATGGTGGCTACTTCAACAACTGAAGCTGAATATGTAGCTGCTGCAAATTGTTGTGGTCAAGTCCTATGGCTTCAAAACCAACTTCTTGACTATGGGTACAATTTCTTACATACCATTATTCATATTGATAATAGTAGTACAATTTGCATTATTAAAAATCCAGTGCAACATTCTAAAACAAAACACATTGAAATAAGACATCATTTTATTAGAGATTGCAATGAAAAGAGGTTAATTCAAGTAATGAAAATTGCTTCAGAACAAAACTTTGCAGATCTTCTTACAAAAGCTTTTGATGTTGGAAGATTTCAGTACTTGGTAGCAGGTATTGGAATGCTTAATCTTTAAATTTTTCAAAATAATGTGTTCTTGTATATAGATTTTGTTAATGCATCTAACTTTGTCATCTAAAACTACTATTACCAATTTAAAGTTATTCATACAGTTAGTCCTATGCATAATTCTAATTCAAGACAAGTACTTTGTACTTTGTTCTTTTGGTTTTAGACTAACAATTTCAGGTATGAATGTTTGAGCTCAAAGGCTATTTCAAGTGAAATCTATGATCATTGCTGCTGAATGCTGATCATTGCTGCTGATATAATAGGTTCATGATAGAAAGAGTTTGGGATTTCAAAACTCCTTAAAACTTCTTTCTTGGAACCTGATTATGATGTTTCACTTTGAATTGATAAATTAGTTGATCAGTTAATAACTGATACAACTCACTTTCTATCATTTTATACTCTCAAGTATAATGTGACTAATCTACGGATATCTGATAGAAAGAACAGCGAGCAAAAGTGAATCTAACACTTGTGTTAGAGGTAACAAATGCCACGAGCTGGAAACCCTGTAAAGAAAGCCTTTTGAATAGGTTTATCTGTACACAGGCAGTTATTTATAACGGAAAACATTGGTTCTCACACAACCAGAGGTTTCTTTAAACCGAAATTTTGATTAAGTGTTAGTTACCACACTTAATCCCTTCAAAATGGTTAGAAGCAGTATGAGTTTTAATTATAAAATCATGTTCGTACTGCTAAGTCAAATATTTCTTAAAAAGGATTTTCAAAGAGGCTCAGAAAATCATCTAATGATGGATTATGAGTCCATGCTTAGTGATTCACCTCTCATAGGAGGTTACACACCTAGAAGTGATGAGGGCAGCATTTAAACTCTTAAGGAATTGATGGCTTCATGTACAAATTGTCTGAAAACATGGAAATTGCTAGATCAGATGATGGTTATATGATATGATTGTGAGAGATCTTCCAAACAGGGGAGGAAATTGCTCAAGAGAGAAATAAATCTCATGGGAGGTTACAAAAAGCCAAAGGAAGATTATCCAAAGAAAAAGAAGAAAAAGATAAGAGCATACAAGATAATGACATGGTTTCTACTGATAAAGAACAAGAACAGAGCTGATAGGAGAAAGTTCTATCTAGATCAAAAGATGAAAGATTTAAATTTCAGTTCACTACGTTTGTTCATCACTTCCAAATACATGCTGAAAGATGATTTCTATTTCTTGGAAATAACATCCAAGATACACAGCATCATTGCCTCTTATAATTCTTCAAGTTGAATATTGCACCATCTTTTGAGCAAAGAACATAAATCAGATGAGTTGCAGAGAAAGACATTCAATCACTCAAAAGAGAAGAAAGTTCAGATCACAATCTGACAATGAAGTGTTTGAAAGATCTTCACAAAGTCCTCATTTAATTCAGAAAAACATGTTTGAATGTAATTCACATGTTTAGGGGAGGATTGTTGGGAATTAAATAATCAGAAGAATCAGCATAAAGGCTTAAGGAAATACATCAAGTATGTTTCTGCTGATAAAGCATAAAGCACGTTTCCACTGATGGATTCTGCTGAAGAAGGTTTCTACTGATAGTGTTTCTGCTGATGGATTCTGCTGATGCTACTATGACTCATACAACAGCTGTGTAGATAAGTACAACTTATTCTACTGACTCATATACAAGAAAAATATCTTTGTTGTAGTCATCAAATTGAACACTCCAAGTGAGTTGTAATCCTAGATACATGTTGTATCTTAATGACTAACATGATGAGTCATCATCTAGCTAGAATAAAGATAAGTCATAAGCTAGTAATTTGATGAGTCATATAGATTGTAAAAGATCTTTTCCTTGGACTATAAAAGGAAGATCTTAGATATATCTTTAATAGTGACAAGAGTGATAGTGATAAAGATATACATAGAGAAAAACAATAGAACAAAACACAAGATTCAAGGTCTTTGTAACCCTAGTGATAGTGAAGATCACTCGTATTATTCTAAATAATATTGAATCGTTTGGTGAAATACTTTCATTGTTCTTTGTTAAATAAACACAAGCATCACAGTTCCATTTCCAATAAATATTCTAAGTGTGGTTAAGTAGATTCCGCATACTTAATCATATTCACTCAAAGTATCATATTTACACATTAAAAGGTCCAACACCTATAGTGTGTGATCAAATCAAGTGATCCTCTTAAACAACAACCAGAATCAGAGGAATTTCCAACACCATACTCAAGGAAATTTCCAAAATCAAGGTCCCAACCAAAACAATCGTGCTCCAAATGTTCCTAACAATCAAGCCATTGTTCCAACTGGGCCTTCGTCTGACGAGTTGTTAAAACAATTCATGAAGTCCCAAGAAGAATTGAACAAGTTGTTGGTTAGCAAGATTTCTGACATCAAGAAGTCTTTAAATGATCGACCCTCGGGCTCAGGTACTACTTTACCGAGCAACACGATCACTAACCCGAGGGGCGATGCTAAGGCGATCACAACACGAAGTGGTGCTTCATATGATGAACCCGCGATTCCTACTACCCCTTCTTCCTCTCCTCCAAAGGTAGTGGAACGTGAACCTGAGGTGACAAAGGACATTGTGCAATCTAATAGTCCACGAAGTACCGCACATGTCCACCCTCAGGTTATCCCAGAAATCATGCCAAAACCTGGAGTTGTCTTTGATCCACCTGAGACTCCAGCTGAGAACCCTAAATCCAAAACTTCTATTCCTTACTGATGAGTGCTCAAACACTAATCATTTTTTGTCAAATCTGAACTGCAAAACATACAAAAACACTCAGAAATGCATCAAAATACTAAAAATATTTCAAAATTGTGTTTTATATGTTTTAGATGCAAAAAGAGCAAAAACAGATGAAAAATGTACAAAGTTTGCAAAATTAGCAGTTTCAGTCCCTCAACTTTCAAAAATTGGCAAAAATAGTCCCTGAGCACTTATTTGGAAAGAAAAGTCACCAAAGGTCCTTTTGAAATCATAAGTTGTCATATTTAGTCCTTTGGTGAAAAATCTCAAAAGTTTTGGAAATTACAAGTTTAGTCCCTATACTTTCAGATTTTGGCAGTTTTGGCCCCTAGGAGTTCAATTTTGGAGAAAAAAGTCAAATATGGTATTTGGGAATTCACATATGTCACTTTTAATCCCTGGATGAAAATTTTGACAAAATTACAAGTTTAGTCCCCGGAGTTTGGAAATTTGCAAAATTGGTCCCCAGGTGTCTTATTTTGGAAAATATTAATTTTTGTACTTGTAATATTCAAATGTTGTCAAAATTAGTCCTTGTGAATACTATGGAAAAATGACAAACCCAGCCCCTCATTTTCTGAAAATTACATCTATGGTCCTTGTGATATATTTATAAACCAAATGGACCCTTTTTGTAATTCATTTACCTAAAACAAATCAAACCAAAACCACCCCTTGGCCTGGCCCATGTGCACCCCTAATCCAACACACCACCATCACCAGGCCCAAACCCATCCAAAAATATAAAAACAAACACTCCCCCGTTTTATATACTCCCCCCAGTCAACCCCTTTTGTTGACCCTCTTCCCCTCCACTTGCCCTGCTAATAACTCTGCCACACTCCACAACCCCCCTCCTCCACCTCAGCTAACCCATCCCTTGTCTCCTTGACTCACCACAACCCTCCAAACTTCATTAATTAGTCCTAAAACCCTCCAAGCAACCTGCTAGTGGATAAAAGCTTTTGGCGCCAAAATCAACACCAACGGGTAGGATCATTTCAGCTGATCCAATGGTACAAAATGGAGATGGGAAAGAGAGAGGAACTCCCCAATGCTTATAAAAGTCAAGAAAAAGAGAGGATCAAGTGTTAGTTAGATAGCAGTTAGATATAGTGTAGTTTTTAGCTTATTAAATGTTTAATTAGTTGTAACTTTCAATTTCCTGTCAAACTTTAGAATGTAATTTGCTTTCACAAGTTAATATAAGCTTTTAAGTATTGTTTCAAACTCTTGTTCTCATATTCAGTATCATCATAAATTTCAGGTTTTAGTCAAAATCATGGTTCAAGCTTACTAGTTATCATACTTGTTTCACAAACTCGTGTTAGCTTAGTTACAAGCTTTCTCAAGTATTCAAATCCTTGAAATCAGTAGATACTTAGTTCACTGCAAATATCAAGAAATTCCAATTAAACTAGTTAAAAAAGAAAAAAAATAAAAAAAAAAAGTGCCAAGAAGAATGAAGACAGAAGCATGGTTCAATCTGGATGTTCATGGGTTAGATGCCTCATGGGAGGCTTTAGGTTATGGTTTTAGTCTCTGGTTCATTTGTTTTCAGTAGGATCACTTATAAGTCCATAAATTTCCATTTCATGCCTTTTTTGATGTATTCATGCTTATAAGCTGTTAATCTATGCTCTTTGTGTTTATTTGTTGTTAATTAGTTAGAATATTGCTCATAATCATATGCTAGTTTAGTAAAATCCTTGGTGAATCAGTACCTTCAATTTCACTGCCAATTTTAACTTTAGCATAGTTCATTAGCATTTGTTGTTAGTATTAATGTTTTTGTGTCCAAATTAGTTTGTAATAACATATTAAGTGTTTATGAATTAGCTTAGTGGCCTTAATCAGTGGAATCACTTGAAAATCAAAAAACAGTCCACAATATGGAGTGTTTGGCTAAAACTGTTTCCAAGTACTTAGTGTTGTTTTGGGTTAAAGTTTTTAGTTGAAACATATCCCACTAGGTCCAAATAGGTTAATTCAATCATAAAACACCATGGACATTTTGCAAAAAAGTCAAATCCCAAGTTTATTTCACCTTAGCAGCCCACTGTTGGGCAGTTGTGATCCCAATCCCACCATTTCATTGCCTCAGGTGTATTTGTAGCTTAATTTCATCAAATTGTAGCTTAATATAACAAGTTTAATCAGTAAGATGTGATCAAAGTTCAAAAAAGTCAAAATATCAAGTTTCATCAAAAAGTCAAATGTTCTAGTTTTCTGAAAAGTTAAAAGTTACAAGAATTTTAAGGAATTTTGTGGGATGTTTTAGGATTTGAAATTTTTAGGACTTGTTGTATACCAGCTCACCTTCATTTTCCCACATTTGTTATATTTTTAGTAATTTTTGTGTGGGCTCCACACACCTCCAAACACAGCTGCAGGGGGCATCACTCCCCTGCTGCAGCAGCAACACAGCAGCCACCACCACTTTGGTGGTTGCTACAGCCTTCCACAGTGGTCCCCACTACCCAACTTTTGGTCCCTTCAACCCCCCTCCTACCAGGCTTTAAATATTGACCAAAAGTTTGACCTCAAACCCCCTGGGTCCCACTTGGATTTGGCCCTCAGAGTTGTCCCATTTTCTGAGTGAATCAAGAAATCAATGTGCTTATTGTTGGCTTATTGGCTTATCCAATGGTCCCCAGGTGATTTTTCTTGCCTAAACAAGTTCCCTTAACTCAGTTAAACCAGATTTCACCTTAGTGGACCCCACTTAAGCTCATTTGAGCTCATTTCCTTCCTTGGTCAACTAAAGTCAACTGCCAAGCAAATAAGCACTCAAAGTGCTTATTTTTGATTTCCACAAAAGTTGTTTTTGTAAAAGTTTTCTATTTTTAGTTATAAAACAGTATTGTAAAAGAAAAATCAAGAAAAACCAATTTAATTTTAAGTGATAGTTTCTATTTAATGTAATTTAAATTTTAATTTTCATTTTTAAATTTTTGTTAAGCACTTAGCTTTTTTATATTTTTATTAATTACCTTTTATATTAAAGTAATTTTAGTAAATTTCTTAGATTTTTATTTTGTCATTTAGTATTTATTAGATTTAATCTTAGTTTTATTAATAATTAATTAATAATTAGTTTTAAATAGCATAATTAGTTTTCATAAAGTAACACCTAGTTTTTATATTTTTCCTAGCTTTTATATACTATAATATAATTTTAGGAATTTTTATAGAATTTTTACTGTTCATTTGCTATTTTTCTTAATTTAAAATAGTTTAATTAGGTAATTAATGTTTAATTAGTAATTAATTAATAGAAAAACCACAAAAAGACAAAAATACATATTTTTAATTTTAAAACTTATTTTTAGTTATTTTATAATTTTAGGAATTTAATTTTTAATTTTCTAGTGTTTAAATAATATTATATTGTATTTAAGTATTTGAAGTATTAATAATAAGTATTAAATAGTATTTAACTAATATTAAATAATTAAATAGTGTAAAAATTTATTTTCTTTTTCTAAAAAATTTCTTTTATCCTTAAGTTTGTAAAAATGTCATTTTCACCCCCTGGGTGTTTTCAGATTTCAGTTTTCACGTTTTATTTTGTACGTTTACGTTATTTAAAACGTGAACGTACGCGTTTATAGGTTTTGAACGTTTCTGGTTTTTCCAACTCTCCAGTCTTGTTTATACAGCTTATTTAAGCTATTTCTTTGTAAATTCCTTAATTTAATCACTCTCAAACCTTTTCCTGTCAAAATTCACCCGATCATAAATCCGTTTGCTAACCATCACACCTCGTCGGGACATAACGACCCGGGGAAACACTACACTTCCGCGGAGCATTGACTATAGGCAGTTTGACCTTGTTGACCATCACCTGGTCAATTTAGGTTGACCGTTTGAAGCCAATCAATTTTTGGCGCCGCTGCTGGGGAGGTGTGCGCGCTATTTTAAACGGTTTTGCGTATAAGTGAATCGGGATATACATCCATTGTATATTTACCTACCCTTTTTCATATTATCCTCTTATTTTCATATAAAAACAAAACCGTTCCCAAAAACATTTTAAATCAGTTTTCAACGAACACAAAAAACCCAAAAAGATTTTCTTTCTCATTTGTACAAAATGTTTATTCAAAAATCCAAAAATAATCACCTTTACCCTCTCACATCTTTGATTTTTCATTCCTTACCCTCTGTAAACCTTTGATTCTTTCATATGTCGTATCCACACCATTGCGGTTGCCAATGGTGTGGTGGTCCTCATAATGGCGGGAATTGTCCCGGCTATAGCATGGTAGAGTCAGGAGATGGGTCTGTCTATAACCAAGCTCCCTATGCTTACCATGACACATCTGATTCATCCTACCAGCCACCACATCATGAGATACTGACATATCTGTGTGAGTTTTGTGGTGGTCCTCACCAAGGATTTGAGTGTCAATCCGGAAACACGTTTGTCTATGAACAGTTTTCCGGTGATGCTCAGAACTTTGGTTATGACCAATACCCATATGATTCACCAGTCCAGACTCAACAGTTTTACTGTTGTAATTACTGTGGAGGTCCACACTTCAGCTCAGATTGTCAAACGGGTAATCCATATCCTTGTGACAATTTTGACACACCCTATTATGACCAACCTCCACAGTACCAAATGAATCAAGCACTTCTTCCAGAAATGCAAAATATGATGAAAATCGTTGATGAACTTAAGGGTTTAGTTAAAGACTTTGCCCAAAAACATACTCATCAAAAATCCATGGAAGAATTGCTGGCTGAAGAGCAGGCTGCTAGAATAAATTCCCAAGATTCCTATGAAAAATTTGTGAGGGAATCCATTGCAAAAGAAAAAGCAGCCAAATCTAGCTCTCAGTTCCGTTTTATTCCTGATGACAGTGATGATGAAGATACCCTTGATATTCTTCAATTTTATAAAACTTCATCAAGTTCATCAGTTGATGTCCTAGCAGTTGAGATTCCATCTCAAACAACTGCTATCACACCCGAGGTTCCCACTCATTCTATGATCATGGGGGACGAGCATCTTGACACTGTTCCTATAAAGGAATCGGACGAATTCATAAAGTCTAGTGTTGAGATCCTTGTCCCAATCCCAGGAGAGTCACAGGGAACTCTTGAGCATATGTGTGATATTCCTTCCCCTCTTGAGTGTTCAAACAATCATTTTGAGACTTTCTCAGATTTTAATGATGATTGTACAGCTCATGGAGACATCAAGTATGTTGAGGCATCAATTCCACATTCTGATGCTGATCATCTTCTTGAGGAGTTCGCCGATGAACTTACTCACATCAATCCACTTTCATTGGAAAGTGATGATGGTCTCCCTGACTTTGAAGCCGATCTGGGAGAAATTGAAAGTCTCCTATATCATGATCCATCACTTACTTCTTATCCCAGCAGTCCAATAGAGAATGTTAATCTCTTTGTTCCCGAAACATTCAATACTACTCTTACCAATCCTCTATTTGAATTCGAATCTGAATTCACTTTGATTTCTGATAATCCACTCTTTGATATTCAGAATGAGGATTGTGATGAGTCTATTCCTAAACACGAGTTCACAGATTCACATCTTGTGAATAATTCTCTTCATGAGGAGTTCTCCGGTGAACTCACTCATCATATCATGACTCCTCCGGAGTTTGATAGCTCGGGGGGAGATGCACTCAATCATGAGGATTTGAAAATTCCCACCCACCCTCCCGGGATGTTTTTGAGCTTAACCCTTGAAATCCAAACTCAGGCTACTGAGCCTGCTCTCGAGGAAGAATATCAAATCCTAATTTTCATCATGGTTTTCTTCCTTTTCTTCACCTATAAGGTGACTTCCTCTCTTCTTCACTCCTTCGGGAATGAAGACACTATATTTGACCCCGGCATTTTCATGTATCATTATCTTGAGCCGGATACTTATCTCATCGGTGTGGAACTTTCACGTGCTTCAAATGTTTGTCCAAACATCTTGAATGAAAGTCCGATGGAGATTCCTTCTTCCACATCATGCTTCCCCAAGGACAAATGAATTCGGGATCAAGTCAAGCTAGCGACTCGGTAAACAAAAACAGTAGCATGCTTATTGGGTTTTCACCCTAAGTGTGGAGGAGTCACCCATGCTATGATTACAAAAGTGAAAAACAAAATGGTGTTTTCCACGCTTAGCTTGTAATGTTGCCCTTTTACGTTCAAAGAGTCGCCATAATAGCCGGGACTTTGAATATTGAGGACAATATTCATTCTAAGTGTGGGGGGGTATTTCGCTATTCTAGCGAATTTTATCACATTTTACTATCTTATACCCCCGTTTTTGGCAAAAAAAATTTTAAAAATTTTTCACTAAAGTTTCAAAATTTTTGTGGTTATCAGTCCGCCATGTCTAAACGACAAAAGGGATTGGCTAATCAAGGAGCAAACGGCTCTTGGTAAAGATATATCAAATCCGTTTACGGCTTGCAATTTGCCAAAAATTGTATGGTACCTCAACTCGCCATATCCCATAAAGCGAATGAGTTGGCTAGCCCGCAAGATTATGGCTTGTGGTAAAGGCAGTGGAAAATCCATAATTGGTAATCAGCTCACCAAGATGTTGACTTTGTCCATCAAGAGTTGGCTAGTCCAGAAGCAAACGGCTTTTGGTAAAGACTAATCAAATCCGTTAACAGCTGGTGGTTTGCTCAAAATCACACGGTTATCAGGTGTACCACAGTTCTCACACCTGGCTACTCCAGAAGTGATGGCTTTTGGTAAAGAGTTTAAAATCCATTAAGTTTTCAAAACAGTTATTGCTAGGGACTAGCAATAGTTTAGTGTGGGGGATTGATGAGTGCTCAAACACTGATCATTTTTGGTCAAATCTGAACTGCAAAACATACAAAAACACTCAGAAATGCATCAAAATACTAAAAATATTTCAAAATTGTGTTTTATATGTTTTAGATGCAAAAAGAGCAAAAACAGATGAAAAACGTACAAAGTTTGCAAAATTAGCAGTTTCAGTCCCTCAACTTTCAAAAATTGGCAAAAATAGTCCCTGAGCACTTATTTGGAAAGAAAAGTCACCAAAGGTCCTTTTGAAATCATAAGTTGTCATATTTAGGCCTTTGGTGAAAAATCTCAAAAGTTTTGGAAATTACAAGTTTAGTCCCTGTACTTTCAGATTTTGGCAGTTTTGGCCCCTGGGAGTTCAATTTTGGAGAAAAAAGTCAAATATGGTCTTTGGGAATTCACATATGTCACTTTTAATCCCTGGATGAAAATTTTGAGAAAATTGCAAGTTTAGTCCCCGGAGTTTGGAAATTTGCAAAATTGGTCCCCGGGTGTCTTATTTTGGAAAATATTAATTTTTGTACTTGTAATATTCAAATGTTGTCAAAATTAGTCCTTGTGAATACTATGGAAAAATGACAAACCCAGCCCGTCATTTTCTGAAAATTACATCTATGGTCCTTGTGATATATTTATAAACCAAATGGACCCTTTTTGTAATTCATTTTCCCAAAACAAATCAAACCAAAACCACCCCTTAGCCTGGCCCATGCGCACCCCTAATCCAACACACCACCATCACCAGGCCCAAACCCATCCAAAAATATAAAAACATACACTCCCCCATTTTATATACTCCCCCCAGTCAACCCCCTTCGTTGACCCTCTTCCCCTCCACTTGCCCTGCTAATAACTCTGCCACACTCCACAACCCCCCTCCTCCACCTCAGCTAACCCATCCCTTGTCTGCTTGACTCACCACAACCCTCCAAAATTCATTAATTAGTCCCAAAACCCTCCAAGCAACCTGCTAGTGGATAAAAGCTTTTGGCGCCAAAATCAACACCAACGGGTAGGATCATTTCAGCTGATCCAATGGTACAAAATGGAGATGGGAAAGAGAGAGGAACTCCCCAATGCTTATAAAAGTCAAGAAAAAGAAAGGATCAAGTGTTAGTTAGATAGCAGTTAGATATAGTGTAGTTTTTAGCTTATTAAATGTTTAATTAGTTGTAACTTTAAATTTCCTGTCAAACTTTAGAATGTAATTTGCTTTCACAAGTTAATATAAGCTTTTAAGTATTATTTCAAACTCTTGTTCTCATATTCAGTATCATCATAAATTTCAGGTTTTAGTCAAAATCATGGTTCAAGCTTACTAGTTATCATACTTGTTTCACAAACTCATGTTAGCTTAGTTACAAGCTTTCTCAAGTATTCAAAGCCTTGAAATCAGTAGATACTTAGTTCACTGCAAATATCAAGAAATTCCAATTAAACTAGTTAAAAAAGAAAAAAAAAAAAGTGCCAAGAAGAATGAAGACAGAAGCATGGTTCAATCTGGATGTTCATGGGTTAGATGCCTCATGGGAGGCTTTAGGTTATGGTTTTAGTCTCTGGTTCATTTGTTTTCAGTAGGATCACTTGTAAGTTGTAACAACCCGCATTTTCAAGACATTTCTCATATTTACTATTCATTAGTTACTATTCACCGGTCACTATTCATCATTTTACTATTCATCATTTCCGGAGTCAGTTTGTGATTCCGAGAAGCATTCAGAAATTTTACTATTCATATGACACTATTCATTCCCGGAAGGAAATCACTATTCACGATTGTCGTTCATTTCATCGTAAACTGAGTTTACGGGTCTTCAAATTCGCATAACCAATGTGGTTTAGCTGCGAATTCATGCATCATTCATTAATGACACTTCATATAGACTGGAGCAGTCTACACATCATCATCACATTAGTTACTACACGGATATGTATTATTTCTATATACGTATGCTTAAATTGTAATTAACGTTACCATTCGGTTTTTACTACGAACGTATACCTGATACTCCCGAATACGATCCTAACATATTTTCATACTCATTATAATAATATAAAAATTATATTATTAATTTACCCGGTATTTTGAAATCAATTACTATATTTTACGGACGGAGCTTATTACTCCGTCGGTTTGCGTAATCTCAACACGATAATTATTTTAACACCCGATTCTTGCAAGGAATAATATTTTACAACTTTTACAACTTCGTCATATTTTATTTCACCTCGTTAACATTTATTTTTAGTTAACTCGGTACCCGAAAACACCTAAAGCATACATAAAACTAACCAATACTTACAAATGGGGACACAAGTATTAATTAGCCCACAAAACTCTTCCACCTTTTCCCTAATTGGTGCCCCATGTTTCCCTCCCTAGTCCTAATACACTTGATTTATTCACCTAAAATATCTACTTCTTATTTTTACACATTCATTTTCCTAACAAAATAAACTAGCAAAAACCTCAAATTCTCTCTTCCTCTCTTCTTCTTGGATCGACCACAACAAGAACACCAACAAGAAACCATGGATTTTTCAAGATCAAGTTATAATCAAGTTCCATTTACATATCTAGTTAAGGTTTTGAAATAAAAACCTCAAGATTATTAAGTTTTCTCGCTCAAAAGTTCATAATCACTCAAGTAAGTTTGCTAAACAATTTTTATACTCTTACAATATTCATACATGATCAATTTCATTTTCTAGTACTAAACATGCAAGTATACATATGTATTCATACCACTTATTGTTTATTTTTGTTTATAAACACTAGATCTATAAATTTCACTAATAATCTCATGAGATCCACCTAGATTGGTGATGTTTAGGAACCCATGACACCCTAAGAAGGTGTATGGTAGGATTGAGTATTTGTGGAGTTGATTTGAAGTAGTTTGGTTAAGTTTTGAACAAGCCTTGAACTAGAAAAGTTGATTTTTACAAACTATATAAAGCTACTGTCCATTTTTGCAAAACGTGGGAAAATCAGTGGGTTTTGGGTAACTTTGGACCAAAGATTTAGAAAATACATTCCAAGACAAAACTATGGCCGAAAACGGGGATAAAAACGAGTTAATAACGAAGGAGATATGATTTTCCGAATATTAACAACGAAAAATACTTTCAAATATAGGTTCTGTCCCAAATCGCCAATTTCAGAAAACTCAAGGGTTTCCGGGTAATATTGGGTTAGATATTCAGAAAATACTTTCAAAAACGAAACCGTGGCCGCTTGAATCACTAAAATCCGAGTTACGACGAAAAAGATATGCTATTTTCAATTTTAACGACGAAAACTATTTTCTGAAAAATACCTTGCTGTTGAGCAGATTTCATGGACTGTTTTGAGGCCTAAAACTTGAGCTAGCCATCCCGACTTATCAAAAATATATTAGTATGTTGTCCCACGATTCCGGGAATATAAAGAACGTAGAAAACGAGCTTATAACGAAAATGATACAAGCGTTTGAACTTAGACGATTTTTACAAATTTCCATCAGCTTTTCTATTATTATTTTGCCGCAAAACTGTCCTTGCGAGACACCACTTTCTTGGCTGTTTTTCTTTATGATCGGATCAATTTGAGTCCGAGCCGTAGTTTTATGAAATCAAGATCGTCCAACAAGCTTTTCAAATCAATTGGCTGTTCGTCGAATAGACTTATAACGAATAAACTACGACTTCATCTATATACCCGATAAACTATATATATTTTGACAGCTTTTACTATAATGAAATTTTCTAAGTGTTGAACATAATACTTTCAAGTAACAACAATAAGAGTCGATTTTCTCATCGATCAAGACCCGTATAACCAAAAGTTAAATGACACGACTTCAAGATATTGTTACAAGGTTTTCAAAAACGCCGAGTTTCATCACTAACCCTTAACGTACAACATTTCGCGACTTGTTTTGCGAGGCCATTTTGGGCATATTTTCAAGTAAGGAAAATGTTATTTTTGCGACGAAAACCTTATATTTGCCGATAGAACACCAAACAAGGATCGTGGAGTACCGTTTCAACATATTTACCTGAAAAGTGGTTATTAACTTAACGAGACGTCAAAAATATATTTTTCGACGATAAACGTTATTTTCAAAACTAATGAGTGGTATCGATAACATACGTATTTGCATGTGTAGCATCATTTCATTTCTTACATTAGATCATATCATTCATGTTAGGTTACGGTTAGAGATCGTGCCTCATTTCAGTGTATCCACTTTTGTCATCGTAGTTATCGCACCAGGTGAGTTCATAACCCCTACTTTTACTTGTTTTACAACTGTTTTGGGGGAAGATACATGCTCGATACTATTTAAATTCAATGCTTGTTTTACTTGAACGCAATTCATTTTCTCAAACATTACTGAATGGTTGAAATACTTGTTCTATGTTTTTATACGATTTGAATTACTTATGGGGAAGAATACGCTGCTTGAATTATTTTTGTACAATGCCAAAGTATTACAAATTCCATACATTGCTTAAGTTTCCTTAGTACTACCAAGTTAAGTCCCCTTTATTATCATGGACCGTTAATTATATTGCCAAGCGAGAGTGAGTGGATAGATCTATTGAGGGTGACGCCTCCATTCGTGTTTGGGTTGCTCCAACGGGACGAATGCATTTCATGTCTTAACAATTTGAGTGTCTGGTAAACACTCTGGTGGGGCCAATTCTATGTCCAGCTTCGGTTTCATGAGCTTAAGAGACAATGTAGTTTTTACGACTGAAATCTTGCTACTTTACTTTATACTTGTGGCTATTGTACATACGAGTTAATTTATCAAGTATTACTTTTGTTCACGGAAACTAATTACATTTGGCAGTGGGTCGTAAACACACAGGTTACAAGTCTCTTATGGCGGGACTTGTAACTGAGTGGATTTACGATGCCTTTGCTGGGAAATCTTCATTTAAATGCAATGTATTTCATTTTACACTAAACTCTATGAACTCACCAACCTCGTGTTGACACTTTAGCATGTATTTTCAGGTATTAAGCAATGGCACGCTACAGGAGGTTTTGGCAGGGCATGGCATGGTCATAGAAGACTCTGATATTCATTTGGGGACCGTTTAAAAGTATTTTAAAGGCCTACTTTTGCACTACTTTTAACAACGTAAATTCAACATTTTTGATTAAGCTATTTTATTCTAAATGATTGAAACGAAAACCATTTTACACTTGTTTTGTAATACCAATTGAGTTACACCCCAGCTACATGTATGCTTCCGCTGGACCCGATTCTGGGGGTGTGACAGATTGGTATCAGAGCTTTGGCTATAGTGAACTGAGTGTTTTTAAAACCTAGACTATAGCTACTTTCACAAAAACTTAACCCTATGACCGTCACGTGCCTGCCTGCCAAGCTGATGCCTCATTTGTGGTTAGTTGCTGACATAGGTGATGAGATTTGTGTCTCATTATCTGATATATTATATTCATTTATTATAGTTGATTACTATAATTGTCTTTCATATAAGCATGTTCACGTATCATATATGTCACCCTGTTATGTCTTTCCTTGCACAGTTTTATCATTTGACCTCGGGTTTGGTCACTTGCTTTTGTCTTTCAGAACCTCTTGGTATTTGTGAAGGACATGGTATTAGTATAACTGAACTGAGTATTTCAAAATTCATGGAACCTCGGTGGAATGTAGACTGGTCATCTATATTCGACCCGGGATAGTGAGATATAGGCTGACCACCTATATCTGACTCAGAAGTGAATTTTGCAACACTGAGAATGGTTATAATAAGATTATGTCTGGATTGAATCCTCTACTCAATTTACAAATGTTTCATTCATGTGTGTGCATACCCTCGTTGTCAGAACCTTCATACTCTTCATCACTTCGTGAACCACCGATTGAAAGCACGTCAACTGGTCATTTCATCTCATGAACATTCACGTCTATGCACGATACACTTACATCACAGTATTTTCTTTTATCACAATCTCATTTTGTTGCAGTTGTCACAGTCTTTTCCCTTCTCACCATCACTATCATTTCCCTTTCCCCATCCCCATATATATAAGGAATTAGCTAACACTCTATAGATTCCGATGTCACTTATCCCTCACTACTCCCTATATTGATAAGTGGATATTATCAATGACCTCCCTAGGAAAGACTTTCCATACCTTCTATGAGGATAATCCCTCGGTACATTAAGACCATTCAAAACTCAACAGAAATCTCAAGATATCATAAAACCATTCGAACCACCATCACTGGCCTGATCACAAAATTCCATCATCTGGAAAGTATTGGCTTGACTGAATTACAGGATTAGTTTCGATACGAGTGCTCACTAAGCAACACCATAGAGATAAATCCAACCTCTTAACCGAGACTATAGATTGAACATGTCCTCACCAATAGACTTTATTCAAACATGTTAGACACCTATGCATTTGTGCAGAGATACATACCTGGCTATTTTATCCTCTTAATACTTTCACTTTTAAATGGATTTTTCTCCAAACTACCGTTATACAAAACATATATCTTGTAAGAAATACTTTTCTGAGGCACTTATTTTGACAAGTAAATTCCTTTTGGTTACTCTTTTACAAAACTATTGAATGTTAAGAAAATTTTAAACATCGATCTTTTGGTAAACCATATCATCCACCTTATGTTAGAAATAGTCCTATCTTGCATAACTATTAAATTTTGAACCCTCGAAGAAAACGTTACTTAGAAAGCTGCTTGCTTAAAAATTGTAAATTTATTTATTCAGGGAAGGTTATGAACAAAACACACAATCTCAAAACAAACTTTGAAAATCAATCACTATATTACCTCACTTATACCTTTAGGAGTTCGTGATTTGATGACATATAACTTGGGGAAAATCTTAGTAATGGAGACTAAGCACCGTAGGTGGAGAAAGACTCAATTCATGACATTCCTGCAGAGAATCACAACCTTATCCTAATCTATTATTTTCAACAACACCCTTTGACGGACTTAACCTTGTAAGTCTTTCAAACAAGATTCATGATACCCATTTCAATTATTCCCAATAGAGGAATTTGATTCACCTCGAATCCCTAGCGATTTCACTAAGGTTTCTTTGGAACCACACCACCTATCATCTACAGACCAATGGTCAGAAATTAGAGAACGATTCAAACATAGGAAGATATGCTCAGAGCATGAGTGATTGACTTTGGAAATGGTTGGATTAACCATTTGCCATAAATCGGATTCTTTTACAACCATAGTTACCACACGAGCTTAGAGACTACACCATTTAATGCACTCTATGGTCGAAGTGCCAACATCCATTGACGAACCAAAATTTTGGAAAAGCCCAACTCACTAGTCCCATAAGCATTCATGAAATAACCAGGAATTTCCTACAAATCAAGAATCAGTTACAAGTTTGATAAATTGTAAACCCTTTAGTATCTCAAGTTCGTGGCATGATTATGTTGAAAGTTCTGCTTAGGAAAGGCATGATACCATTAAAAAAAAAAACTTCAGAAAGTTAAACCCGATATACACTGGACCATTCAATATTTCTGACAGGGTAGGCCTGGTGGCCGTCAGACTTGAACCTTGTTAGAGCTCAGTAGATTACACGATAATATCATCATCTTTTAACAAATACCACTCTAGAGACCAACACAAACTGAACTTCGGGACGAAGTTCCTTTTAAGGGGGTGAGACTGTAACAACCCGCATTTTCAAGACATTTCTCATATTTACTATTCATCAGTTACTATTCATCATTTACTATTCACCAGTCACTATTCATCATTTTACTATTCATCATTTCGGAGTCAGTTTGTGATTCCGAGAAGCGTTCAGAAATTTTACTATTCATATGACACTATTCATTCCCGGAAGGAAATCACTATTCACGATTGTCGTTCATTTCATCGTAAACTGAGTTTACGGGTCTTCAAATTCGCGTAACCAATGTGGTTTAGCTGCGAATTCATGCATCATTCATTAATGACACTTCATATAGACTGGAGCAGTCTACACATCATCATCACATTAGTTACTACACGGATATGTATTATTTCTATATACGTATGCTTAAATTGTAATTAACGTTACCACTCGGTTTTTACTACGAACGTATACCCGATACTCCCGAATACGATCCTAACATATTTTCATACTCATTATAATAATATAAAAATTATATTATTAATTTACCTGGTGTTTTGAAATCAATTACTATATTTTACGGACGGAGCTTATTACTCCGTCGGTTTGCGTAATCTCAACACGATAATTATTTTAACACCCGATTCTTGCAAGGAATAATATTTTACAACTTTTACAACTTCGTCGTATTTTATTTCACCTCGTTAACATTTATTTTTAGTTAACTCGGTACCCGATAACACCTAATGCATACATAAAACTAACCAATACTTACAAATGGGGACACAAGTATTAATTAGCCCACAAAACTCTTCCATCTTTTCCCTAATTGGTGCCCCATGTTTCCCTCCCTAGTCCTAATACACTTGATTTATTCACCTAAAATATCTACTTCTTATTTTTACACATTCATTTTCCTAACAAAATAAACTAGCAAAAACCTCAAATTCTCTCTTCCTCTCTTCTTCTTGGATCGACCACAACAAGAACACCAACAAGAAACCATGGATTTTTCAAGATCAAGTTATAATCAAGTTCCATTTACATATCTAGTTAAGGTTTTGAAATAAAAACCTCAAGATTATTAAGTTTTCTTGCTCAAAAGTTCATAATCACTCAAGTAAGTTTGCTAAACAATTTTTATACTCTTACAATATTCATACATGATCAATTTCATTTTCTAGTACTAAACATGCAAGTATACATATGTATTCATACCACTTATTGTTTATTTTTGTTTATAAACACTAGATCTATAAATTTCACTAATAATCTCATGAGATCCACCTAGATTGGTGATGTTTAGGAACCCATGACACCCTAAGAAGGTGTATGGTAGGATTGAGTATTTGTGGAGTTGATTTGAAGTAGTTTGGTTAAGTTTTGAACAAGCCTTGAACTAGAAAAGTTGATTTTTACAAACTATATAAAGCTACTGTCCATTTTTGCAAAACGTGGGAAAATCAGTGGGTTTTGGGTAACTTTGGACCAAAGATTTAGAAAATACATTCCAAGACAAAACTATGGCCGAAAACGGGGATAAAAACGAGTTAATAACGAAGGAGATATGATTTTCCGAATATTAACAACGAAAAATACTTTCAAATATAGGTTCTGTCCCAAATCGCCAATTTCAGAAAACTCAGGGGTTTCCGGGTAATATTGGGTTAGATATTCAGAAAATACTTTCAAAAACGAAACCGTGGCCGCTTGAATCACTAAAATCCGAGTTACGACGAAAAAGATATGCTATTTTCAATTTTAACGACGAAAACTATTTTCTGAAAAATACCTTGCTGTTGAGCAGATTTCATGGACTGTTTTGAGGCCTAAAACTTGAGCTAGCCGTCCTGACTTATCAAAAATATATTAGTATGTTGTCCCACGATTCCGGGAATATAAAGAACGTAGAAAACGAGCTTATAACGAAAATGATACAAGCGTTTGAACTTAGACGATTTTTACAAATTTCCATCAGCTTTTCTATTATTATTTTGCCGCAAAACTGTCCTTGCGAGACACCACTTTCTCGGCTGTTTTTCTTTATGATCGGATCAATTTGAGTCCGAGCCGTAGTTTTATGAAATCAAGATCTTCCAACAAGCTTTTCAAATCAATTGGCTGTTCGTTGAATAGACTTATAACGAATAAACTACGCCTTCATCTATATACCCGATAAACTATATATATTTTGACAGCTTTTACTATAATGAAATTTTCTAAGTGTTGAACATAATACTTTCAAGTAACAACAATAAGAGTCGATTTTCTCATCGATCAAGACCCGTATAACCAAAAGTTAAATGACACGACTTCAAGATATTGTTACAAGGTTTTCAAAAATGCCGAGTTTCATCACTAACCCTTAACGTACAACATTTCGCGACTTGTTTTGCGAGGCCATTTTGGGCATATTTTCAAGTAAGGAAAATGTTATTTTTGCGACGAAAACCTTATATTTGCCGATAGAACACCAAACAAGGATCGTGGAGTACCGTTTCAACATATTTACCTGAAAAGTGGTTATTAACTTAACGAGACGTCAAAAATATATTTTTCGACGATAAACGTTATTTTCAAAACTAATGAGTGGTATCGATAACATATGTATTTGCATGTGTAGCATCATTTCATTTCTTACATTAGATCATATCATTCATGTTAGGTTACGGTTAGAGATCGTGCCTCATTTCAGTGTATCCACTTTTGTCATCGTAGTTATCGCACCAGGTGAGTTCATAACCCCTACTTTTACTTGTTTTACAACTGTTTTGGGGGAAGATACATGCTCGATACTATTTAAATTCAATGCTTGTTTTACTTGAACGCAATTCATTTTCTCAAACATTACTGAATAGTTGAAATACTTGTTCTATGTTTTTATACGATTTGAATTACTTATGGGGAAGAATACGCTGCTTGAATTATTTTTGTACAATGCCAAAGTATTACAAATTCCATACATTGCTTAAGTTTCCTTAGTACTACCAAGTTAAGTCCCCTTTATTATCATGGACCGTTAATTATATTGCCAAGCGAGAGTGAGTGGATAGATCTATTGAGGGTGACGCCTCCATTCGTGTTTGGGTTGCTCCAACGGGACGAATGCATTTCATGTCTTAACAATTTGAGTGTCTGGTAAACACTCTGGTGGGGCCAATTCTATGTCCAGCTTCGGTTTCATGAGCTTAAGAGACAATGTAGTTTTTACGACTGAAATCTTGCTACTTTACTTTATACTTGTGGCTATTGTACATACGAGTTAATTTATCAAGTATTACTTTTGTTCACGGAAACTAATTACATTTGGCAGTGGGTCGTAAACACACAGGTTACAAGTCTCTTATGGCGGGACTTGTAACTGAGTGGATTTACGATGCCTTTGCTGGGAAATCTTCATTTAAATGCAATGTATTTCATTTTACACTAAACTCTATGAACTCACCAACCTCGTGTTGACACTTTAGCATGTATTTTCAGGTATTAAGCAATGGCATGCTATAGGAGGTTTTGGCCGGGCATGGCATGGTCATAGAAGACTCTGATATTCATTTGGGGACCGTTTAAAAGTATTTTAAAGGCCTACTTTTGCACTACTTTTAACAACGTAAATTCAACATTTTTGATTAAGCTATTTTATTCTAAATGATTGAAACGAAAACCATTTTACACTTGTTTTGTAATACCAATTGAGTTACACCCCAGCTACATGTATGCTTCCGCTGGACCCGATTCTGGGGGTGTGACATAAGTCCATAAATTTCCATTTCATGCCTTTTTTGATGTATTCATGCTTATAAGCTGTTAATCTATGCTCTTTGTGTTTATTTGTTGTTAATTAGTTAGAATATTGCTCATAATCATATGCTAGTTTAGTAAAATCCTTGGTGAATCAGTACCTTCAATTTCACTGCCAATTTTAACTTTAGCATAGTTCATTAGCATTTGTTGTTAGTATTAATGTTTTTGTGTCCAAATTAGTTTGTAATAACATATTAAGTGTTTATGAATCAGCTTAGTGGCCTTAATCAGTGGAATCACTTGAAAATCAAAAAACAGTCCACAATATGGAGTGTTTGGCTAAAACTGTTTCCAAGTACTTAGTGTTGTTTTATGTTAAAGTTTTTAGTTGAAACATATCCCACTAGGTCCAAATAGGTTAATTCAATCATAAAACACCATGGTCATTTTGCAAAAAAGTCAAATCCCAAGTTTATTTCACCTTAGCAGCCCACTGTTGGGCAGTTGTGATCCCAATCCCACCATTTCATTGCCTCAGGTGTATTTGTAGCTTAATTTCATCAAATTGTAGCTTAATATAACAAGTTTGATCAGTAAGATGTGATCAAAGTTCAAAAAAGTCAAAATATCAAGTTTCATCAAAAAGTCAAATGTTCTAGTTTTCTGAAAAGTCAAAAGTTACAAAAATTTTAAGGAATTTTGTAGGATGTTTTAGGATTTGAAATTTTTAGGACTTGTTGTATACCAGCTCACCTTCATTTTCCCACATTTGTTATATTTTTAGTAATTTTTGTGTGGGCTCCACACACCTCCAAACACAGCTGCAGGGGGCATTACTCCCCTACTGCAGCAGCAACACAGCAACCACCACCACTTTGGTGGTTGCTACAGCCTTCCACTGTGGTCCCCACTACCCAACTTTTGGTCCCTTCAAC
Organism: Artemisia argyi; assembly: GCA_030686995.1. NCBI lineage: Eukaryota > Viridiplantae > Streptophyta > Magnoliopsida > Asterales > Asteraceae > Artemisia > Artemisia argyi. The sequence continues at coordinate 137,860,116 of CM060699.1, forward strand.
CCCCCTTCTACCAGGCTTTAAATATTGACCAAAAGTTTGACCTCAAACCCCCTGGGTCCCACTTGGATTTGGCCCTCAAAGTTGTCCCATTTTCTGAGTGAATCAAGAAATCAATGTGCTTATTGTTGGCTTATTGGCTTATCCAATGGTCCCCAGGTGATTTTTCTAGCCTAAACATGTTCCCTTAACTCAGTTAAACCATATTTCACCTTAGTGGACCCCACTTAAGCTCATTTGAGCTCATTTCCTTCCTTGGTCAACTAAAGTCAACTGCCAAGCAAATAAGCACTCAAAGTGCTTATTTTTGATTTCCACAAAAGTTGTTTTTGTAAAAGTTTTCTATTTTTAGTTATAAAACAGTATTGTAAAAGAAAAATCAAGAAAAACCAATTTAATTTTAAGTGATAGTTTCTATTTAATGTAATTTAAATTTAAATTATCATTTTTAAATTTTTTTTAAGCACTTAGCTTTTTTATATTTTTATTAATTACCTTTTATATTAAAGTAATTTTAGTAAATTTAATCAGATTTTTATTTTGTCATTTAGTATTTATTAGATTTAATCTTAGTTTTATTAATAATTAGTTTTAAATAGCATAATTAGTTTTTATAAAGTAACACCTAGTTTTTATATTTTTCCTAGCTTTTATATACTATAATATAATTTTTGGAATTTTTATAGAATTTTTACTGTTCATTTGCTATTTTTCTTAATTTAAAGTAGTTTAATTAGGTAATTAATGTTTAATTAGTAATTAATTAATAGAAAAACCACAAAAATACAAAAATACATATTTTTAATTTTAAAACTTATTTTTAGTTATTTTATAATTTTAGGAATTTAATTTTCATTTTTCTAGTGTTTAAATAATATTATATTGTATTTAAGTATTTTAAGTATTAATAATAAGTATTACATAGTATTTAACTAATATTAAATAATTAAATAGGGTAAAAATTTATTTTCTTTTTCTAAAAAATTTCTTTTATCCTTAAGTTTGTAAAAAAGTCATTTTCACCCCCTGGGTGTTTTCAGATTTCAGTTTTCACGTTTTATTTTGTACGTTTACGTTATTTAAAACGTGAACGTACGCGTTTTTAGGTTTTGAACGTTTCTGGTTTTTCCAACTCTCCAGTCTTGTTTATATAGCTTATTTAAGCTATTTCTTTGTAAATTCCTTAGTTTAATCACTCTCAAACCTTTTCCTGTCCAAATTCACCCGATCACAAATCTGTTTGTTAACCATCACACCTCGTCGGGACATAACGACCCGGGGAAACACTACACTTCCGCGGAGCATTGACTCTAGGCAGTTTGACCTTGTTGACCATCACCTGGTCAATTTAGGTTGACCATTTGGAGCCAATCACTTACCCATCACGCTTGAATGAACAAAAGCTCTGCGAAAAAGCTAATCACCAAATGGATAAATTCTTTCAAATCTTCCAAGATTTGCATTTTGACATTAGCTTCGCGGACGTCATTCTCTTGATGCCCAAGTTTGCATCGACAATCAAAAATCTGTTAAGGAATAAGGAAAAACTCTTTGAGATGGCAAGAACTCCTCTAAATGAGAACTGCTCAGCAGTTCTTTTGAAAAAGCTTCCTGAAAAGCTTGGAGACCCCGGGAAATTTCTCATTCCTTGTACTTTCCTGGGTATGGTTGAATGCTTCGCCTTGGCCGATCTAGGTGCTAGCATTAACCTTATGCCATATTCTGTGTGGAAGAAACTATCTCTTCCCGAACTTACTCCCACGTGCATGACTTTAGAGCTTGCTGATGAGTGTCTAAATACTCATCATTTTATACCAATCTGAGCTGCCAAAACATCCAAAAACACTCAAATATGTATCAAAATACTTAAAATATCTTAGAAGTGTGTTTTATATGTTTCAAATGCAAAATATGCAAAAACAGATGAAAAATGTACAAAGTTTGCATAATTGGCAGTTTCAGTCCCTCAAGTTTCACAAGTTGTCAAAACTAGTCCCTGGTTATTCTAAAAACTTGAAAAAGTCACCAAAGGTCCTTTTTAATCATAAAGTTACATATTTAGTCCTTTGGTGCACAGTTTCACAAAATTACAAGTTTAGTCCCTATACTTTGGAAATTGACATAAATGGTCCCTGGGATGTTAAAAACTTTGAGAAATTCAATTTTGGTCCTTGTATTTCTAATATTTTGCAGGAATGGTCCTTGGGTGAAAAGTTTGGTAAAATTACATGTTTGGTCCCTGGAGTTTCAAGGTTTGGCAGAACTGGTCCCCGGGGTGTTTTAAAGTACAATAAACGAAAAATTATCATTTAAGGTCCCTATACTATTCAACTTTTACAAAACTGGACCTTTTGATAATATTTTGGGAAATTACATATTTAGTCCCTCAAAAATCCGAAAATTACATAAATAGTCCTTTAATATTTAAAAATGGAAAAATATGTAATTGTATTCCTTGGTTTATTCTAACATGGCAGGAATGGCCCCTTGATTAACTTTGGAAAATACCACATCAGCCCCCCCAAACTTTCAGATAATTACATTTTTGGTCCTTGTGTTTTATAACAAACAAACCAACCGGACCCTATTATATAAACCTAAGCCTAGTCCAAATCCAACACAAACAGCCCACCCTTATTTACCCTGGCCCAATCCAAGCCCAATCCCTTATTAATAAAACCCGGTCAACGCCCAGGTCAAACACCAAACCACCCAGTCACCCTTTCCCTCCCAAAACCACCCTCACCACTGTATCACCCAAAACCACCTCCACCTCACCTGTTTCACCACCACTTGACCCCTCCAGCTCTCCACCTTATCCCTCCACCTCTCCACAACTTCCAAGGCACATTTAATGCCTTGAAAACCTCTCCACGTTATCTACAGTACCCAAAGACAACTTTGGCGCCAAGTTATAATTTAAACGGTTGAGATGAGTTTGACTAATCCAAGGGTCAATAGGTGGTGGGAAATATCATTGTGGGTCCCACAAACCCTGAAAGTAACTACAAAAGGGAGAAGAAGCAGAAGAGATGGAGTATTAGTTTAGTTTTAGTTTAATCAAATCGTAGGTAGTGTAATCCTTATTTCAATTGTAATTTTCAGCTTAAACCTATTGTACTCAGTGACTTTAGTGTAATACAAGCTTTCTTGAACTTTTAATTAAACTCTTGTTCATCAAATTAGAATTTGGCAATTTTGAGTGAATTTGACAAATTCATTTAACTTTGTTAACTGTTGATATTCTATGTTCCTTTTGGCTCAATTAGTCTTATTTCAAAGTTATTAAAAGCTCTCAAAGAATTTCACTCAGTCTTACTCAGTTTATGTTCAATAATCAAAAAATCATCAAAAATATAAGAAAAATAGAAAATAATTCAAAAATCATTGTGTATGGTGAATCAAGATGGGAGAATGGTGAATTTTTTATTGTTTCTGGTTTAGTACCTTTTGGGAGGTGTTAGGATTGGTTACTTTTCCTTGGTCTATCACTTCTCAGCTGAATCACATTTGTAAGCCTTTGTTCAACATTTTTTTATTTCACTGAATTAGTTGGTTATTATAGATATTATCTGTGTTTCTGTGTTGAATTAATATATTAGATTCATAATATAGCTTAATCTTATTTACTTGTTTGATAGTTTTCTTAGTTGTTTAAAATTTCATTTTCTAAGTCAATATAGCATATTTGACAAATCTGTTTTTATTGCTTGTGGAATTGAAGTTTCATGCTTAATTAAGTTTATAATAAGCTAATAATTAATTAGAGACCAATAGTTTGGATTAAATTAGTGTTTGTGGTGTAAATCTCAAAACTGTCATAGTTATAGGGTTGTTTGGCACAGGGGAGTATCTTGTGCATTTGTGGTATTCAGTGGCCAAGTCTAACTTTGACATGTTTGCTTAGGTTCTAATATCACATAATATTCATAAAATTGGTACATCATTAGGGAAGAAAGTCAAAATCACATCCATAAGCTTATAACTGTCCAACTGTTTGGACTTTTGGTTCCACAACCCTCCATATCAAATCTTTGATTGTTAGTTTAGCTTAAAATCAACTTAATATATCATAATATAGTATAAATAATCAGTAGTGAGTATTAGAAATCCAAAATAGTCAAACTAGTGCATTTTCATAAAAAGTCTAATTGTGCCATTCCAGATTTTCTCAAAACTTGTAGGATTTTTATGAATTTTTGTACTAGGTTTTAGAACTTAAGATTTTCAGGAATTGTAGTCTAGTAGCTAATCTTTAGGAATAAAAAATTAATAAAATTGTGTGAACTTTTCTGTGGGCCCCACACCTAGCCAAACAAACCTGCAGGGCAACCCTTTGCCCTGCTACAGCAGCACCTCAGCAACACAACCACCTTTGGTGGTGGCTGCAGCCCTTCTCAGTGGGCCCCACACCTTCAACTTAGTTTCTCCCAACCCCCCTCCTACCAGACTCTTAGTATTGACCTTTTGTTTGACCTGAAACCCTATGGACCCCACTTGAAATTGCCCCTCAACTTTGTCCCTATTCTGAGTAGTATTTGAGTTTTGGATTAGCTTAAACTTGCTTATCAGCTTATCTACTGAGCTTATTGGGCAAATCTTAGCTTAAACATATCCAACATACTTACTTAGACTAGATTTTACCATAGTGGGTCCCACACAAGTCAGTTTGAGCTTATTTGCTCATTTAGTCAAACAAAGTCAACTGTGGAAGTAATAAGCCCCCACAGTGCTTATTAATAGCTTATAAAATATTTTTTTTACAAAAGTTGTTTATTTTTAGGTATAATTTGGTTTTGTAAAAGAAAAATCCAGAAAAGACAACATAAAAATAAGTGATAGTTTCTATTTAATATAATTTAATTTTAATTTTCATTTTTAGATTTTTATTAAGTAATTTGTAATTTTATATTTTTATTAATTTCCTTTTATATTAAAGTATTTTTAATAATTTTGTCAGATTTTAATTTTGTAATTTAGTATTTATTAGAATTAAAAATAGTTTTATTAGTAATTAATTAATAAGTAAATTTTAAATAGCATAATTAATTTTTATAAAGTAATACCTAAATTTTATATTTTTCCTAGCTTTTATATGTTATAAAATAGTTTTATAAATTTTTCATAATTTTCTAAGTCATTTTAGTATTATTTGTAATTTAAAATAGTTTAATTAGTTTAATTAATATAAATAGTTTTTAATTAATAGAAAATTCATAAAAAGACAAAAATATTTATTTTTAATTTTTATACTTTCTTCAAGTTCATTTTAAGTTTTAGAAATTATTTTTGTAAATTTTTAGTTTAATTTGTGGTGTTTATCATTTTTAGTTTTAATTAAATTAGTTTTAATTAAATAGTTAAATAAGTTTTTAATTAAATAATTAATAATAAATAATAAAATAATCTAAAAAATAATTTTCTTTTTAATTTAATTTTCTTTTAAGTTTAAGTTTATAGAATTGTCATTTTTAACCCCTGTAGTTTATTTTTCTTAAAACTCACTTTTTTCTCAGTACGCAGTCGCGTCTGATTTTAATTTGGTGTACGTTTATACGTTTTATATATCTAGGTTTTACGTAATCGTTCTAATAATTTATTTAAGTTATAAAACCTTAGTGTAATCACACACACACACTTATACCTTTCCTGTTCACATTCACTCGATCACAGACTCGTTTTTAATACCATCACAACCTCGTTGGGACATTACGACCCGGGGAAACACTGTATTCCACGGAAGCATTTGCCTCAGCTGTTTGACTATTATAATTGACCATTCACAAGTGGTTGACCGATAATTATCTGACCGTTTGAGGCGAATCAAAATTTGGCGCCGCTGCCGGGGAGGTTGTGCGCTTATTCTAAACGTTTTTGCGTATTAGTGATTCTGGATATACATCCATTGTATATTTACCATCTTTTATCCATATTTTTATAAAAACACAAAAATATTCACCTTTACACTCCTACCTATTTGATTCTTCATTTCTCATCCCCTAAACCCTTTGATTCTTTCTATGTCTTATTCTCACCCTCTTGTCTGTCAATGTTGTGGTAGTCCTTATAATGGTGGTAATTGCCCCAGTTGTGGCATGGTAGAGTCAGGAAACGGGTCTGTCTATAACCAGAATCCCTATTCCTACCCTGACATGACTGATTCATTCCACCAACTTCCACACCATAAGACTCAGCAGTTCAACTGTTGTGAGTACTGTGGAGGTCCACACTTTAGCTCTGATTGTCAAACAAGGAATCCATTTCCTTGTAACAATTACAACTATCCATTTCAAGACCCACCTCCACAGTGCCAAATGATTCAAGCAACTCCTCATATCCAGCAAGACCCTTGTCTTGAGGTTCTTGAGAAAATCAAAGATCTTAAGGAGGAGTTAGCTAATATTTCGCTTCGCCATGAGCCAAGTTCTTCTTGTGAGTATTGTGGAGGCCCTCACTACGGCTCTGATTGTCAAACTAGGAATCAGTTTGTCTATGAACAGTTTCCTTGTAACAATCATGAATTTGGTTTTAACCAGCCTTCACAGTACATAAACCCTCAACCACTTCCTCAAGACGATTTAGCTGAAGCTGAATTGGTTACTAAAATGATTATGGCTCAAAGTCAAGTCAACAAGACCATTCAAGATGGAATAAACAATCTTAAGGATCTAATTCTTAGGAAACAAAAACCTCTTGTTAACTCATTACATCTTGAGGATGAAAGTGATGAGGATGAACCAATTAAAGACAAAAACTCAAATGACCCTTCAGATATCTTAATAATGGGGGACAAGCAATTCAAAGTAACTCCTCTTAAGGAAATAAATGTCCTTGTTCCAATCCCAAAGGTATCTGAGAAACCTTTTGATTCAACTTCAGTTGAAGCTACTTCAGTAGAAATACAGGGAGAAAAGAATATAACTGAATCACTAGCAGTAGAAATTATGGAACTTGTAGAAGCCATAACTGCTAGTCCTTCTCAGCTCCCTGAGTCTGCTGTTATCACACTCGAGGTTCCCACTCACTCTCTGAGCATGGGGGACGAGCATCTTGACACTGTTCCTACAAAGGAATTGGACGAATTCATAAAGTCTAGTGTTGAGAACCTTGTGTCAATCCCAAGTGAGTCACAGGGAATTCTTGATCTTATGTGTGATATCTCTCCCCCTCTTGTCTTTCCAAATGATCATATTGAGATGTTCTCTGATTCTGATGAGAACTATTCTTTATCTTGTGGAGACATAAGTTATGTGGGGGAATTACCTTCTGAGCTTGTCAACTCAGAAGAAGAGAATGATGAAGAAATTATCCAAGACGAAGCTCTTTGTCTTACATTATTAAATGCTAATCTTCTCATTTCTAGAATCGAGGCTTTTAATGAAAGGCCTATTTCATCTCCTATCCCCGTCAAGGATAGTGAGATTTTGATCAATGATTCTATTCCGGAATTGCAAACGTTCCATTTTGATCATACGGAAGAGAAGATAAGTGGCAGTACCACTTCTCATTCTTATAATTCTCTTCCCGTTTATGAATCATTTACTTTTGGAGGAGTTCCCCAATGAACTCACTCAAATCAATCCCGAATACGAATCATTCACCTTTGAAGAGTTCTCCGGTGAACTCACTCATATCATATCTCCTCCAGAGTATGATAGTTTTTATTTTGATCTAAACATACCCATAATATGTCTTGATCAAACGGGCTTAAAAGAGGAGATTCATGAAACAATGAATTCTCCTATTGAAGATGAGGAGTTAGTTATGATTTTCATCATGACCTTCTTTCTTTTCTTCATATATCCTGTGGCTTATCCTGTTCTTCACTCTTTCGGGAGTGAAGACATTATCTTTGATCCCAGCATTCTCATTTATAAATTATGAGCCGGTTACTTATCTCATCGGTGTGGAACTTTCACGTGCTTCAAATGTTTATCCAAATATCTTGAATGAAAGTCCGATTGAGATTGTCTCTTCCACATTATACTTCCCCATGGACAAATGAATTCGGGGTCGAGTCAAGCTAGCGACTGGGTAATCAAAAACAGTAGCACGTACTTAGGGTTTTCACCCTAAGTGTGGGGGAGATACTAACCCACATGTTGTATATATGTATATATTATCTCAAAAAAAAAAAAAAAAAAAAAAAAAAATGTTTGTACATAAATTTAAATAAAGGCTATGGAATATTTTCTTTCTTACGTTCTAAGTGTTGGTTTAACACCCGTTACTTTGAATATTGAGGACAATATTCAGTTCTAAGTGTGGGGGGAGATTCGTTATTCTAACGAATTTAAACACATGTTCCATCAAGAACCCCCATTTTAGCCCAAATTTTAAAATTTTTTCTCACTTAGAACGCAATAAATGGTTATCAGTCTGCCATGTCTAACCCACATAAGGATTGGCTAATCCAGGAGCAAACGGCTCTTGGTAAAGATACATCAAATCCGGTTATGGCTTGCAATTTGCCAAAAATTGTATGGTACCTCAACTCCCTATATCCCATAAAGCGAATGAGTTGCCTAGCCCGCAAGATTATGGCTTGTGGTAAAGGCAGTGGAAAAGCCATAATTGGTAATCAGCTCACCAAGATGTTGACTATTCCATCAAGAGTTGGCTAGTCCAGAAGCAAACGGCTTTTGGTAAAGACAAATCAAATCCGTTGACAGCTGGTGATTTGCTCAAAATCACACGGTTATCAGGTGTACCACATTTCTCACACCTGGCTACTCCAGAAGTGATGGCTTTTGGTAAAGAGACATAAAATCCATTAAGTTTTTCTCAAAAGATTGCTAGGGACTAGCAATAGTTTAGTGTGGGGGATTGATGAGTGTCTAAATACTCATCATTTTATACCAATCTGAGCTGCCAAAACATCCAAAAACACTCAAATATGTATCAAAATACCAATCTTAGAAGTGTGTTTTATATGTTTCAAATGCAAAATATGCAAAAACAGATGAAAAACGTACAAAGTTTGCATAATTGGCAGTTTCAGTCCCTCAAGTTTCACAAGTTGTCAAAACTAGTCCCTGGTTATTCTAAAAACTTGAAAAAGTCACCAAAGGTCCTTTTTAATCATAAAGTTACATATTTAGTCCTTTGGTGCAAAGTTTCACAAAATTACAAGTTTAGTCCCTATACTTTGGAAATTGACATAAATGGTCCCTGGGATGTTAAAAACTTTGAGAAATTCAATTTTGGTCCTTGTATTTCTAATCTTTTGCAGGAATGGTCCTTGGGTGAAAAGTTTGGTAAAATTACATGTTTGGTCCCTGGAGTTTGAAGGTTTGGCAGAAATGGTCCCCGGGGTGTTTTAAAGTGCAATAAATGAAAAATTATCATTTAAGGTCCCTATACTATTCAACTTTTACAAAACTGGACCTTTTGATAATATTTTGGGAAATTACATATTTAGTCCCTCAAAAATCCGAAAATTACATAAATAGTCCTTTAATATTTAAAAATGGAAAAATATGTAATTATATTCCTTGGTTTATTCTAACATGGCAGGAATGGCCCCTTGATTAACTTTGGAAAATACCACATCAACCCCCCAAACTTTCAGATAATTACATTTTTGGTCCTTGTGTTTTATAACAAACAAACCAACCGGACCCTATTATATAAACCTAAGCCTAGTCCAAATCCAACACAAACAGCCCACCCTTATTTACCCTGGCCCAATCCAAGCCCAATCCCTTATTAATAAAACCCGGTCAACGCCCAGGTCAAACACCAAACCACCCAGTCACCCTTTCCCTCCCAAAACCACCCTCACCACTGTATCACCCAAAACCACCTCCACCTCACCTGTTTCACCACCACTTGACCCCTCCAGCTCTCCACCTTATCCCTCCACCTCTCCACAACTTCCAAGGCACATTTAATGCCTTGAAAACCTCTCCACGTTATCTATAGTACCCAAAGACAACTTTGGCGCCAAGTTATAATTTAAACGGTTGAGATGAGTTTGACTAATCCAAGGGTCAATAGGTGGTGGGAAATATCATTGTGGGTCCCACAAACCCTGAAAGTAACTACAAAAGGGAGAAGAAGCAGAAGAGATGGAGTATTAGTTTAGTTTTAGTTTAATCAAATCGTAGGTAGTGTAATCCTTATTTCAATTGTAATTTTCAGCTTAAACCTGTTGTACTCAGTTACTTTAGTGTAATACAAGCTTTCTTGAACTTTTAATTAAACTCTTGTTCATCAAATTAGAATTTGGCAATTTTGAGTGAATTTGACAAATTCATTTAACTTTGTTAACTGTTGTTATTCTGTGTTCCTTTTGGCTCAATTAGTCTTATTTCAAAGTTATTAAAAGCTCTCAAAGAATTTCACTCAGTCTTACTCAGTTTATGTTCAATAATCAAAAAATCATCAAAAATATAAGAAAAATAGAAAATAATTCAAAAATCATTGTGTATGGTGAATCAAGATGGGAGAATGGTGAATTTTGGATTGTTTCTGGTTTAGTACCTTTTGGGAGGTGTTAGGATTGGTTACTTTTCCTTGGTCTATCATTTCTCAGCTGAATCACATTTGTACGCCTTTGTTCAACATTTTTTTATTTCACTGAATTAGTTGGTTATTATAGATATTATCTGCGTTTCTGTGTTGAATTAATATATTAGATTCATAATATAGCTTAATCTTATTTATTTGTTTGATAGTTTTCTTAGTTGTTTAAAATTTCATTTTCTAAGTCAATATAGCATATTTGACAAATCCGTTTTTATTGCTTGTGGAATTGAAGTTTCATGCTTAATTAAGTTTATAATAGGCTAATAATTAATTAGAGAACAATAGTTTGGATTAAATTAGTGTTTGTGGTGTAAATCTCAAAACTGTCATAGTTATAGGGTTGTTTGGCATAGGGGAGTATCCTATGCATTTGTGGTATTCAGTGGCCAAGTCTAACTTTGACATGTTTGTTTAGGTTCTAATATCACAGAATATTCATAAAATTGGTACATCATTAGGGAAGAAAGTCAAAATCACATCCATAAGCTTATAACTGTCCAACTGTTTGGACTTTTGGTTCCACAACCCTCCATATCAGATCTTTGATTGTTAGTTTAGCTTAAAATCAACTTAATATATCATAATATAGTATAAATAATCAGTAGTGAGTATTAGAAATCCAAAATAGTCAAACTAGTGCATTTTCATAAAAAGTCTAATTGTGCCATTCCAGATTTTCTCAAAACTTGTAGGATTTTTATGAATTTTTGTACTAGGTTTTAGAACTTAAGATTTTCAGGAATTGTAGTCTAGTAGCTAATCTTTAGGAATAAAAAATTAATAAAATTGTGTGAACTTTTCTGTGGGCCCCACACCTAGCCAAACAAACCTGCAGGGCAACCCTTTGCCCTGCTGCAACAGCACCTCAGCAACACAACCACCTTTGGTGGTGGCTGCAGCCCTCCTCAGTGGGCCCCACACCTTCAACTTAGTTTCTCCCAACCCCCTCCTACCAGACTCTTAGTATTGACCTTTTGTTTGACCTGAAACCCTGTGGACCCCACTTGAAATTGCCCCTCAACTTTGTCCCTATTCTGAGTAGTATTTGAGTTTTGGATTAGCTTAAACTTGCTTATCAGCTTATCTACTGAGCTTATTGGGCAAATCTTTGCTTAAACATATCCAACATACTTACTTAGACTGGATTTTACCATAGTGGGTCCCACACAAGTCAGTTTGAGCTTATTTGCTCATTCAGTCAAACAAAGTCAACTGTGGAAGTAATAAGCCCCCACAGTGCTTATTAATAGCTTATAAAATATTTGTTTTTACAAAAGTTGTTTATTTTTAGGTATAATTTAGTTTTGTAAAAGAAAAATCCAGAAAAGACAACATAAAAATAAGTGATAGTTTCTATTTAATATAATTTAATTTTAATTTTCATTTTTAGATTTTTATTAAGTAATTTGTAATTTTATATTTTTATTAATTTCCTTTTATATTAAAGTATTTTTAATAATTTTGTCAGATTTTAATTTTGTAATTTAGTATTTATTAGAATTAAAAATAGTTTTATTAGTAATTAATTAATAAGTAAATTTTAAATAGCATAATTAATTTTTATAAAGTAATACCTAAATTTTATATTTTTCCTAGCTTTTATATGTTATAAAATAGTTTTATAAATTTTTTCATAATTTTCTAAGTCATTTTAGTATTATTTGTAATTTAAAATAATTTAATTAGTTTAATTAATATAAATAGTTTTTAATTAATAGAAAATTCACAAAAAGACAAAAATATTTATTTTTAATTTTTTTACTTTCTTCAAGTTCATTTTAAGATTTAGAAATTATTTTTATAAATTTTTAGTTTAATTTGTGGTGTTTATCATTTTTAGTTTTAATTAAATAGTTAAATAAGTTTTTAATTAAATAATTAATAATAAATAATAAAATAATCTAAAAAATAATTTTCTTTTTAATTTAATTTTCTTTTAAGTTTAAGTTTATAGAATTGTCATTTTTAACCCCTGTAGTTTATTTTTCTTAAAACTCACATTTTTCTCAGTACGCAGTCGCGTCTGATTTTAATTTGGTGTACGTTTATACGTTTTATATATCTAGGTTTTACTTAATCGTTCTAATAATTTATTTAAGTTATCAAAACCTTAGTGTAATCACACACACACACACACACTTATACCTTTCCTGTTCACATTCACTCGATCATAGACTCGTTTTTAATACCATCACAACCTCGTTGGGACATTACGACCCGGGGAAACACTGTATTCCACGGAAGCATTTGCCTCAGCTGTTTGACTATTATAATTGACCATTCACAAGTGGTTGACCGATAATTATCTGACCGTTTGAGGCGAATGACTTGCCGATCGTTCAATTTCTCGTCCCCTTGGCATTGCCGAGGACGTGTTTGTTAGAGTGTGAAAGTTCCATTTTCCGGCAGATTTTGTGATTGTTGACTTTGATGCCGATTCAAGGGTCCCTCTAATTCTTGGAAGGGGATTCCTTAGAACTGGGCGTGCTCTCATCGATGTATTTGAGCAAGAGATCACATTGCGTGTTGGAACTGAAGCTGTCACCTTCAACCTCGATCAAACTTCGAGGTACTCCTCCAATTATGACTCTGAATCGGTAAACCAAATAGATGTCATTGATATTACTGCTGAGGAGTACGCTCAAGAGGTTTTAGGTTTTATTGACGATTCTTCAAGTGAAAACCTCACTCAATCCTCTCCCATCATTGGCAATTCTTCTCCTTCCCTCACTCCGTTTGAGGGAAGTGACTTCATCTTAGAAGAAATTGAGGCCTTTCTCAAAAGTGATTTGATTCCCGATGGAATCGATAACCAAGAGATTAACCCTGAGAGGGATATTCTCTTACTTGAAAAGTTACTAAACGAAGATCCCTCTCCTCTTCCTGTTCTACCACAACAACTTCATAAAGAGGAAGTCAAAAATGTTGAGAAAATTGATGACTTTCTTGTGGTTGAGCTTAAGGACTTGCCTCCTCATCTTGAATACGCATTTCTGGAAGGTGATGATAAATTACCCATCATAATTGCTAAAGATTTAAGTGTTGAGGAAAAGGCTGCTCTAATAAAGGTTTTGAAGTCACATAAACAAGAAATTGCTTGGCGACTCTCCGACATCAAGGGCATTGACCCTGAATTTTGTACTCACAAGATTTTAATGGAGGATGACTTCAAACCAGCAGTCCAACAACAAAGAAGGGTGAATCCCAAAATTCATGAGGTTATCAAACAAGAAGTTTTAAAACTTCTTGATGCCGGATTGATTACCCTATCTCGGACAGTCCTTGGGTTAGCCCAATACATTGTGTTCCAAAAAAGGGTGGCATTACTGTTGTCACAAACGAGGAGAATGAGTTGATTCCAACTCGATTGGTTACGGGTTGGCGTGTCTGCATTGACTATCGCAAGTTAAATGACGCCACCCGCAAAGATCATTTTCCTCTGCCCTTTATGGATCAGATGCTCGAGAGATTAGCGGGGAATGAGTACTATTGCTTCCTCGATGGTTTCTCGGGTTACTTTCAGATTCCCATTGATCCGTAAGATCAAGAGAAGACCACTTTTACGTGCCCCTATGGAACATTTGCTTATAAACGTATGCCATTTGGTTTATGTAATGCTCCGGGCACGTTTCAAAGATGTATGATGGCCATATTTTCCGACATGATCGGGAAAACTATGGAGGTCTTCCTGGATGATTTTTCGGTCATTGGGGATTCATTTCAATCATGTCTCTCCCATTTAGACAACATGCTCAAACGTTGTGAAGACACAAAGTTATGTCTGAATTGGGAGAAGAGTCACTTTATGGTCAAAGAGGGCATTGTCCTCGGCCATAAAATTTCAAAGAATGGGATTGAGGTTGACAAAGCCAAAATCGATGTCATTGCAAAATTACCTCATCCCACTACCGTCAAAGGTATTAGGAGCTTTTTGGGACATGCCGGTTTCTATCGTAGATTTATTCAAGATTTTTCTAAAATCGCCCGGCCTATGACCCATCTCCTCGAAAAGGATGCTCCTTTTATCTTCTCACCTGAGTACGTAGAAGCTTTTGAAACTCTAAAGAAAAAGCTTACTGAGGCACCAATTCTTGTTTCCCCCGATTGGGACTTGCCCTTTGAACTTATGTGTGATGCTAGTGATTATGCTATAGGGGCAGTCTTGGGGCAACGCAGGTCTAAACACTTTCAGCCTATACACTATGCAAGCAAAACAATGACCGAGGCTCAAAGTCATTACTCCACCACTGAAAAAGAATTATTAGCTGTGGTGTATGCCTTTGAAAAATTCCGGTCATATTTGATCTTGACCAAAGGCATAGTGTATACGGATCACTCGGCTTTGAAGTACCTTTTTGCAAAACAAGATGCAAAGCCGAGACTACTTCGTTGGGTTCTCCTCCTGCAAGAATTTGATATCATCATTCATGATAAAAAAAAAAAGAGCTAAGAACCTAGCTGCTGATCATCTCTCCCGTTTGGAAAACCCTCATCAAGATGTCTTCGAAAAGAAGGAAATTAATGAAGCCTTCCCTCTCGAGACACTTAATGCGGTTGCCTTTTGTGGAGATTCTATTACCCCATGGTTTACCGATTTTGCAAACTACCTTGCGGGTAACTTTGTGGTAAAAGGGATGTCGTCCCAACAAAAGAACAAGTTCTTTGAGGATTTGAAACATTATTTCTGGGACGACCCCTACCTTTTCAAAGTCTATGCGGATCAAGTCATCCAGCGGTGTGTATATGGTCAAGAAGCCACTGAAATTCTCAAGGCTTGCCATGCTGGTCCCACGGGGGGCCACCACAATCCAAATTACACCGCCGAAAAGGTGTTTGATTCCGGTTTCTATTGGCCCACGATTTATAAGGATGCCCAAGAATTGGTCAAATCCTGTGACGCTTGTCAACGTCATGGGAATATTTCAAAAAAGAATGAAATGCCACAAAATGCAATCCAAGTTTGTGAAATATTTGACGTATGGGGCATCGACTTTATGGGGCCATTTCCATCATCTCATGGAAATAAGTACATACTCGTGGCTGTTGACTATTTGTCAAAATGGGTTGAAGCGAAAGCTTTACCCACTAATGATGCCCGAGTTGTTGTGAAGTTTTTGAAAGCTCTCTTTGCTCGATTTGGAACTCCACGTGCTATTATCAGTGATCATGGTACACATTTTTGCAATGACAAATTTGATAAAGTCATGCAAAAGTATGGTGTAACTCACTGTCTTTCTACTGCGTACCACCCTCAAACAAGTGGACAAGTAGAAGTTTCCAATCGAGGCATCAAGAGAATCTTGGAAAGAACTGTTGGTGAAAATCGTGTATCATGGTCGGATAAATTAGATGATGCACTTTGGGCTTTCTGTACAGCTTACAAAACACCCATCGGGTGTACGCCTTACAAGCTTGTGTATGGGAAAGCGTGCCATCTACCGATCAAGCTTGAGCATAAAGCCTATTGGGCACTCAAGCATGCAAATTTTGACCTAAAAATTGCGGGTGATCATCAAAAAGTTCAACTGAATGAATTAAATGAACTTCGTGATCAAGCTTACGAGAACTCTTTGATCTATAAGGAAAAGACAAAAAAGATTCATGACTCCAAAATCAAGAACCGCGTTTTCAACGTTGGTGATCGAGTCTTTCTTTTCAACTCTAGACTCAAGATCTTCTCGGGAAAGCTAAAAACCCGATGGACTGGTCCATTCACTATCATTAAGGTTTATCCTTATGGCACCGTTGAATTATCTCAAAATGACGGTCCTAATTTCAAAGTGAATGGACATTGTTTGAAGCATTACTTTGGAGAGGACATACCATCCATGGTTGTCCCGGATCTCCAAACTTTCCCCAAGGAAAATTGAATTCGGGGATCGAGTCAAGCTAGCGACTCGATAAACAAAAACAGTAGCAACAACATGGGTTTTCACCCGTGTCTCTGATTTCCTTCTACTTTCTAACACCCTAGTGTGGGGGAGTGGCCATCCCCTGCAGCTATTTGAAATGTATATATCTTTGAAAAAAAAATGTGTGTGTGATTGTATGTACAGATAAATAAAGTGAAAAATGCAAAACGATATTTCCGCAGTTAGTTTAGAATATTATCTTTTTACGTTCAAAGAGTCGGCATAATAGCCGGGACTTTGAATATTGAGGACAATATTCAATTCTAAGTGTGGGGGGGGGGGGGGAATTCTAGCGAATTTTATCACAAAATACTTTCAAGTACCCCCATTTTGGCCCTAAAATTTCAAAAATTTTTCACTTTATTTCAAAATTTTTGTGGTAATCAGTCCGCCGTGTCTAAACGACAAAAGGATTGGCTAATCCAGGAGCAAACGGCTCTTGGTTAAGATATCTCAAATCCGTTGATGGCTTGCAATTTTCCCAAAATTGTATGGTAAATCAACTCGCCATATCCCATAAAGTGAATGAGTTGGCTAGCCCACAAGATTATGGCTTGTGGTAAAGGCAGTGGAAAAACCATAATTGGTAATCAGCTCACCAAGATGTTGACTATTCAATCAAGAGTTGGCTAGTCCAGAAGCAAACGGCTTTTGGTAAAGACAAATCAAATCCGTTGACAGCTGGTGGTTTGCTCAAAATCACATGGTTATCAGGTGGACCATAGTTCTTACTTGAATCGATACATCTGGCTACTCCAGAAGTGATGGCTTTTGGTAAAGATTTTCAAATCCATTAAGTTTTTCTCAAAAGATTGCTAGGGACTAGCAATGTTTTAGTGTGGGGGATTGATGAGTGTGTAAATACTTATCATTTTTATCGTATCTGAACTGCCAAAATATCCAAAAACACTCAGAAACGCATCAAAATACAGAAATTATCCCAAAACTGTGTTTTATATGTTTCAGATGCAAAATGTTTAAAAACAAATGAAAAACGAACAAAGTTTGCATAATTGGCAGTTTCAGTCCCTCAAGTTTCAAAAATTGACAAAACTAGTCCCTAGAAGTTTGAAATGAAAGAAAAGTCAACCCAAGTCCTTTGGAATTCAAAAATGTCAAAACAAGTCCTTGGGTGAAAAGTTTGAGAAAATTACATGTTTGGTCCCTGCAGTTTGAAATTTGGCAAAAATGGTCCCTGGGTTTAAAATATTGGAAATTTACAACTTTGGTCCTTTGGTTATTATTATATGGCAGGTTTATTCCTTGGTTACCACTTTGGAAAAGTTTCATTTCAGACCCTGGATTTTAAAATAATTACATAAATGGTCCTTGTGCTTAAATTTCATTCAAACCAAACGTACCCTAATATTACTACTCCCATCCAATCCGATAATAAATAAAAATCCCACACCCATTCCTTCCTTGGCCCAAGTCACAACCAGCCCAAACCCCATCCGTTTTTAATAATATTACCCTGCCCTTTGACCCCCTTTGACCTCCACCTCATCACCTCCCCACTCAAACCTGCAAACAGCCAAGTTTACCATCATCACCCCTAAACCTCTCACCCTCTGCAACACTCAATCTTTCCCCCCTCCTACACTCCAAACAAACACAAACCTCCAAAGTTGAACCCCTGGCATCAATTATCAACGAGAAAGAGCCAAAACATTTTGGCGCCAAAATCTTTAAACGGTCTAGATTGAAAATCTCTCATCCAAGGGTTCTAATTGAAGCTGGGAAAAGACAAGGGTTCCTCAAGAACCCTAATTTGGAAGCTATAAAAGAGGAAGGAAGCAGTGGAGTAGTTTGGTTAGAATTTTAGTTGTAATTTAGCTATTTTCAAGTTATTGTAATCTCAATTAAGACTTCAAGTTGTAATTCATTTTCTTTTTATTAATATAAGTTTCTCAGTTTATCAATTCACTTTCAATTTTTACTTCAATTTCAATTCAATTAGAAGATAATACAAAAAAAATATTAAATAAATAAAAAAAAAAGAGAGAAGAAATAAAGGAGATGCTGAGGAGCAGGTTTAGAACTCCATGGGGAGTATAGGAATGTGATAAGTGGTCCTTGGTTTCATGTCCTAGCTGGGATGCTCATTGTAAGCTCCTTGTTAAAATTTTAGCTTCCTGTTATATTAAAGCTTTGTGTTTGTTCATTTCTGAATGTTTTGATTTATTCAGTGTAGTTAAATCATAATATTGCTTAGTGTTGTTCAAATAGATAGCTAGGTTGCTTTGTGTGAAATTTCCCTTTTTCAACTGATAATCATAGTTTGGTAGTAATTTTTCTGTATCTGTACTTATTGTATTAGATTTGTGTTTAGATAGGTAATTTACATCATAATATATCCTTGTGTGACCTTGTCATATGTTAAAACATGCATTCTCTTTGAAAATTGACATAACAGTCACCATAAAGGGGTGTTTGGATCTACTAGTTCAACTGAGGTCTCATGTTTTTTTGTGGTTATGGTTGTGTAAACTTCATTCTTAAGTTAAAACTAGACTAGTTCAAGCTTTACATTGGTAGTTTATAGCTAAGAAGTCAAAATTCCATGTACACTCCTTTAACAGTTGATCTGAGATGGTTTTTGAGTTTCAATCCATCATTCCAAGTTTAGAAAGTGTTAAAATAAGTTAATCTAATCTCATTATAGGTCACATCAACATTTTCAATCAATAGATCTCAACTAAAACTCACCAAAGTCAACCTGTCATCAAATTGAGAAAAGTCAAAAGTTGTATAGCCTCAGTTTTTCCAAAACTTGGGTGATTTATTCTGAATTTTGTGATTCAAATTGGAAATTGAAAATTGTTGGGGTCAAACTTTACCACCTAAACTTAGGAAATCTGTTCTTGTTTCATTTTTAGGATTTTTTTTCTTAGCTTGTGCAAAAGCTAGAAGTGGGCTGCAGGGAGAGACACCTCCCCTGCACCACAGGTATTGACCCAACTTCTTGGGTTCATTCTAGCTTATTTAGTAGGCCCCACCTTCTATATTTTGGTCTTTTGGAAAGATGGTTAGGGTAGCTTGTTTAATCCATCATTAGTTTGCACTATTTAGCTTGTTTCCTTAGCTTATTTTTTCATCAAACTTCCCCCCCCCACTGCTTGTATCTGCTGGTGCACCTCAGTGTGCATTAAGCTTGTTAATCTTGGCCTTAGTTTGTTATTTGCTTGTTGAGCTGTGATCATTTGCTTGTTTGTGACCCCTGAAATTGTGCTTGGTTGTATTTGCTCCTTGTTTGAGCTTATAGTGCTTATTTAGCTTGCTTGCTTACTTCATAATCTAACTTTCTGCTTAATCCTTAACTATTGGTGTTTTCATGATTGAATAAGCTTGTAAGTCTTGTAATCTGAGCTTGGTTATCTGATTTAAGGTCCTTTTTTAGCTTGTGCACTGAATTTCGTGCTTACCTATGTTTTATATAAGTTTTTGAGCTCTTTGGGCTTGGCTACTTATTCATCAACCTAGGTGCCTCACTAGCCAACCTCACAAGCACCTAGATTCCTCACCACTTAAGCTCAGACTGAGTTTGTGGGCTCTTTGGATAGCCCCTCAGGTCTACTTTTTAGATTTACATTTTGTTAGGACCCTAAGTCACCCCTGTGGGTCCCACCAAGGGCTGCAATTAAGCCTTTGAGGCCTGTTTGGCTAGGTTGAGTTTGGAATTGCTTATTTGGTCAATTGGCTTATTCAGCTGAACTCACTTGTCATTTTAGCTCTTTCTAAGCACACTTCAATTGTTTGTAACTTAATCTCTGGCCTGAGTGATCTGTGTGGCTTATTGAAGCTTATTTAAGCAATAAGCTCACTGTTTGGCTTATTTGAGTGCACACTGCTTATTCCTGAGTCTTAGCAAAAGTACATTTACAAAAGTTGCATATTTTCAGTAGATAATCAGTTTTGTTAAAGAAAATTAAGAAAAAGACAAAAATTAAGAAAGTCATAGCTTCTATTTAAACCATTTTGGCTTATTTTCTGCTTATTTATACGCACTTTTCATTTTTAAATTTTTCTCAGGTTCCTTTTTATTTAAAATAATTTTAGGAATTTTTTCAGATTTTTCCTTGTTCATTTAGTATTTTTTATAATTTAATTTAGTTTAAATTAATTAAATAATTAGTTTTAATTAATAATTAATAATTAAAAAGTAAAAAAATTAGATTTTCTGTTTTAAAATTAGTTTTATAATATTTTAGATTTTTCTAAATTTAATTTTCATTTTCTAGTTAATTTTCATAACTAATTAATAATTAGTGTAATTTAGTTAATTAAAAAGTAATTAATTAATAGTAATTAATTAAATAGTGTAAAAATTATTTTTCTTTTTCTAAAAATTCTCTTATATCATTAGGATTGTAAAAATATAATTTTTATATTCGTAGGACTTTATTTGCTCACGTTTCACTTTTTATTTCGCGCGTTTGCGTTTATTTTAAATTCAAACACGCGTTTTAAGTTTAACTTACGTCTCTAGGTTATCTGATTATCAGTAATTGTTCCAATAGTGTTTCTAAGCTATTCTCAATCATAATCTCGTAGTTTAATCATAATAATCAAATTCCTGATCCTCCTGTTAAATCACCCGATCACTTTAAACGTTTTTTAATACAATTGCTTACCTAGCTGGGACATAACGACCCGGGAATACCCTGTACTCCTTGGTTAGTTGGTTTTAGACGTTTGACTTGGTTGACCATCACCTGTTCAACTTAGTTGACCGTTTAGGACCAATCAAAAACTCATTTGCTAATTTTGATCTCTGTATATTTTGAATCAGTAGAAATCAATCTTAGCCTCCTTTTAACTTCAGAAGAAACACATCTCCTCAACAACTTGCAATGGCATTCTGCAAAACAGACAAAACTAGCAAACAGACCAAGCAAACTTACAACACATTAGTTGGTTAGTGTTAAAAACTCAAAAATTATACAAATTGTACAAATTATACAAAGTTTACAATCACAATCCTCCCCTGAGGCATATGCCTCCCCTGAGGCTTATGCCTCCCCTTAAACTTTGCATTTAAGGGTTAAGCATACCAATATGGATCACCAAATATTGAAACCTTGGTCCATCAAATGCTTTGGTTAACAAATCTGCCACATTATCATCTGTGTGAATTTTTACCACTTTAATTAAATGTTTCTCATAAGCATCCCTGATAAAGTGGTACCTGATTTCAATATGTTTGGTTCTATTATGAAAAACTGGATTTTTAACAATGCAAATGGTACTTGGATTGTCAATGAAAATGGTAGTATTCATGAAATTATACCCATAATCCTACAATTGATTCTGAATCCATAGAACCTGTCCACAACAATTGGCGGCAGCAACATACTCTGCTTCAGTAGTAGAGGTAGCAACAATGGTCTGTTTCTTGCATTGCCAAGAAATCAGTCTTCTTCCAAGGAATTGGCAACCTCCAGTTGTGGATCTCCTATCCAAATTGGCACCAGCATAGTCACTGTCACTATAAGCTGCTAGCTGAAATGGAGATTCTCTTGGGTACCAAGGACCTAATTTGGGTTGGCCTTTCAGGTACGTAAAGATCTTTTTTACAGCATTCAAGTAAGAGGTAAGTGGAGTGACTTGGTGCCTAGAACAAGCACTCACAGCAAATGTTATATCAGGTCTAGAAGCAGTCAAATACATCAAAGAACCAATCATTGACCTGTATAAATGAACATTCACAGGAAGATCAGGGTCAAGATAATTCTTTGGTTTGGGAGCTTCATAGGGAGTAGTGGCAGTTCTGACATTCTCCATGTCAAATTTTGTCAACATATCTTTTACATACTTTTCCTGATGAATAAAAATACCATCAGGTTTCTGCTGAACCGCAGAAACCTGTAAACCCAAAAAGAAAGTGAGCTCCCCCATGGCACTCATTTGAAATTCTCCCTTCATCAAATCCTCAAACTCTCTACACCATGCTTCTTTGGTGGAACCAAATATAATGTCATCCACATAAACCTACACAAGAATGATATCCCTGGAATCTTTCTTTAGGAATAGAGTTTTGTCAATGGCACCTCTTCTGTAGCCATGCTTCAGCAGAAATGTGGAAAGTCTAGCATACCAAGCTCTGGGAGCCTGATGAAGTCAATAAAGAGCTTTGACAACCTTATACACATACTCAGGATGATCAGGGTCTTCAAATCCTTTGGGTTGAGTCACATAAACCTCCTCTTCAATCTCACCATACAAGAAAGCACCTTTGACATCCATCTGATAAACCATAAAGCCCATATATGATGCATAGGCCAAAAATATCCTAATTGCTTCAACTCTAGCCACTGGTGCAAAGACCTCATCATAGTCAATGCCTTCCTCTTACCTAAACCCTTGAGCCACTAATCTTGCTTTGTTTTTCACCACAATACCCCTTGCATCTCTTTTATTCTTCAAAATCCATTTTGTCCCAATGGCATATTTACCATCAGGGAGAGGAACCAATATCCAAATCTGCTGATTCTTAAATTGCAGCATCTCTTCTTGTATTGCTTCAAGCCAACTTGAATCAGCCAGTGCTTGAGGAACACTGGTTGGCTCTATCTGAGAAAGAAAGCATGCAAACAGACAATGTTTGAAGTCTGTGCGATTGTCCCTCTTTTGATTGTAGACATAAGAGATGAAAGCAACTTCACCATATTTAGTGTTTTTAACAGTGCTTCTGGTTCTAACAGGTGCTTGAGGATCTCCAATAATCTCTGATAGGGGATGAGCATTATTAATCCTCTTTGTTGCAGTAGGGTTGACATCAATTGTGGCATTAAGGTTGTTGACAGTAGGCCCAAACTCAGTATCATAAGAAGCTGAGTGAAACAGACCAGGCTTGGGCTGATAATTGCCAAGATCAGAAGGACTTGGAAATCTTGTAAAGGGCTTCTCAAAGTCTGTAGAAGCTTCAGTAGAAATGGGAGATTGTGCAGCAGGAGTATCAGCAGCTTTGAGCTCATCAGTGGGAATAGGAGTGCCTTCAGTAGAACTGTCAGCAGCATCCTTGTTTCCACTGACTGCTTGTGCTGATTGTAGAAGGATGGCATCAGTCTCTTGTGCAACCTTTTCACTGAGTCCCTGAGCTTCCTGAGTAGCAGCATGTTCTTGCTTCTTAAGTCTAGCAAGATCCTCTGCATAATGTGACTCATCATCTTGTTCAGCAGCAGAATGATTTCTTACAAAATGGTTAGGTGGAAAAGAAGGTACAACAATGGTTTGTTCATCTTTCTCAGAGTCACTTTCTGAGTCATCATCCATGGAACCTGCAGGGTTAGTAATTGGATCTTTGGTACCTGCATTTGGATTAGAAACATGTCTTGTGTATCCCAAATAATCAGTTAAATAATCTAGGTCAAAATACCAAGAATGGCCTTGTCCCTGAGTATTAGGCTGATCTTCAAGAAATCTTAGGTTAAGGGTCTCCTCTATCCTTTTGGCATTCAAATTATAAACCCTATAGGCCTTGCTATGAGCTGAATAACCCACAATGTATCCCTCATCAGCTTTCCCATCAAACTTACCCAGTAAAACAGCAGTATTCAAAATGGTCACTTTGCAACCAAAAGGCTTAAGGTAATGAATGTCTGGAACTTTCCCAGTGAGAAGTTCATAAGGTGTCTTGACATGATGTCTAGTGATGGATACCCTGCTCAAGATATAGCAAGCAGTATTTACAGCTTCAGTCCAAAACATAGTGGGTAATTTAGAGTCTGCAAGCATGGATCTTGCTGCCTCAATTAAGGTCCTATTTTTCCTTTCAGCAACCCCATTTTGTTGTGGGGTTCTTGGAGTACTATAGTCCCTTCTAATCCCCTTAGACTTACATAATTCTATGAAAACAACATTTTTGAATTCTGTCCCATTGTCACACCTAATGCCTTTAACCTTTTTATTTAGCTGGTTTTCAATTAAAGTGATGAATTCTTTCAAAATAGGAGTTGTTTCATCTTTAGTTTTCAAGAAGAATACCCAGCAAAACCTGCTAAAATCATCAGTGATAACCAGGCAAAAGTACTTATGATCAATACTTCTGATAGGAGTTGGACCAAAGAGATCCATGTGCAGCAACTGAAGAGGTTCTGAGATGGTGCTCATAGCTGTTATGGCTTTGTAAGAGGCTCTGTGTTGCTTTCCCTTGTTGCAAGCAATACAATTGTGTTTATTGGTGAAGAGTTTTGAAGGAAGGCCCTGAACAAGACCAAGTTTAGACAACTTGTTGATAGTCTTGTAGTTGACATGAGCCATTCTCCTGTGCCACTTTGTAGATTCATCCTGGGAAGCTTTGGCCACCAAACATGTTAGATCTCCTTCAGGTTTAACATCATTCAGATTGAATGTGTACAAGTTAAAGGTTCTAGGAACTCTCAGCAAAACAGTTGTATCTTCTGGAAGTTTGAAGTCCTTGGAAAGCACAAGACATTCATCCTCAAAGAAGAAAACCTTATTCTTAGTGTCACAAATTTGTGATACAGAGAACAGATTAAAGTACTCAAGTTCCTTCACATAATAAACATTTTCAAAATCTAACAGAGGTGTTTTAATAGTTCCTTTCCTAGTAATTTTGCCATCTCCACCACCAAAAGTTGCACTGCCTCCTCCTTCTATAGGCACAAAGTCATGCATCTTATCCTTGTTCCCTGACATACTTCTGGAACAACCACTATCAACTATACCTACTCGGTACTTTTCAAAGGATGATCCTACAACAACAAAAATATACAAAAGTTAGTACACATTGGAGACTCAAGTCATTGCTGACTTGAGCCTGCCTTGTGGATCATTAGTGGTAGGCCATGTAGATGTTTTAGATCCACCATTGTTCTTTGTTAGGTCACCATTTAGTAAACACAAGTATGATATAAGAAGAAATAAGATGAGAAATGAGATTGGTTGATTATGAGACAATATGAAAGGTAAAAGTGCAAGAGTTTCCTTAATGTAATCAAATAACCAACTAGTGAAATGTAAACATAAGCTCACTATTTATAAGGGAGGAGTTAGGGCAACACTCCCTTCCTCCCTTATCTCTTCATACGTGGGCTTTAAGGCCTTTTGGGCCTTTTACATGTTGCCCATTAACTAAACAATAATGATAAGTATAACTAAAGCAACCTATGACAAAATGTAATGACCGAGACTTGACTAAATACTAAAAGTATGATCCCAACAATCTCCCCCTAAGGGTCGGTCATCACGGTTGCTTGACGTCTTCATCTTCGTCGTTGACTTGTGACATGTAAACTCTAGACGTCTTCAAAAATGAGTGAATGATAGTGAAAGTGCTTTGCTCTTTGTCTTTGTTCTTTGGTGATGATGCAGTGATTAGGTTATGAAGTTGTCTGCCGTTCGTCACTCCTGCGTCTGTGGTGGTTATCTGCCATTCCAACATACCCATACATCTTTAGACTTTAGTCTTTATCGTACAAGAAGTTCCTTTTCATGCTTTGAGATCTTTGTCATTATTCTTTGTAGATTCTTCTTATTGGTGTAGAATCTTTCTTTGAACTTTGTGTTGTTGAGATCTTTGTGGGGGAGCTTTCTTTGACTTCAAGATGTATGTATGAGCATGTTGGAATCTACCATCATGGAAATGAGGTACCTGCGAGCAAACAGTTAGTAATAAAACAACCGGTACTTACGGATAAGGAATTAGAGCTCATCAACAGCATAGTGTGAAGACTCCTTCTAATCCTTATCCAGGCCGTTCCCATATCAGATACTCCCGAAGGAGCTTACGAGACCTACTAAGTAGCTCAATGACTGGGTGAGTCGCTGGGGATCACTCCACGACTGTAGACCTAGATGGAACCACCGCAAACACTAAGCGTAACCCTTGTGGGGTTACCGAAGTGACCTGCTGTCAGGGCTGTTTAATGTTGACCCTGGCAGGATTTCCGTTCAATGATTGAGAAATACTTACGTAATCCTCTCATAAACGTTCTCGGCAGATTGCTAAGATCTGCGAAGGACTCGTTAGTTTACAACTGATGCCCATTGATGTAGAACACCAGCTGTAGAAAGACTATGTGTTCCTAAGAGATCTTTGATGTATCTCGAGGCTCTAGACTCTATAAGTGCACACCTAGGTTTCCTATGCGGAGACTGGGGAGGTGTCTCCTGCTTCAATATCAACCGTCTCTAAGAGATAGGTCAATAGGTTACGCAGGTTCCCCGTGAGAATGAAACAAGTTCTTTTAAGAGAACTTGAGTGGTTAAGAAGGTTTAGTGCATTGCGTCACTGGGTCCATGACGTCTTAATCTTCAATACCGGTGTTGTCTTTTGCAACTGCCAGTAGCATACGTATTGAACCCGGTGTCTGCCCTAAGGTTGAACATATGGAGGGCTATTTCTTTTCACCCTTTTCTTTTGCTTTTCTTTTTAATTCTTCAACTCCTTCTTTCCCTTTTATTTATTTCTCCTTTTTTCGTATCATACCTAAGGACTTCTAATTCTAACTATGGGAGATGTCCTTGGGTAGATCCCTCCGGCTCTGGCGGATCATAGGACGGGTATTCCTATCTTAAACACCTTATAACTCCGACAGTAGCCAAGAAACCTTTGATTGAAAAAATCTCTCAAAGTGTTAGTAATAATCAAATATTTTGGTTAACACTTTGAGAGTTTTGTGTACACTTTTGAAGGGCTCCCCCTGCACATGTGCTCATAAGTGTTTAATAAATTTGCACATGCGGGAGGAGCAAGCACTATTGAATTGATCAACTTTCCGTGAACAAGACCGATTCGAGACACGCTTACATCACTAGTTAGACTAGCTTGAAGTTATTACCCGGCCTGATCAAGTTCACAGAAAGCTTCTCGAGACGGTACATTTCTACTAAGACATATCCTTTTCGAGACACGCTTACGTGGTTAGTTAAAGAGATGCATTGTCAGCTTTTAGGTGACAACTAGCTCTAGTAACTAACTTGATGTTATTACCCGTCGAGGCTATGTCCTTTCGATATTACTAACTTGTATTATCTCGTCAATTCCAGGGTCAATACTAAGTCTAGCTCGCACATGATACACCTTGAAGCTTTGACTTCGTATATTTTAATCATTTTTTTTTTCATTTTCTCCCCCTCAAAAATAGCATATAAAATGGTGTTTTTGACAAACATTTAGATTAAAATATGCCTTTTGAGTCTTTCGGGGAGATTCATCAAGAACTTTTGATTTAGAGCAAAGTATTTTGTTTTGACAAGTGCTCCCCCTCAACAAGTGATTAGGTCTTATTGAGGTGAAATACTTGTCCTTTTGAGCAGAATTATGAAAAAATCATAAATGTTTGATTAATTCTACTCAAAAGTAAGAAGCCTTCGCTCCTTATATTTAGGATTGAGGCACTGATGCGTACCTCAGGGTCCTTTCTTTACAAGATCGGGTTGTGCACTGTAATGCGTACACAAGCCATTATGAAGTATTAGTATGACAAATCAAATGAAATTCTTACAAAATCTACCATTCAGGCCTCTGAAATGTCAACACCGGGAATTTCTGTCTGCCTCCCACATAGCTCTCCAACCTACGAAACTGATCCCGGCGTCTTAATCGGTTCTCGATCCTTGATATGAATCTGCGGGCATCCCTAACTTCTGTCGAAGTCCACCGTTTCGATTTACCCAAAGCAATGTCATCTACTCTGCTTTTGATGCCGTCTCTGACGAACTTTAACGTTTCATCACAGAACTTCTGAACTTCGGTGTAAGCCATAAAGCAGTTTCGACCATTAATGCTGCGGTAGGTGAATCCGAAAGGATGTTTGATCAGGGTGTACTGAGGCAGATGTTGAAGGTTGGGAATATCGAACATGTTGGGTTTGGTAAGATTGAGCTTCTTCTGGTAACTTTCCACTCCTAACTGAAGATCTTCGACACGTTCTCTGATTACGAGTTGCCTAATATAAATGAGAAGTGCTTGGATGAAGGCAAGTTGTATGTCTTTCGGTAAACCACAGAGCTTTCCTTGTACTTTGAGTAGATACAGATCTTCGATGTCATTGAGACGTAGGCGTGGAAAGTCTGACTCAGAAATGTCGTACTCCTTTTCATCAAGTCTTTTCAATGTGATTTTGCTGAGGAAGGGGTACCCAAAGAAAGTGACAGTCGAGATGAATTGAATGGAGACTATCTTCAAATCACTTTCTACTTCGCCCATCGTCTGATTAAGTCTGCTGCTTCGATAGTATTGTGCCCGGTTTGCTGGCCAGTGATGAATGCCGTAGAGTGCGTTCCGGTCATATTCAACAATTTTGTCAACGAATAATGCTGTGGCTTCTTCTTCGATGGCTTTGTTGAGATATCGAGCAGCAGGGAGAAAGGCAAGTGAGGTAACGTACTTCTTCTCAATTGCACTACCGAGTGTAAGAAATTCTAAATCTGTGTTGAAGAAGGCCATGTACGGGATCTTTGGTTCATCAGGCCTCCCAATCATTGGTAGTGGTTTAGACCAGTCGGTGATGAAAGGTGCAGACTTCTTTGTGACTGGGTCGACAAAAGATTCAGGATTAATCCAGTCAATATCGCTTGACATGGCTCGAGCGATATTTTCCAGATGATACTCAAGCTCGATGGAGTTTGCAGACCGATCTCTGAGAAGATTGAATGCTTTATTCTTAATTCTGCGCAGCTCTTTCTTGTTCATCTTTTTCATCTTGAACTTGTGCTGAAGTAGTTGAGCATATTCCACTGTTCGACCATCTTGAGGTACTTGATTGTCGTCCAGTGGTGGTTGGGAATTAATCATCTTCTCGAACCAGGAATACTCGGCAGTCTCATCGTTATCGAGCCATTTAAGGACGGTTTTGGTTTTCTTGGGTTCCTTTTCTTTAGATGAGGTGTCCGGTCTGGGTTGATGATGTTTTCCTTTCCTTTCTTTCTTCTTCTTCTTGGTTGATGGTTCTGGGACTTCATCAGGCTGAGGAATGTCGTCACCACCGGTGTATACAAAGTGATCATGTTCTTTGGGGGCAGACCCTGATGCCTTCGGTTGGTGTGTGGAGGTTGTAGTTGTAGTAGGGGGAATGACCGGTGTTCGAGATGAGGGTCCTTCGGCTTGTTTTTGTTTCTTAGCCTGTGAATTGGGATCCCTGTCTTCATCATCTCTTTGACGCTTCAGCTTTTCTGCCTCTGTGCTGCATGTTTCTTTGGTCATCTTTTCTTTGAGTGCTTCCAGTACTTTAGTTTCTTCTGGAGTCAAGGTGAACTTATTGGCCAGCTTCTCTAAGAGTTGAGCTTCCAGATCATCCAGAGAAAGTCCTGGTAGAGGAGCAGTGGACTTGTCGGCTCGAAGAGTAAAGGTTGTAGATCGGATGACTTTCTTCACTGCTTGCTCAGCGAACTTGGTGAGTTCGTCTCTCATCGGTGCCAGCAGGTCTTTCAGCTCAGCCACTAAGTGTTGTGACATGTATTCCTGTGCTTGAGCTGCTAGGGCGGCTTCCAGGTTCTCTGTAACGTCTTTAGCTAGAAAAATGTCAACTTTATCTTGTAGCTCTTTGACGTTCTCGTTCAGCTTAGAAAGCTCAGCAACCTGGGATGCAAGCGTAGCAACCTGATCTTCAAGCTTACTTCTCTTCTTCTCATGCACTCTCTTAAAAGCAGACTTGAGTAGTTTGGATGCAGCAGAGGCTTTGGAGCTTGGTTTCTTAATTGATTTGTCTTGTGTAGATTCAGATGCAGGAGGAGATGACTGTGTAGATTCAATAATGGTGGTAGAGTCTTTGTCATCACCTTTCTTAGTTTCGGGTTGTGCAGCTTCTTTCACTCTTTGTACTGCTGCCAGTTTTTCTTCTTCAGCTTATAGCCTTTGCTCTTCAGCAACCCTGGCTTCTTCTTGTAACTTAGCTTCAGCCAGTTTGGCTGCTTCATCAGCTTTCCTTTGTTCCTCTGCAAGACTGGCAGCCTCAGCTTTAAGCCTGAGTTCCTCAGCTAGCCTGGCTTCTTCTGCTTTCTTTAATTGTTCTTCAGCTAGCTTAGCTGCTTCTTCAGCTTTTCGGCTCTCTTCCATTCTGATAGTCTCTTCCAGTTTGGTCTGAGCTATCTCTTCCAGTCTGGCCTCTTCAGCTTCTTGTTTTCTTTTTAGTTCTTCTTCCTGAGCCCTTTCTCTGCTCTCCATTTCTTCCACAGACATAAGCCTAGGAGCATCAGTTTCCATAGGATCTCCTTCTTCATCCTCTCCCATAGTCATGTCGAAGTCGGTGGGAGATACTGAGGGATTGTCATAAGTCACCATCTCAGTATGGATTCCAGTTGTAGACTCAGGAATGCTGTTGGAAGTGCCAGCCTCGGTGGTGGTTTGGGTGAACTCTGGAGGTGGTGGTTGATTGGTATTGAAGTCATCGATTCTGCTGTGAAGGAGACCAAGGTTGAGTGCCCTCTCATTCTCTTCCTCTACTGACAGGCCTTCAGACTCTTGTTCAACAGTAGCTGGTTCCTTCATCTTTTTCCTTCTAAACCTTTCTTCCTCCAGTAATGTCTGAGCTTTGGTGAAAGGTCTTTGATTGAGATGTGGTGGGTAAACAGCATTATCGGCAAACTCATCAATGTTAGTTGCCCAATCTTCGAATGTCAAATCCTTATCGTCAATTTCATCAATATTGACTTTCTTGGTGATATTGGCATAGGCTTCACTGTAGATTGAACCTTCGTCGGATTCGGTTTGTTCAGAGTCAGCAGGTTTTGGAGAAGGTTGTGATGAGGGAAACCATTCAGGTTCGGGAATAGTAGCGGGCTGTTTGGTAGGAATTCTTCTCTTTGGAGTACCCTTCTTCTTCTTAGACTGAGTGGAACTGCCGGAGCTCCCAGTCTTACTATCTTTCTTACCCTTCTTATGCATGGAGGAGGGTAGAACTTCTTCGTCCAGAAATCCAACTTTATCAGCTTCAAGAGCTTGAATGTAGTACTTGTAGTTATTGGATTCTTGAACCTTCTTAGTCAGAAGACAATCAGGAAGTTTCTTTCCTTGTTTCCTTGTACTAGTATCCATTCTCTTGATGACCTTAAGTGTGTCCTCATTCTTGTATGTGTGCTGAAACTCATCATTCAGTCTTTGAGGTATGTCATCATATTCATGGAGGAAGCTTCCAATGAGAAGTTTGGTGAAACGGACGAATGGAATATTGGTCGTCTTGTGTTGTATGTGCCACACAATGTCTTCCCAGATTATGCTGGCAAAATCAACCTTCTTGACATTAGCTATAGCCCAGAACAACTTGAGATGTTGGAGCTTAGGGTGTTCATGGCCTGTGTCTCTGCCAGATAGAGATTTGGCAATTATGATGTAGAGAGTTCTCCAAGGTTGTGGAAGAAATCTTATATTGACCTTAGAGTGCCTAGTTACGACCCCTTCAGACTCATCATACCCAATATCTCTCAGCCATTCTATCAATTCTTCTTCACTGGGAACTTGGTCATATTCTTCATTAGGATCAAGTTCGGGAAGCCCAAGAGCACTACGGAGAAGATCCTTGTCGACCGTGACTTGTCTCATGTGAAGCATACAAGTAAAGGATTCTTCAAGGAGGTCCAAGTGGATTGTGTGCCAAAACTGATGTATGTAGAAGCATGCCACTGCAGCAGATTTGGTGAGTAGAACTTTGCACGGGTGATTGATAAGAGCATCTACAGCAACAAGGCAAGAAGACTCATTGCATGTAAGTTTGTTGAAGTTGACTCTCAGATTGTTCCTTCCTATTTTTCTGGAGTAGTTCTCAGGAAAGGTGTCTTCCCATGCACGTAAGGGTTCAGGCACTGGTATGTGAGGAATATCGTTGTGTTCTGCCATCTGAATAGATCATAAATACACACAAACATGGCAATGGTTGACTAGGTTAGCAAACACATTCAATTATGAAGTTCATATCCAGAATTGCATATCATACATTGATCAGTGGGAGTTTGTGCGTGTGAAAAAACTTTTGATATTTGACAAACTTGAGTTATTATACTTGTTAGAAATATAAAACAATTCAATTCCAACAAAAGTTTATCATTTACAACAAGTTACACATTGGAAATTTCCAACACTTAGAAAAATTTGGATTTTTGACAAGTTTACGCGTAGGTAGTTGTTTTACGCGTAACCTGACTTAGGCGTAAGTATGGAACTAATGCGTAAGTGCAAAATCTACGCGTAAGATAGAATTTTACGCGTAAAAGAGAAACTTACGCATAAGATCAATTCTATGCGTAGGATAAGTCTTATGCGTAGAAATTGAAGTTACGCGTAGGATTACTCTTAAGCGTAAATTGTAACTTATGCGTAGGTAATGACTTACGCGTAAGTTCTAGACTTATGCGTAAGATCAGAACTTATGCGTAAGAACAAGTTTTATGCGTAAACTGTGTCTTATCCAAGACACAATTTGTCCACGTGTCGAATCTTACGCGTAAGATTCAATCTTACGCGTAGGATGAACTTTTAACGCGTATAGTCGTCATTTTCAGAAATTCACCTTTTGAGATTTGAGTTATGAGTTTCCTGAAAGTGCACAAACATTACCACTGATCAATCATCACTCTAACACACTTATAACATACATTTTAACGCGTAAACATGCTCAATACAACTTAACGCGTAGTCATGCAAGAACACATAATCACAATCTCATAAAACATGTTTCTGGGTAAGATTGAGCATGGGGCAAATGGTTCTTACAACCTAAGGATCATATGGACCAAGTTACAACAAGTTTCATCCACACAATCATAAGATTGAATCTGCTATTGACCTACGAACCCTAATCCTTAGATTAAAGAGCAAATCATGATAAAGATCAAATTAAATCATATTAGAATGATCCTAGACATGCACAAACACTAACCCCATCACGAATTGCAATCCTATTGTACAAACATGATAACCCCCAATTCATACGCATGAACCCTAATTACCAAATCCCACAATTGATGATTCTGGGTAAGATTAGTGTTAACTAACATGTTTAATAACATCAAATGAACAAATCCCATCACCCAAGGCAATCAAATCAACACTTAATTCTGGGTTTGATTTTACGCATAACTCACAAACACAATTGCATCGATTGTGTAAGATTTAGCCGTTGGATTGGAATAAAATTAAAAACCTTAGTATAAAAACATGATCAAAACGCATTATCACTTACAGATTCAAGATTGGTAGATTAGATCAAGAGAATGAATGTGAGGCGTTCGATTTGGTTGGTGAAAGAGTAAATGTTTTGCAGAAAAATTAAATGTGAGCAGTCAAAGGTGGTTTTGACTGTGGTTAATTCTAGTTTCAAAAAATGACAGTTTTAGTCCCTTAACCCTAACAAACATTCATTTTAAATGCTAACATACTTATTCACATGTAACATTAGTTAGTCAACACCAAGATATGAAAAGAACAACTTGTCGTACTCCCCCTCGACCTTAGAACTTGGTAAAATTAAATTGATTTTGATCAAGGAGAGTAACCCGAAATCCTATTGAATCAACACTTAAAATTTTATTTATTTATTGAAAAATTTTAAATGTATTTGGTAAAATGCAAGTATAAAAGATAAAATATTTTAAAATTGTTACTTTTTCTCCCCCTCAACACTAATTTTAAATGATTTAAGACGTTTTTAGAAAAAATAGTGTTGAAAGAGTTTACACTTGCATTTTTTTTTTTTTTTTTTTTTTTTTTTTTTTTTTTTAAGGTAAAAGAACAAAAATATTTTTGAGTTTTTCATTGGTTTTATATTTTTATATTTTGTTTTTGAAAAAATATTTACAAAGATAGTTTTGATGTTTGACAATCAATTGTGTTTTAAAAACTTTTCCAGATCCTCTGGAGTCAAACATCGCATACCAATTTGGTGAACTAAACTAGCAAACCTGGATGGTGCCAAGGATTTGGTAAGTAAGTCCGCCAATTGGTACTCAGTTCCAACAAAATAAAGCTCAACTGTACCCTTTTCCACATGCTCTTTGATGAAGTGATATCTGAGATCAATGTGTTTGGATTTGCAATGATGGACAGTGTTGCAGGAGATAGCAATTGCACTCTTTGAATCACAGTAGATGGGAATCTTGTTGAATAGGTAGCCATAGTCCTTAAGTTGTGATCGCATCCAGATGACTTGAGCACAACAAGCAGACATGGCTACGTATTCAGATTCTGTTGATGACAGTGAAGTGCAGTCCTGCTTCTTAGATTGCCATGATACAAGTTTGTCTCCAAGAAATTGTAATCCACCAGATGTACTTTTGCGTGTGTCTAAGCATCCTGCATGGTCAGCATCTGAAAACGCAATTAGTTCAAAGCCAGAATCCTTCGGATACCAGATTCCCAAATTAATGGTTCCCTTTATGTATCGAAGGATTCTTTTGACCTCACTGAGGTGTTTTTCAGTTGGTCTTGACTGATAGCGGGAGCACATGAAGACAGCAAAAACTATATCAGGTCTACTAGCTGTGAGATACATGAGGGACCCAATCATACTTCGGTATTTGGTAGGGTCAACTGGAGTCCCATGTAAATCAGCATCTAGTTTAGTGGTATAGCCCATTGGTGTATTATAGGTATCACAAGACATCATTCCATATTTCTTTAAAATTTCAAGAGCATATTTTGATTGATTTACAAAAATTCCACGGGGTGATTGATGAACTTGTAGTCCTAAAAAGAACGAAAGTTCACCCATCATGGACATTTCAAA
Organism: Artemisia argyi; assembly: GCA_030686995.1. Lineage (NCBI taxonomy): Eukaryota > Viridiplantae > Streptophyta > Magnoliopsida > Asterales > Asteraceae > Artemisia > Artemisia argyi. The sequence continues at coordinate 137,895,238 of CM060699.1, forward strand.
ATTATCTTTCATTAATTTTGCAAAATCATTAGAGTAACTTCTTTTTGTTGAGGCAAAAATGATGTCATCGACATATATTTGAACAACAAGTAAGTCCTCCCCGTAGGTTTTAGTAAACAGTGTGGGATCCACCGATCCTTTAGAAAATTTATTGGCCAGTAAGAAAGTGGACAGTTTATCATACCACGCCCGTGGGGCCTGCTTGAGTCCGTAGAGAGCCTTTTTGAGTCGGTAGACGTGATTAGGACGCTCAGGATCTACAAAGCCTTCAGGTTGGCTGACATAAACTTCTTCACGGAGATCTCCATTCAGAAATGCTGTTTTCACATCCATTTGGAAAACCACCATATTTCTATGTGCAGCATAAGCCAAAAAGATCCGAACAGCTTCATGTCGTGCCACTGGAGCAAAAGATTCAGCAAAGTCTAGACCTTCAAGTTGAGAGTATCCTTTAGCTACCAGACGTGATTTGTTGCGGATGACTGTCCCTTCTGCATCAAGCTTATTCTTCCAGATCCATTTTAACCCGATGACAAAGACTCCGTCAGGTCTTTCAACTAATTCCCAGACTTCCAATCTTATGAATTGCTGAAATTCCTCTTGCATAGATTCAATCCAGTTGTCATAAGTCATTGCATCTTTAATGTTCTTGGGTTCTTCATGACAAACTGTGAGTGCATAGATGCAAGTTTCTCCATCGGTGTGAAGTCGTTGTCTTGTCATAACAGGTGCATCTGGATGGCCAATAATATGAACTAGTGGATGGTCACGGGTCCATTTGTGTGTAGACGGATGTAGTTGATACGTATCTCGCATGTTGGCAGGATCCAAGTTGCGTGTTGATGACTCAGCTATATCAGGAACTGTAATAGCTGGTGCAAACGGATTAAAGAACGCATCAGGATCATGCGCTGCGGATTGTGGAACTGATAGTTGTTGTGGATCTTCAGCTGAAAGGCGGGAAGTAGAACCAGTTTGTTCTGCTGTAGATGGTGATACAACTGGAGGACCGTCTCTCTCAACACTTGTAGTAGTTTGTTGAGGTGAGTCTGGTACTTGAATGTGATCAGGTTGAGCAGCGGAATTTGGTGAGGCCTCAGTAGGACGGTATTCAATTGTGTCATCAAATAGTGGAGCAAACAAGGTTTCTAATTCTTTGCGGTTAAGTGGCAAAGGTTCAGCTGAAGATGCCGGAGAGTTGAGATGGTTAAATTCGGGTCCTAAGCTGTGTTGCTCAGAAGCCATTTGGGTGAGTTCATCAAAATTAGCGTGAATGGTTTCTTGAATTTCTCGAGTACGACGATTCCAAATTCGAAAACCTTTAGAATTTTCACAATATCCAACGAACACTCCGATGTCAGCCTTTGCTTTAAGTTTACCTAAATCATCACGATCATTTTTCGGATAACAGAGTGCTCCAAAAACATGAAAGTAATCGATGTTTGGTTTCCTTTTGTGAACAATTTGATATGGTGTTTTGCGATGACGTTTTGTGATCATACAACGGTTTTGAGTGTAACATGCAGTTGAAACAGCTTCTGCCAACAAGTAATCTGGTAATTGAGCATTAATCAACATAGTTCTAGCAGCTTCCACTAACGTCCTGTTGCGTCTTTCAACAACTCCATTCTGTTCTGGGCTTCTAGGAATAGATGTTTGATGTTCAATTCCCACTTTCTCATAATAAGACCTAAGTGTCTGATTCTTGAATTCAGTTCCATTGTCAGTTCTGACAATTCTGACCGTGTTGCGTAACTGAACTTGAATTTTAGTGAGAAAGGTGATGATCATTGAAGGAGCCTGATCTTTACTTCGTAGAAAATAAACCCAAGTCCATCTGGAATAATCATCCACAATTACAAGAATGTAGCGTTTACCGTTGATACTTTGAACACGCATCGGTCCACACAAATCCATATGAAGCAGTTGCAGAACATGATTCGTACTGTGTTCGGGTTTAGAAGGGAAATGAGCACGAGTACTTTTTCCTTGTTCACAGGCTGAACATAAGTGATCTTTGGTAAAACGGAATCTTGGAAATCCATCAACAAGCTTATAACGAGCAAGGTCCGTCATGGTTTTGAAATTCAAGTCCGAAAGACGTTTGTGCCATAACCAAGATTTAGTTGACTCTGCTTTGGAGAGAAGACATATCGGAGATGTTGCAATCATATCAGACATTGATATAGTGTAAAGATTGGAGTCACGTGAGCCAGACATAAGATCGTTTCCTTGTAAGTCACGAACAAAGCAAGTTTTCTCACGATATCCCATGATTAAAGCGTAATGATCATTCCCGAATCTGACAGTACCAATGAACTTTGAGACAAAGTTTTTCAACAGTTTGAGATTGCCTGTCATATGTCGGGTGCATCCGCTATCAACAATCCATAGAATGATCTGTACCACCTGCATCACAAGAAGAGGACACAGATGGAACAGAAGTAAGGGTGGAACCCAAAGACAGTGCGGGTTCCTGTTGGTTAGAAACACATTTATTCAATAATTTAGGAATCCATTTGAAGTCTGGTTTGTGTTGTAACCAACGTTGCCAATTCCAACTAGTATTAGCTTTCTTAATGTTAAATGCACTAGTTGTGGGTTCATTCCTAGATTTGTTCTTGGCACCTATGGGGGTAACTTCAGCTTCATTAGAAACCGTAGAATACGGCTTTCCTAAGTTAGACTTAGAGGCAATAGTGGGCCTAGAAGGAATGCGTGTTCCACGTTTCTTATGACGATTTAGAAGAGAATTAGCTAAACATTTTGTATGATCACCAGATGATACGCTTTTACGACAAAACACACAAGATGCATTAATATTCAAAACATTCAAAGGTTCATCATTCGTTACATTTAGATTTTGATTACAATTTGCCAGATTAGAATCTAAATCAGATGCAACATGAGTTTTATTCAAATTCCTAAGTTGGTCTTCTACTTCTTGAGCTTCTAGGTGTCCTCTCTTACGTTGCAAGATCCTATTCTTCCTTTTACTTTTCCGCTTGGGTCTGCTAACGCTAGTAGTGGAGACTAGTCCTGTAGAAGTGGAGGTATCAACGTTAGTATTATGAACAACCTTTCCTTTTACCGTTTTGTCTAATTTATACATTCCTGGTGCTATCACCGTGGTGTCAACCATCTTTCCTTTCTGAAGTAGCTTAACTTTCTCTTTTAAATCGATGATGATGTGATTTTTATCCTGAATTTCAGACTCGAGTAAACCATTGCAATATTTGATGTCATCGCGGTTTTGTTGCCATTCGGTGTTTTCAATTTTTAAGTCCGCAATTTCTTTTTCATATTTGAGACACAAACGTTTGAAAGACTCAATGTTTTTGCAAAGCTGACAAGAGTTAGAAACATTTTGACTTTGAAGTTTCAATTCCTTACTAAGACTCTGAGCTTGACACCAATCAAGCTTTTGTTTGAGTTGAAAAATTTCTTGAGAAAACTGTTTTGTCACATCATCATTCTTTTTCCTCAACTTATCATTTTCCTGTTTGAGTGTCTCAATTTCCTCATTCAACAAATTATTATCAACACAAAGATCATCCATAAGCATAGAAGTACCAGATTTATAGAGATCATTCATGATAACCGACAAAATATCAGCACAGAGAACTTGTTCCAAGAGTCGATCAGCATCATTTTTGAAAACTTTAGTTTGTAGCTTTTGGACTAAAATCTCATTTTCAGCAGTATCAAAAACGTTTATCATATTTTTGACCTCCTTTTGAAGTTCCTGATCCCAACGTGTAGCACATAGACGGAGGTGTTGAACAATTGGTTTCATTTGTTTTTGAAAAATATCTCTCTTTTCTCGCTCGTAAGCGGATTGAAAAGTTTCAATTTTTATTTCAGAATTGCGTTCAATTGTTTCTTCCAAAATATCGATGTCGTCCATAAAGGTTTTGAAATAATTTAAGACACGACATCTTGGTAAACGTGTTAGTTCACCGGATGATGGTAAAGGACCATTTATTTGTGCTACAGGTGGGACAGGAGCTGCATTGTGAGATGAAACATATGACTCTTCGATAAACCATGATTTCTCAGGTAATTCCTTTTGAGTGACAAAAGATTTTGAAAGTGGAGGAGCTTTTGAATAGTCATATGGTGTCCAATATTGAACATTGCTCATTTTTGACCGACTCTCGTCTTCAAGTTCTTCTTCTTCCTCAGTATCAAAAACAACAGCACGCACAACCGTATTATCCATTAAATAATCCATAATGTAAATTTTTGGAATATCTTTGAATGCCGTGTGAAGAAACATTGAATTGTAATCACCAAGTGCAAATCGTTTATCGGGTCTCGGTTTTAAAGTAAATTACTGAATTGTGGTGACAGAGTTCCCGTGTTTGTAAACAATGTGACGAAATTCTTTGAGTTGTTTTTCAAGATCAACAATATCACCGAGTAAGTCATCGATGTATTTTCTTTTTCGTATTTTATGTTCACAAAAATCTTTTTGACAACTTGACAATTCTGTTTCTGTTTTTGAAAGTTCTGTTTGAAGACGTTCAACTTGCATTTTCAATTCACACTTTTCACTTTCAAGTTTCGAAATGAACTTTCCGTTTGATTCAATTAAATCTTGCATTTTGCGTTGAAGATCTTGTTCTTTATTGTAAGATTCTTGAAAAGCATTTTCAAAACTTTTTGCATTTTTAATCTTTTCGTCCTGATTTGAAAGTTGAATTTTATAACATTCAATATCTCTTGCAAGTGACGCATTTTGCTCTTTTAAAACTTTATTTATTTCGTTGCATTTTATAATCTGCAATTGCTGAGCATCCAGTTGTTTAGATAACAATATTAGGTCAGGGTCTGGATCAAATGATGGTTCATGTTGTTCTAAATTATCATGTTCATTATTCTCAAGAGGATCATCAAATGAAACAACTGTGTCATCATCGAATATGACAACTGTGCTTATTTGTTCATCTTTTTGAGATGATGAAGATGATTTAGATGGAACAACTTGCGCCATATCTGATTCATAAGCAGAAGGTGAGACTATTTCATTAATAAAGCATTCATTGAGGTCATGTACCTGAGACAAGCCGTCAGTGTCATACACTGGACCTGAATCATTGAGCTTAAGTTCCTGCATGTTGGCCATAAGCATCACAGCTGCATTAGCTTCCAGATCTTCCATGTCCTCATCATTGTTCACATTTGCCATGAAGTTGTTATCTTGTTCAGGGAAATGTCCGTCTTTTTCATCTTGAAGAGCCATGAGTAATGCCTGCTTGTGAAACTTACTACCGCGAGTTCTCGGTTTGGGACATGCTGTAGCTATATGACCTTGCTCATTACAATTGTAGCACCAAACTGCATTCCCTGAGTTGGAGTTCCTTGTTGCAACTGAGTCAGACCTTTGTTGAGAAGATCCGGAGTTGTTCTTGAACCCCATATTGTTACCAAACCTCTGTTCATTCCCATAATTCCCAGAAGAACTTCCTGAACCAAATCGACCATAATTGCGATTCTGTATTTCCACTCTTCCATCATGGACAACTGCTTGATTCCTTGTATTCGAAGATGACCGTTGACGGTTGTTTGTTTTGTTGGAGAATTTGCTGAAAGCACGAGCAATAAGAGCAAGTCCCTGATTCAACATATTGAAGTCATCATCGTCATCCTCATTAGAGTTGGAGTAGTACACAGCATCATTGTTGTTTAACGGAACAAGTTGAGTAGAAGTATTCTGTAGGGATGACTCATAAGGGACCATTTGGTTCGAGGTGGAAGATTGTGGATAACTGAAGTAGTTCTGCTCTTGAACATATGCATGATTTGACATTGGTGGTGGAGCGTAGGGAGACTGAGCTACGAGAGCCAAAGAATTTGGTGTAGAAGTTGGTGTGTATCCTCCTCGTAGAGCTCGATCTTTTTCCACTTCAGGTTCATGGTGTTTCAGAAAATCATACAACAAACCATATGGAGCATCATGCAAATTCTTTGTTTGACGAACAAATGTCACATATTTATGCCAATCAGGGCCAAGACTACCAACAAATTTGGAGTTCACAGCGATCCTTGGTACTGTGATTTTGTGACGTTCCAGATCATTAACTACATTTGTGAAACGATGATAGTAGGATTCAAGTGACTCTCCAGGTTCAATTGTGATGTCAGTGTATTCCATGTATAGCTTGGATTCCATGTCATCTTTGTTCAATTGAGTTCCTTCCATAAGGAGATGAACGTGTTCCCACATAGCTTTGGCTGTTTTCTGAGCATCGACACTTCGATAGATCGGATTAGGTATACCTTGAAGTATATAAGCCATTGCATACTGATCAGCTTCACGATGTAGTTTTTGTTCTTCAGTGAGTGCAGATTCTGGAAGGGGTCTATCACCAGGAGGACGTGGAGGATCAGCATGTGGATCACCAGCTTCAAATCTAGTTGGCCATTCAAATGGTCCTTCAAGTATCACTTGCTTCAAGAATTTCCCATGAGGTTTCTTAAGTTCAACAAATCGTAAGAATCGACTTGACCATTGAACATAGTTCCCAGGTGTAAGCATTGGAGGTGTCTCAAGTGATCCTGCCTCATGTCGGGATTGTTGAGTTGTAATAACTTCACACATTCTGTCAAACCAGTGAGGTTGTTTGGAGGAAAACTGATTGGTTTGTTGTGGCACTTGATATGATTGTTGTTGAGGAATGAGCTGTTGTTGCATCATTAGGTAGTTCTGTAGAGGATTGTATTTAGGAGGTTGTTGATTCATTATGTGCGGAAGGTATTGTTGTTGCTGATACTGCTGATGCTGAGGTTGCTGAGACTGCTGATGTTGAGGTTGCTGAATATGAGGGAAGTAATGATTAGGAGGTTGAGACATCTTAGAACACTTGTGTAGAAATGGATCTTTGTAGAAGATTGAAATGCACGTTCCTTTGAGTAAGTTCCAGAATCCTTGGGGTAAGTTCAATTCTTACGCGTAACTTAATCTTACGCGTAAACTTTAGGTTATGCGTAAAGAGTAGGTTTATGCGTAAACAAATAGTTTATGCGTAAGTTTTCTCTTTACGCGTAAGCTTAGGCTTATGCGTAAGTTTAGACTTATGCGTAAGGTTGAAACAACCAAACAAATCTTTCAAACTTATCCAAGCTTGAAAGATGTCCGTAGTCGAAGTATTCCACTAACTTATCCAAGCTAGGGAAGTACTGAGTCACCGTAACACGAGAAGAAGATCGTTGATGAAGCTTACGCGTAAACTCTGGCAAGTTACGCGTAACTCTGACTTACGCGTAGAATCAAACTTAAGCGTAGGATGTAAGGCGTAGAGGAGCAGTTTACGCGTAGGATCAGGGTTTTGTCCAATATTACGCGTAAGATAAGGGTTTAGGCCTATTTTACGCGTAAGATAAGGGTTTAAGCCAAAAGTAATGCGTAAAAAGGACAAAAAGTACTGTTGACAGCTACAGAATCGTACTATTCACCAATATTACGCGTAAACTGGTCAGAAACTTGAAAAAATCTCAACTTTTTGAAGAAAAAATGCTTAAAAATAAGGTACTTTTGATCAAATAACTTCACCAATACTTAGAAAACAATAACTTTAGAAGATTAAGCTACCAAAAACTAGTTTTCCAATATCAAAGAAGCTATAAAACCTTAACAAAACCTTAAAAAAATCACAACTTTATGCAAAAACTAAGCTTCAAATCACTATATCAACCTTGAGACTTATCCAAGCTTCAAGATTTGAGTGAAAGAAACAAAGAAAAATGCAAAAAGATGAAGAAATAAGCACCAAATCCCCACGTTACCAAAAGAAATACACTTCAAACTTCTAGTAGGCGAATGATACCACTTGTTAGGTCACCATTTAGTAAACACAAGTATGATATAAGAAGAAATAAGATGAGAAATGAGATTGGTTGATTATGAGACAATATGAAAGGTAAAAGTGCAAGACTTTCCTTAATGTAATCAAATAACCAACTAGTGAAATGTAAACATAAGCTCACTATTTATAAGGGAGGAGTTAGGGCAACACTCCCTTCCTCCCTTATCTCTTCATACGTGGGCTTTAAGGCCTTTTGGGCCTTTTACATGTTGCCCATTAACTAAACAATAATGATAAGTATAACTAAAGCAACCTATGACAAAATGTAATGACCGAGACTTGACTAAATACTAAAAGTATGATCCCAACATTCTTGGGACTATAATGCAAATTAGGTCCCTTCTATGTCCAAGAACAACCTGCTGAGGGCTTCACAGCAGTATCCCAATACCCTCCACCAAAATACATTGAGTCAAAGTGGCTAGGCCAATAACCATTAGAAAAGAAAGAACTAGTGGGTCGAACATAAGGTCTAGTACTGGTTCTTCTCCATGAAGAATGTTTTTCAGCAGAATTGGATTTCTGCTGATGTGGAATAAAAGAAGGTATTTCATTAACATTCTTCCACATTTGCCTAGGTTTTCCTTGACTAAAACATACACCCATTCTTTGCTCATGAAAAGTACAATCCTTAATCAAATGAAATTTACTTCCACACACAAAACATTTCTTCTTTTTAGAAGATTTATTCAAATTGAAGGAAGTTCCATAACATGAAAAAGCATTCAAACCACAATGATTAACAGAATTGTTTTTAACAGAACTAGAAATATTGTTTTGCAAATAATTAGAAAACAAGTTGATGTACGTGGGAATCGCACCAGGTTTTACCTCTCAAGGGATCTTGAGAAGCTTACAACCCCCACCAGGCAGTGTACCTGATCGTTGTAGTATAGTATAGTGACAAGTACCGGGGGATTGATCGTTCAGCTAGGAATAGTGTCGCTAGGATTAGAAAACCTAAATACTAGTTCTAAGGGTGAGGGATGATTCTTTTTGTATTTTTATATTTTTTTGAAAGCAAGTAAAAATCTCGGGTTTGAAGGATTTGGGCGGAATTAGTTGCTAGTCAACTAACCCAATACTAAAGATGCAATCAAAATAAAATACTAAAAATGAAAATAAACTAAATTATACTAAGGTTGTGAGCAATAAGTGGAGAAAATGTGTTTACTTAGATTTCACTACTCCCTAGACATCTTTTACATGTTAATTACTTGTTATAGTTGCGTGGATGACGGATTGTATTCCTTAATACCATTCATGGGGTGGTGCACTTAACTCCCCAATCCTATGACCTCTTATCTCCTCCTATGCCATGCCCAGCACAACCATAGGGATTATAAACAGTGGCTCATGCATTAAATACAACCAATAAAGACCTAGTGCACATCGGTTCATGTTTCCTAAGACATTCAAGCATGTTACCATTTGGAGATCTGCCAGTTTTCTTAAGCCTAACATCAAATTCATTCATCCAAAACAACTATAAACAAGTAATCATCATATAATTAACATCTAGGATTCATTAGATCCAAGCAAACACAAGATAGATCTAGCCTAGCATGATGGAATTAAGAGAAGAACAAGATATAGACAACCAACACATAGACATATTGATTGAATTAAAAGAATACTTATCTTAATTACACATGAAAGGTATCAAGGGCTTAGAACCCTTGAAAAACCTGTAAAATTCGCACCAAGTTTGTACTTAGGGTTTCTTCAAAACTTCTCTCTTTTTAATATGAAAATTAGAAAACTATATATAGGAAATAGGGTCTGACGGCGTCAAGACAAATCTTGTGACGCCGTCACCTCGCCGCCAAAATAATTCTCGGACTGCCTTGATCTACTTTTGACGCCGTCATGTGTTATGCATTTCCAGGCCGTCATGAATTTTACTCTTGACGCCCTACTTCGTGACGCCTTCAAATCTGTACTGGATCGTCATGGAAATTACTCTTGACGCCGTCAGGAATTCCTTTTTGACGCCGTCACCTACTGTTCCCGGCAAGGAAAATTAAGACTTTGGCGTTTTCTTCATTTTTATGCTCCAAAAACGTCCGAATTGCTTCTTTTTCCAGATTTCTCTCCCAAAGTACCTAAACTCACAAAAGGAACGATTTAGGGCAATATTTGATCAAATAAATTCAATTCCGGGCTTAAATGACCCCCTAAAAGTGGTTCATTTTTCGCCTCATCATATACCCTTACACTTGAGATTTGCTTGTCCTCGAGCAAATGCGCTTTTATTCTAGTCAAAATACAAGTTAGGGGTCATTTAACACTAATATAAAAGTAATTACAACAAATAATCGTTCCACTAAAGACCAATAGACAAGCACGGAGGTCATACACTAGCACCTCACAAATAGTGTTTAGATACTCACATCTCTCGGGTGTAATAAAGTGTAAATTACAATATGGAAATGGAAAACATCTCTCACTACCTGTCATAGCAAAATAGATTACCATAGGCTTAGGAAAGGATCAAACCTCCACCACATGGCGTAAGCACCTAGGATAAACTATCAAAGAGGTCTTTTAAAGAGTTGTAACGTTAGGTGTAGGGATATGAAATACACGGTTTTGTTGGATAAAGGAAGTTTTTACTGGTGGCGAGTTAACAATCTTGGTTAATTACATGTACAATATGGCGTTGCTAAGCCAAGACTAGACTCGACTTAAGCTAGTAAATGAAAAATAACAAAAACATAAAATGAACATAGAATGAAACGGGATGGTAGTCCGTATGTTTTTTTCTCTTTTTCTTTTTCTATATTTTTTTTTTCTTTTTCTTCATTTTTCTCTTTTTTATTTTTTTTATTTATTTATTATTTTTTTTTTTTTGCATACACTCTTACCCTACCATCCAAAATAATACATCATAGGGGATGAAAATTCCCCTTACACGTGAATTTTTACATACTTTACAATGAACTAATCTAATGACTCGAATTAAGATAATCAAAACACTTGGAGCACTTTTAAGATTAAAGCACATATGGGGGTAATAAATGATGTTCTTCCCCATTACTCCATAAAATAAGTACTTACCCATGAGTCCCAATCGTCCCAAAACAATATGTATAAGGATATGACTCGACTTAGCAACCATGTAATCAATTAGATAGTTAACTTAAGGTTTAACAAATAACAATAATGCACTAAAAATGAGCGCATACACGGAAGGCTAAGGCGATTTGGGCGTACATTTAAGTGGGGTGTAACAAATTCTTCCTTTAAGTAAAATGCTTAAAGTTAGAAATGAAAAGATAGGCTCGGAGGGGTGTACTAGGGGTTTCGTGTACTAAAAATGAGTACAACGCTAAGGGTGTGGGAAAAATTAGTTGACTTAGCTAGCCAAGTAATATGACTTAAATGGTCAAGTAATTATGATACGGGTTTAACACAAGGGTGATCCTAATGCCTCTTATCATGTAGTAAATCCTACCACACGAATGTAGTCTCACTAGCGGTCTCGGGATGCATCACTAACGTAAGTTCTAGAATCTAAATGCTACCGGTACACTTATAAGCACTAATAGTAAATGCTTTTCCTATCAAATCTAAAGGCGAACCTCACATATTTGGGTGGAAAATTTTTCTGAATATACGGTTATGTGCTAGTCATACAATCTCCTATCCATGAGACGCTTTCTATGGCTAAAGTTTCACTCCTAAATGTTGTAAAAAAATTTAAATTTGGCGCTAAAATTGCACTAACAAGTATTTCTCATAGTTTTATTACACATCTACTATTAAACAAAACAAACTCAAGCGAAAGTGTACATGTAAGGTATCATCATTTTACCCTCCCCTTACACTTAAGATGAACATTGTCCCCAATGTTCAAGTAAAGAATGTAAAAGTTAAATAAGTAAAAAGAATGAAATCGAATACTCCCCTGATTCGCTCGGTATGGATAATAAGGTGGCCAGGTTAAATCTTCCTCCAAGAAAATGAACAATCAAAGCTTCCCTTCCAGAATATAAATCATCTTCTTGTCATACATAACCTGTAAATCCTGAGAAAATAGACAAGACAACCTCGCGTAAAATCGGCGGCATCCTATATAAGTTACTAAATCCTAGAAAACAAGATAAGATATAATGCTTGTGGAATGAAGTTTGCAGATTTCCTGGAGATTATAAAACTTAATAATTCACAAAAACCATAAGTCTCCATTAGAAAAACAAAACCGGTAAAATTTCCAGATTTTTACACGTGACGCCATCAAGAGTTAACTCGTGACGCCGTCAGAAGTGACCTGCAGAAATTCTTATGTTAAGTTTCCGGAAAATTTCTGGAAAAACTTGGACCTACTTCCTGGAAAATCCTGTAAAACTTCATTATGACTCAATACAAGCATTTGACTCTAACAAATACGAATACACATGTTCATTTAATATTGTGGAGAATCATGATCGGTTTGTTTCTTAAAAACATATTTGGGGTTTCCCCTTACACTTATCTTTTGCAAAAATACCTTTAGGTGGAGTTAAGACTAGGCCAAAACAACAAAGTAAAGTATTTCCACTATTTAATTTAGAAACATGATCTACCAACAATAAAAATAAAGCATGCATACGGAAGCAAATAACAAACAAACAAAACAAAATAAAATCACACAAAACATGGGTTGCCTCCCAAGAAGCGCTTTTCTTTATTTACGAGTCTTGTAGCTAGACTCAAGGTCATGGTTTACTACGTGATACGGGTGAGTTCCTCATTGAGGACATCCTTGGGATCAAACTTAGGTTTCAACTTCCTATCGGTTTCCTTAGTATGGTATGACCTTTCAAACTTTTCTCCATCCGGATCATACAAAGTCATCCTCATATGCCATGATCCGTCACCTTCTTTAGGTGGCTTGTCCCACCTCCATTTACACTTGTCTCCCTCTCTTTTCCACTTATTCATTTCTATGTTAATAGGCATTACGCTTAAGAACTCAATCATCCTCCTAAAGACTAAGGGGTCCTCAAAGGGATCTAGCTCTTCATCTCTAGCTATGAGTTGTTCTACCGAATGTGTCTTTTCAATGAAATCTTTCTCTAGATAAAATGGGCATTGAGGTCCTATGAAGTTCCTTTCTATCCAAGGTCCATATCTAGAAGGTCTCCTATTCATCTCTACCCAATGCGGTGTCGGTTGATCATCACAATCAAAACTATGCTTCTTTACATCGTACACCGACCAAGTATCGCCTTCACCTACCGCTATCTTAGACTCCTTACAATCTATCATGGCGCTAGCGGTTGCTAAAAATCCTCTTCCTACCAATAATGGGCATGTAGTGTCACTAACCATGTCTAGGACGTGAAAATCCGCTAATATAGTTAACTTTCCTACGTGAACAACTACATCCTTAATCATTCCAACCGGGTGGGCAATACTCCCATCCGCTAGCCCTATCAATACCTCCGTTTCCTCTAACTTTCCTAGCTTAAGAGCGGTGAATAAGGATAAGGGAATCAAGTTGAGGCTTGACCCTAAATCGGCTAGTGTGTTGAATTCTTCGGATCTTCCTATCTTACAAGGCAAAACAAATATACCCGGATCATCAAGCTTTTTAGGCAACTTGTTTTGAATGAAGGCGGTCCCATTTTTACCTAGTTTAAACTTCTCATATTTTTCTAGGAGGGCACTATAGTAAGGAGCACGCGCTAAGACATCAATGACGGGGCGTTCAAGGTGAAGTTCTTTGAATTCATCGTCAAGGTCTTGCGTAGGAGGTGTTTCAACTATACTTTTGACCAGTTCTATATCGGGTGTTTTACTTGATTTGTCCTTTTGAAGAATTTGGTTTTGTTTGAAACACGTGCTCGTTGATTTAACCGAGTAGTATTGTGGACACGAAGTGGGTGACGAAACTGAAGATATGGAATTAACGTTTAGTTTCGGATTCTTGACCGTGTCGCTTGGGAGTGCTCCCATTTCTCGGTCATTGAGAACTTTCAACAATGCATCAATTTTAGTGGTCATCTCGCTTTGCTTTTGTTTGAAATCGGCTTCAAACTTAGATATGCGAGCTTCTTGAGATGCCATAAACTTTGACATCAATCCTTCAAGATTGTTGGTACTACCATAGTTGTTAGAAGGATTGTTGTTGAAAGTACGGTTGGAGGGTGGACCGTTTGGTTGGTAACGATTAGGCGGATTGGAAGAATTGGGTTGATTTTGTTTCCACCTAAGGTTCGGGTGATTTTTCCAAGAGGGGTTGTATGAATCACCGTAAGGGTTTGGCTCGGGCTTGAAAGTGTACCACTTATCTCCCACTTCGTCGGTATGCGTGGATGCGTAGTCCGCAAAAGTTGTTCCGGGGAGTTCCACACAATCACGAGTGTCGTGGGGACCACTGTATAATTCGCATGAAGAAGTGATTTTGTTCACTTGGCTTGAAGGTTTAGGAGCTTCGTAAGATTTCATGAGAAACTTGACTTGGTCCTCAAGTTCCATGATCCTACGGTCGGGAGTGCTAGAATTGTTAGAAGGCAAAGATATTGCCTTGACCGTTTTGTTCAAATCACGGGGATCATTCCAACTTTCGTTGTCATAGAGAGCAAGATCTTCTATGAGTTCCCATGATTGTTCCGCACTTAGATCACGTAGCTTACCACCGGCTGATTGGTCAATGGCTTGCCTCGTGGAGATATCGATATGGTCATAAAAAATTTGGACTTGGAGCCAAAGATCTATGCCATGATGAGGGACTTTTTGGAGTAAGTCCTTGAAACGAGTCCATGCTTCATAGAGAGATTCATTTTGACGTTGTTGGAACATCAAGATGTCATTTCTAAGCTTAGTAGTTCTCCCCGGTGGGAAAAATTGAGCAAGGAAACGAGTGGTGAGATCATCCCATGTGGTGATTGATCCCGCGGGTAAACGCTCAAGCCATTGACTAGCTTGATCCCGTAGAGAGAATTGGAATAGGCGTAATCGGGTTGTCTCTCTAGTTTCAACACCTAGGTCTATGGAATCTACGATTTTGAGGAAGTCCTTAAGGTGTTGGTTTGGATCTTCGGAACGAAGTCCATGGAATGCACATCCGCTTTGCACCAACCGGATGGTGTCGGATCGCAAGGGGGTCATATTGGCTCCGGTGAGCTCAATGGTGTTTCGGTAGCCTTGGTGGCTAGGTCGGGAATACTCTCCTAAGGTTCGGGGCCTAAGAGGTTCTAGTGGTAGGTTTTGTTGTGGTGGGATGACGGGTTCAAAGATGTTCCCATCGTCCATGATGTCGGGTGGTGAAGAGTTACGAACAAAAACACAAAGAAATAAGATAGACTAAAGCAAACCTAAAAATAAAAATAAAATCTTACTAGAAAGGAATCTAGCAAGTAGACCTAATAAAAAGAGATTCTAACCTAGACAATAACTATTCCCCAGGATGCGGCGCCAAAAACTTGATGTACGTGGGAATCGCACCAGGTTTTACCTCTCAAGGGATCTTGAGAAGCTTACAACCCCCACCAGGCAGTGTACCTGATCGTTGTAGTATAGTATAGTGACAAGTACCGGGGGATTGATCGTTCAGCTAGGAATAGTGTCGCTAGGATTAGAAAACCTAAATACTAGTTCTAAGGGTGAGGGATGATTCCTTTTGTATTTTTATATTTTTTTGAAAGCAAGTAAAAATCTCGGTTTTGAAGGATTTGGGCGGAATTAGTTGCTAGTCAACTAACCCAATACTAAAGATGCAATCAAAATAAAATACTAAAAATGAAAATAAACTAAATTATACTAAGGTTGTGAGCAATAAGTGGAGAAAATGTGTTTACTTAGATTTCACTACTCCCTAGACATCTTTTACATGTTAATTACTTATTATAGTTGCATGGATGACGGATTGTATTCCTTAATACCATTCATGGGGTGGCGCACTTAACTCCCCAATCCTATGAGCTCTTATCTCCTCCTATGCCATGCCCAACACAACCATAGGAATTATAAACAGTGGCTCATGCATTAAATACAACCAATAAAGACCTAGTGCACATCGGTTCATGTTTCCTAAGATGTTCAAGCATGTTACCATTTGGAGATCTGCCAGTTTTCTTAAGCCTAACATCAAATTCATTCATCCAAAACAACTATAAACAAGTAATCATCATATAATTAACATCTAGGTTTCATTAGATCCAAGCAAACACAAGATAGATCTAGCCTAGCATGATGGAATTAAGACAAGAACAAGATATAGACAACCAACACATAGACATATTGATTGAATTAAAAGAATACTTATCTTAATTACACATGAAAGGTATCAAGGGCTTAGAACCCTTGAAAAACCTGTAAAATTCGCACCAAGTTCGTACTTAGGGTTTCTCCAAAACTTCTCTCTTTTTAATATGAAAATTAGAAAACTATATATAGGAAATAGGGTTTGACGGCGTCAAGACAAATCTTGTGATGCCGTCACCTCGCCGCCAAAATAATTCTCGGACTGCCTTGATCTACTTTTGACGCCGTCATGTGTTATGCATTTCCAGGCCGTCATGAATTTTACTCTTGACGCCCTACTTCGTGACGCCTTCAAATGTGTACTGGATCGTCATGGAAATTACTCTTGACGCCGTCAGGAATTCCTTTTTGACGCCGTCACCTACTGTTCCCAGCAAGGAAAATTAAGACTTTGGCGTTTTCTTCACTTTTATGCTCCAAAAACGTCCGAATTGCTTCCTTTTCCAGATTTCTCTCCCAAAGTACCTAAAATCACAAAAGAAACGATTTAGGGAAATATTTGATCAAATAAATTCAATTCCGGGCTTAAATGACCCCCTAAAAGTGGTTCATTTTTCGCCTCATCGCAAGTCTTCAGAAGAAATTGTCTTGTAATCAGCAGTAACTCCAGCAGGCTTGTGGGGAGTCTTGGGTGATGTCTTGTGTATGGTCTTGGAAGTGGTCTTGGGAGTGGTCTTAGGAAGGTCTGACTTCTCACTTGAATCACAACTGGCATAAGAAGTAGACCCTTCATCAGAAGACTTGTCACTGTCACAACAAGAGACAAAGTCAGTAGATTTAATAATAGGGTCTGGCAAGTCACTTGACTTTTTGCCATAGAGATGGTGTGATCCATCAAAGTCAATAGGTATGGACAAGTCTATAGGCATATGTTCCCCTCTTATAGGTCCAGGGACAGCATTCATTCCCCCTTCCTTAACAAATTTTACAGGTGTTTGATATGCTAAGGCTGGTTCAGGGTCAAAAACACTAGACATATCAGGATAAGTTAACTCTTCAGGATCTATATATTTCTCATATCCTAATGCTTTTCTAGACCTAACAGATTGGCGACCATCAATTAATTTATTCAAATTAGATGCTCCTTCTTGCCACTTCATACGACCAGCCACTTCTTTATCTAACTTAACTTGTAAATCTTGTTTTTCCTTTTCTACATCAGATTTTTCTTTTGCAGTACGTCTTAAATCTATCTTTGCACATTCTAAATCACTTTCTAGAACTCTTATCTTTTCATCATATTTAACTTGATTCTTTTGAAACCAGACCTTTTGTTTTTCTAAAGTTTTTAAAACCTTTTTATAGGCCTCAACTTCTATATAACACTCATTGTACTTAGGTTTCAATTCATCATATTCTTGTTTGAGTTCATTGTATCTTACACTACATCCAAAAACACAATTGTGTACCTGAGAGATGCCCATCAACGAGACTTGTTCCTTCTTATCCTCTGAAG
Source organism: Artemisia argyi (assembly GCA_030686995.1). Lineage (NCBI taxonomy): Eukaryota > Viridiplantae > Streptophyta > Magnoliopsida > Asterales > Asteraceae > Artemisia > Artemisia argyi. Next base: position 137,912,815 of record CM060699.1, read on the forward strand.
ATGAGTATGCCAGCAAATTCACTTGTTCAGAAGTAGAAGCTTCCTCTTCAGCAGGTTCATGTTCAGCCCAATCAATCTGGTGATCCAGAGTTACCAAAGCTTTGGAAGGTGTAGCCTTAGAAGTCCCTGATTCCAATAGATATGAGCCATATCTAACTTTATCACCAGACTTTCTTTCCTTGCATTCTCTTGAAAAATGGCCCATTTGACCACAAGTGTAGCATTTAACCTTCCTTCTGTCAAACCTTGCTGCATCTCTTCCATTAAAACCAAACTTTCTCCCAGACTTAGTCTCAAACCTTTTGATGTTCATAGAAATCATTGCTAGCTGCCATTTCAAGTGCATCTCCTCCATATCCAATGGATCCACCTGTTCAAAATCCTCATAAGCAAGAAACTGCTGATGTTCATATTCAGCCACAAATGAATGAACAATATCATCCATTACACTACTAGATTTTGATTTAGGAGCTGATTTTGTTTGGGTTTGAGAAGATGCTCCTGAGGTGTAAGAACTTGAGGCATGATGCACAGGTTTTGTAGTGGTGCTAACAAAGGGTGAGTGAGTGGATGGATGAATGGGACTTCTAACATCAGGCTCAAGAGATTTAAGCTTGTTGTAGAGGTCATCAAAGGAGATCATGTCCAATCCACCCTTGGTTTTGAGAGCAATGTTGACTTGCAACCAAGATGGTGGCAAAGATCTCAGAAACATAGCATTGCAGTCCTCATTATCTGGCCTAGCCTTCAGCTGATTAAGTTGACTCAAGATCTGGTGGAACCTGTCATAACCTTTGTGGATTCCTTCTTCCTCAGATATCTGAAACTCTTGAAACTGCTGCTTCAGCATTGACCTCTTCAACCTTCTTGATTCATCATTCCCACCAAATCTAGCCTTGATTGCCATCCAAATGTCCTTGGCATCCTCCATGAAGTGGAAGTCACCCATGTGGTCATCTGGTATAGCTTGGAGCAGAATTGTTCTTACCTTATTCTCCCTTTGCACGGCTAGAACCTCTTCAGCAGTCTTGGGACCTACAATAGTAACCATCCCATCAGCATCTTTAACATGTTTCTTCAGGCTGTTCCCCTTACGGACAACTTCCCAAAGATTCCAGTCAATGTTTGTGATCCAGTTTTGCATCTTCATGGACCACAAATCATAGTCTTCAGCATTCTTCAAGTATGGGAATTTAGCATTACTGTTGGAGAGGTTGAGTTGTTGGAGAGAAGTGGTGTTTTGATTCTGGGTTGTATCAGCTTCATCATCTGATCCAGGCATTTTCCTTGATTGTTTTGGATTGTGATGGTGTAAGATTTGTATTTCTCAGTATCACAGAGACTCTCCCGAGGCTCTGATACCACTTGTTGAAATTAAGACTGTGGAAAACTAGAAGGGGGGTTGAATAGTTTTACGTCTTTTTAATTCGTTATAAAAGATAGTTATAGTGTTTTCTTAGTTTTTAAAATTTAGGTTTGATAATATATGATCTCAAGTCTTGCACAATATAAACAACTATCAATAAGTAAGATATAGCAATGATAAGTAACGAAATAGATGAGAGATGGAAAGATCGAACCGCGAGACAAGAGATTTATAGTGGTTCGGCTACAAGGACACCTTCCTTGCCCTACTCCACTCCCCGAGCACCTAACTCGAGAGTTTTCTTCACTATATCAACAAGCTCCCTTATGGCGGAGAAAACCTTACACACCAATTTTGATGAGGCGAAAAATGAACCACTTTTAGGGGGTCATTTAAGCCCGGAATTGAATTTGTTTGATCAAATATTGCCCTAAATCGTTCCTTTTGTGATTTTAGGTACTTTGGGAGTGAAATCTGGAAAAGGAAGCAATTCGGACGTTTTTGGAGCATAAAAGTGAAGAAAACGCCAAAGACTTAATTTTCCAAGCTGGGAACAGTAGGTGACGGCGTTAAGAGTAACAATTTGACGGCGTCAAGAGTAAATTTCATGACGGCCCAGTACCGAAATGAAGGCGTCTCAAGGAAGTGCTTCAAGAGTAAAATACGTGACGGCCTGGAAAAATATAATACGTGACGGCGTCAGATGTAGATCAAGGCAGTCCGAGAATTCTTTTGGCGGCGAGACGACGGCGTCACAATGTTGGTCTTGACGCCGTCAGCCTCAATTTTCTATATATAGTTTTCTAATTTTCATTCATTAGGAGGAACAAGTTTGGAGAAACCCTAAGGCCCAACCATATACGAATTTTACAGGTTTTTCAAGGGTTTTCAACCCTTGAACCCTTACATGTGTAATTGAGATAAGTGTTCTTTTAATTCAATCAATATGCCTATGTGTTGGTTGTCTATATCTTGTGCTTGTCTTGATTCCACCATGCTAGGCTAGATTTATCTTGTGTTTGCTTAGATCTAATGAAACTTAGATGTTGATTACTTGTTTATGGTTGTATTGGATGAATGATTTCAATGTTAGGCTTAAGAAAACTGGCAGATCTCCAATTGGTAACATGCTTGAACGTCTTAGGAAACATGAACCGATGTGTACTAGGTTTTATTGGTTGTATTTAATGCATGAGTAAATTTTAATGATCCCATGTTAGGAGCTTTTTAGCCGGCTCGACATAGGAGTGAAGTAGGCACTCATAGGATTCGGGAGTTAAGTACGCTACCCCATGAATGGTATTAAGGAATACAATCCGTCATCCACGCAGCTATAACAAGTAATTAACGTGTAAAAGATATCTAGGGAGTAGTGAAATCTAAGTAAACACATTTCTCCACTTATTGCTCACAACCTTAGTTTAATATAGTTTATTTTCATTTCTAGTATTTTATTTTGATTGCATCTTTAGTATTGGGTTAGTTGACTAGCAACTAATTCCGCCCAAATCCTTCAAACCAAAGATATTTGCTTGCTTTTCAAAAAAATATAAAAATACAAAAATAATCATCCTTCATCTTTAGCACTAGTAATTAGGTTTTCTAATCCTAGCGACACTATTCCTAGCTGAACGATCAATCCCCCGGTACTTGTCATTATACTATACTACATCGATCAGGTACACTGCCTGGTGGGGATTGTAAGCTTCTCAAGATCCCTTGAGAGGTAAAGCCTGGTGCGATTCCCACGTATCAAGTTTTTGGCGCCGCAGCCCGGGGAATAGTTATTGTCTAGGTTAGAATTTCTATTTATTAGGTCTATTTGCTAGATTCCTTTCTAGTAAGATTTTATTTTTATTTTTAGGTTTTCTCTAGTCTATCTTATTTCTTTGTGTGTTTGTTCTTAACTCTTCACCACCCGACATCATGGACGATGGGAAAATCTTTGAACCCGTCATCCCACCACAACAAAACCCACCACTAGAACCTCTTAGGCCCCGAACCTTAGGAGAGTATTCCCGACCTAGCCACCAAGGCTACCGAAACACCATTGAGCTCATCGGAGCCAATGTGACCCCCTTGCGATCCGACACCATCCGGTTGGTGCAAAGCAGATGTGCATTCCATGGACTTCGTTCCGAAGATCCAAACCAACATCTTAAGGACCTCCTTAAAATCATAGACTCCATAGACCTAGATGTTGCAACTAGAGAGACAACCCGATTACGCCTATTCCAATTCTCTCTACGGGATCAAGCTAGTCAATGGCTTGAGCGTTTACCCGCGGGATCCATCACCACATGGGATGATCTCACCACTCGTTTCCTTGCTCAATTTTTCCCATCGGGGAGAACTACTAAGCTTAGAAATGACATCTTGATGTTTCAACAACGTCAAAATGAATCTCTTTATGAAGCATGGACTCGTTTCAAGGACTTACTCCAAAAAGTCCCTCATCATGGCATAGATCTTTGGCTCTAAGTCCAAATCTTTTATGACCATATCGATCTCTCCACGAGGTGAGCCATTGACCAATCGGCCGGTGGTAAGCTACGTGATCTAAGTGCGGAACAATCATGGGAACTTATAGAAGATCTTGCTCTCTATGACAACGAAAGTTGGAATGATCCCCGTGATTTGAACAAAACAGTCAAGGCAATATCTTTGCCTTCGAATAACTCTAGCACTCACGACCGTAGGATCATGGAACTTGAAGGTCGAGTCAAGTCTCTCATGAAATCTTACGAAGCTCAAAAGCCTTCAAGCCAAGTAAGCAGAATCGCTTCTACATGTAAATTATGTAATGGCCCTCACGAGACTCATAACTGCATGGAGCTTCCAAAACATGCTTATAATGAATTCACATCGTTACACGTGGGTCGAGGCCCTCGAACTTCTGACAAGGCCTATGAGGCATGGAAGGATAAGCCTAATTTTAGAGGGTACCAAACGCGGAGCGTATCCTTCAATGACTCCTCACCACTCACTTGGTCCGAGCATTTTCCATCACAAAGCATTCCTAGGCAAAGCTGTGAAGATGCTTTGCGAAAATTCATTCTATCTCAAGAATTACAGATCTCTACGCTCGAGGCTAAATTTAGACAACAGCAGGCCGAAACGAATAACAAGATTTGTAATCTGTTAACTGCTATCAAAGGGCATGTTGTTAATAAACCTATTCACGTTGATGAGGTCAAGTCTGTTACCATCATGAGTCCACCAACCTCCCCTGTGAAAATAAAAAGTCCTAGTAAGCTATTCAAACATCTATCACCAAAAGAAAAAGAACCTGTCAACCCCCTAGGACCAATCCATTTCGTAAACACCATCACCACGATATCTGCTTCTACACTTAACCTAAACTGACAACAAACTAAAAAAATTGGTCATATAGCTAAAGATGAGACCTCAAGGGTGAACCACGATTTGGCCAGAAGCCCTACCAGCTCGTTTGAGCAGTGCGCCGCATAAGAATCTAGCAAATTGGATGAAGGGAATGAGAGACCGGAAGTGCATACGAGAAATCCAGCCATTTTGGGTAAATCTATTCTAGAGGAGCCCGAGAGAAAAATGGAGGATGTTACCAGTGGGAGTAGCGATAGGACTAATGAAAGCAACCCTAAAGTTTTTAAGATTTCCTGCACCATTAAGGAAAAGCTCTTAACTGATAGTCATATAGATCCTAGTTTCCCAGACAACATAATACCCCTTTCCCTATACCAAGAAGCCTTTCCAGAACGCATAGTGTGCGAGAGAGTCGATGATGCAAGGGTAATAAGAAATCTATCAATCATGATTGGAGAACTTGTTTATAATATTGCCCTCACCGTGGTCGATGATGTGGACCCTCTCACTAATCGAACATTAACCAACCTTATTCTTGGGAAACCATTTATCAATGAATCGGGAGTAATCCTTGATGAGAAGGATGGAAGTGCATTGTTCACCAATGGTGTTAAGAAGGTAATTTTTCGTCGGGGCAATGAGGAGGTATACGAGTATCATCCTTCCCTTGAGGGGAATCTATATGGATCAAGGGATGGAGAATCGGGGACGATAAGACGGCGTGATCCGAATAATCTCAAAATTCCCTGCATGATCGGTCATAAGTACTTCGATAACGTCTACATTAACGTATTCCTGCCAAAGAATCTTATGTCCCTATTCCATTATAACAATATCTGCAGATGGGGAATGATTTACAAGGGAGAGAAAGTGGCTGGTAAAGATCATGAAATCCAGGTGTTCGTAGGAAATATGGCATTCACTATTGAATTCACGATTGCGGACAACATCGAAGACTATGTCGACCCTAGGTTATCACAAGTCATTTTTGGAGCACCCTTTTGTGAAATCACTAATTTGATAGTTGATGACCGGAACGGGATCATGACTTTCGCTGATGGAATTAGGAGGATTTCATACCAAACGCCATACAAGAGAAAAGACCTTAAGGAAATTGATTGTGACGGGCTTGATAGGATAATTTCCCAACTTATTTTGTGTGATGAAGATGTTCGGAGAGGGTGTAAGAACACTTCTGATTTATCATGTGGATTCTTTAAGGATGTTAGTAAGCTTGATTCTAAGTATCGAGAAGATGTCTTCGAGTTCGAAGACCCGAAGTACTTACACTATGAAAGCGATACTAGTTTAGAAGATGACCTAGAGAGTGAAACCAACGATGAGGTCACGTAGTAACCCATGACCTTGAGTCTAGCTACAAGACTCGTAAATAAAGAAGAGCGCTTCTTGGGAGGCAACCCATGATTTTGTGTGATTTTATTTTGTTTGTTTGTTATTTGCTTCCATATGCATGCTTTATTTTTATTGTTGGTAGATCATGTTTCTAAACTAAAAAGTGGAAATACTTTACTTTGTTGTTTTGGCCTAGTCTTAACTCCACCTAAAGGTATTTTTGCAAAAGGTAAGTGTAAGGGGAAACCCCAAATATGTTTTTAAGAAACAAACCGATCATGATTCTCCACAATATTAAGTGAACATGTATATTCGTATTTGTTAGAGTCAAATGCTTGTATCGAGTCATAATGAAGTTTTGCAGGATTTTCCAGGAAGTAGGACCAAGTTTTTCCAGAAATTTTCCGGAAACTTAACATAAGAATTTCTGCAGATCACTTCTGACGGCGTCACGAGTTTACTCTTGACGGCGTCACGTGTAAAAATCTGGAAATTTTACCAGTTTTGTTTTTCTAACGGAGTTTTAAGGTTTTTGTTGAATTATTAAGTTTTATAATCTCCAGGAAATCTGCAAACTTCATTCCACAAGCATTATATCTTATTTTGTTTTCTAGGATTTAGTAACTTATGTAGATTGCCGCCGATTTTATGCGAGGTTGCTTTGTCTGATTTCTCAGGATTTACAGGTTATGTATGACAAGAAGATGATTTATATTCTGGAAGGGAAGCTTTGATTGCTCATTTTCTTGGAGGAAGATTTAACCTGGCCACCTTATTATCCATACCAAGCGAATCAGGGGAGTATTTGATTTCATTCATTTTACTTATTTCACTTTTACATTCTTTACTTGAACATTGGGGACACTGTTCATCCTAAGTGTTAGGGGAGGGTAAAATGATGATACCTTACAGATACACTTTCGCTTGAGTTTGTTTGTTTGATGGTAGATATGTAATAAAACTATGAGAAATACTTGTTAGTGCAATTTCAGCGCCAAATTTAAAATTTTTTACAACATTTAGGAGTGAAACTTTAGCCATAGCAAGTGTCTCATGGATAGCAGATTGTATGACTAGCACAAAACCGTACTATTCAGAAAAATTTTCCACCCAAATATGTGAGGTTCGCCTTTAGATTTGATAGGAAAAGCATTTACTATTAGTGCTTATGAGTGTACCAGTAGCATTTAGATTCTAGAACTTGCGTTAGTGATGCATCCCGAGACCGCTAGTGACACTACATTCGTGTAGTAGGATTTACTACATGATAAGAGGCATTAGGATCACCCTTGTGTTAAACCCGTATCATAATTACTTGACCATTTAAGTCATATTACTTGGCTAGTTAAGTCAACTAATTTTTCCCACACCCTTAGCGTTGTACTCATTTTTACTACACGATACCCCTAGTACACCCCTCCGAGCCTATCTTTTCGTTTCTAACTTTAAGCATCTTACTTAAAGGAAGAATTTGTTACACCCCACTTAAATGTACAACCAAATCGCCTTAGCCTTCCGTGTATGCGCTCATTTTTAGTGCATTATTGTTATTTGTTAAACCCTAAGTTAACTATCTAATTGATTACATGGTTGCTAAGTCGAGTCATATCCTTGTACATATTATTTTGGGACGATTGGGACTCATGGGTAAAGTACTTATTTATGGAGTAATGGGGAAGAACATCATTTATTACCCCCATATGTACGTTAATCTTAAAAGTACTCCAAGTGTTTTGATTTTCTTAATTCGAGTCAATAGATTAGTTTATTTGTAAAGTATGTAAAAATTCATGTGTAAGGGGAATGTTCATTCCCTATGATGTATTATTTTAGATGGTAGGGTAGGAGTGTATGCAAAAAAAAAAAAAAAAAAAAAAAAAAAAGAAAAAAAAAAAAAAACGAAAAAATCAAGAAAAAAAGAAAAAAAAATAGAAAAAAGAAAAAAAAAAAAAGAGAAAAAACATACGGACTACCATCCTTTTTATTCTATGTTCATTTTATGTTTTTGTTATTTTTCATTTATTAGCTTAAGTCGAGTCTAGTTTTGGCTTAGCAACGCCATATTGTACATGTAATTAACCAAGATTGTTAACTCGCCACCAGTAAAAACTGCCTATATCCAACAAAACCGTGTATTTCATATCCCTACACCTAATGTTACAACCCTTTAAAAGACCTCTTTGATAGTTTATCCTAGGTGCTTACGCCATGTGGTGGAGGTTTGATAATTCCCAAGCCTATGGTAATCTATTTTGCTATGACAGGTAGTGAGAGATATCTTCCGTTTCCATATTGTAATTTATACTTTATTACACCCGAGAGATGTGAGTATCTAAACACTATTTGTGAGGTGCTAGTATATGACCTCCGTGCTTGTCTTTGGTCTTTAGTAGAATGATTATTTGTTGTAATTACTTTTATATTAGTGTTAAATGACCCCTAACTTGTCTTTTGATTAGAATAAAAGCGCATTTGCTTGAGGACAAGCAAATCTCAAGTGTAAGGGTATATGATGAGGCGAAAAATGAACCACTTTTAGGGGGTCATTTAAGCCCGGAATTCAATTTATTTGATCAAATATTGCCCTAAATCGTTCCTTTTGTGATTTTAGGTACTTTGGGAGTGAAATCTGGAAAAGGAAGCAATTCGGATGTTTTTGGAGCATAAAAGTGAAGAAAACGCCAAAGACTTAATTTTCCAAGCTGGGAACAGTAGGTGACGGCGTCAAGGGTAACAATTTGACGGCGTCAAGAGTAAATTTCATGACGGCCCAGTACAGAAATGAAGGCGTCACAAGGAAGAGCGTCAAGAGCAAAATACGTGACGATCTGGAAAAATATAATACGTGACGGCGTCAGATGTAGATCAAGGCAGTCCGAGAATTCTTTTGGCGGCGAGATGACGGCGTCACAATGTTGGTCTTGACGCTGTCAGCCTCAATTTTCTATATATAGTTTTCTAATTTTCATTCATTAGGAGGAACAAGTTTGGAGAAACCCTAAGGCCGAACCATATACGAATTTTACAGGTTTTTCAAGGGTTTTCAGCCCTTGAACCCTTACATGTGTAATTGAGATAAGTGTTCTTTTAATTCAATCAATATGTCTATGTGTTGGTTGTCTATATCTTGTGCTTGTCTTGATTCCACCATGCTAGGCTAGATTTATCTTGTGTTTGCTTAGATCTAATGAAACTTAGATGTTGATTATGTGTTGATTACTTGTTTATGGTTGTATTGGATGAATGATTTCAATGTTAGGCTTAAGAAAACTGGCAGATCTCCAATTGGTAACATGCTTGAAAGTCTTAGGAAACATGAACCGATGTGTACTAGGTTTTATTGTTTGTATTTAATGCATGAGTAAATTCTAATGATCCCATGTTAGGAGCTTCTTAGCCGGCTCGACATAAGAGTGAAGTAGGCACTCATAGGATTGGGGAATTAAGTACGCCACCCCATTAATGGTATTAAGGAATACAATCCGTCATCCACGCAACTATAACAAGTAATTAACGTGTAAAAGATATCTACGGAGTAGTGAAATCTAAGTAAACACATTTCTCCACTTATTGCTCATAACCTTTTTTTAATATAGTTTATTTTCATTTCTAGTATTTTATTTTGATTGCATCTTTAGTATTGGGTTAGTTGACAAGCAACTAATTCCGCCCAAATCCTTCAAACCCGAGATATTTACTTGCTTTTCAAAAAAATATAAAAATACAAAAATAATCATCCTTCATCTTTAGCACTAGTAATTAGGTTTTCTAATCCTAGCGACATTATTCCTAGCTGAACGATCAATCCCCCGGTACTTGTCATTATACTATACTACATCGATCAGGTACACTGCCTGGTGGGGGTTGTAAGCTTCTCAAGATCCCTTGAGAGGTAAAGCCTGGTGCGATTCCCACGTATCAAATTTACACACCACAACTTCTTCACAACTAAATCACAACTTCTACACAACTTCTTCACACCAATCTACTTCACAACTAACTACTTCACGCCTATCTTCTTCACACCAATTTTCTTCACAACTAACAACTTCACACCGAGCTTCTTCACTACAATCTAATTCCTAACTTTTCTTCTTCACACCAAAAAATTAACTAATCACACAATCAATATACCTAGCACAACTATCTACAATCAAATATCCACAACAATCTTCACAAAGAATTATGTAAATAATCTAGATGATGCACCAACAACTTGGATGTGGAGGTCACAACAAGTTGTAATACTTCTTGTCTTGGAGGATAGAAGTATTCTTCTCTTGCACTTGAGAGGATGATGTTTGAACCACTTTGAAACAAAGAATTATGTATTTATGATCAAAGAATTAAGAGAATAGAAATGGGGATCTAGAACAGAAAGTTTAGGAGTGCAAAAGGTGAGAAAATTCTGTGGGATGAACCAGTATTTATAGGGAGAAAATTTATTGTTCTGGAGCTTGGCCGGTCCTCTTAATTAGAGGCCGGTCCCCTTAATGATTAAGGGGGCCGCCTAAGGAATTAAGGGGGCCGCCCCTTCAGAACGTTGGATTTTCTTGTCTTCTAGTGGGGAAGATTTTTCTGGATAAAATTTGCCATTTTTGGTTGGAAATTTGAAATCATATATTTATAATGAATTAAACATATTCTTTTAATTCCAAAAGTAATTTTGTAAAAGATATAGAATGTTTAATACATTTTATAAAAATTCTAGGGATTAGAAAAATTTCCTTTGTTCATGAAATGCAATAAACACTTTGTTTATTCATACCTTAAGTGATATGGATGCAAAGACAAATATTAAGCACTAAAAACTTGTTTACGTCATAAGTTTTAGATTAATAAGTTTATGCATTGTAATTATCGAAACATAGAGATATTATTAATATGCTAACAATGTTTTTAGACATTATTTATGTCAACAATCTCCCCCTTTTTGATGATTACAAAACCTTAAACTCATTAGGTCTAAAAAATAATTTTTAGACAAGTATTATTAGAGTTTAACATTCTCTTCTCCCCCTTTTTGTAAAATCAAAAAGGTTAGGCCGTTTAAACTTCATAAAATAAGTTAAACGGGTAGAGAGCTCCCCCTTGATGTATGCTCCCCCTCATTTGAGAGCACCAAGGAAATGAGCTATGGAAATCTTGGCTACAAAAAATATGTGAGGAGAACAAGACATATATATATATATATATATATATATATATATATATATATATATATATATATATATATATATATATATATATATATATATATATATATATATATATATATATATATATATATATATAAATGCAAAACAACATTTATGCAAATATAAATAGATTCATTCAAGCATTAGATGATCATAAAGATGGTCATCATTACAACATTCAATATGCTTGAAGCATATTGATTATAATAAAACAAAATAAACTACATAGTTCTAAATTGCCGAAGAGAGCATTTGAACTTGCTTGCAACCCATGGTTGAGTGTTTTATTTGCTTGAGGGTAACATAAGAGTAGAGCTTAGATGTTTGATTGAGAGGGATATGGAGTGGAGTATGGAGCGGAAGAGGTGGATCTTACGATGTTGTATCGTGTTAAGGGTGGTATGGGATGAGGACGAGTGAGGAGATATTCAATTCAAGAAATATCTTCACTCAAGTATAGGATTTGTTTTTGAAGGAAGATGCAACAAGGGCAATAGTGAGTGTGGTTTGTAACTTGATCCAAGTTGAGAGAGTGAGGTAGGCAATTGTTGTAGGGTGATGATGGAGGTTGCCCTTTGTTGCGTTGTGCAAGATGCATGGCATTGAGATCACTAAGATCATGGATTTGGGATATTTCATCACGGAACTTTTGCTTTTCCGTGGCCATGCGGAGAGAGTCATTGTGTTGATATGGATGAACTGGGTTTGTGTAGTTGGAATTGTAGTTGGATGGTTGATCAAACTTGTATGGATCATTATAAATGGTTGGAGGATGAGATGAGTGGTTTGGCATAAAGGAAGATGTTTGGCCAATGTTGTATGGTTTGTAAAGAGGATCAAATGAATGTCCTTGCGAATTTGGTGTAAAGTTTGGGAAGTAAGTGGTTGGAGGTGTTGAGTGATTTCCAACTTCATTGGTTATGATGGATTTGTTTCGAGGGCTTTTTCTTTGCCAAACGGGTTTTTCCGTCATTCTTGCAAGCCTTGAGGCTTTTGGTTTTGGTTTGTTTGGAGAAGTCATGAAGGGATGAATGGAGAGTGTGGAAGATTTGGGATATTTATAGTGTAAGATTTGTGTGTTTATGGATGGATAAAGTTTGTTTGGGAGATTAGGACAAAATGTGTTGGTGAAAAATGGGAAATGTAGGCTGAAATGGGCTAAAAAGCAGAAAAGATTCTGTAAATCCGTCCAGCAGATGGCCGGTCCCCTTAATTAGGGGGCGGTCCCCTTAAAATTAAGGGGGCCGCCTTACATAATTAAGGGGGCCGCCCATCTGATGGTTCCCAGATTGCCAGAAAAGGGTTTTTGGCAGAAAATTTGCAGAAAGGTTGTGTTTTTGGATTTGGATTCAAGCAAGTTCAATTCCTTTAGGCAATATAGCATCTAATCTAATCAAGATATAGCATGCATGCAAAAACACATAAGCAAAAGAGGAAATCAGCAACACATAATAAGCAAAAGGAGACAAGTAAAGGCAATAGCACTTAAACTTCCTAAGGCACCTATCTTAGATCAAAGGCAAAGGCAACTAGTGAGTCAAGCATCTAGTGATGAAACAAGATGACAATGTTAGGAGTGATTATGTCCTAGTGTGTGCCTATATGCAACAAATGTGGAGTTGTGATTGTTTCCACTTCTAAATGAAAAGGAAATTCTTAAGAAACAATCCAAAATCTCCTTGATTCGATTTTTGCTCGATCATGAATGTCAAAGATATATATTAGATTATATACCTTGACAATTTATGTGAGAGTTTATGCATGATTTTGGAAGACAATGTTTTTAGCATCAGTCAACAATGCAAGGAAAATGATGTTCATGTGATTCCTAGATGTGAGAATAGTTTTTAAAGAAAATTGATTGGGTTTTACAAAAGAGCTTATGCAAAGAAAATAAACTTTCCCAATCTTTAATTTTGTGCGAAATAGATTCCTAGACTCAGAAATGGAGGAGTGGAAGAAAAGAAAATAAAAAAAAAAAAATTGTCTAAATGCAAAAAAATTTAGTCAGCTTGTTCCATCATTCCTAATCCTAAACGCAAGTGATTGAATAATTCACGCTTAAGGGGTTTAGTGAATATATCCGCAATGTTATCTTCCGATGCAACTTTTTCTATAAATATATTCCCTTTTTATACATTATCCCTAAGAAAGTGGTGGCGTATTTCTATATGTTTAGTCCTAGAGTGTTGCACCGGATTTTTACTTAAATCTATCGCACCTTTGTTATCGCACATAATGGGAACGTTTTCTAACCTAATGCCATAGTCTATAAGAGCTTGTTTCATCCATAGTGCTTGTTGACATGCCTTTCCAGCGCTTACATATTCGGCTTCGGTGGTAGAAATAGCAAGAGCGGTTTGCTTCTTCGAAAACCAAGATGTTAGACAACATCCCATAAACGTGCAAATACCGCTAGTGCTTTTTCTATCTACGTAGTCTCCCGCATGATCCGAATCCGCATAGACGATGGTTTCTATGCCGGATCCCTTAGGATACCATAATCCTAAGTGTATAGTGCCTTTAATGTATCGGAAGATACGCTTAACCGCTTCTAGGTGAGAGGTTTTGGGATCCTCTTGAAAACGGGCACAAAGGCAAACACTAAACATGATATCGGGTCTACTTGCCATCAAGTATAGTAAACTACCTATCATTCCTCTATACTTGGTGTTATCTACGGACTCACCTTCATCATCCTTTGTGAGCTTTACTTCCGTAGACATGGGAGTCTTCTTGGGTTTTGAGTCTTCTAGGCCAAATTTCTTAAGCATTTCCTTAATGTACTTAGATTGGTTAAAAAATATTCCATCTTTTAATTGTTTTATTTGTAATCCTAGGAAGAAGTTAAGTTCACCCATCATACTCATCTCAAACTCATCATGCATGATTTTGGCCAATTCATCACACATGTCTTAACAAGTCGATCCAAATATAATGTCATCAACATATATTTGGACAATGATGAGATTTGGGTCTTTCCTTTTAGTGAAAGAGTGTTATCTACCATTCTCATGGAATAATCATGTTTAATAAGAAAAGCTTTTAATCGATCATACCAAGCTTTGGGAGCTTGTTTGAGTCCATACAAAGCTTTCTTTAACTTATAAACATAATCAGGTTTTGCGAAGTCAATGAATCCTGGAGGTTGTGCCACATATACCTCCTCATTGATAAAACCGTTAAGGAATGCACTTTTCACGTCCATTTGGAATAACTTAAAATCTAGGGCGCATGCATAGGCTAGTATCCTAATTGATTCTAATCTAGCTACGGGGGCATAAGTTTCGTCATAATCAATTCCTTCTTGTTGATTATAACCTTGGGCAACTAACCTAGCTTTATTCCTAGTAACTACTCCATTTTCATCTAATTTATTCCTATATACCCATTTAGTTACTATGATGGTCATATTCATTGGATTTGGGATAAATTCCCAAACATCATTTGCCTTAAATTGATTTAATTCTTCTTGCATAGCTATAACCCAACTTTCATCTTTTAAAGCCTCATTAATATTCTTAGGTTCTATTGCTAAGAGGAAACAAAAGAAATTATTTTTATCTTAAGCTTGTGACCTAAGGGTTCTTTGGTTAAGATATCCTATTATATTATCTAGTGGATGTGACCTAGATTCTTTAATATTTACAATTTCGTTATTTCCTAAGTTAATGTCTTCATTGTCATTTCCTATGGGTTTTGTTTTACTAACCTCAATAGCTTCTTCTTCAACTAAGTCATCATCTTCTAAAGGTAAAGTTTTAGGAGGTGGTGGTGTTTCATCAAATGTTACATTTAGTGATTCTTCTACTTTCATGGTGTGTTTGTTAAGTATTATACATGCTTTACTATTTTGTGAGTATCCTAAAAATACTCCTTCATATGATTTGGATCAAACTTAGTAAGGTAATCCTTAGTGTTTAGAATATAGCATTTACTTCCAAATACCCTAAAGTATCTTAAGTTTGGTTTTCTACCTCTTAGTAACTCATAAGGAGTTTTTCCTAGAATTCTCCTAATTGATACCCTATTAATAATATATGTTGAAGTATCTACGGCGTGACACCAAAATTTTTGTGGATGGATTGTTCATTTAACATTGTTCTACTCATTTCTTGTAGTGACCTATTTTTTCTTTCTACTACGCCATTTGATTGAGCAGTAGGAGGGGCGGAGAAATTGTGAGATATTCCATTTAAATCACATTATTTTCCGAATTGTACTTCATTGTCAAATTCCCTACCATGGTCCGTCCTAATGGCTACTATTGTGCATCCTAATTTATTTTGAATCATTTTACTAAATATTTCGAATTTTTCAAAGGCTTGGGCCTTGTCACTTAAAAACCTAGTCCACGTGTATCGTGAGTAATCATCTACTATTACTAAGGTATATTTTTTTCCTCCATAGCTCCGCACAGCGGATGGACCAAAAAGATCCATATGTAATAATTCTAGGCACCTAGTAGTGGATACTATATTCTTAGCTTTGTGACTAGCATGAACTTGTTTTCCAATTTTACATGCATCACAAAAATGCTTGTCGTATTTTAGATTAGGCAAATTTCTAACTAATTCCTTAGAGGCCAAAGATTGTATTTGTTGCATGTTAGCATGTCCTAATCTCCTATGCCACAATGTAGAGTTTTCATCTAGGGTCGTTAGGCATATCCTATCCTCAGGCTTGTTTCCTAGTTTCATAACATATATGCCACCTTTCCTAATTCCTCTACCTATAATTTTTCCATTCTTAACTATTTCGCTATCCTCTTCGGTAAAAGTGACTCTACATTTATTATCACATATTTTTCCTATACTAAGCAAGTTATATGTTAAATTATCTACATGCTCCACATTTTCAATAGTAAGTGAGTCTTGAGAAATCGTACCTTTGCCAATGATTTTTCCACGTAAGTCACTACCGAAAATAACGTTACCTCCATTATATGCCTTGTATGTACAGAATAGCTTGTGGTTCCCCGTCATGTGCCTCGAACATCCGCTATCCTTGATCCATTCGTCAGGCTCCAAGTCAATTCCTAAACATATTTCGTCGGTTCCTTTTGCCATAAAACACTTTACATCTTTTGGCTTTCCTACTTCTTCTTTGTCACTATCACTCCATGTTCCACTAACAAATGCGCCTTGATTTTCATAACCCGGCGGCTTTAGACATTCGCCAATGAGATGATTTAGACTTCCACATCTAAAGCATTTTATTTTCCCGTAGTTGTCACTTCTATTTCTTTGGAACGGTTTTCTTTCATCTCGTGATGATCTAGTGAATCTTCCTTGTCTCTTGAAGAATTTCTTTAATTCTCTTACGGCCATTGCATATTCTTCGTCTTCACTTTCGTCGCTTGAATAATCATCATCACTAGGTTCCTTTTTGGCTTTTAGAGCGATGGATTTGGGTTGCTCTTTCTTGACTTTGACCGTTTCCGAATCTCTTCTTATAATTTCTTCATGGACCTTCAAGTTGCCAATAAGTTCATCTAGTGATAACGTCATCAAGTTCTTTGATTCTTCAATAGCCGTGACCTTAGCTCGCCATTTCGGATGCAATGCCCTAAGAAATTTCCTGACACAATTTTTACTAGAAAATGTCTCATCAAGTGCTTTTAAACTTGTGATAATAGTGTTAAATTTAGCAAAAGCATTATCAATTGATTCCTCTTCCGGAATCGTAAATTGTTCATATTGTTGTACAAGAAGATCTATTTTGTTATCTTTAACTTGACTATTACCTTGGTGAGTAATTAGTAAAGAATCCCAAATTTCTTTTGCGGTTTTACACATAAAAATTCTTTCATATTCTTTACATGGTAACGCATTATAAATGACCATTTTAGCCTCATTATTTTTTGCTAGTTTCTTTTTCAAATCATCATTTTGTTTTTCAAAAGATACAATTTCATCTATTTTAGTTTCAACATTATATTGAATAAGGGAAAATCACCAAAGGTAATAATATGCCAAAGATCAAGATCTTTTGATTTCACATAAGTTTCGAATCTATTTTTCCAATATAAAAATCCATCACTTTCTAATAGTGGTGGTCTTTGCATAGATTGCCCTTCTAAATATTTTTCAGATTCCATAGATCGTTACAAGTTTTAAAATACAATATATTTTAAAAATCTTGCTCGACGTGGCTCCTGATACCAATTGTGGAAAACTAGAAGGGGGTTGAATAGTTTAACGTCTTTTAAATTCGTTATAAAAGATAGTTTTAGTGTTTTCTTAGTTTTTAAAATTTAGATTCGATAATATATGATCTCAAGTCTTGCACAATATAAACAACTATCAATAAGTAAGATATAGCAATGATAAGTAAAGAAATAAATGAGAGATGGAAAGATCGAACCGCGAGACAAGAGATTTATAGTGGTTCGGCTACAAGGACACCTTCCTTGCCCTACTCCATTCCCCGAGCACCTAACTCGTGAGTTTTCTTCACTATATCAACAAGCTCCCTTATAGCGGAGAAAACCTTACACACCAATTTACACACCCCAACTTCTTCACAACTAAATCACAACTTCTTCACACCAATCTACTTCACAACTAACTACTTCACGCCTATCTTCTTCACACCAATTTTCTTCACAACTAACAACTTCACACCTAGCTTCTTCACTACAATCTAATTCCCAACTTTTCTTCTTCACACCAAACAACTAACTAATCACACAATAAATATACCTAGCACAACTATCTACAATCAAATATTCACAACAATCTTCACAAAGAATTATGTAAATAATCTTGATGATGCACCAACAACTTGGATGTGGAGGTCACAACAAGTTGTAATACTTCTTGTCTTGGAGGATAGAAGTATTCTTCTCTTGCACTTGAGAGGATGATGTTTGAACCACTTTGAAACAAAGAATTATGTATTTATGATCAAAGGATTAAGAGAATAGAAATAGGGATCTAGAACAGAAAGTTTAGGAGTGCAAAAGGTAAGAAAATTCTGTGGGATGAACCAGTATTTATAGGGAGAAAATTTACTGTTCTGGAGCATGGCCGGTCCCCTTAATTAGAGGCCGGTCCCCTTAATGATTAAGGGGGCCGCCTAAGGAATTAAGGGGGCCACCCCTTCAGAACGTTGGATTTTCTTGTCTTCTAGTGGGGAAGATTTTTCTGGATAAAATTTGCCATTTTTGGTTGGAAATTTGAAATCATGTATTTATAATGAATTAAACATATTCTTTTAATTCCAAAAGTAATTTTGTAAAAGATATAGAATGTTTAATACATTTTATAAAAATTCTAGTGATTAGAAAATTTTCCTTTGATCATGAAATGAAATGAAATAAACACTTTGTTTATTCATACCTTAAGTGATATGGATGCAAAGACAAATATTAAGCACTAAAAACTTGTTTACGTCATAAGTTTTAGATTAATAAGTTTATGTTTTGTAATTATCAAAACATAGAGATATTGTTAATATGCTAACAATGTTTTTAGACATTATTTATGTCAACAAAGACCTTGATAGATCTTCTGAGCACTCTAGAATCGTTAGTTATGTTAATGTAATCACCAACACACTAATAGACAATCTCTGTAACTTGTATTTTAAAGCGGAAACAAACACAAGTTTTAATACTAAGAACAATTGATCCTCTATGGATCTTTAATAAATATCAAAGTGTTTTCTAAAAACGTAATCAATACATAATCGTGTGTTCCTTTTATACACAAGGAACCCTAAACCGTTTCCCAAGAAACGTATATTCTAAAACTTCTAAAAGATATGCATTATCACTTCCTAAATAAACTCATGCATATCCTAACTATATTACATAAAACACGGAAAAACTATATCTGCGGAAACAACTAATGCTGAAACTAAACTTCAGCAGAAACTAAACTATAAGCAGAATCTGTGTCTTCAGTAGAAACCATCAGCAGATTCTTCAGTAGAATTCTCTCTTAACAGAATTCCCAACAAGCATGTTCAATATCAAAACAACAATCCCAATCTCATTCCTAATACCTCATGTTTTTGTTCAACCTACAAATCCAACATCCAAAACACTCTCCACTCAAGGAACATCCTCCTCTTCCATACCTTTATCCTCATCCATTCATGATTACTCAAACTCATAAATATCTCCACCACCAAAAGTATCATCACCACTTCCTACCAACTCACATGCTATTCCTATGTTGCATGTCCAATCATCCATCCCTAATAAAAACCACACTCCACCATCATCACCTTTCTCCAAACACTTGAAGTTCATTGAAGAACTCAAGGAAGCCTATGAGCTTAGTGCTCTTCTTACCTTACACCTTGCTCAATGCAACTTGAAAACTTTCCTCCAGCTCTCCTTCATCACCCCACAACTTGAAACAAGTTGCAAAACATGTCAACAATTTTCCTTGTTGTATCTTTCTCCAAAAACAAACCATTTCATTGAATGAACACTTTACTTGGATTGAGTATCTTCTCACTAGTTCTCATCCAAAACCCTCGCTTGAACAACATCCAAACTCTCAATCAACCTCTTCCGCTCCTAACTCTACACCTCAAAAATCTCCACCACCAAACTCTCCAACACTCATGCACCCAAACATATACCTCCATTAATCCAACAATCCTACCCTAACTTAACCATTTTCATTCCAAACACACAATCATCAACCATCTAAACATAATATATGCTTATGATCTTCACTTTCAAATAAGAATCAACCCACCTTTTGTTACAAGCAAGTCCGATGGCTCTCTTTGGCAAATTAGGATCTTTAACATAATCACTTTGAATTAATTGTTATGTATCCTTAATAGTTGTTTGCTATGCTTGTTATTTGTATATTGCATATTCTTCTATATATGCTTGTGCTTCTAATATTTTTCTTGCGAGCATTCCATATCTCGATTCCTTGGTGCCATCAAACGAGGGGGAGCACACATCAAGGGGGAGCTTTCATCCCGTATAACTGCATTTATGAAGCTAGTCGGCATAACCTTTTTGATTCTACAAAAAGGGGGAGAAGTGAATATAAACTCACTTAATACATGTCTAAAAATTAATTTTTAGACCTGATGAGTTTAGGTTTTGTAATCATCAAAAAGGGGGAGATTGTTGATATAAATAATGCCTAAAAACATTATTAACGTTTATCGATATCTCTATGTTTTGATAATCACAAAACGTAAACCCGTTGAGTTAAAAAAATTATGACGTAAACAAGTATTTAGTGATAAATATTCACTTTACATCCAAATCACTTAAGGTATTAATAAACAAAGTGTTTATTGCATTCTATGATTAAAGGAACATTTTTCTTAAACACTAGACTTTTTATAAAATGTAACAAAACATTTTATATCTTTTATAAAATCATTTTTGGAAATAAAAGAATATGTTTAAATCATTACAAATATATGAATTCAAATTTTTAACCAAAAACAGTTAAAATTTCACTAGATAAACTTTCCCCAAAAAAAGACAAGTTTTCTGGCCATTTTGGGAGGGCGGCCCCCTTAATTGTATGGGCAACCCCCTTAATAATTAAGGGGACCGGCCCCTAATTAAGGGGACCGCCCACGCTACCAAACAGTACTTTTTTCCCTTATAAATACTGGTTCATTCCACAGATTTTTCTCACCTTTTGCACTCCAAAACTTTCTGTTCTAGATCTCCATCTCTATTCTCTAAATCCTTTGATCATACATACATAAATCTTTGTTTCAAAGTGATCCAAACCTTTACCTTTCAAGTGCAAGAGAAAAATACTTCAATACTTCAAGAGAATAAGTATTACAACTTGTTGTGACCTCCACATTCAAGTTGTTAGAGCATCATCTATTATATCTATTTTTTTGTGTAACTAGTTGTGAATATTTGATAGAAGATAGATTAGCAAGGTGTGTAGATAAAGAGATTGTGTAGTAGATAGTTGTGAAGTAGAGAAGTTGGGAAGTAGATAGTTGTGAAGAAGATTGTTGTGAAGTAGATAGTTGTGAAGATAGATAGGTGTGAAGAAGTAGTGTTGTGATTAAGTACTGACTAGGTGTGAAGAAGTTGTGTAGAAGGTGTGAATAAGTTGTGACGAAGTTGTGGTGTATATATTGGTGTGTAAGGTTTTCTCCGCCATAAGGGAGCTATTGACATAGTGATGAAAACTCTCGAGTAGGTGACTCGGGGAGTGGAGTAGGGCAAGGAAGGTGTCCTTGTAACCGAACCACTATAAATGTTTTGTCTCGCGGTTTGATCTTTCCATCTCTTACTTATTATCTTGCTTATATTGTTATTACTTTCGTAGACACACACACACACACACACACACACACACACACACACACACATATATATATATATATATATATATATATATATATATATATATATATATATATATATATATATATATATATATATATATATATATATATATATATATATAGTTGCTCATATAGTGCTAGTGTTGATTTCACTTAAAGATCAAACAAAAGTTTCATTCACAAAACAAAGTTTTTTTTTTTTTTTTTTTTTTTTTTTTTTTTTTTTTTTTTTTTACAGTCAAACTAAAAAGATAAAATACATATAATTGATCATTTCGATCAAGTATAGTTTTCATACAAAATATAATTTAGGATTAATTAATAAACGTTTACTTACTTATCTCTCGTATATAGCTATAATTGTTTATAGTATGCATGTATTGATTTCACATACTTAGCTTATATTATTATTTTTGTTCATACTTAGATATAGTTGTTCATATAGTTCAAGATTTGAGTTCACATAAGATCGAATCAAAAGTTTTAAAAGTAAACAAGGTTTTAAAACTAAACTAAGTTTTCATAATAAAATTAAAAAGACATAAAACTATTCAACCCCCCCTTCTAGTTTTCCACATTAGGTTCAAGTTCCGTATCTAAGTCCATGGCTATTGCTAAGTCATTAAGCGCATAGTCAAGCTCAATATCAACCAATCTATTGAGTTCTCTAAGTTCCCTAATCTCATTCTCAATCTGTTCACGCAACTAAGCAACCTCGCTAGGTGAAAGGGGTGGATTCGCGTTTTCCATAGTGGCCAACGGAATAATTAATGAGGATTATACGAACAAACACAAGAAAAGATAGACTAAAGAAATCTATAAAAATAAAATAAAAATCTTACTAGAAAGGAATCTAGCAAGTAGACCTAATAAAAAGAAATTTTAACCTAGACAATAAAATATTCCCCGGCAACGGCGCCAAAAACTTGATGCGTGGAATTGCACCCTCGCAAAAGGTTTTACCTCTCAAGGGATCTTGAGAAGCTTGCAATCCCCACCAGGCAGTGTACCTGACCGTTGTAGTATAGTATAGTGACAAGTACCGGGGGATTGATCGTTCAACTCAAAGAATAGTGTTCGCTAAGGTAAAAACTCACTAAAACTAGGTCTAGAGATGAGGGATGATTCTTTTAGTATTTTTATATTTTAAATGAAAGCAAGTAAAATCTCGGTTTTGGAAGGAGTGGGCGGAATTAGTTGCTAATCAACTAACCCAAATAACTAAAGATGCAATCAAAATAAAATAAACTAAACTTAAACTAATTATGGCGAAAACAATAATGAGAGAAAATGTGTTTACTTAGATTTCACTACTCCCTAGCTATCTTTTACTAGTTGATTAGTTTGTTACAATTGCATGGATGACGGGTTATATTTCTTAACACCATTCATAGGGCCATGTACGATCTTCCCTAACTTTATAAGCTTCTACCTCTTCTTATGTCAAGCCGACTACTAGCTCCTAACATGGCCTCATTAGTAGTTACCTATGCATTAAATACAACCAATATATTGTAGTACACATCCGATCATGTTTCTTACGACATTCAAGCAAGTTACCAATTGGAAGTCTGCCAGTTTTCTTAAGCCTAACATCGAATTCATTCATCCACAACAATTATAAACAAACAACCAACCAATTATCAATATCTAAGTTTCATTACATCTAAGCAAACACAAAGAAAACCTAGCCTATCATGTTAAAGAGAAGACAAGCGTAAGATATAATCAAAAAACACATAGACATATTGAATGATTTGATGAAAGACTTATCTTCAATTAAGCATGGATGAAACAAGGGTTTGAAACCCTCAAAATATCAGTAAAATTCGTCTAGGGTTTACTCCCTTCAAAGTTGCACACAATGAATGAGAACTAGAAAACTATATATAGATTTTACATCCTGACGGCGTCAAGAGTTAGGTCTGACGCCGTCAACTCGCCACCAAAAAAATACTCGTATTGCCTAGATCCACTTCTGACACCGTCACTCTTTACACACTCTAGGCCGTCTCTCTTTGTGTTATACGTGACAGCCTTGGCGACCCTAAAGGGTGACGCCGTCACGACTTCTTTAGAAAACTCTCTGGCGCGTCTTGTGTAATTGATTTATCCACCTCTTTGTCAAGTCTTTACGTCGTCACTAGCAACCTGTGACGCCGTCATGTACAATTTCCAGCATGCTTTTGAGACTTTGTTGTTTTCTTCACTTTTTCGCTCCAAAAACGTCCAAAATGCTTCCTTTTGTAAATAACCTCTCAAAAGTACCTAAAATGACAAAAAGAAAGATTTAGGGCAATATTTGATCAAATAATCTCGACATTGGCCTTAAATGACCCCCAAAAGCGGTACACTTTTCGTCTCATCAGTGTGTGTGAAAAAAAAAACTTTTGGAAATTATTTTTGGAATCGATTCGTTAACCGAAATCGTTTCCTTTAAGATTACTTGCAGGGTGGCGGAAGAGAAGAATGGATCTCTTTTCAGTTCGCAATTTAATGTCAGAACTTACCTTTACCACATGTATAGGTTGTAATCTTAAAGAAACCGAAGTAATTTAACTTCACGATTTGTTTTGTTGTTTATGATTTTTTTTTTTTTTTGTGTTTTTTAACACTTTAGGAAAAGTGTTAATGAACTTTTTCTGATATGATTTGGATTTTTACAAAAAATTTAAAAAGTGGTGAAATTTGTACAAGGAGGGTTTTGAAAATCACTAAACTGCTAAACGTTTTTGAAAACACGCAACAACCTCCCCGGTAGCGGCGCCAATTTTTTTTTTTTTTTTGGGTAAAAGGGACAATACCCCGGCAAATATATTAAACCAACCAAACTGTACAACATAAACTAACTATGGACAAGCCCATAGTACTTATGATGCCATGACATTCCCAAAACATGCTTCGAGAACATCGAAAGTAAAGAAACTCTACAACTATTACTAGTCTTATTACAAACCAAAAGACTAAAACAATGTAAAGAAATGACAAAATAAATGACAATATTCTTCATCAATGATGCCAGGTCCAAAACAATGACACAATAACTGCCAATAATCTTCATCTTCGATGTCATGTTCAAATCATTAAGGTAAATCATGGAGCATTTCACTAAATAATATTGCCTCCTTAAAAACCTTCCCGGGTAAAACCCATCGGGACAAACCCCAGGTAAGGAAAAAAGAGCACAACTATCATTTAGGACTCCTACCAATATAAGAATATTGGCCTTCAAATCTTCATGGTCATAGCACCAATTAGTCTTCAAATAGAAGTGAGGCTTCACCCAATAACTCAAATATCTCTGATGCAACTTGAGAGACTCACAGCCCAACAATACCATAAGCCCAAAGATATACTTAAACTGAAGACTCATCCCAACCAGCATAAAGTTCAACAGACCAGTAGAATCTTCAGAATAAAAGAAAGCCAAATTCACCTTAAAGATCAATTGGGTACCATGCCCACATAGACAGTAACCGGTAGAAGTCCCCATAACCATAATCACCTCAAAAACATTAAGCAAACAACCCTTAAACATCAAGATGTGAACCATATGCAAAATCCAAACCTCATAAGACAACCCAGCCATGTAACTAACAATAACCAAAAAACCCTTATCTCTCCATAAAAACCAGGAACAAATAAAATAGCCTCTGCACCAGAACGTACCAAATCCCAACTTCTCAAAAAGCTCATTGCAAAAAGATAAAGGATTACCAATACCAAGGATAAGCCAGACAAACTCTAAATAATGAGACCTAAACCTAAACATAACTATCCAAACACCATCTGAACTAGGTTCACACCATGTTGGACAGTTAGTTAGATAAAAGGTCTCAAAAGTCACTACCATTAGCACCCAATACATGCAAATCCCACAGTCATCTAAACTAGGCTTACACCACTTAGGGAGAACATATAAAAAATAAAACCAAAAGTTAATGGTAGAAGAGAAAACCAGGTAAACACCACAGCAGAAAGAGAATCCATGCACCCACTTAGGAGAACCACAGATGATAATGCATCCACCAACATACAGATGAGGACCAGCAACCACCCTGATAATACTCCAAACATAGATAAAACTAATAACATCTTGATCACCAAACCCCATCAACTCACCCTCTTCATAATGAAATGTCACATAAAACGAGTTGTCCATCAACAAGATCTTAGCCCCTACCATCATAGAGAAGAACATTCTTCTTACCCCTGACTTGCTTCACATGAAAATCCTAAATTTTAGCAGCATCAAAAACTTGACTAGAGGCTTTGATATTAAGGCCCATTAATCTAAGTCTAACAGTATCCTTGATTATCCTACAAATAGCATCAATGCTTCTAGCTTGATCTTGAAAAATTCTCCGGTTTCTCTCTTGCCAAACAAAATAAATGGAAGCACCAATAACCAATCTTTGTATCACACTCCAAATGGACTTATTACAAGGAGTAGTAAGCATGAAACTTAGGATAGCAGACCAGCTATTAGGAGCTTTAAACAATTTAGCCATACTCTTAATTTCAGACCATATTTTACCTGCAAAAGCACACTCAAAGAATAAGTGGTTATGACTATCTGGAACAAGTTTGCAAAAAACACATTTCAACTCATCAGTCTTCTCCCACCCATACATCTTATCATGAGTCATAAGCCTCCCATGAATGGCAAGCCACACTATGAAAGAGTGTCTTGGGATACATTGACTATACCATACCAAACCAGCCCATGGAACCACTGGCCCACTATTTCTGATATCATTCCACACAGTTGAAATAGAAAAATCTATATGCCTTCCATACTTGGTTTTCCACATAACTTTATCATCTTTCCATACAAGAAGATCAGGAGGATCAAATAGAAGAAGAGCATCAAATTCATCAGAAAGAACATTAGGCCATGACCAAACACCATTGAGAACTAAATCAGCAACCTTAGAATCTATGGATAAACAAACAGAATGAATCTTTCTTCTAGTTATAAAACAATCCAAAGGACCCAAAGGATGTCAGTTATCAAACCAAAAGGAAGTATTAGCCCCATTACCAATTTTGTGGATAATATTCTCTCTAATAACACCTCTAAGGCTGAGAATTTTCCTCCAACTCCATGAAGACTCTTGCATAGCAGGAACCTCCCAAAAATTTCTACCCTTTAGCTTATACATGTGGACCCATTTCACCGATAAAGACTTCTTGAGAGTGACTAAGTTCCAAATATGCTTAGAAACAAAGCCATATTCCAGTCCACCAGAGATCTAATCCCAAGCCCACCTTCCACCTTTGGCTTACAAACATCAGCCCATTTAATCTTTGCCTTACCCCTTTTGAAAACTCCGTAATTCCAAAGGAAGTCTCTCATCAGCCTTTCCACCTCATTGGCTATAGACACAGGGAGGATGAACATAGAAAACCAATAAATTTGCATAGAGTTAACAACTGATTGGATCAATTGCAATCTCCCAGCAAACGAAAGAGACTTGTTCTTCCAGTCCATGATTCTGTTTTTGACTCTATCAATTAAAGTCAAGCAATCAATGAAGTAGAGTCTTTTGGATACAAGGGGAACTCCTAAATATCTCACTGGTAAGTTCCCTACTTTGAGAGGCATAATCTTCAAAATATTGTCTATAGTGGCGTCTTTTACATTGCTAAAAAACACAGTACTTTTAGGGAGACTAGAAAATAAACCAGAAGCTACATCAAATTCATCCAATGCTTACTTCAAAATAGTGACAGATTTGCTATCGCCATGACAAAACAACATAAGGTCATCCGCAAAGCAAATATTAGTGAGCTTAAGATCTTTACAATGCCAATGGAACTTAAATTCAGGATTAGAATCAACCTGCATCTTGATCATGAGATTAAGGACCTCCATAACAAGCATAAAGAGGTATGGACATAACGGGTCACCTTGTCTTAGACCCTTTTGACCTCTAAAAAAACCATGCATATCTCCATTGATGTTAATAGAGAAAGAGGTAGTAGAGATGCATCCCATAATCCACTTAATCATAACTCTGTGAAACCCGTAATTAATAAGACATGCCTCCAAAAATTTCCATTCCACAGAATCATAAGCTTTGTTAAAGTCAATTTTAAAGGCACACCTAGGGAGACCCTTATCCCTATGGTAACCCCTCATCAATTCTTGGGAAAGCAAAATATTATCACTAATGTGCCTATTGGGAATAAAGCGGCGCCAAAATTTGACTCCTCCCAAACCAACCTCTTAACCAGGTGTTGTCAACAGGTCAAGCAGTGATGGAGTAGTGATCAATTTATGACATGTTGAAAGCACAGTGTGTTCACGGGGCGTTATGTCCCAACGAGGCTGAAATTGTATTTTGAAAACATTTGAGTGATTCAGTGATTGAGGAAAGTAACAGATAATGATTTAGATTGGATTACACTACTGGAAATGATTAAATTAAGCTAAGTAAACAGTATTAACAATTACAAGTTTACAGATGTGTATAAACGTAAACCAAATTAAAAACAGATACGATTGCGTACGGAGAAAAAGGTGCATTTTAAGCCAAAATAAACTAGAGGGGGTGAAAATGACTTTTTTATAAACTTAATATTAAAAGAAATTATTTTTTTGATTATTTTATTATTTAATATTAAATAAAAACTAATTTAAACCTAATTTAAATTAAGAAAAATACTAAAGTAACTTAGAAAATTATGAAAATTCTTATAAAACTAATTAACCATTACGGGAATCATAAAAAATTATAAAAAGTTTATAAAAATTATATATGAGCTAATTTAATAATTATTTACTTAATTAATAATTAAAACCTATTTAAACTAAATTAATTATAGAAAATACTAAATGAACAGTAAAAATTATGAATTTTTTTCTAAAAATACTTTATTAATTATAAAAGCTATGAAAAATATAAAAATATACTTTTTCTTAAAAATAAGCAGAAAAGAAATTTATTTTGGATTTTTTGATTAATACTAATTAAACTTAAATTAATTATAATAAATACTAAATAAACTCAGAAAATAATGAAAATTTTTCTGAAACTATTTTAATATATAAGAAACTTAGTAAAAATATAAAATTGGAATTTGCTTTTAGAAAAAGCTGAAAAATAAGCCAAATGGCTTAAATAGAAGCTATCACTTCTTTTATATTTTTGCCTTTTCTTATTTTTCTTTTACAAATCTATATTATTACTGAAAATAACCAAATTTTACAAAAACAAATTTATTGAAGCTTAAAAATAAGCAGTGTGCAAACCAAAGAGCTTAACATAAACCTTATTAGGACTTTTTGAGGGATTTTTTGATGAAATAAGCTACAAACAAGCTACAAAGGGTAAAATAAGCCATAACCAAATGAAATGCATGTAAAATAAGCCAAAACTACTGAATAAGTACACTGAATAAGCCAAGAAGATCAAATAAGCAAAACCAAAACCACTCAGACCAAATAGGCCAAAATGAGGCACTTGCAGCCCTTTGTGAGGTCCACAGGGGTGATTGGAGGTCCAATGTAAGGGTTGATCTAAAAAGATGGGCTGAGGGGCTTTCCAATAAGCCAAATTTTAAGGGATGGGGCCCATAAATAAGCTCTAGGAGGGCTTGTGAAGTTGGGTGATTGGCATTGGGTGCACAGGGTGTTAGGTATGGTCAGGGCAACTAGCAGGGTCCAATAAGCTACGAGCAAGGTGTCTTAAAGCCAAAATAAGCACAAACCTAACAAGTTAGATTAGTAAGTTCTTAAAAATCCAGGGTTCTTGGGGTGGGGTCCACAGGTGAGCATTCGGTGAACTTAGGAAAATGGGATCATATCCTGGTGCAGGGGAGTTGTCTTCCCTGCAGGCTTAAATAAGCAGATGAATAAGCCCTTAAATAAAATCCTTAAAATAATCTAAAAGTAGATTCCACAAGTTCAGCTGGGATATTTTATCCTCCAAAAAGATCAGGGCTTATTTATGAAAACTAAAATCATGAAAATACTTGCAAAATTGAAATATTCTGAAAACTATGCAATTTGACTTTTTAGATAAAACACATAAGTTGACTATTATGAACTTAGATCCTAATTTACTGATTTGTTATGTTATATTGGGCTAATGAGAGGTGATATTAAGCTAAGTATCCAACTAATGAGCTAAAATGATGAAAATGATATTTAAATTCCTAACAGTGAACAAATGAGATGTGATTAAGGGTTATTTTGACTTTATTACCAGGCCTTCAATGGTGATCAAAGGATATAGGGGATGTTGTGGTTAAGCCAAGCTTGTGTCTAAATAGAAAATAAGAAATACGAAGACACTACGTTAAGTGATTGCGCAGGGGTTGGTCCCTGCGAACTACCTCCGGCGTGTGAATAAGTATTTGGTATGAAAAGTTTAGTGAAAATAGAGTTAAGTAGAGTTATTCAGGTTGGATACCAGAATTGTGGATCGTCCAAACTATCTATAGAGGAGAAAAATAGCTTGGAGAGTGCTTACACCTTTTTCGGAGATCATGGGGGCGTCCCATGATAAGTGGCAACCGTTAGGGGTTAGTGTCCCACTCCCCCTGGTTTAGCAGGAAAGCTAAGGAGGGAGATGAGACGTGGGTTAGACTTGGTCTTCCCCATGTTCGGACTTGGCATTATTCCATCCTTACATTTCATCGAAGGATACCCCGAAGGGTTTAATCCTTCGACTGGCAAATTCCTATCTGGAAACTAGGTCATTGGTGACTAGTTTTACGCCAATGAAAGCGTTAGGAGGCTAGCCAGAGCCTGCGATTATGTAGGTTTCGAGTAGGACCGAAGGGGAGTCCTTCGACCTGTTTGGAGGGTACGTTATCTGTGGTTTTCTTGCATTTTTCGAAAACATAAGAGAAAAGATATATATATATATATATATATATATATATATATATATATATATATATATATATATATATATATATATATATATATATATATATATATATATAGGACTATTCATGTGAGAAATCTAATTTTTGTGAGAACGCGAGAACTAATACTAGCCACTCATTTTATCCACCTTAAACTTTGATCTAATGGCGCTATTATTAGCTAACTATTTTTTTTGAAAAATTTCAAAAAAATTTCAAAAAAAATTCACATTTGACGGAATTTTTTTTCACATGTGACGAAAAAAAATTTTACATGCTACGAAATTTTTTTTTCACATGTGACAAATTTTTTTTCTTCACACGTGACAAAAACAATTTCGTGAAAATTTCAAAAAAAATTCACATGTGAAGAATTTTTTTTTCACATGTGGCGGAATTTTTTTTTCACATGTGACGAATTTTTTTTTCATACGTGCAAAAAAAATTTTGTTAAAATTTCCAAATTTTTTTTCACATGTGACGAAATTTTTTTTCCACATGTGACGGAATTTTTTTCACATGTGACGAAAAAAAAAATTTACATGCGACGAAATTTTTTTTTCACATGTGACGAATTTTTTTTTCACCCGTGGCAAAAAAATTTTCGTGAAAATTTCCAAACTTTTTTTTTTCACATGTGACGAAAAAAAATTTCAGAAAAAAAAATTTCGGAAAAAAAAATTTTCGGAAAAAAAAATTCGAAAAATTTTTTTTCGAAAGAAAATTCGGAAATTTTTTTTTTTTCAAAAAAATTTTTTAGAAAAAAAAAATTTTTGAAAAATTTTAAAAATTTCGGAAAAAAAAAATTTCGAAAAAAAAATTTTTGAAAAAAAAATTTGAAAAAAAAAATTTCGAAAAAAAAAATTTTGAAAAAATAAATTCGAAAAAATTTTTTCGAAAAAAAAAAATTTCAAAAAAAATTTTTCAAAAAAAAAAAATTTTCGAAATTTTTTTTCGAAATTTTTTTGAAAATTTTCAAAATTTTTTAAGAAATTTTCAAAAAGTTTATTAACTAATATTAGCAATTAAATTAAAGTTAAAGGAGGATAAAATGAGTGGTTAGGATTGCTTCTCGCGTTCTTACAAAATTTAGGTTTCTCATTTAAACGCTTCACTCTCTCTCTCTCTCTCTCTCTCTCTCTCTCTCTCTCTCTATATATATATATATATATATATATATATATATATATATATATATATAAAACACATGTTATAATCCCAAGTTACTTACCTTGGCTCCATAACTATTTATCCAAGAAGCCTCATCATCATCATCAACTCTTGATTCCTGGTCAATAATCTTCACAACATTTAACACATCTTTAATCATAGAAAACAAAGGGTTTCAAAGTCTATTCATACCTATTTCTTGATCATGTGTGAAGAAACCCAAAATTTACTAATTAATCATTACCAATTAAAAGGACTTCAACCACAAGCACTAAAACATCATTACTTTGCTCTAAACCAATTTACCCAAAATTTATAGTATTGCTCTTGCTCATCATTCGGTCTATAAAAGTCATAAAGGGATAATCTTTTTAAAATCTAATTAAAGTGGACAAACACATACACATATATATGTAGTATTATGTGAACTAACTCATGTTGCAAGTATCCAAATGGTAACCTAACCTATTTTGGAACTTTCACATGTGAGGATTTCTTGTTTGTTGCATGTTGTGATTTCTTTGTGTAGCTAGGCCACCGCAAAAGTGAGGCTCTTGACCCATGGATCCCCGCCTTGAAACAAGGGGGAGCAACGATCTAGGGGGAGCTATGTTCAAGGGGGAGCGCATTCGGGTGCACATACAATCTAGCTCTTTTATCTCACAGGCCCAAGTTTGAAGCCTGGCATGATTGGAAGTCCCGCCTTTTTTATTCGACAAAAGGGGGAGAAAGAAAGTAAGAGCGTGAAAACCATTCTAGAAATGTTTAAGGCTTCACCAAATTACAAGGCAAAGGTCAAGACGCAAGCTACACCAAAGGCGCGTTTTGTCTTCGCTAAAGTTTTGTAACTTTATTTGCTTTCGTTTTTTATTTGTCATCATCAAAAAGGGGGAGATTGTTGAGGGAACATGATCAAGATCTCTTTTTGTTTTAATGATGACAAATAAACCATCAAAACACATAAAATAACAAATGTTAGCTCAAAATCGCCGAAGCCAATGTCTACTCCTGGCGCGCTGCCCGCCAGGACAATGTATGGTTCCGGGCGAATTTTGAAAGTCGGCTTTCCCCTTACCCGAAAAATGTGGATCTTTCAATACAGGTATGAATATGTTATGTGCTTAATTGATAACACTCGAAACAAGTTTTGAGACT
Source organism: Artemisia argyi (assembly GCA_030686995.1). NCBI lineage: Eukaryota > Viridiplantae > Streptophyta > Magnoliopsida > Asterales > Asteraceae > Artemisia > Artemisia argyi. Next base: position 137,945,590 of record CM060699.1, read on the forward strand.
TGAGAGATCCTACTTTTAAAGTACCCATTTACGGGAAAACGCCAACTCATGTTTTCTAACTATCGCCTCTAGCCAAGGCTTTTCTAAACTTAAGGAGCTTATATATTTCACGTAACATCATGTTGAAGCATCCATATGCTCATATCCCGTGCTTACGTCTTCTCTAGTTACGTAACGGGTTTACTCCCTTATTGGTCAAACTAAGTCAAAGGTCAATTTGCGTAAACGCATCCTTTCCCACTTGGGTTATGCTTTACATCAAGGCAAAGCACTTATCTTGTTTGAACCAAGGTATTAGTTGAGAACGTCGAGTCATGGAAAGTCACGAGATATGAAACTATGGATCCTCGATGTTGTGTTACTTGAACTAATAAGTAACCTATGATTTTCTCAACTTATAATCTTAATTGTCTAAATCTTTTCTTCTTAATGACAATTAGATTACTTCTTAATCATCTTCTTAATCTCATCTCTACAAAAGACAAATCCAACCATATCCAATCATATCCAAATCATATATTCTCTTACACAATTTCTTACACTCTTACATATTCCCTTACTCATTACATCTCATCCATCCATTCCCTTACAACACATCTCAACCTTCCAATTTCAACACATGGGATTTAATTTGAATCCCAAATATGGCTCCTTTGATCTCAACCATTGAATTCAAACTAAACACATCTCAACCATGCATCTTATTTCTTCCCCCCGTGATTTGGAATATTCCATTAGGATATTCTCTCTTCTTCTCTATTCCATCACATGTATTTGATCTTCACCATCCATTTCAAACCAAAACCATCTCAACCATTGATCTATCCTTTCCCCCCAAGCAAAGCATATTCCTTTGGAATATCTCTTCTTGATCCAAACACAAGGCACCTTTGATCCTAGCCATCTATTTCAAATCAACACATCCCAACCATCCATATTAAGCACATGCCAAATAATTTGAAAAACAAGGGAGGCTCCCTTTGATCTCCACGATCCAATTCAAACCATCTCATCTCAACCCTCCATCTCATTCTTCCCCCCCCCCCAAGCATTGGAATATACCTTCGCATATTATTTCTCTCTTTTCTATGCCATGTGAGGAATAACATCTCTACCCCTTCCAAATTACCTTATCTACACTTTTTACCCTTGTATTTGGTTTTCTTATAAACACTTCACAAAACATTTTTCAAATTGGCTATTTGAGTTGGTAAACCTTAGAATGATTAATGTTAAGGTTTAGTGTGAAGTACAATTGGGGGTTTAGCAAGGATAGGTATTTACAAGATCCAAACACCCAACACTTGGGAAATATTTACAAAAGCCTGGCGCGCTGCTCGCGCGTTGACACGTAGGTGACGCGCCAGCCTCGGTAAATTTTCCCAAGTTTGGGTTCTTGGCCTATAAATACCACCTTTGCCTCTTGTATTCCTCACCCTTTGCCATTATTCTTTCTCTCTATATTCTCTCTCTCTAAACACTCTCAAATCTCTCTATCTCTAATCTTGTGTTCTTGATTTTCATACTTACATCTTTGAAAAAACACATCTCTTTGCAAGGGAAGAATCACAAGAACCTAATCCACTCTTGTGATTGTGTCGAGGATCTTCTTATCTATACCCTTTCTATTACAATCGAGTCTCTAGGTTAGGTTAGGGCTTGGTTGAACAAACATATATTCATTCATTCATTTGTTTGTAAGGGAAGTCTTGTGTCTTGGTGACCAAGCCCAGATCATTGGGGATCTAGTTGGGGTTTGATACTTCCGGTGGGAAGTCTTGGTAGTGGTCTTGGTGACCCTTAGGTGAAGTCGAATCACGAGATTCTTTTTGGTGGTTTCCGAGGGCGGAATACCGTTGGGGAGTAACTCCTTCTTTGTGAGCATCAATATTGGTAAATATTGGTGGAGGGAATTGTAATGGTTTGTAGTCCACCGAAAGGATTATACTAGTGAATAGTATCGGAGTCGGGGATTCGCAGCTGGACGTACGGATGGTATAAACCCCCATCCCGAACCAGTATATACCGTTGTGTTTTTACTTGCTTTATATACTTTGGTTGTGGTAGTGGTTGTTGGATTATTGCACAACCACTTGTTGTTATCTTTGGCTTAAAGTTTTTAAACATCTAAAAAGCCGAAGAAACCGTATTCACCCCCCCCCCTACGGTTCTACACTTGTGTTCTGTGCCGAAGGGTTTACCATCGATCATGAGAGTTCTCAGAACTCCCGTCATGTCGGAATATGTCCATGAGAAGACATCCTTATTGTCTTTTAGAAGCTTCTCCAGTTTTGCTTTAAAGGTAACGGGGAGTTGCTTTCCAATAACCACCGTTTGCTCCGGGTAAAGTTCGTTTATCACAATGCGCTCCTCAGCATCTCCGCAGCTTAAAATAACCTTAGGAGGGTCTTGGGGACTCTCCTTAATCTTTTTTCCGAGGTCTTACGTCTTTCTTTCGTTGTAATTAGAAAGCACAGTTTCGATACCATAGGCTGTTTGAAACTTAATTACTGCCTGTATAGTGGAAACTACAATACCCATTTTCTGCATGGCGGTTCTCCCTATCAGTAGATTGTAGGGAGAAGTATATCGTACGATCGCGAACGTGAGATTTTTAGTTCTTGCGAGCCTTCCTTCGCCAATCATTATTTCCAGGGGGACTTCTCCCAAAGGCCATGAGTGTTCCCCTGAAAATCCCACCAAAGGTATCTTTGATTCTACCCTTTTTGATCTAATCGAAGGTCTGAGCTTCAAGAAACAGTGTTCATATATAATTTCGTAAGAACTTCTGCAATCCATGTAGGCCCTGTTTACTTCTCGGTTGGATATTAGAACTTTAATGACTACCGGATCATCTGAGGCAGGTTAGTCAGCCATAGGGGGAACCGTTATTTCCCTTATTGCATTTGTTTCCTCCTCCGTTTCCTTTCTTTTCTGACTAGCTCCTCCCCGACGAACCATGAGGATTGGAGCTTTGGCAGGTGGGAAGTCTTTTTCCAACTTAGCATCATAGATCTTTTCTTTCCCTTTCTTTATTCCCTTCACAAGGTGTGCTAGTTGCCCCGACTTTACAGCTTCCTCTATCTGTTTCTTTAGTTCCCTGCAACTGTTCGTCTCGTGACCAAAGTAATTTTCATGACCAAAGTCTTCGTGGAAATAGAAATACTTGGTTGTGTCGCGGCTTCTGCCCTTACTGGTCATACGAGGAGGTGGTTCGAAGGTCTTTGCCACCTTCTCCGTGGCCAGAATTTCTTTTGGAGACTTCGTGAGGTTCTCCATTAAGCTGTGATTAGGAGTCTTGTTATAAGGAGTGAACCTGTGTTGGTGTTTGTTTCTGTTCCTTGATCCTTCCCACGAAGAAGGCTTTAGGAGCTTGTGGGTGTGTTCTCTGCTTCTATCCAGGTGTATGTTTTTTCCATCAAACCTTTATAGGTTGCCGGAAGGTCCGTGGATAAGAACTCCACCAGGTTGCGGTTTCGTAAGCCATACACAAAACCGGAGATACGTTGTTCTTCATGTAAACCCAGGATTTGCAGAGTTTCTTCTATGTATCTTGTAACGAAACTTCTTGTGCTTTCGTTATCCTTCTGCTTAATGTTATGCACCGTGAGGTGTATCCTTGTGAACTTCTTCTGCTGGCTAAAGTGAGAGCGAAACTTAGCCTTCAAATCATCAAGGTTAATGATGCTGCTTGGTTTCTGCCCATTCCACCAGATACGTGCAGAATCTCAAAGAGTGTACGTAAACATGTGACAGGCTACGGGCATGACCTACTTTTTCATTGATGAGGCAAAAAATGAACCACTTTTAGGGGGTCATTTAAGCCCGGAATTGAATTTATTTGATCAAATATTGCCCTAAATCGTTCCTTTTGTGATTTTAGGTACTTTGGGAGTGAAATCTGGAAAAGGAAGCAATTCGAACGTTTTTGGAGCATAAAAGTGAAGAAAACGCCAAAGACTTAATTTTCCTTGCTGGGAACAGTAGGTGACGACATCAAGAGTAAAATCCTGACGGCGTCAAGAGTAATTTTCATGACGACCCAGTATAGAAATGAAGGCGTCACAAGGTAGAGCGTCAAGAGTAAAATACGTGACGGCCTGGAAAAAGTTATAACGTGACGACGTCAGAAGTAGATCAAGGCAGTCTGAGAAGTATTTTGGCGGCGAGATGACGGCGTCACCAATTTGGTCTTGACGCCGTCAGCCTCAATTTCCTATATATAGTTTTCTAATTTTCATTCATAAAAAAAAGAGAAGTTTTGGAGAAACCATAAGGCCGAACTTAGTACGAACTTTACAGGTTTTTCAAGGGTTTTCAGCCCTTGAACCCTTTCATGTGTAATTGAGATAAGTATTCTATTAATTCAATCAATATGTGTATGTGTTAGTTGTCTATATCTTGTTCTTGTCTTAATTCCATCATGCTAGGCTAGATCTATCTTGTGTTTGCTTAGATCTAATGAAACCTAGATGTTAATTATGTGTTGATTACTTGTTTATGGTTGTATTGGATGAATGATTTCGATGTTAGGCTTAAGAAAACTAGCAGATCTCCAATTGGTAACATGCTTGAACGTCTTAGGAAACATGAACTGACGTGCACTAGGTTTTATTGGTTGTATTTAATGCATGAGTAAATTCTAATGATCCCATGTTAGGAGCTTCTTAGCCGGCTCGACATAGGAGTGAAGTAGGCACTCATAGGATTGGGGAATTAAGTGCGCCACCCCATGAATGGTATTAAGGAATACAATCCGTCATCCACACAACTATAACAAGTAATTAACGTGTAAAAGATATCTAGGGAGTAGTGAAATCTAAGTAAACACAACTTCTCCACTTATTGTTCACAACTTTAGTTAATTTAGTTTATTTTCATTTCTAGTATTTTATTTTGATTGCATCTTTAGTATTGGGTTAGTTGACTAGCAACTAATTCCGCCCAAATCCTTCAAACCCGAGATTTTTACATGCTTTCTAAAAAATATAAAAATACAAAAATAATCATCCCTCACCTTTAGAACTAGTATTTAGGTTTTCTAATCCTAGCGACACTATTCCTAGCTGAACGATCAATCCCCCGGTACTTGTCACTATACTATACTACAACGATCAGGTACACTACCTGGTGGGGGTTGTAAGCTTCTCAAGATCCCTTGAGAGGTAAAGCCTGGTGCGATTCCCACGTATCAAGTTTTTGGCGCCGCAGCCTGGGGAATAGTTATTGTCTAGGTTAGAATCTCTTTTTATTAGGTCTACTTGCTAGATTCCTTTCTAGTAAGATTTTATTTTTATTTTTATATTTTCTTTAGTCTATCTTATTTCTTTGTGTTTTTGTTCGTAACTCTTCACCACCCGACATCATGGACGATGGGAACATCTTTGAACCCGTCATCCCACCACAACAAAACCCACCACTAGAACCTCTTAGGCCCCGAACCTTAGGAGAGTATTCCCGACCTAGCCACCAAGGCTACCGAAACACCATTGAGCTCACCGGAGCCAATGTGACCCCCTTGCGATCCGACACCATCCGGTTGGTGCAAAGCGGATGTGCATTCCATGGACTTCGTTCCGAAGATCCAAACTAACATCTTAAGGACTTCCTTAAAATCGTAGACTCCATAGACCTAGATGTTGAAACTAGAGAGACAACCCGATTACGCCTATTCCAATTCTCTCTACGGGATCAAGCTAGTCAATGGCTTGAGCGTTTACCCGCGGGATCCATCACCACATGGGATGATCTCACCACTCGTTTCCTTGCTCAATTTTTCCCACCGGGGAGAACTAATAAGCTTAGAATTGACATCTTGATGTTCCAACAACGTCAAAATGAATCTCTTTATGAAGCATGGACTCGTTTCAAGGACTTACTCCAAAAAGTCCCTCATCATGGCATAGATCTTTGGCTCCAAGTCCAAATCTTTTATGACCATATCGATCTCTCCATGAGGCGAGCCATTGACCAATCGGCCGGTGGTAAGCTACGTGATCTAAGTGCGGAACAATCATGGGAACTCATAGAAGATCTTGCTCTCTATGACAACGAAAGTTGGAATGATCCCCGTGATTTGAACAAAACGGTCAAGGCAATATCCTTGCCTTCGAACAACTCTAGCACTCCCGACCGTAGGATCATGGAACTTGAGGACCAAGTCAAGTTTCTCATGAAATCTTACGAAGCTCCTAAGCCTTCAAGCCAAGTGAACAAAATCACTTCTTCATGCGAATTATGCAGTGGTCTCCACGACACTCGTGATTGTGTGGAACTCCCCGGAACAGCTTTTGCAGACTACGCATCCACGCGTACCGACGAAGCGGGAGATAAGTGGTACACTTCCAAGCCCGAGCCAAACCCTTTCGGTGATTCATACAACCCCTATTGGAAAAATCACCCAAACCTTAGGTGGAAACAAAATCAACCCAATTCTTCCAATCCGCCTAATCGTTATCAACCAAATGGTCCACCCTCCAACCGTACTTTCAACAACAATCCTTCTAACAACTATGGTAGTACTAACAATCTTGAAGGGTTGATGTCTAAATTCATGGCATCTCAAGAAGCTCGCATAGCTAGGTTTGAAACCGAATTCAACCAACAACAGACGGAGATGACCAACAAGATTGACAACTTGTTGAAGGCCCTCAACAACCAAGCATTAACCACACCTAGGAAGGACACTAGGGACACCAATGACGGATTCCAAATTAAGGACCCCTCATCATCCAAACATGTCCACTTTGTCAATGTTGTCACCATTAAGCCAATAGATAAGGAGATAGAAGAAAGTGACAAGGATGAAGTCGGAGTAGAAACCGAGACTAGGGATGAAAGTAGGGAGGTTGAGGTTAATAAGGGAGAAGAGTTTGATGAAGTAGAAACTATAGAGAAATACTTTGATAAGATGCCCACCAAGGAAGAACGGGAATACCATAAGGATTTATTCGATAGTCCCGAGAGACCATATATCCTTGGCACACCCTTTATCAAAATGGGAGACCCCTCTAACATTAACATACCATGCAATATCGGGCACATGCATATATGGAAAGCTTACATCGATCCTAGATCTCCCGTAAACATCATGACTAGGACTTATTACAATTGGATGATAAAGAAACAACTTGATTTTAGGATGATGCCTAATGAGAATCTGATAAGTAATTTTGTAGGAAGAGTGAAGGGATTACATGTGATAATAGGCAATCTCACTTATGAGATCGATTTTATGATAGTGGAAGACACTCGTCTGGTAATAGATGCTTGCCTAAGCCAAATAATATTTTGAAAACCATTTGTTGAGGCCACTAAGATGAGTTATGATCCGACTCTAGGGATAGTTAGATTCAAGGAAGAGAGTGATGAAGTTGCCTACCAAATGCCCTACAAAATTGAGCAATATCGCCTCCTCTCTAATATAGAAAAAGAACACAAGCAAGCGGCTTATTATAGGAATGAGGAGGATAGACGTAGAGGAGTAGAGTATGTGAAGAGTAGGATGCTTGGTTTCTACAAAGAATGCTTGCAACTAGGTTCGGAATACAAAACTGGTTTAGAAGACGACCTAGAGAGTGGAACCAACGATGAGGTCACGTAGTAACCCATGACCTTGAGTCTAGCTACAAGACTCGTAAATAAAGAAAAGCGCTTCTTGGGAGGCAACCCATGTTTTGTGTGATTTCATTTTGTTTGTTTGTTATTTGCTTCCGTATGCATGCTTTATTTTTATTGTTGGTAGATCATGTTTCTCAATTAAATAGTGGAAATACTTTATTTTGTTGTTTTGGCCTAGTCTTAACTCCACCTAAAAGTATTTTTGCAAAAGATAAGTGTAAGGGGAAACCCCAAATATGTTTTTAAGAAACAAACCGATCATGATTCTCCACAATATTAAATGAACATGTATATTCGTATTTGTTAGAGTCAAATGCTTGTATTGAGTCATAATGAAGTTTTGTAGGATTTTCAAGGAAGTAGGACCAAGTTTTTCCAGAAATTTTCCGGAAACTTAACATAAGAATTTCTGCAGGTCACTTCTGACGGCGTCACGAGATAACTCTTGACGGCGTCACTTGTAAAAATCTGAAAATTTTACCGATTTTGTTTTTCTAACGGAGTCTTATGGTTTTTGTGAATTATTAAGTTTTATAATCTCCAGGAAATCTGCAAACTTCATTCCACAAGCATTATATCTTATTTTGTTTTCTAGGATTTAGTAACTTATGTAGGTTGCCGCCGATTTTATGCGAGGTTGTCTTGTCTATTTTCTCAGGATTCACAGGTTATGTATGACAAGAAGATGATTTATATTCTGGAAGGGATGTTTTGATTGTTCATTTTCTTGGAGGAAGATTTAACCTGGCCACCTAATTATCCATACCGAGCGAATCAGGGGAGTATTTGATTTCATTCTTTTTACTTTTTCACTTTTACATTCTTTACTTGAACATTGGGGACAATGTTCATCCTAAGTGTAAGGGGAGGGTAAAATGATGATACCTTACATGTACACTTTTGCTTGAGTTTGTTTTGTTTAATGGTAGATGTGTAATAAAACTATGAGAAATACTTGTTAGTGCAATTTTAGCGCCAAATTTAAAATTTTTACAACATTTAGGAGTGAAACTTTAGCCATAGCAAGCGTCTCATGGATAGGAGATTGTATGACTAGCACATAACCGTACTTTCAGAAAAATTTTCCACTCAAATATGTGAGGTTCGCCTTTAGATTTGATAGGAAAAGCATTCATTATTAGTGCTTATGAGTGTACCGGTAGCATTTAGATTCTAGAACTTGCGTTAGTGATGCATCCCGAGACCGCTAGTGAGACTACATTCGTGTGGTAGGATTTACTACATGATAAGAGGCATTAGGATCACCCTTGTGTTAAACCCGTATTATAATTACTTGACCATTTAAGTCATATTACTTGGCTAGTTAAGTCAACTAATTTTTCCCACACCCTTAGCGTTTTACTCATTTTTAGTACACAAAACCCCTAGTACACCCCTCCGAGCCTATCTTTTCGTTTCTAACTTTCAGCATCTTACTTAAAGGAAGAATTTGTTACACCCCACTTAAATGTACACCCAAATCGCCTTATCCTTCCGTGTATGCGCTCATTTTTAGTGCATTATTGTTATTTGTTAAACCCTAAGTTAACTTTCTAATTGATTACATGGTTGCTAAGTCGAGTCATATCCTTGTACATATTGTTTTGGGACGATTGGGACTCATGGGTAAAGTACTTATTTTATGGAGTAATGGGGAAGAACATCATATTATTACCCCCATATGTGCGTTAATTTTAAAAGTACTCCAAGTGTTTTGATTATCTTAATTCGAGTCATTAGATTAGTTTATTGTAAAGTATGTAAAGATTCAAGTGTAAGGGGAATTTACATTCCCTATGATATATTATTTTGGATGGTAGGGTAAGAGTGTATGCAAAAAAATAAATAAATAAATAAATAAAAAAAAAAAAAAAAAAAAAAAAAAAATCGAAAAAAAAATTAAAAAAAATAGAAAAAGGAAAAGAGAAAAAACATACGGACTACCATCCCTTTTTATTCTATGTTCATATTATGTTTTTGTTATTTTTCATTTATTAGCTTAGGTCGAGTCTAGTCTTGGCTTAGCAACGCCATATTGTACATGTAATTAACCAAGATTGTTAGCTCGCCACCAGAAAAACTTCCTTTATCCAACAAAACCGTGTATTTCATATCCCTACACCTAACGTTACAACCCTTTAAATAGACCTCTTTGATAGTTTATCCTAGGTGCTTACGCCATGTGGTGGAAGTTTGATCCTTTCCCAAGCCTATGGTAATCTATTTTGCTATGACAGGTAGTGAGAGATATCTTCCGTTTCCATATTTTAATTTATACTTTATTACACCCGAGAGATGTGAGTATCTAAACACTATTTGTGAGGTGCTAGTGTATGACCTCCGTGCTTGTCTTTGGTCTTTAGTGGAACGATTATTTGTTGTAATTATTTTTATATTAGTGTTAAATGACCCCTAACTTGTATTTTGAGTAGAATAAAAGCGCATTTGCTTGAGGACAAGCAAATCTCAAGTGTAAGGGTATATGATGAGGCGAAAAATGAACCACTTTTAGGGGGTCATTTAAGCCCGGAATTGAATTTATTTGATCAAATATTGCCCTAAATCGTTCCTTTTGTGATTTTAGGTACTTTGGGAGTGAAATCTGGAAAAGGAAGCAATTCGGACGTTTTTGGAGCATAAAAGAGAAGAAAACGCCAAAGACTTAATTTTCCTTGCTGGGAACAGTAGGTGACGGCGTCAAGAGTAAAATCCTGACGGCGTCAAGAGTAATTTTCATGACGACCCAGTACAGAAATGAAGGCGTCACAAGGTAGAGCGTCAAGAGTAAAATACGTGACGGCCTGGAAAAAGTTATAACGTGACGGCGTCAGAAGTAGATCAAAGCAGTCCGAGAAGTATTTTGGCGGAGAGATGACGGCGTCACCAAATTGGTCTTGACGCCGTCAGCCTCAATTTCCTATATATAGTTTTCTAATTTTCATTCATAAAAAAAGAGAAGTTTTGGAGAACCCTAAGGCCGAACTTAGTACGAACTTTACAGATTTTTCAAGGGTTTTCAGCCCTTGAACCCTTTCATGTGTAATTGAGATAAGTATTCTTTTAATTCAATCAATATGTCTATGTGTTGGTTGTCTATATCTTGTTCTTGTCTTAATTCCATCATGCTAGGCTAGATCTATCTTGTGTTTGCTTAGATCTAATGAAACCTAGATGTTAATTATGTGTTGATTACTTGTTTATGGTTGTATTGGATGAATGATTTCGATGTTAGGCTTAAGAAAACTGGCAGATCTCCAATTGGTAACATGCTTGAACGTCTTAGGAAACATGAACTGACGTGCACTAGGTTTTATTGGTTGTATTTAATGCATGAGTAAATTCTAATGATCCCATGTTAGGAGCTTCTTAGCCGGCTCGACATAGGAGTGAAGTAGGCACTCATAGGATTGGGGAATTAAGTGCGCTACCCCATAAATGGTATTAAGGAATATAATCCGTCATCCACACAAGTAAACACAACTTCTCCACTTATTGTTCACAACTTTAGTTAATTTAGTTTATTTTCATTTCTAGTATTTTATTTTGATTGCATCTTTAGTATTGGGTTAGTTGACTAGCAACTAATTCCGCCCAAATTCTTCAAACCCGAGATTTTTACTTGCTTTCTAAAAAATATAAAAATACAAAAATAATCATCCCTCACCTTTAGAACTAGTATTTAGGTTTTCTAATCCTAGCGACACTATTCCTAGCTGAACGATCAATCCCCCGGTACTTGTCACTATACTATACTACAACGATCAGGTACACTGCCTGGTGGGGGTTGTAAGCTTCTCAAGATCCCTTGAGAGGTAAAGCCTGGTGCGATTCCCACGTATCATTCATCTTTATAGCTCCTTCAAATAAGTGTATAAAGTTGTCTGGATCCCCTTTTCCATCATAGGTGCCTATATGCGAAGGCATCTTCAAACCATAGGGTAACGGGTAATCCTCAATCCATCTTACAAAAGGTGCTGCAGGGCCCGCAGGCTCTGGATATAGACAAATGTAAGGTGGCATGCTAATGGGGACAGTGTTGTATGGATTTGTGAGGAGGAGGCACCCCCGAAGGGGTTTGATTAGGATAAGGAGGATAAGGTGTTCCCACGTTAAAAGGGTAGCCGCTGTACATAGTATATGAGGGGTACACCATGGGCTGCCCGTAGGACATAGAAGTTTGTGGGAGCTGGTTTTTACTAGGTTGTACACTTGTAGGAGGGTAAAGGTTCTGAGGATAACTCGGAGTTTGAAACGGGGGGTTCATTCCATTGGGAGGAAGGCTTCCTCCTGTGTTGAACAAACACGGATTGCCTCCCACACCAGATGCCTGGGAAGGCTGCAGTGGAACCCCTACTTCGGTTCTCCCCAAATGTGCAGCTAATAGCGGAGGTAGGTTTACCTCCATGTTTTCTCTTCGTTGGCTCTTCCCATTAGAGCCTTCAGCAACCGTTCCCTCTCTTCTCGTGGGGGCCCTTTCAGGGACTCCCTCAAAGCTGACCGATCTTCCACTGGCCCTTCTAACAACAGGGGCCCAATACGTAGGATCGAGTGAGTAGCCCCAGGAACCGAAGGTCTCCGCTCCATTTCTATCTCTTCGTCATATTCATCACTGGAGTATTCCAACTCCCTTCGCATCTCTGTGTTGCTAACTTGTCTCTTTCGAGCCCTTAACAAATATTCTAGTTCTTCGTAATTAGCCTCAACAAAGGCAGGGCTAATGACAGGTTATGGGTTGGCTGATGTCGATGCATGGTGATTGGGTTTTATTTCAGGCTGAGATCGTGTTGTGAAGATGGATGCCGTAATTGGCGGAAGACTGTTGGTTTCAGTTACTGGTATTGGGGTTAAAGTCGAGAATCCCGGTGGGGGTGTAACTTCTCTTTCTTGATTCATGCCAGAAAAGTAGTGAGTATGTTTGACTGGTTATTTGCTTGGAATAACGAGACCAATTGTAGCGGGTCCCACGGATGGCGCCACTGATTGTACAATACTTTGCACGACCAGGCCTTCGATGGTGATCAAAGGATATAGGGGATGTTGTGGTTGAGCCAAGATTGTATCAAACCTAAAAATAAGAAATACGAAGACACTACATTAAGTGATTGCGCAGGGGTTGAGCCCTGCGAACCACCTCCGGCGTGTGAATAAGTTTTTGGTATGAAAATTTTAGTGAAAATACAATATAGTAGAGTTATTGAGATTGCATACCAGACTTGTGGATCGTCCAAGCTATTTATAGGGGAGAAAAACAGCTTGAAGAGTGCTTACATCTTTTTCGGAGATCATGGGGGCATCCCATGATAAGTGGCAACCGAGTGTCCAACTCCTCCTGGTTTAGCGGGAAAGCTAAGGAGGGAGATGAGACGTGGGTTAGACTTGGTCTTCCCCATGTTTGGGACTTGGCATTATTCCGTCCTTATAATTCATCGAAGGATATTCTGAAGGGTTTAATCCTTCGACTGGTGAATTCCCATCTGGTAACTAGGTCATTGATGACTAGTTTTACGCCAATGAAAGTGTTAGGAGGTTAGCCAGAGCCTGCGATTATGTAGGTTTCGAGCAGGACCGAAGGGGGGGGGTCCTTCGACCTGTTCGGAGGGTACAATATCATTTAGAATTGGGCTTAGTCAGGTGCGGGCCATCCTTGATGGGCCGTCCACTGCGGGGTTCATGCACTAATCCAAGTAGAGAGTGATATTTCTGGCGCAAACGAAAATAAACCGTTAGCCTTAGCGTGGGGACGGACCCCACGATTAAGCTCCGGCGTGAGAGTAAGTATTCATGTTGTCAGAGAAATATATGTGTGTTGGGATGAGTGAGGAAGTCATACCTCAAAAGTGTGAATTGGGGTTTCCTTTATAGGTATTGGAAATATTAAGGTTTCCTAATATTTCGCATATTGATGTAGTGGCCTGAGTTGGACCCTTGTCGGGCAAGGATCCGCAGCATAATCGATGTTCGCGGACGTAGGTGGATTTTCGGACCGGGTCTGGCCCACGAGCGTACTTCGGGAGTGCCGCTCATATGTGTCCTAGTTTTTCCGGATTGTGCCATGCTCGTGGTATGGGCTTTGGCCATATCTGGCTTTATTGACTCGCTGGGCCGGAGCCCAGTTTTTTTATTGGGCCAAAGCCCGGTTTGCTCGTTGGGTCGGAGCCCGTTTTGTTTGTATGGCCGGAGCCCAGTTTGTTTGTAGGGCCGGATCCTGGTTCGTATGAGATATTCTAGTCCCAGTAGGCCTGCTATTCGTACTATACGTCATCAAGTCCCCCAGTCTAGTGCGTTCATTGCTCGCGTGCTTTGGTAGCGTGCGGTGAATGTTTCTAGACTAGATTGTTAGTTCTTCGCTCCTAGCTTAAGACCTTTATCGTGCGGAGCTTGCTTGTCAGCAGATTAGATCATAGGGGGGATTGACCGTTCTTTGACCTTTCGAGGGAGCGGATGTTTCTTTTATTAGCTGTCATCCTTATCTTTTTGTTTCTTTATCGCGGCCGTTGATTTCAGGCACTTTTTTGGCACGCAGAATTCATTTTGATCTCTTGGGAGTTTCGTTTGTATAAATACCTAAGGTGGCGTGTTGTCATTTTTTATTTTCCTTTCTCTTTCTTCCGTGCTTTACGAAATTCTTTCGAACTTTATTTTTTCATTACCTTGTCACTTGTTATCCTCTAGTCGCTCGTATGGCAATAACCAAAATCACAGACGTCAAATTTCATCTGACGCAAGAGAAACTGGACGACTTATGTCATGAGTGCCACATTCCATCATTTGTTAACCCTGTTTTACTATATTTCGATCAGGCTATCAACCAGTATCCTCTGGGGAAGATTGGTTTGTACAGCCGGTTCTTTGATTATGCCGATCTCCACTTGCCTTTTTCTGTGTTCTTTGTCAATGTTTTAAGGCATTACCAGATTAATATCTCTCAGCTTTCGCTTTTTGGTGCGAGTAAAGTTTCTCACTTCGAGGTTGTTTGCCATGCTCATAATTTTGCCCTGTCTGTGGCTTTGTTCCGCCGCCTTTATGTCAAGTTTATAAAGAACGGGTGGGTGTCATTTAGTAAGTGTGCTAATATTGACACTTGTTATGATAAGGCTTTGGATTCTGTGAAGGGTTGGAGGGACCGCTTTTTTTGGGTTGACGCCTTTGCTTACCCTGTTAACTTTCCTTGGTGCTCAACCGATGGTGTCGAGGGGGATTCGGGTCCAAACCCTAATGAGTATAATGCGGAGGAGTATAGCATCGTTATTCGGGGGCCTGCTCCATTTCGTAGGTACCCGGAGGCTTTCCTTTGTTGGGTTGGCCTGAACCATGTTTACCCTTTCGGAGATGATGAGTACCCTGTATTCCGTCTCCGTGGAGAAGGATTGCGTGCTGTGCTTACTATTGTTGTCTCTCTCCTTCTTCTTCTTTTATATATATATATATATATATATATAAGATCCAACTAAAATCTAACAAGTGACAATCTCGTCAAAATAAAATTAAAATTTTTATTGAGTACCACTAAAATTGTTAAAGTTCCGATGGGTTTCTTTTTTAAATTGACGAAACCAAGGTGATACACTTTTGATTCGACATGTAATGTATCATGTTAAGGTGATACACTTTGATTTGACATATAAATTTATAATTGTGTATCACTAATCCAAACTCATTGATGAGTGTGTAAATACTCATCATTTTTACCGTTTCTGAGCTGCCAAAACATCTAAACACTCAATATTGTATCAAAAATAGTGAAAACATCCCAGGAATGTGTTTTAGATGTTTCAATGCAAAATAATCAAAAACAGATGAAAAACGCACAAAGTTTGCATAATTGGCAGTTTCAGTCCCTCAAGTTTCATAAATTGGCAAAACTAGTCTCTGAAGGTTTAAAATGAATAAAAAGTCAAAATTAGTCCATGGGAAGTCAAACATGTTCACAAATAGTCCCTGGATGAAATTTTACACAAACTGGCAAATTTTACCCCTCAAAATCCAAAATTGGCATAAAAGGTCCCTGGAGTTTCAGAAAATGACAGAATTGGTCCCTGGTGGGATATTTTTGAAAGAAAAATCATTTTTTGGACCTTGGGAAATCAAAAGTTATCAAAATTGGTCCTTGGGTGAAAGTTTGGAGAAAAGTTCATTTTGGTCCCTCAAGTTTCAATAAATTGCAATTTTAGTCCCTGAAGGACCAAAAGTGAAAATTATATTTTTAAAACCTTGGACTTTTGAAAGATGGCATGTTTTACCCTTGAAACAAGTTTGAAAAGTTTACAAAAACAGCCCTTGGATTTTCAGTAATTACATTATTGGTCCTTGTGAAATGTAATAAACCAAACGGATCCTAGTTTACTAATAATCCAAACACAACCATTCCAAGCCCACCCATTTTTACAAAAGCCCAAAGCAACACAGCCCAACACCCACACCTTTTATAACGGGTCAAAGTTTGACCCCCTTGGTCAACAGAAGTCAAACCCACCTTCCCTTTTCCCTCCTTCCTTCCCAAAACCAGAATACCACCAAACCAGACCTGGTTCCCCCCCCCCACTTGCACCTCTGCCACTACACTCCTTATCCCTTCAATCACACTTCCCCAACACCAATCATACCACCCCCCCCCCCCCCCCGCCCCTAGGGTCTGCTTCCACAGAACAAATTGCAAGTAAAAATCTTTTCCCGCCAAATTAAGTATGAAGACAAGAAGCCACCAAATAGATATTTTATTGCTGGGATTTGACTAGTGGGACCCACAAGAGACAATGGGATGCTATAAAGAGAAGAAGAAGCAGGAATGAAGATGCATTAGAGTAGTTTTCATTTAGTGTAATCGTAGGTAGTATAATTTCCCTTTCAAATGTAATTTTAAGTTTAAATCAGTTGTAATCTCAGTTCTTATAAGTATAATTTCAAGTTTGTTTAATCAAAATTCCAAGTGTTTCAGTTGAATTCAAGTTTTACAAGTTTTTAGTGATCTTCCATATTGGACTGTGAGGAGTTAAAAGTTGCTTCCAGTGTCTCATCAAGCTCAATATAAGTTATTATTAAACTTTTATAAGTTTCTACAGTAGTTAATCAAGTTTTTATTCAGTCATTTAAATTACTAAAAAATTCCAAATAATTGGTTCATAAATAAAAAAGGGTTCAAAGAAGAAGAAAGGAGAAGAGTAGTAGTTGATCAATGTTCTGGTTTAGAAGCTCATGGGAGCACTTAGGATATGGTTATGATCACTAGTCCTCAGGTTGCTTTGTAACTTTGGCAAACAAGTAAGGTTTTGGACTTAACTTTCCCATAATCTTTGTTTTATGATTTCTGTTGTATTATTTTTTTGATTCTGATTAATTAGGTATAATTTAGCTTAGTATAAGTTTATGAATCAAATTTAGAAGTTCATTTGATCATTTGCATTGAAAAACCAAAAATCAAGCTACTATAGGGGTGTTTGGCTCAAGCCTGCACTCTATGTTTAGGCTTAGTATTAGTGTTGATTTTGATTGTAGCAAGTTACCTTAGGTCTAAATAGGATTTGTAAATCATGAAAATGGTACCTTATACATAAAATAGTCAAAATCCCACTCATAGACCCACAACAGTCCACTGAGTGGATCTGTAGGTACCATTTTCACCCATTTGGTTTAAAACCTGATCATTTAGCTTATTTTAGACTCATTCCATCTTAGTATAACTTATTTAATCAGTTAGAATCATTAGAACTTCACCAAAGTCAACATAAGTAGTTTTTTACAAAAGTCAACTTTACCCATTTTCAGAAAACTCAAAACTTCCAAGATTTTTGTAGAATTTAGCATTGAGGTTTAGACCTTGATACTTGTTCCCATAGATAGCCCCCCAGCTCAATTTTAAGTTCCCACATCCATATCATTTTTGTGATTTTTCTGTTGGGCCCCACAACACTCCAAAGAGGGCTGCAGGGCTGGGGATGTACACTGCATCAGCAGACCATGGCCAAACCACCACCTTTGGTGGTGGTTTCTGACCACCACAATGGCCCCACAGACCCCAAATTGGTTTCTCCCAAACCCCCTCCTACCAGGCTTCCACCTTTGACCATTAGTTTGACTTTAGGACCCCTGGGACCCACCTGGTTTAGCCCCTCAACTCTGTCCCAGTTCTGTGTTTAAGATAATTTGTCAAAGTGCTTATTTCTTTCAAATCAGCTTCTCAGTGATCATTGCTTGTTATTTTTAGCTTATTTAAGTCTATTGTGCTTATTGGAACCAAGTTTTACCATTGTGGGTCCCACTTGATCTGATTTGAGCTTATTTGCCTTGTTGGTCAACCAAAGTCAAACTGTGTTCCTTTTTAGCTTATTCTCAGCTTATTTTCAAGTTATAAAAAGTTTGTTTTCACAAAAAGTCTTTGTTTTTAGGTATAAAACAAGTTTGTAAAAGAAAAATCCAAAAAAGTTAATTTAATATTAAGTGATAGTTTCTATTTAATGTAATTTAATTTTAATTTTCATTTTTATATTTTTATTAAGTACTTGGCAATTTTATATTTTTATTAATTACCTTATATAGTAAAGTAATTTTAGTAAATTTTTCAGATTTTTATTTTGTCATTTAGTATTTATTAGATTTAATCTTTGTTTTATTAATAATTAATTAATAATTATGTTTTAAATAGCATAATTAGTTTTTATTAAGCAATACCTAGTTTTTATATTTTTCCTAGCTTTTAAATGTTATAAAATAGTTTTATAAATTTTTCCATAATTTTCTAAGTTAATTTAGTATTAATAGTAATTTAAAATAGTTATATTAGTTTAATTAATATAAATAGTTTTTAATTAATAAAAAACTCATAAAAAGACAAAAATATTTATTTTTTATTTTTTATACTTTCTTCAAGTTCAAATTAAGGTTTAGAAATTATTTTTGCAAGTTTTTAGGTTAATTTGTAACATTTGTCATTATTAGTTAATTTAAATTAGATTTAAATTAGTTAAATTAATTAAATAATATTTAAATAGTAAAATATTTACTTTTATAATTTCATTTTCAATTTCTAATTTCTTTTTAAATTTCAAGTTTCAAAAGTTTCAAAAGCATCCCCTGTAGTTGTAATTAATCAAAATCCCATTTTTCTAGTCTGTTACGTGATCTTAATTGTGAATTTGTGCATATACCTGTATATCTGATTTTTGTGATTATTATATCTGTGTACAAATACCAAAATAACAGTAGCAAAATCAATTCTATATCATCTGGGCTACTGTCCTCAGTGCCACTCACTCATAAACGATTTCAAACGACACCAATTCAATCTCGCTGGGACATAACGACCCGGGGACACACTATACTATCCACGGAATATTGGAACGAGGCTGTCTTTGACTTATTGACCTTGGTCAATAACATCTGACGGTTTAGCCCCAATCACTCATGTATTAGTTGGTTATTAGTTGCTAAAATGTTAATTAGTATTAATACGTTTTTTTTTTGTGTATTATTGTTAATATGGTTATTTATAACGAATGGTTGAGGCGTTTCGGGCACCGTTGTTCTGAATCTTTAGGTATTTTGGTGTGGTATTGTGTTTTTTCTTTTGATGGCTATTTATAGCGAATGGTTGAGGCGTTTTGGGCGTTTTTTGCGTGAGCATTTGTTGCTCTTAGTCACGTGCCTAAGCCTGTGGCTAGGGCGTCCTTTTGTCTTGCCAGTTCTGACGGGGATTCTATAGTCGGAGTTTATTCATGCCTCGGGAAGGAGCATGTACTTACACTCTTGGAAACTTTTTAGTTTCTTGGTATGTAGACCATTTGGTTAATCAGGAGTCCTCTTATAGCGCTCCAAGCCACTTAGTCGCGTCGGGGGATGTCCTTGTTTGCCGTTTATAGCCGGGGAATCTAGTGAGTAGACCTAATAAAAATAAATTTCAACCTAAACAATAACTATTCCCTGGAAATGACGCTAAAAACTTTGATGCGTGGATTGTGGTCTACACAAAAGTTTTACTTCTCAAGAGATCTTGAGAAGCTTACAATCCCCACCAGGCAGTGTACCAGACCGATGTAGTATAGTGAGTTGGCAAGTACCGGGGATTGATCGTTCTCCACAGGGAATAGTGTTCGCTAGGATTGAAATTAATCTAACTAGGTCTAGAGGTGAGGGATAATTCTTTTTGTATTTTTATATTTTATGAAAACAAGTAAAAATCTCGGGTATTGGAAGAGTGGGCGGAATTAGATGCTAGTCAACTAACCTAAATAACTACTTAAACAAATAAAATAAAATAAACAGAAAATAAAATATTGAGAACTTCTAATATGAGAAAAGCGTGTTTACTTAGATTTCACTACTCTCTAGTTATCTTTTAATGATTAATTGGTTTGTCATAATTGCATAGGTGAAGGGTTGCATTCCTTAATACCATTCGTGGGGCCGTGTACGATCTTCCCCAACTATATAAGCTTCTATCTCTTCCTATGACGACACGTTTAGTATCCTATCATGGTCTCATTAATAGTTACTTATGCATTAAATACAACCAATAAAACCGTAGTACATATCCGATTACGTTTCTTAAGACGTTCAAGTAAGTTACCGTATAGGAGATTAGCCAGTTTTCTTAACCCTAACGCTAAAATCAATCACCCACAACAATCAATGACAAACCAACTACCGATAATCAATAACTAGGTTTCATTAGATCTAAGCAAACACAAACGAACTTAAGCTAACATGTTAAAGGAAAGAAAAGCATACGATATAATCAAACAACACATAGACATATTGAATGAGTAAAGGATAATTTATCTTCAATTGAACATGGAAAAAAAGAGGGTTTGAAACCCTAAAATAGCTGCAAAAGTCGACTAGGGTTTGTACCCAAAAGTTCCCTACCAAAAGTCCTCTCTTAATGTATGAAAAATTGAAAACTATATATAGATTTACATGGGTGACGGCGTCACATTTTGATGGCTGACGCCGTCATCTCGCCGCGGCTAGGGTTTCTTGTCGTCCAATCCAACTTCTTAACGTCGTCTCTCTTTAGGTCTTTTGGGCCGTCACGCTTTAGCAAGATACGTGACGGCCTACTCCTGGTAGAACGTGACGCCGTCACTTGTTAAACTCTAAATTGTCTTCTGGCGCGTCAAGTGTTAATGTAATTTCCACCTCTTGTCACATAAGCTGACGCCGTCCCCTTGAACATCATGACGCCGTCAGGTACAATTTCCAGCATGGATTCTTGACTTTGTCATTTTCTTCACTTTTTGCTCAAAAAAAGGTCTAAAATGCTTCCTTTTCCAGAATTCTCCTCAAAAGTACCTAAATTGACAAAAGAAACGATTTAAGGTAATAATTGATCACATTATCACGACTTAGGGCTTAAATGACCACTTAAAAGCGTAACACATTTCTCCTTATCAGGGTGCACAAAATATGAAAATATTTATATATTTATATTATATTTCATATTTATCGAGATTACAAAAAGACATGACATAAGGCGGCATAACGCGTGGCGTGGCGGCAAGACCAAGCCTTACGCCTTTGCAAGACCTTTGCTCCTCTTTTAGAACCATGATTTTTTTTACCAATACTAGAGTAATCTCACCTGAGGTTGAGACAGTCGATGATCTGAGTTTGTGTCCACCTGCGCGCAAAATCCCCGATCTAAGTTTGGGACGTTTGATTCCGGAGTAAGTTTTAATCACTTGAGTATATCTATCTGTGGATGGACACAATATCCACTTGCATACCTTTGAAAAAGATTTCTTTTGATTCTTTGTTAGTTTATCAGTTATAGCGGTGCATATTCTTGTCTGAAAGAAAAAATTACACGAATGGTTCATGTGGTTTACTCATATTGCATGTTTAGTCCCTAACTCGTTTTAATTACACCAGAGGTACCTATTTTTGAAACTTGTCACTCATTTAGTCCCTAATTTGGATGGGCCGTTAGTTTATCCATTAAGTTATTTGCCCGTTAGTCCATCCGTTAATATTTTTTACACCTTTAGTCCTCATTTTCTAAAATAGTCCTCATTTTTTGCACCGTTAGTCCCTCCGTTAATATTTTGCAACGTTGTCAAACTTTTTACGTCTTCGTCCATTTTTTAACGTTCTCGTCCGTTTTTTAACGTTTTCGTCTATATATTTTTTTTATCTTTTGTCAATCTTTTTACGTTTTCATCCATTTTTTTACGTTCTCGTCTGTTTTTTAACATTTTCGTCAATTTTTTTACGTTTTTGTCAATCTTTTTACGTTTTCGTTCATTTTTTTACGTTTTTGTCAATCTTTTTACATTTTCATCCATTTTTTATGTTTTGTCCGTTTTTTAACGTCCTCTTCTGTTTTATACGTTTTCGTTCATTTTTACTCGTTTTCGTCTTTTTTTTACATTTTTGTCCGTTTTTAACGTTCTCATCCATTTTTTTACGCTTTAGTCCGTTTTTTAACGTTTTCATCCGTTTTTTACGTTTTCGTCCATTTTTAACCTTTTTTTCCGTTACGTTTTCGTCTTTTTTCGTTTTTGTCTGTTTTTTAACGTTATCGTCCGTTGTTTACGTTTTTGTCCGTTTTTATATGTTTTATCTGTTTTCTTATGTTTCTGTTCGTTTTTTTACATTTGTCCGTCTTTTACGTTTTTTTTTCTATTTTTTTACTTTTTTGTCATTTTCTATACGTTTTCGTTCGAGAACATAAAAAAATGAACGAGAACATAAAAAACAGACGAGAACGTAAAAAACAGACAAAAACGTATAAAAATGGACGAAAACGTAAAAAAATGAACGATAACATAAAAAATAGACGAGAACGTAAAAAAAATGACAAAAAAGGTATGAATCGGACGAAAACGTTAAAAAATTAACAAAAAAACATATAAAAACGGACGAAAATGTTTAAAAACGAACGAAACCGTAAAAAAAATGGACGAAAGCGTAAATAACGGACGAGAATGTTAAAAACCAGAAAAAGACATAAAAAAACGGACAAAAACGTAAAAAAAATGAACGAAAACGTTAAAAATGTTCGAAAACGTAAAAAACGAACGAAAACGTTAAAAAACAGACAAAATGTAAAAAAAAGAATGAAAATGTGTAAAAATGAACGAAAACGTAAAAAAAAAACCAGAAGAGAACGTTAAAAACGGGAAACATTATTGACAAAAACGAAAAAAAACGGCGAAAACATAAAAAGATTGAAAAAATGTAAAAAAGTATACGAAAACGCTAAAAAACGGACGAGAACGTAAAAAAATGAATGAAAACGTAAAAAGATCGACAAAAACATAAAAAAAAAATGGACGAAAACATTAAAAAACGGACAAGAACGTTAAAAAATGGACGAAAACGAAAAAAGATTGACAACAATGCAAAATATTAATGGAGGGACTAACGGTGCAAAAAATGAGGACTTTTTTATAAAATGAGGACTAACGGTGCGAAAAATATTAACGGAGAGACTAACGGGCAAATAACTAAATGGATAAACTAACGGCCATCCAAATTAGGGACTAAATGAGTGACAAGTTTCAAAAATAGGTATCTCTAGTTTAATTAAAAACGAGTTAGAGACTAAACATGCAATCTGAGTAAATCACAGGGACCATCCGTGTAATTTTTTCTTTAAATTTGGATCCGTCAACGAGACTATTCATCCTAATAACGCTTTGTGTTACATTCGTTTGGAGTTTTGACTATTTATCCAGTGGGTCTTTTTTTATATGTTGTCGTACATATAGTTATGAAGGAATGATACAACCACATAAAAATATCTATAAAATAACGTGTTTTATTTTAGTTTATCTCTTCTCTCTAATTAAACCACTCACTATCTGATACGTTATTTTGCGAAAATTTTATTGAGAGTTTTTGTCTGGTTCTAGCAAAGCTGATAATTATGTGGCTTCTATGAGTTTTTATGCTGACTTTCTAGTAGTTTTGCTTTTGAAGTTACTAGTAGCAATTCCATTGACCAAATGTCTTTATAGCGTGGATGTACCGTTTGACTTTAGGCCATTATATTTTCTTTGTTCATAACTGAACTTATTGGACAAATTGAAACCAGTTTCAAATTTAAGTAAAAAATCAAATTTTCAAAAAATTCATCACGAGTCTATCTTGGCTGCAAATATGCAGATGTCAAATTATCTTTATTTTAATAGATTAAATACAATATAGACGACTCTCATTTGATATATTAACAATCACATTTATATTAAAGAATGAACTGAGTCAGAACTTGTACTCCATTTTTAAATAAGACCCTATAAACTAATGCAACATAATTAAAAAGGAAAATGATTTGGAGGCCTAAAAAATGTGTCTAATTGTGTGCCTAATTGACGTGGCAATAAATTATTGGTTTGTGAAGAAGTGGGTCCCCTTGCTGTCCCCAATAAGATGATGACACATATGTTTAGGCATATTAGTAGGCATATGAGTTAGGCATCCCAATCAATGCTCAATTAAAAATCCGATTGATGACAATTTTGTATCTGATATATGTTGTTTTATAATCATTAAAACAAGACTAATTAACCCCTGGAGTTATTAAGCGGCCTTTCAAACTCGATACCATGATTCAAATTCAAATCTTTGGTAGCCCTTCGTCGTGTGGTTGCCTAAACTTTATCTTTTGACATATCTTTCGTGTTGGCTTCTTGAGGATGCCAATCTCTTTAAAGGGAGAGCTGCCCGATTAACATATATGACGGTTTACTCAAACTCCAAAAGTCTAGTTGGTCGAATGAGACTTAGGGGTGTTTGGTTGGGGTAAATTTAAGGTAATTGGGAGAATTTGAAATTAAAATTGCTTCAATTCTCTTGTTTGGTTCACAATAAATATGCGTGCCCAAAAATTTTATTTGCATTAATGAGTCTAAAAGTGAGGCATTTTAATTTTCTTCCACATGGGAAGCATTTACATTTGCTTAGAATTTTAAATAGCATCATTTATATATCTTGAACCAAACGCCCCCTTAGGTAATAAGAATATCCGCAACAACTAGTATATATTGTTTATCTACATTGTAACATAACATTTGGTTTTATAAGTTTTAGCTTTGTTTGAAAATATGAATGTACGACTTTTTTTTTTTCTTTTTGTTTTGTAATGAAAAAATAATATACTTGTCGTATGACAAATGGCAATTAAAGCAATAAATGAAGTTCAGGAATACAATGTCAATGTACCAAAAGGCAGCTTTGGTCATATACGACTTGAAATTAGCTTATTTGGTAGTAGAATATTGTTATTTTGACATTTTTGGGCCTATAAAACTATCAAGGTCAAAGCTACTGTATAAATGAGTAACTTATTTTTATCGAAATTACGCATATGAATAACCTACAATATGCATATCGAACTTGAATCTAGCGCATAAAATAAATAATTTTGATGACGTGACCGTATAAATTAAAAAGTATTTTAAAAAAGTACCTCCGCCAAAATCAACAAATTTATTTTTATCGATGCATTCTAAAAAGTAAGTTATTCATACTGATAGTTAAACAGCAAGTTAATATGCGTATATCAGAAAGAAAAAAATTACGATACTCACTTATAACCTTCACCTTTAATAAAGCATGATATACAACTAGGGACGAAACAAGGGTGTGTTTCTGGGGTTCATAGGACACTCTTGATTTTTTGCGTTGTAGTGCTATTTTTTATAAGAAAAACTTTAAATCTTCTAAATGTATCACATCCAAAAAAGTGTATCCTTAGTGATTTTTTTTTTTTTTTTTTTTTTTTTTTTTTTTTTTTTTTTTAATGCACTTAGCAAGTTTTTGTTCTGGATTTTGTGAGCTTTGAGTTTGAGGCTACTTTGATCTTACTGCGTAAATAAACTCGCAACTAATATTTGGCGTAACATAAAGCTATGGTACATACTACGACATCCTATATGACTTCAAAGCTGTGAAATAATTGTGTTCC
Organism: Artemisia argyi; assembly: GCA_030686995.1. Classification (NCBI taxonomy): domain Eukaryota; kingdom Viridiplantae; phylum Streptophyta; class Magnoliopsida; order Asterales; family Asteraceae; genus Artemisia; species Artemisia argyi. Next base: position 137,971,112 of record CM060699.1, read on the forward strand.
AAACCTTTAGACATCATGTGAATATGAATTTTACGCATCAAATTAGGATACATGTAAGAATGGAGATGCAATAGAGAATAGTTGAAAAAGAAGAAGAGCAATTGTTTGCTTTAAGTTTTGTTCAAATAAATACTCGTATGTTACAAATTAAAATAAAAAAAAGTATGTCTCACTTTTTATCTTTAACGAAACAATCATGAAATAGATGAAACTAGTTGTATAAAAAAAGGTTCTTTATTGTAACTCACAAATTCTCTTTATCAAAGTAACAGTTAAATTGGTTTAAAAAATTACAACATAAGAGACGAAAATATTATATATAGTTAGCATGTCTTTGAGTCATCAACTAAAGAATACCTCTTTAAAAATTAACTAGAAGTATCATTCATATTTTTAGAGAACGTCATTTTCTTTTATTCAACCAAAACATGCTGCATTTGTTAATCCAGTGATCATAAGCAACCAATTGAGAGAAGTCTCACTCGTATAATAAAATTACTGAATACATAGTTTAGCTCCAAATTTCAAACACCTAGTTATGTCAGAAACTACACCTAATGTATGTTTGGTAGAAAAAAATATACAAGGTAAAATCAGATAAAGTATTTTCGGTTCATGTTATTTTGTAATGACATTTTTTTTATTCATATGTACGTGTCTTAACTAGGTTAATATCGTAATCATTTATGATCTTTTCTCTGACCACCATGAAAATGCGTATCTAGTGATGGTTGAATTTGAGACTTTTTGTGAAATATTATCGTGTCTAACCAGTGTACCACATTAGCGTTGTTAGATAAAAGATAAATCGTTTCAATCTCTCATTTATGGATCTCTTGTACCAAACAATAAATCCGAAAACAATTCTCTTATTTCTAAAGCTCTACCAAACAATCAAAAATTCAAAACCACTTCTTACTATTTTTATATCTCACTACCAAAACTTGTGCCTAACCTATTCTTTCCGTATCTTTAAACAACTCCTTAATAAAACAAGTACCAAACATAACATTCCACATTTATACAAGGTCCCAATACAAACTTTGTCTTCATTTGTTGACTAAAAACTATTAAATGAAATCAGGTGCGTAACAAACTCCATAAATACCTACAAAGCCCCACACAAAACTGAGCTTCTATATACCATTTCTCATTATATTCAAGACCCTCTCCCCTTTATTTGCTCATAATAAATTTGTAACTTGTTACAAATACATGCATACTTCACTATTTGTATGCATAACATTCGTTTGATCATATTGTAGACAATGACTAATCAGTTTGAGAATTTGATCGAAACGATTAAATCCAAAGTGAAGGCGTTGAAAAGGAAGAAACCGAAGAAAGTTTACGTGAAGATGGACAAGACGAACAGTGTTAGAGTCGAGATACGTAGTCGACATGCTCGTAAACTTATTGATAAAACTCTTCAAGCTGCTGATCAACCTGGAAAACGTCCTATAGCTTGATCTTGGTATTTATTTTATTTTATGGTTGTGTGTACTGTGGATAATTAATTTCCCGTGTTTGAAATTATTGTGATGAGGTAATTTAGATGATGTTTTAGTTTTTTTTTCCAATGAGTTTTCTCTCTCTCTGAAAGTAAATGTTTATTTCTCATTGGTCTGTACGTAATCTATATTGATTACGTTCCAGGATTGTTTTAATGTCAATAACATGAATTTGATCTAGTGGTATGAAATTGTTTCACCAGATTATGAGTTTTGGGTGTTCTTGACAAACGTGTGTGGACACTTGATATTAAAAGAATTAAGAATTGTTATTATTAGTCAAATATTAATATATGAGTCCTAATATCTCTAATATTTGACTAATAGTTATAAAATGTTAGTAGGAGTGCACCAAAGTTGCCTTTAGCGAGCCGTATTTGACTATTCTTCGAACACGAATTTTGAGTTTAAGTCTAAGTTAAGACATGTCAAAATATTTTTATAAAAGGCCAACAGTAATGTGAAAAATACTCAATCCTCTATGAATCCTATAATTTTTGTTAATGGACAATTGTTAACCGAAAAAAAAAAAAAAAAAACAGGTTATCCGCATCTACATTACACTTTAGTCCGGGCATGCTAAAGGGTGAACCCATGCCTGGTCTCCAATATTTTACACAACCTTTATCCCCACGCGTGGTCGGGAGAAAAGAAGAGAGAACAATGGGATGTAAATAGCGATGAGTTATCAATTATTACTTTCGGAAAAGGCAAAAATGAGATGTGACGTTGACGTAAAGATGATCGTGACCACGCACAACTTTATAAATTTATTTTTTTGCTTTTGAAAAAATTTACTTATAATTTATTAATAAGTGTTACCGTTAACTTTGGAAAAATGTTTGACATTAATGCACATTTATTCTCATCGTAAATAATAGGTACGATATATTCTTTCTCTTTCTCAAACCATTTTGTTTAAATTTTTATTTCTATTCTATAGAATTATGCTTTTAATTCAAAAATGATATATTAATCTATTTCGAGATTGAGAAAGTGACAGGATTTTGAATTCCGTAACACAATGAGATTCCATTCCTATTAATTAATCCGATGTCATTTAGTCGTTGATGAATTATTATATCTTTGATTTAGTAATTGTCACATTTGTGTTCTTTTTATATTTTCAAGGTTTTCTAGTTGGTTGACTTTCGGGATATTAAAAGCTAATTTCGCAGATTGGCAATATACTCATTTGGTGAAGGTTGGATCTATACACGAGTGAAACATGATATATTTAGTAATATCTTTTACTTTACGCCATATAGTCCTCGAACATGGTCAATATAAGACTGCTTTAAATTCAACTTCTAAGTAATACCAAATGCACGTGATTATCTGTCTCTAATGTATGTGCGTATGTGTATGTAATAGTGTTTGTGTATGCATGACATTTTTATTCTGATAACTTAACCATGTTTAGGAAAGCATATAATATATGTGAATGATTAAGTAACTTGTAATACAACAAACGGGCCAATCGGCAAGGACATGTTTTTCGCGAGGACTTGTCGTCGTAAACAGTCTCCAATATCAAAAGGTCGTCGCTAAAAGTATTGGCGACGCCTATGGTGGATTTTTAGCGATGACTATGTGGGGCTCACTCAAATTCTCAGTCAAAGAGCCAACCGATGCCCACAGACTTTTGGCGAGAACATTTCCTCGTCAATCCTTTTTGCGTAAAAAATGAATTAGTTTATTTATTAATCAATAATCAATTAATTTTATTATTTAATTACTTAATTAAATTTAATTGATAATTAATAATATTTAACAATAAATTACAAACTAGTCCCATACACTTTTGGCTAGGACATTTTCTCGCCAAAAACTTTAAACATTAAAATATGATTAACAATTTTGCCGAGGACATCATCTAAAGATTTTTGCAGCAATTGGCTGCTTTTTGTTGCATTTCCAAATTTTTTCGGAAATCTTTCTAAAAAAAAAGTGTAACAAAACCCACAAACCTTTAATTACCAAAAACCTACCAAATTATTCACAACTTTTTGTCAAAGTCAGAGTCTTGAACCGTTCATTTTTATCATTTTGCAACTTTTGACGGTGACATGGTGTCCTCGCCAAAAGTCTCGTCCGTGCCGGCAATTCTTGTAGTGTGACAATACAGTAGTATCTAAGATAATACCTAAGTAAAAATGCTTAACAATCTATGTAGAAAAGATAATTATGCATAAGTTATGTAACATGTAAATATCATGATTTTGATACTTTAAATTTTGCTCTAATTAAGTTTTGTTACCTTCGAATTTCAGCCTAGAGTTAGTATACATTTTAGTTTTCATTTGGACTATGGTGCTACGTGCTTGATAGTTTAAATGACCTAAGCTTGATCGGGATGTATATATAAGATTAAACTGATACATTTGATACTGCAAACACATGACCTAAGCTTTGATCAGTCAATGGGGAAACACCAATGAAAGCCACAACAAAACAGCTAACTACAGTAACTAATTAAGAACATATCAAGGGGTCCAAATCCACCATGCATGACAAACCAGTGACAGATCCATGTTGGGTCCCGGAAGATCCCGGAATATCCATAATTTGTTTTTTATTTATTTATTTGTTTATTTTTTTTTGACGTAGTGTTATTTCTCGTAAAAAATAATCATAATTTTTTCCTTCAACGATGCTACATTTCTAATGCCTTTTGACTTGTTCAAAGTGGCTAAATCCCCAAACCACAAACAAGTAATAGTGACTAGTGAGATACTGAGATTTCTAAAATTTGGCCCAAGAAAGACTATTCAGCCCTGACTAGCCCAAAATGAGCATATGGTCAGATTTAGCCAAAAGCCCAAAACAACACGAGAGAAAAATTAAAGATTTAAAGTTATGCCGAACATTGAAATATTATGTCGACCTTTTAACATAATATTTGCTATTTTTATTCACAACCTTATTTCATAGATGGTTTACATATGGAAAAGTTTGACCAAAATTGTCAATAATCACCCCGTAGCTGAAAAGAACACCAACGAGATTCATGCAAAAAAACCAGATTTTCAAAACATTTAAACGGTACAACAATGAATTCCCATCGTAATTCACCCTCCAAACCCAGCACCACCGGCGCATGCCTGCCGCAAGAACACGGTCACATCACACCCTCACGAGCCGCCACCCCGCACGCAAACATCGGTCCTGGAGTACGAAAAAAGGCCACAGGAATAAGACAATGGCTCCTTGTAGATTCCACGGGTCAAGGTCAAGTAATTGAGGCTGGCAAGCATACAGTTATGAGGTGGACGGGATTACCAGCACGTGATTTACGTATTTTAGATCCTATGTTGTCTTATCCGTCTACGGTGCTTGGTAGAGAACGGGCTGTTGTTATAAATTTGGAACATATCAAGGCTATTATTACTGCATATGAGGTGCTTTTGCTTAACTCGACGGATCCTTTTGTTGTTACCTTTGTTGAAGAGCTTCAACGACGTATCATGCGTTATTATCATGCAACTACTGCTTCTCAGGTTATGAATTTATGTTTTCCGTGAAATGTTTTGTATTGTAAAACATGAATGACTAATAGGTAACGCACACGAAAACAATATTGTTACACAGAAATGAAATAAAACTAACATAAGATTTACGTGGTTCAGCTAAGCTAATTAGTATATGTAGCGTAGTTAATATTAATGATATGATTTTAGCTCTTACGTAACGGTCAAATCTTTTGGAATTAAACAATGATTAAAAACGTAAGATCAGCTTCAAATCCTTATACTTAAATTTGCAAGTTTTAAGAACATTTTCCCTGATTTTTTGTTTTGAAATGTTTTTCAAACAGGCAGGAACAACGAATTCTGATGATAAAGATTGGACACATTTGTATGATTTGGGAGAACCGAAACCTGAAGGAGTCACCCCTCCAAGTGTATCAACCGCTAGCCGAGAAAAAAATGAGGAGGTTAAACCAAATGGATTACATTCTCTTGATAGCCGTGGAGTTAGACTCATTCGATTCGAGTTTGTTGCATTAGAGGGTTGCATAGAGGCTGCTTGCAGCTCCTTAGACAAAGAGGTGAGATGTTTTACTTTGTATTTACTTCATTGAGTATGGTCAAATAGGCAAGAATGAAAATTGGGTTGAATGGGTAATAAATGTCCAAAATCGCCTCCCCCCCAGCCCAAAGAAGCTATATAACTAATTACAACATATAACTTTGTTTTGAGATCAGAATACGTAAATGAATAATTTCCAATACACCAAAACGACAGGCAAGTGTTGAGTGGGTAGGTCCTAACATTTTGGTTCACTAATCCACCGATCCACGGGGTTTGAGCATAGACCCAAACCGGGTAAACCCATTTGATCACCTCTACTAAGCTATTTTCTTCCCATCTTATCATGATTTAGGCAAGGACATTGGAGACAGAAACACATCCAGCTTTGGATAAGTTGACTACAAAGATTAGCACACTTAATCTTGAACGAGTTCGTCAAATTAAAAGTAGGTTGGTTGCTATTTCAGGACGTGTTCAAAAGGTTCTTCACTTTTATGTGAATTAAACATTTAGGTTTTAACTTTGGTCTTGAAAACTATATCAATCTATACTATTAATAACTAATTCAGATTATTTTAGGTTAGGGACGAATTAGAACACTTGCTTGATGATGATGGAGATATGGCTGAAATGTATTTAACTGATAAACTAACGCAACAACTCGAAAATGCTTCTGAATCAATATCTGTAGACGAGCAAGAAGACGTTGATGAACATGTTCTTCAATTAGAAGCGGATGACAGGTTTGCATCCTCTATTTACAGCATACCAACTACTTGTTCTTTTATTTTCTATTCTGAATTAGGAATTACTGTTATATCCTCGTGCATTATATATTAGAGTTCCTATGGAAGCCAATGAGAGCATAAATGAAGTCAATCTTAAAAGGATGGATAGCCAACGTGAACGGTTTTTAAGATCTAATACACTTGGAAAAGAAAGTCGTATCACTAGAAACACAACTATCAAACACCGTGACGTTGAGGAACTTGAAATGCTGTTGGAGGCTTATTTTGTCCAGATAGATGGTACTCTAAATAAATTATCAACGGTATGTCACTCAACTTTAGTAATAGTGCCAACAAACCCGCATAAAAAATACTCATTTTGATCCGTTACCCAACTGTATGTGAATAGTTGAGGGAGTATGTGGAGGACACGGAAGACTACATCAACATAATGTTGGACGACAAGCAGAACCACCTTTTACGTATGGGAGTTATGTTGTCAACCGCAGGTCTAATAATAAATGCGTTCGTGGTTGTGGTTGGAGCATTTGGAATGAACATAAACATTGACCTTTTCAAAGACGACACTGATGCTGAAAAGGACATTGGTATGCGTAAATTTATATGGACAGTTGGCGGTTGTACCACTGGTAGCATCTTTCTGTATGTTGTTGCTATTGCTTGGTGCAAGCAACAAAGGCTTCTAGAGTAATTTCATGACTCTTAAAGGCATAATTACTTCAAACTTTCTGATTTCTACAACATTTCTTTGGTTCATCTTGACCTGACCCGTGTAGCATAGCCATGACCAGGTGCGGCTAATAGAGAGTGTATGTATATAGAAGTAGCAATGACGCGAAATATACGGTAATTAATTGAAAAGCATTTAGTTATTGCCTTATTGTTGACAAAGACTTCATATTGTTGTTATGTTTGACATTTGACAAATTTATCAGTTTATCACTACATCTTAATATTGCTATCCTGGAACGGATATAATAATATTAGAACCAACTATCCTAAATGCATATCATAAAAACAAGGCATAATTATGTGGAGACAGTTGAAAACTTATTGTAATTCTCATTAAGTTTATACGAAATCAAAATAATATATAATAGTTTAAAGAAAACTGTGATGAGAAACTCGCTGATGATAGAAGTGATCACATATTTGGCAACCTTAAGTTCAGGATGTAACCTTCCATCTCACACCCTATCTAGGAACTATCTCAGATATTGAAACGTCATTTTTCGAATGTTGGGACGATCTTGATCTTGATTTGAATGGTTTATGTTTTTCTAAACCACTGCTACTTGTTGAGGAACTGTATTCATTGAAGAGTGGCATTTCAGGATCAGTGTTACTACGCATGAAAAATGCAGGCTCTGATGGTACTGGAAGTGTAATAGATAAGCTATTAAGCATAAGAACAACTGAAGCCATGGTTGGCCTATCATTAACATTTTCTTGAACGCACAATAACCCAATATGGATGCTTCTAATTACGTCACGCAGTGAACCTGATCCTGTCTTCAATATAGGATCTATCATATTTAGTGTTGTCCCATTCCGCCATGCTTTCCATGCCTAGATAAAGATTAACAGTATGTTATTCGTCATCTAAAAACTACAACGAAAAATGATTTTGGCAAGGAAATCAATGCTTCCTTGCTAATAACATGTTTTCAAAATTAATCTTTATAGCTACTTCGTTGTGAGACAATTCTCCACAAAAGTATACATGTAACGATTAATTGATTTGCTGTAGTTGGAGTACTTACAAAGCTAAGCAAGTCTTCGATGCTATCTTCATTACGAAAACATTGGTTTTTCTGACTAGTTACCATCTCCAACACTAACACACCAAAGCTAAAGACATCCGACTTTACTGAGAATTGGCCGTGCATGGCATATTCGGGTGCCATATAACCACTGTAGAAGAGAACAAGACAACAAAGATATAAGCACTTTCACATTTGGAGGGAATAAACAAGAGAAATACCTAATGATATTGTCCAAAGTATATATACTTACTAGGTTCCAACAATTCGACTAGTGTCGCCTTGAGTTTCCTCTGGTTTGAACAATCTTGCCATGCCAAAATCTGCAATTTTAGGGTTCATCTCGGCATCTAATAAAACATTACTAGCTTTCATATCCCGGTGAATAATCCTTAGACGTGAATCTTCATGAAGATATAACAGTCCCTTTGCAATGCCTTTGATGATGTTATATCGTTTTTCCCAGTCAAGAAGTGTACGCTTAGTGGGATCTACAAACACCATCAGAAAAGTATATTTAATACAACAAAAACAGTATCTCCTAAGTCCTAACTCAAAAGTGTGTCATTTAAGTGGCCAAATATCATTAAAGTATCAATCAATATTAATATCGTTTTACGCCAAGCAATTTTTACAAAGAAAATTAACTTCAATTCTTCGGCTACAAGCAGTGTTACGAAAATCAAATCACTTGATGCTAATTTTTATATTGTAAACGAATAGGTGTATTTTGTTAATTAGGAACTTAACACAAATATAAAGGAATCAAGGTATGTATTACGATCCCACATCGCCCAAGTATGGGATTGGGTGGTGGTTTATAAGTCTAGGTGTCCCCTCCTTTTACAAGCTAGTTTTTGAGTGAGTTCTACACTTGGACTTATGAACCGATACGAGCCTGTGATAGGTTCATATCAATTGGTATCAGGTTTACCGTGGCCTGTGGAGTGGTGGCTTGGACCCGAAAGAAGGGTGCCAACCGTGACCAACGAGCTCGGAGGGCCTATGGAGTGGTGGCTTGGACCGAAAGAGGGGTGACAACCGTGACCAACATAGCCGTGACCAACGAGGATGTTGGTTCTTCAAAGGGTGGGGGTATTGTTACGATACCACATCGCCCAAGTATGGGATTGGGTGGTGGTTTATAAGTCTAGGTGTCCCCTCCTCTTACAAGCTAGCTTTTTGAGTTAGTTCTATACTTGGACTTATGAAACATGTTATATTCTTTGCTATATACGATAAAGTTCCCCAAGTCAAGGTAGTAATCTATTATCTATTTATTCTGTCTTTTATTGGTTGTCACATGTGAGGTCGAAAAAAATAGGCCAAGTCAGAGCTTACCAAATATAAACTGATCAAGACTAGCATTTGGCAAGAACTCGTAAATGAGAAGTCGTTCGCTTCCTTCTAAGCTGAAACCAAGCAACCTAACCAAATTACGGTGTTGAAGTTTCGCAACTAGCAAAACCTCATTCTTGAATTCTACGTCACCTTGCCCAGAATCTCTTGCAAGCCTCTTTACTGCTATCTCTTTTCCATCTTCAAGTTTACCCTAAATATCATTTGATAACATATATCAATGGTCATGTTACATTAACATATATTATTGTTTTTTTGGGAAATAAATAGCAACATAGAGATGTGTATACCTTGTAAACTGCTCCAAAGCCGCCTTGCCCTAGCTTATTCTCTTCAGAGAAGTCATTCGTGGCTACTTTTACTAAACCAAAGTTATATTGCAATGATTCAGCGGTTCCAATATCCATACTTTCAGCTGGTGGATAAAGAGAGTTAGAATTTAACTTGACGACGAAGTATGATCGCTATACTATATGACCATTGTACAAATTACAAACTTGGAACTTACTCTCTATATTTACGTATACAGTCTGTGGTGTGGTGTTTGCTGCTGCTTTTTTCTCAATCTTATGAAGATACAAATGGAAGTGATTATTATCATGGCACTGACTATCACAATAACTATTACTATTATCACAATTCGTGTCCTGCTTGTATTTTTGCCTGCAAAAATATATATCTCATGAAATAGTTGTCTTAATTTGAATGCAGAGATAGATATTAGAACAACCATATTTCATACAGGTTTTTAGGTATAAAATGAAATAAATATTAAAATGATGCTCTAATAATTAAGTGATGTTAACAGAGAAGATCTGTTAAAACTAAGATAAATCTTTTTAAGAACTGTGAAAAATAAATAAAAATGTATGTTATGATTAAAATGCCTCATATTCATCCAAGACGGTAAGAAAAAAAAGGCACAATCCGACCTATTTTTCTGATCAATAATATATTGGCTTAGCATTATTAGAATTTACAGTAACTTGATTTAAGTTTCTTGCCTTTATGCGTAAATCTGTTACAATATTTAAATTTTCGACAAGTCAGCAGTTTTTTCATAATGCGAGTGTCTCTTGTAATCATCTTACCATATATAGAAGCTACGTTATTTAAAGTAAAGATATAATTATTTATTTTTGCAACAATAAAAACTCTACTTGAGCCACATTTTGGTAACCTGTCAGGTAAACCTCAGAATCCATAAACTACCTCGTAAAACCAAAAAAGTCCGACTAATCACTAGCTTTGCACGATTCTATATTGTATGGCTAAGATTAAAGGTGGCAAAATAGGTGGGTCGGGTCGGGTCGACGGGTCTAGGTGGGTTTGGGTCTAAACGTGTTGGAATTATGATATCATGACATTCATATATTATAAACCAAACACATCAAGTGAGCATAGCGGAAGCAATTATAACAAGATCATATAACATGTAATTAATTAATCAATATTAAATAGTAAATCAAGAACCCTAATTAGGGTTTATGATTGTAACCCGAACAAGAATCAATTGCAATCTTTAAATCAAGAACCCTAATTAGGGTTTATGTGGATTACAAGAATTACCCCTTACCTCTTTTGTAATTCAATCAAAGAATCAAACAATAGTGTGTTTGATTCACGTTCTTGTACACACGTACTAATTCAAGAAAAAGTTTATGCAAGTAAATTAAACACAAAACTTGTTGATCTTATGAAAATCGAAATCCCTAAGTGGGATTAAGTTTGGATTGATTTTGAGACAAGAAGAGGAGAGAAAACACCAAGATGTGTGTGTACAAGTTATGAGAAACAATGAATCTTGGGTTTGTATTTATACTAATGAATACTTGGAGCTAAAGGCAATAAGGAGGTGGAACCTCCTTATGGCCGATCGGTCATGGATCCCTCAAGGGGTTTCCGGAACCTTCTTTTGTTTCCAATTATTCATAAGTATTACTTTCCTAATCTTTGTTAATAGGTCATTAGTCATTTATCATTAAATACTAATTACTATTACTAGTTTTGTGTTTATTAATAATTACTTATAACATTTATAAATAATTATTTATTTTTCTCTTCATACGTATTGTGTGCAATCCCGTGATCTCGAGTTCGATCCTAACATACGACTACTAAAATAATGTCCATAATCTAACAGCTCCCATTTGGACATATTTTAATAGTGTAATCACATCGGTTAGCGTCTTGCAACACGCCGATGCCTCTAGTACGATCTCGAGTAAGGCTCCTGGAAAAACGTTTTAATGATTTCTCATTATTATTATCCTTTTGTTTCTAATACCATGTTAATAAGGATATGGATTAAAGTCATTCCTTAATTAACCATTATGTTTCTCGTTGTTTGTGATTGATCAAGATTACCAAATCTTCTAAACATATTCAGGGGAGATCTTAGGTGTGGCCACACATACATCTTACCAACCCTACGAGGGGCCCAACAGTATTAAACTCCAAAAATAAATTTGAAGGAACAAATTCTATCTTGACTACAAGCAAAACCCACAAACTTTGTAACACTTCCGAAAACAACCCTTATGACTACCAGTTACGTATAGCGTTAAGTTGTTTCACAAAAATGTACTACATTCATGACACTTATCTTGCATCTCAAGTCTGAGGATAACTTCTCATAATTTACTTAATAACAAAATTCATAAAGTAACATCATGTAGTTGGGATAAGTCATATATTCGGTATCATTGAATATCATCTGAAATGGCATGACTACGCATCAATATACTTTAAGTATATTATACCAACCTTCAGATTTGTCTTGATTTAATAATATTCCCATATTATTAACTGACAACGGACAATTTAGAATAACCTTTATTCATGGATTTAAACATGCAAAAACAGGATTCAATATATTATAAATTAAACATAACATGTATTTAAATTTATTATAATAATTGTTTAACATCCCTTATCCAAATACTAAATAGATCAATGCATGATAACTCTTGTTGATGAATTATGTCTCAAGTAATGACATTCATACTCGTTGACAAGACATAAATCATCCAACTTTGATCTATCGGAATTTTGAGAATACTTATTTTAAGAATTCAGCTAGTGAAGTTCTTGTATGTGCATACTCAACTATTTTGACAATGTCATATAATGTTTCATAAAATGTGTGACATCCTTAACCACCAATTTATGATAATCAAACTTCCAAACATTTTAAAGTTTAAAGTATTCTTGTTCTCTTAATGTATAATGCAACTATGCTTTTAGTAAGCATAACTAGTAATAGCCAAGGATGAAATCCTTACCATAACTAGTATTGAGTGTCATCTCAATTTTATTAGCATCATTGTATGCAAACAACAATATGCTATTAAAACTTTCCGTAAACCATAATATCTATTGTGTAATGTTTGATGCCCTTCAAACTTTCAAGTTTTTTGGCTATGACAATTTTCGCAACAATTGAAAAAATTGTTCATCTATAGAATTTGGAAGCTTTTCTAGATTTAGGATGTAATTCTATAATCAAACATATTCTTTTTAGAATATTACACAAGTTATCTAATAACTTTTAATTAGATATTAATATTGCCAAATTATCTTGTAATCAAGTATGATACAACAAAACATGATATACATGGAAAATCTATGAGTCATACTTAGATTTAATTCATGTCATACATATCTATTTAGACTTTCTAAATAATATATCATGTTATATTAGATTTATTTACCGCACATGTTTCAACAATAAACATTGATTCCAAGGTTGTATGTCTTAGTTTCTAAATCATTCAACTAAAGTTTCATTCCAAACTAAGACTTAACTTTTAACTTATATGGAATGTTACCTTTTATATGTTCTACAACATATATGATTTAAGAAATTAGACATAATACTCCCACTAGCTTTTAGGAATACTTAGAAATTATCTTATTTCAATTATAAATCAAAACATGAATTTAATAATTAAACATAAGACTAATCTTCTAGATGCATGCATTTATCCATCCATGGATTATTGCACTTTGTACACTTCCAAAGATTTATTTAAATTCATAAACTCCTTTTAATTACTTATCGTCCTCGATTAAATAATCACTCAATAAAGAGTTTTGATATTCTATTGTCAATTTCATAAATATGACAATCATAATCTTTATATATATTTAATGTATTTAGAAAAGAATATTCAATCACAGTTAATTGATTAAGTGTGATTAATAATCTTGTCATAAAACATACATTAAATACGTGCACAATATTGTCCATATGATTTCTATACAAAGATTTAAACCACAAGGTTACCTTATCTTTGAAGAAACTCATCTTCATTTTCTAGTCTAACTATTAAGATAAACCACATTTCTAAAAATGATTATCTTTATGGACAGCATCTTAATCATTCATATCATTAATACTTTACCCAATTTCATATTTGGTAATGTATCATAATGATTATCAGGTTTACAAAAATCCTGTAAATCATAGCTCTCAGCATATTAATCAAATATCTGAGATATATTACTATTCTATGAATGATAATTCCATCATCTCGATATTTAACATTTAAATGTCAAACTTTATTATCATGCTGAGATTTAACATTCAAATGTCAAACTTCATCATGATATTTACTAGTGTATTTTAGAAGATTATGTATCTTGTAATTTTATCTTTTAAAGATCAAAACTCCCACTTGCTTTTAACAATTTAAAGACTATCTTTAAATTCTTAGCAAATAAAGCAACAATACAATGTTCTCTTTTGGGATATTACAAATACTTATTGACAGTTCCTGACTTTACTTTGTTAATGACCTCTTCGTAAGCAGTTAAACAAATTTAGAACTTCAATTTAAGACTTAATGTGATTCATCACATTCATCACATTCCATCATATGATAATGTCTTATTAATCTTCTATGTTGGAGTTTTATTAAATATGTCCAAGTCATACTCAACATTCTAACCTTGAAAACTTTTGGAAGAAAAGAAGTCATAGTTATCTTTAAACAATTTAACAAGAGTTTGATTTTCCTAACTGAACATACCATAAACATTTGGTATTTCATTAGTATCAATATTGCAAGACAATCTAACAATATTTAAGATAACCATATTCGTTTTGACTTGTCTATTTACCAACTAATACATTTTAATGGTATAACGATTTTCAAGTCAATTACATGTTTTATAACACAAGTTCTTTTTACAAAGTCACTTCATGTCCATGTCTTTACAAGAAAACATAAACTGTTATAATCCCACTATACGATATAAGTTATTTAACAATTTAATAACTTCATGTATATGTCTTAATTAAAAAACACAACAAAATAACGTCTTACTTTATTATAAGTCTTGTAACAATTAAAAGACTTTATGTTTATATCTTTACAATGAAACATAAACATGTTTAACTAAAGTAATTATGAACACCATCTTTTGGTTTCAATAGTAATTTCAAGTTAATTTATTACTTCATAATAATGTAAATAACATTATTTCTTCATTTATTTATGTCATTCAAAGAACACATAAATATTCATATTGAAGTAGCATTAGATTACTTAATTAATTTATGTCATTCCTTGAATTCATAAATATATTAATTAAAGTAGTCTTGATATCATATTGACACATGTTCTAATAGGTATCTAATTTAGAAACTGTAAATTCTCATAGTTCAATTACATCAGTTGATCTGCTAGTAATGAAATATGAAATTCACCTTGTTATTGCAATCTAGCTAAGCTCTCACATAACATAAATTGTAACACCAAGTGTTTCTAAAATTAGCTTAGTATAATTCATATTAGAACATTATTCTCTTACCTTGTAGTCAAGAGAATCCATTAAATCATATCTTTATGAGTTGTTTCTTGCACACATTAAAGATAACATTTCTCTCACTTGTGCATGAAACAACCTCATATAGTTGACAAACAACATGCCATGCATTTGTTTATGTGTTCAATATGATTGTGTCATAGATTTTAGCATAACAAGTATATGTAAAACAACAATGTCTAGTAAGGAAACGTACAAGACTATCCTTAAAAGTATGAGTGTCTACACTTGGAAAGTAATTATCTTTAGCTACCAAGATGTCAAAGCTTGTAACTTCCACTGAATTAAAGATCATTACAATAATTCCTTATTCAGTGATAAGTACACAATACTCCCACTGAATTTGACAACATTGTAAATGTTTCCTATCCAGTGAAAGAAAATAGTGTGCTTTTAACTTTCCTACACCTTTGAATGTCCATACGTAACAATTACTTATGCACTAAAGAGTGTATTCTACTACGTAAATGATGGACTATCCATCAAATGCTATTAACTTGAAAATTGGGCATGCAATTTCTTCCTTAACAGGTCTACCATCCTACATTGTATGCAGCACCTTTAGAATAGTCAAAACAACTAGTTTGTCTTTAAATATTTTGCAGTAATTAGTCTAGCTTCTAATTATAATAACTCATAAAACGTCATACATAATTTTCTGTTAACCAAATATCATATTTGTTACTAAGAACTTGATCACCGAATGAGGATGATAAAATCCCTATGAAAAATATTCGCAATTTTCTTAACTATTAAAAAATTTGCTATGAGTTATATATTAGAATTTAGACATATCTAATATTCCTATTATCCTTTCTCATTCATGAAAAGGAATAGGATTATGTCTCACTCTTCGTTCATAGAAAGGAGACTTCTTTTGTCTTTTAAGTAAATATTTCTTAATCAAACATTTGTTTGAAAACAGAACTAGATCAATTTACCAAAGCCCAAAATACGTTTACGGTTTGAACGTTGCATTAATACATTAAAACAAATTACAAAATTCAGTTTTAGTATTTTCGATAATTAGATCTTTAAGAAAATAAAATACCCATTGGTAAATATTCATATAAACCATAGTATTTTCTTAAAGCTAGGATCCTAATTGACATAGTACCATTACATCAGTTGATCTGCTAGTAATGATAGTATTCAACAAGGTAATTATCGAACAATAATTGCCAATATCATATTGCAATTCCTAGATTTATGGGATTTACAATCACAAAACTTTTGTAATGTAAGCATGTTTGATCCCCATCTTAATGCCTTGAGTCCAAGATCTCACTTCCTACTCAATTTAAGTCGTCTAACTTAAAAACTGCAAACTCATAAATCCATCACATCAGTTGATCTGCTAGCAATGAACTTATGAAATTTACCTCTCCATTGCAATCTCGCCAAGTTCTCACATGACGTAAATTACAACTTCAAGTGTTCTTAATTAGATGGCATTCGACTTAATTTTATAAGGGTATTAAATTTTGATGTGATCAAAATAATGTATGAAGAAGCATGCATACAACTTCATAACATTGGTTTTACAAAACATTTTTATTACCAATTTGCTAAGAGTAAAATAACAAAGTTTTGATCGAGGTATCGGGTTCACCAATTAAAGAATTACCAACAATTATCGTCCACTATATCGTACTTTTGCATAAGCCCGAAAGCTTAGTGTTTTGGATAATCATTGTGGAATTGTGGTTAATTCACCCTTAAGATGACAGTGTACGTAATATAGTGATATAGGTAAGTCTAGGGTCGGCAACCAGGCAGTTGTAGAGAACCGGTAGGTGCATGAGCTTTAAAAACCCCTCTAAACAAGTACGTTGGATGGCAACCTTCGGTCCGCCTTTCGCACACTATGTACAAAAACATCAATCAACCAATCCTTTGAAATTTACTCTTAAAACCAAAACAATTTCGCCATTTATTTAGTCCGTATTATTTTTCTATTCAAAAAATTACCCTTTTCGTTTATAAACATGTCTAACATAATAATAAACAAAAACAAGTAATATAAAATAAAAAATAAAACAACTAAATAAACATATACATAATCATAACAATTAAATATGTATAAAACATGTAGCCACATGCAAATCTTATTCAATAGTCCTATTAATAATCAAATCTAGGTGTATAACGTATTTATTCAATTAAGGCTTTCTTCTTCTAGGAAAAAGAGCCACATACATCGATAAATCGATTGCGTAAGCCAAAACAAAATAAATACCACATAGCACATAATTGATTACTTAATATTGGAGTCTTCCCCAATTCGACATCTATTAATAAATTTACATATTTCGATATAACTTAACCATTAATTCATATATACAATTTAAACCATTTAAATTATTACACAATATAAAATCCATGCAAATATGCACTTTTTCATGGATTTAGCTTAACAATTAACATATTGCACCAAGATCGTTTACTAAAACGCATAACTAATTACATGACATCCTAGGGTTTCTAATCATATTAAAAAATCAAAAACCATAAACCCTAAAACCCTTAAGGGTCAAATCGACCCAAAAATAAAATTAGGGTTAGGAATCTAACAAACCCTAAAAACATGTAACTAAACGAATCAAGATCCAATTTTTATGCGTTTCAATAATTAATTACACATTATAACGGCTCTAGATGCCACTGTTGGAATTATGATATCATGACATTCATATATTATAAACCAAACACATCAAGTGAGCATAGCGGAAGCAATTATAACAAGATCATATAACATGTAATTAATTAATCAATATTAAATAGTAAACGTACCTTTATGATTCTAGCCCGAACAAGAATCAATTGCAATCTTTAAATCAAGAACCCTAATTAGGGTTTATGTGGATTACAAGAATTACCCCTTACCTCTTTTGTAATTCAATCCAAGAATCAAACAATAGTGTGTTTGATTCATGTTCTTGTACATACGTACTAAGTCAAGAAAAAATTTATGCAAGTAAATTAAACACAAAACTTGTTGATCTTATGAAAATCGAAATCCCTAAGTGGGATTAAGTTTGGATTGATTTTGAGACAAGAAGAGGAGAGAAAACACCAAGATGTGTGTACAAGTTATGAGAAACAATGAATCTTGGGTTTGTATTTATACTAATGAATACTTGGAGCTCAAGGCAATAAGGAGGTGGAACCTCCTTATGGCCGATCGGTCATGGATCCCTCAAGGGGTTTCCGGAACCTTCTCTTGTTTCCAATTATTCATAAGTATTACTTTCCTAATCTTCGTTAATAGGTCATTAGTCATTTATCATTAAATACTAATTACTATTACTAGTTTTGTGTTTATTAATAATTACTTATAACATTTATAAATAATTATTTCTTTTTCTCTTCATACGTATTGTGTGCAATCCCGTGATCTCGAGTTCGATCCTAACATACGACTACTAAAATAATGTCCATAATCTAACAAAACGGGCCCGGGTCAAGATGGGTTTTGGTTGTTTTTATTACGTAGTATTTATTTATTTTGTAAAATAAAAAAAAAAAAAAAGAAAAAAAAAAAAACTGCTTGACCCGTTCGGTAATTGTTATATAACTGCACTTTTTATCAAATAACCAATTAGACCCATCTAAAAAATATAAGGAGACTGATCTAGACCTATCCCTTAATAAATATTTACCCAACTAGACTCATGTTTAACTAATGGATCTCAATTTGACACCTCTGGGTAATTGTTATATAACTGCATTTTTTTTTTTTTTATAAGTACGACACCACACTTAAAAATATATGATGTAACTAAACCTTATTTCCAACTTTATTGACCAAGTCTACAAGACTGACCTGATAACCCTCTTGACCCACACATACAATTGTGTTGAGGAAATGCCACACATTCTTCTTTTATGGTTGAAGAATGAAGACTAGTTCTCCATAACTATTGCAATATGATCCTGACATGACTTGAAACGAACTCAACTAACATAAAAGTTATGTCAAGGCTGTTAAGATTGAGATCCTACTATGGATCGTTTTTTTCTTTGCAAGATCGGAATCGTAAGATCGGATCTAGATCGAAAGATCCTACTTAAATGTCTAAAAATCTTATTTTTCTAGTAATTCGTATTCAAAGATGATTGTATAACAAATTAGAGAAGAAAAAAGAATTCTGGAAGTTATAGTAATACAAGAATGTGACGCTAATCTTTTAACCAAAAAATCTATATATCTTTACTCTTATAAAAAATTTACAGTAATCAACGCTTGCTATATTGTTTCAATTTAATAAAATTCATTCATTTATTTTATTAGTTAGTTAAATTAAGTGAAGTAGGATCGAATCGGATCGAGATCTTACGATTCTATGGTAAGATCGAGATCATACTTAAGATCCTATGCTTTTCAAGATCCTACAAAGGATCGACTCGTTTTTTCTTAATGGGATCGTAAGATCGGAAGATCTTAAGAGCAAGCTAGATCGAGATCTTAACAGCTATGAGTTATGTTGTTAACAAGAACGCGTAAACATTAATAAGCTAGATCGAGATCATTCAAAACTAACGAGAAACTAGGGATTACAGACGCTAATACAATCATCACACCGAACCTATAAAAAAACAATCTTAGGACCTCTTGCATAACCAGTTATGTCCCCATTATAGTTACTGATGTGTACAAACATAAAGTTTGTCCAAACTTTAAAAAAGTAAGGATCAGTTTGATAAACTTAAGTTCATAATGTAAGAGGAAGCACACGACATTCAGTACGTGTTACCAAATTTATCTCTGTAAACTTATGAAATTGCACTTTTTATCCTTACATGTGCTCTACTTTTAGACAAATTCCAACGTCAATTCAGAGATGTGTGCAAATGATATGTTTGCTTTAATGTATGTTTTAAACCGATTAACCCTAGCTTAAATGCATTGTTCAATACCTGGTGATGGCGGCGAAACTTGCAAATTTGGTGGTTCTGCGGGTAACGGCGATGGTGGCGGGGGTGTTGCTGGATTACTCTCGTTAAAAAACTGATAAGTCTCGTACCTAAAGTTACACATAGGGAGAAGAGTTCTCCCTCCGAGTCTCCCACTATACGTATTTGAAAACTGATTGATTACATCTCTCAAGCAATCACTGCACTGCTTGCTCATTAAATCTGGAGTACACTGCACAAGTGCATAAATGGTTGTGAGATCAAAAGGTGTACTCCCGGCGGCAAACTTGCGACGCAAATCACCAGCAGCTGCTTTGTCTATCAGATCGTTCAACAACGGCCGTAGGGCCGTATTGAAACGATCTGGATCAGATGAGTTTTGCATGTTCCACAAGAAGAGATATGGCTTCGGTTGATCTTTTCCCAATATAGTCTGGTTAGAGTACTTTAACAAGCAGTGGTCATAGTATACGGTTGCTTCCTTTTGGTAAGGGCAACCTTGTCTCAAGTTAACAATGGAAACATTTAGACAGCGCTGACATGCCTCAGGATTGACATCACCTCGGCATAGGGCGATTGAGTTGACTGTATCAATGCCCTGCCCAGTGCAGTAGTTAAAGAAACCGAAGCCAGAGTTTGTGTTAGAGAGGACGGAGAGGGTTGTGTCTAGATTTTTTTCAAACGTACTGTTTCTAGTATAATTAGCAGCCGTTCCACACATACTGTAAATGAAATCGGGCTGCGATAAGGTTGATGTAGCAAATAAATATATGAAAGCAAGCACGAGCCATATGGGTAGTTTTTCGGTGAGTATGATCAAGTTTACATGCAAGGAAGGATTTGAAAATTTGGATGGTTTTATAGAGTCACAAGAAATAATGGACAACTTTCTAAATATCCATCTTCAAATTCACTATGAATATTCTTGCCACATCTATTTGATTATTTTGAGAGAAAAGCATGTGTACCCATAGAGACGTAAATGACCCGCTAGACAATCATCATATGATGGGCACTCGTTTCTTCTCTTACACTAGAGGAGTAAAAGACTCGCTATATATGTATTCAATTCGCATTTTCCAGAGGTGGAAATCTAAACGCATTTATAATTTCTAATTACAAAAACTAATGAACTAGTTTATTCTGTTGACTTGTAGTCAAACATGACCTTGACGTGAGTAATGGGAATCGATTTTAGCTACAAAAAGAAAAAGAAAAAAGATTAAAAAATAAAATAAAAATGAGCCAGTACGTTTACTTTGTAGGCATTAAAGTCTTGGGTGAAGACTTGAGGTCGCAAGCAGGACGGGACAACTATAATACAAATTGTGCATTGACCTGACCCTAGCCAACAATGACTTCCAAATCTTCGGGGCCCAACTAAATGCTATTCATCAATGACTCTTAGCCATTGGTTGATGGGTCTCAATTCGTCTAATAATTAATTAGCTAACAGGAGGTATTCTACAAAGCAATATTGGAAACATGAGTCATTGCATAATACTACTAGCCAGAGTTCCTATGGAGACTACGGGTATGTTTGGTGAAAGGGGCTGGGGCTGGGACTGTGACTTATAATATATAAGCCGAAATTAAAATTTGTATTTTTATAAACATGTTTAGTAAATAGGCTGGGGCTGGGACTTATTATTGCAAAATTACTAAAAATGACATAATTAAATGAGTTTTTGTATATGTTAGATATTTTTGTGGATAAATAAGTAATTTATTATTCAAAAGCCCCGGGCTAAAGTTTTTAGCCCTTTTATTGGGCTAAAGTTTTTAGCCGACTTATTTTATAAGCCCTTCCATAAGCCCCATGACAAACGAGACTTATTTTATTAGCCGACTTATTTTAAAAGCCCAAGCCCCTATAAGCCCTTCGCCAAACACAGTTTACGTCAACATAATGTTGGACATTGAGCAAAAATATCTTCTACAAATGCAGGTCATGTTATAAACCGCTGGTAAACTAATAAATGCATTTGCGTTGTAGTTGGAGCGTTTGAAATGTACATATAAATTGACATTTTCAAAGGGGACACCGACACTCAAAATGAGATCGGTATGCATAAATTTGTATGGACCGTTGGTGGTTGTACCGCTGGTAGCATCTTTCTTTATGTCGTCGCTATTGCTTGGTGCAAGCAATAAAGGCTTTTAGGGTATGTTTGGCACAAGTAGGAGCTGGAGCGGATTGCTGGAGCGGGTTGCTGGAGCTGGTTGCTGGAGCATGTGGCTGGAGGTTTTTTTTACATGCTAGTACAACTAGCATTTCATTTAGTAGCTTATTTTTTTAACAAGCTCCTTCAAGCCGTGTCAGTCAAACGAAACTTATTTTAAATGGTAGCTTATTTTTCTAAAAAAATAAGTTCATGCTACGATAAGCTCTGATAAGCGCGTGCGCCAAACATAGCCTTAGAGTGTCTCGAAGGCTTAATTATTTCAAGGTTTTCTAACTTCAACGCTATGTCTTTGGTTGATTTTAACCTGACCCGTGTAGCAAAGCCATGACCATGTATGCATATAGAACTAGCAATGACGTGGTATGCTATATGGTAACTAACTGAAAAACACATAGTTATTACTTGATGGGTTTCTAATTACATAATTGTTAAAAAGGGCATTTGGGCATTAAAAATCGGCATTGAAAATCATTATACATTGGCCATTAAAAACTTGTATAAATGATATATGTCTAGTTCCCCTTGTTAAAAAGGTTAATATTGTTGGCAAAGAAAGATTTAGTATTGAGTTATTTTGACATCTGACAAATTTATCAGTACACATTAATTATATTGCTATTGTGAAAAGGAAACAATAATATAGGAACTACGGAGTAATTAAAAACCTAAAATGCATATTAGAGTTCTAGGTGAAGCAACTCCCCAATAACACTTATTGTTGTGTCATTTCAGCGCCACCTCAGCACCTCCCCTGTAAGGCAATAACACATCAATAACTAAAATACTATTCCTAACAATAAAACTAATAATTGTTATTGGTACATGTGAGTCCAAATTTTTTTTCCTTTCTTTTATTAAAATAAACGCCTTTCATTAAATTAAATATAAAATTACAATACATAAAATAGAATACGACATTGCAATAAAAATAAAAATACAATACATAAAGAAAGTACATTTCGACTTATTGTTGTGGTTCTAATTGATGTTGCAAAAGATGATCCACAAGATCAGTTCGAATGTTGGTATGCACATCTTTGTCACGTAGCTCCTTTTGGTTCCTTCTGTGTATGTCACATCTCTCGATCCACGTACGTTGCATATCGGATACAGGACTAACATATATCTCGTTAAATTCACTTATTTGGAATTTCTAATCTTTTAGTATTATGTTATGCAATATGATGCAACAATACATAATCTTACGTACTTTGCTCACCTGATAAGCACGTGTGGGTTGTGCTATAATCCCCCAACGACCTGAAGGATATCAAAAGCCCGTTTCACATATTTTCTTGCACTTTCTTGAGCCCTCTTAAAATATAAATCAGCTTGGGTTCGGGTGATCGTATGTGATTTGACAAAAGTAGATCAAGTGGGATAAATACCGCCTGCTAGATAATATCCTTTTTTGTGTGTTTTACCATTCACTGTAAACAGGGCCTCGGGAGTGACATCATCAATAAGGTCGTAAAACAAATTTGAACGATATAGAACATTTAGGTCGTTATTTGCATATGCTATACCATAAAATGCATGCCAAATTGTTAGGAATTATTGAAGTCAGAAGATAGTTTCTGCTGACTGATACTGCTGACAGGATCCTGCTGACGTCTTAGTGGTTTTTGCTGATAGTGTGATCCTGCGGATATCTGGTTTCTGCTGATTTAGTGCATCCGTAGGAATGATATAGAACGGATATACTTTGTTTATTTTAGAACAAGATATATAGAATATCTTTTATAGCATTATGATTATTCGTTTCTTGTAAGATGGTTTAGGGTTTCTTGTAGTATAAAAGGAACCCACGGCCAATGCATTATACACACGAATAGTTTTCAATCTTAGTGATTAATAAAAGATCCATAGAGGATCAAGTGTTATTAGTATATTGTGTTTGTATTTAAATTCCGCATAGATACAAGCATACAGAGATTGTCCGTATAGTTTTGCTTTTGATTACTGACAGGCGGGATTGCGCCCTCGCAACAGGTTTTACCTCTCAAGGGATCTTGAGAAGCTTGCAATCCCCGCCAGGCAGTGTACCCGATCGTTGTAGTATAGTATAGTGACAAGTACCGGGGGATTGATCATTCAACTCAAGAATAGTGTCGCTAGGATTAGAAAGCCTACTAAACTAGGTCTAGAGGTGAGGGATGATTCTTTTTGTATTTTTTATATTTTATAAAAAGTAAGTAAAATCTCGGGTTTTGAAGGAGTGGGCAGAATTAGTTGTTAGGCAACTAACCCAATTAACTATAGATGCAATCAAAATAAAATAAAAAGAAATGAAAATAAACTAATGTGATTATGTGGTGAAAACAATAATGAGAAAAGATGTGTTTACTTAGATTTCATTACTCCCTAGATATCTTTTACCGGTTGATTAGATTGTTACAATTGCATGGATGACGAGTTATATTCCATAATACTAGTCGTAGGGCCGTGTACAATATTCCCTAACTCTATAAGCTCCTACTTCACTCCTATGTCGAGCCGACTAAAAGCTTCTAACATGGGATCACTAGAATTCACTTATGCATTAAATATAACCAAAAATCGTAGTACACCTCCGATCATGTTTCTTAAGACGTTCAAGCAAGTTACTAATGGAAGTCTGCCAGTTTTCTTAAGCTTAACATCGAATACAATCATCCACAACAATTATAAACAAACCATCAACCAATAATCAACATCTAGGTTTCACTACATCTAAGCAAACACAATAAAAACCTAGCCTAGCATCACACAACACATAGACATATCGTATGATTATTGGAAAACTTATCTTCAATTAAGCATGGATGGAACAAGGGTTGAAACCCTTATTTTTACAGAAAATTCGTCTAGGGTTTAAGCTCTCCAAAGTTCTCCTAATGTTCCACACCCAATGAATGAAAAATTGGAAATATATATATATAGATAATACATCCTGACGGTGTCACGTTATAGCTTGTGACGCCGTCAACTCACCGCCAAATTAAGGGTCGTATTGCCTAGACCCAGTCTTGACGCTGTCATGTAGAAATTGAGCTCTGGGCCGTCACTTGCAAAATGACCCTGACGGCCTTGGTGACGCCATCAGTCATTTTATACTTGAAATAGTTCTGGGCCGTCATGTGTATTCTTCATATCCACCTCTTTTGCCAAGCTTGACGCTGTCATGTGTGAGGTCTTGACGTCGTCAGGTACTGTTCACAGCAAGGATTTTGAGACTTTGCCGTTTTCTTCACTTTTATGCTCCAAAAACATCCAAAATGCTTCCTTTTCCAGATTTCTCCTCAAAAGTACCTAAAATGACAAAAGGAACGATTTAGGGAGTAAATAATCAAATAATCACGAATTCGGGCATAAATGACCCCCTAAAAGCGGTACACTTTTCGCCTTATCAATTACATTGACAAGCTATCGATCCATTGGCTCAAAGATCTATCAAAAGTAGATCCTACACAAATCCACAAATCTCGTGGTGCAACTACTTCAAGCATTATTTTCGGATATTTGTGATCCACCCGTTTGAATTGCGCTTTGTAAGCATTTGGACAATTCCTCCATTCCCAATGCGTACAATCTATACTACCATGCATACCTGGGACTGATAGCTTTCATGTTTTTCATATATCCTCATAATGTCATTGGGTGATGGTTTTCTTAAATGCTCCTCCGAGTATAAATCCCATATACATTTGGTAAAATTGTTTAAAGCACGTACAAGCATCGAGTGTTGTCCCATATGATAATTGGCGTATAGCGGACGTGCATTTCATTATAGGGTGGATACTCATTCTACCAACGGCATTTGGTCGTGACCTAAAAATTTTAAAGTGCTCGGAAATAAGTTCAACGTCATAGTTAGTTATACCTTCGACTATTTGTAAAAACAGTTTGTGACTAATTCGGAACCGTCGCCTAAAATTCCTTTTGGTGTATTTTGGATTGTCACCAAAATAATCATCCAAGAGACGTTATTCGACGACTTCATAGTATCGGGTTATATGCGTTCGAGTGTGTGAACTAGTGGCTTCATTGTCATCAAAGGCTAGAAATTGTTAATGATAGCCGTATAAACGTAATAATTATTCGGCTCGAGCTTCATCGATAAAAAGATCCATGGAAGTTGAAAGTGTATGAAATATGGAAGAGGGGATTAAAATATATATGAAAGTATATTAATTGTGATTTGGTTGTAATGTTTAAAATTATAAGTTTAAAGTCCTTTTTTTTTTTTTTTTTTTTTTTTTTTTAGTTTTTTTAGTTTCTTCCTCCCGTTATATACGTTCAAATTTTGAAAAAAGAAAAGAAAAATACCAACAGCACCAGCCATTCTACCAACTGACCGCCCAATGGCGCCGTCCAATGGTGCGATGGCACCATTGGTTGTTTTTGTTGACGAATGGCGGGTAACAACCCCCTACACCATGCTCTCTTTTACAAACAACACGTAACTATGTGTAGAAAGTTTGAACATGTTATTGTAATTCCAATTTAGTTGATACAAAATTAAACAGCAATCCGATAATAATAAGAAAAATATGAAAGAAACTCGCGCTTATGATAGAAGTTCATCACATATATAGTAGCTTTAAGTTCGGGAATCAGGAAGCAACCCTTCACGGTAAAACTGAGTTAAGTTTCTATATGTAAAAGCACGTACTTACCATATCATACCAAGTGCCTTCTCCAAACCTATCTAGGAACTATCTCAGATATTGAAACAACATTTTTCGAATGTTGGGCCAATTTTGATCTTGATGAACTGTACTCGTTTAAGAGTGGCATTTCAAGATCAGCATTACTACGCATGAAAAATGCAGGTTCTGGAAGTGTCACGGAGAAGTTATTTAGCATATGAACAACTGAAGCCATTGTTGGCCTAACATCAACACTTTCTTGAACACATAACAACCCAATATGGATACTTCTAATTATGTTGCGCAATGAACCTGGTCCCGTCTTCAATGTAGGATCTATCATATCTACTGGTGTACCATTCCGCCATGTTTTCCATGCCTAGAAAAGATTAACAATTATGTTGTTCAATATATATAGAACTACAAAAAAAATTACTCCGGTATTTCGGAGAAGAATTGTCCTCGCTAACAAAATGATTATGTTCCAATGTTGTTTGAGTTTTAAGTGATAGGGACACACCACAAATAGGCGAATTCTTCATGGTGTATGTAAAAGAATAGATCATAGAAGTTTATGAAAACACCTTAAAGTGTATACAGATAAAGAAACCATGGAATCCATATACAATTGTTTAATATAAATGATTATTATGAAAAGGATTTAACTCACACTTAGGACATCGAGCTAACTTATAAGTTAAAAATAAATGTGAAGTGGATAACTTGTTGAAGTTTTCAAGTTTACAATTTAATTTTGTTTTTCTCCACACTAGACGAGTACCCGTGCATAGTAACGAAAGTTTATAGTGTCATATAGTTTTATTGATAAAAGAAAAGTTTATGAGTTATAAACCAAAAATAATAAAATTGAGGATTTAGGGATTAAACATAATGTTTTGAAACCCGGTTCGACTCGGGAGGTTCAACCGGTTGAACCTCGATTGAACCGTTCCGGTCAAAAAACATGTCAAATTAAATCGGGTCAACCCACAGGGTTGGGTCGAAAAAACGAGTCAATACGCCGGGTTTGAAGCGACCCGGGTCAACCCGGTTTTCGATGTGTATTAATAGTGTGTTAATAGTTTCCAGCTATTCATATGCTTTCCAAAAATGGTGCAAGGACTTCCTAAAATACTTTAAATTTTCAATTTTCACATTTTGGTTTTTCCTTCATATATAGTATATAGATAGTTCAGTATAAATATTTAGAATTACTTCGTTTTGTGACAATTCTCCAAAGGGCAAATTACCTGAAAATGTATTTAACTTGTCACTTTTTACCATTGTATGTAGCCATCTTTTTTTTTCCTATTGTGTGACTAAACTTTCGAATTTGGTACATTGTGTGTATTTTGTGACCATTTTACCCTTACATTTTCAAAATTTCGAAGGGTAAAATGGTCATTTTACAAGGCTAAAAAGTCACAAAATACACACAATGTACCAAATTTGAAAGTTTAATCACACAATAGGAAAAAATAAAGATGGTTACATACAATGGTAAAAAGTGGCAAGTTAAATACATTTTCAGGTAATTTGCCCTTCTCCAAAGCTTTTCAGAATTATACATATTTATAAGTACGCCATAAAAGTATATTTGTCTGACTAACTGAATTGTTGTATTTGGGGGATACTTACAAAGCTAAGTAGGTCTTCGATGCTATCTCCATTTCGAAAACATTGGTTTTTTTGACTAGTTACCGTTTCCAATACTAAGACGCCAAAGCTAAAGACATCCGATTTTACTGAGAATTGGCCGTACATGGCATACTCGGGCGCCATATAACCACTGTACAGTAATACAAGACATCAAGCATTTGAGCACTTGCACAACTGGAGGGAATAAAGTCGTCAACTACAATATGATATTGTCTGAAGTTGGTATACTTACTAGGTTCCAACAATTCGATTTGTGTCGCCTTGAGTTTCCTCTGGTTTGAACAATCTTGCCATGCCAAAATCTGCGATTTTAGGTTCCATCTCAGAATCTAACAATACATTACTAGCTTTCATATCTCTGTGAACTACCCTTAGACGGGAATCTTCATGAAGGTATAAAAGTCCCTTGGCAATGCCTTTAATGATATTATATCCAATCAAGAAGTGTACGCTTAGTCGGATCTACAAACACCATCAGACAACATTAATGTCTTTTTGTGCAAAACATTTTTCTTTGTCAAACAGCACCAATTCTTTTAACAAATTAAATCAACTACTTCGACTACCAATGCTACATAAATCAAATCACTCTTTTGAAACTAATTGTGACATCCTAAATAATATTTTGTTACAAACTTAACAAAAAATTAAAACAAATCAAATCTGCATTTGGTCGCTAAACATGCTAAATCCATTGCTATATGTGATATGTATGGTTCCCTGTAATTGTAAAGTAAAGTATTGATTATCTTAAGAGCTTACCAAATATGATTTGATCTAAACTTGCATTTGGCAAGAACTCGTAAATGAGAAGTCGTTCGTTTCCTTCTATGCTAAAACCAAGCAACCTAACCAAATTACGGTGTTGAAGTTTCACGACTAGCAAAACCTCATTCTTAAATTCTATGTCACCTTGCGCAGAATCCGCGGCTAGCCTCTTTACTGCTACCTCTTGTCCATCTTCAAGTTTACCCTAAATACAATTTGATAACATATATTAATGTTTTGGTTACATTAACATTCTTGTTCTTTCGGGGAAAAAAAAAAAAAAAAAAAAAAAAAAAAAAAAAAAAAAAAAAAAAAAGCTAGCAACATAAATGATCAAGCTGTGTATACCTTGTAAACTGCTCCAAATCCCCCTTGCCCTAACTTATTGTTTTCGGAGAAGTTATTCGTTGCTGCTTTAACCAAACTAAAGTTATATCACAAAGATTTAGCCGTTCCAATATCCATCGTTTCAACTGATAGATGACACAGTTAACATTTAATTTACTATAAAGTAAAGTAATATCGCAAAGATTATTACTGATAGATGACACACTTATTGTTTTTGGAGAAGTAATTCGTTGCTGCTTTGACCAAACTAAAGTTATATCGCAAAGATTTAGCCGTTCCAATATCCATCGTTTCAACTGATAGATGACACAGTTAACATTTAATTTACTATAAAGTAAAGTAATGTCCTAAATAATTTATTCACGCCTCAACCAAGTGGTCTATTATATTACAGGGGGTGTTTGATTAAGTTTATATGATGGGTTTATGAGTTTGTTAGCTTATATGGCTTAAAGAAGTTGGGTACTTAATTGGTTTTATATAACATGCTCCTTTGCAAAACTACAATTTTAACCTTAATTATACCTAACCCAACATTCATATTATTTATATAAGTCGGTTAAACCAAACACTTAAGATTGGGAAAATCATTTCAGTTTCAGGCTCTACCTTTAAAGCCTCTTGCACAGTTGCACCCCTTGCCCCCTTGACTTCTGCTATTCGTCGTGGCTGTATACGGTTAGATAACACGAGCGTGCACCCCGCACCTCGTAACTCATATTAGAGCTTAACTTAATAAACTATTTGATTTTGATATAAAAAACAATTGATCGCACTAAAACTCCAGTACTTTGTAGTATTCTAGTATAAATATGATCATTATAAAAGCTGCAAACTTAGGTCTTACTCTCTGTGATTTTGGTCTGCGATATTTGATGCTGCTTTTTTCTCAATCTTTTGAAGATACCACTGCAAGTGATTATTATGAAGAAAATGACTATGATAATAATCCGTGTCTTTCTTGATTTTTTTCCTGCAAAAATAAGAATGCCATCAAAGAATCATCTTAATTTCAATATTTGAATATTAAAACTCACATAAGAGGGACAACAGATATGAAAACTAGCACTTACAATCTCTTAAGCACACTTATTCTTGATTTTTCTTAAAACTCACATAAGAAATATTTGATTTTGATATTAAGTTACACCTGTTTTACTCATTTGACCCTACTGCACCCTTATTCCTTTTTAACAATATATTATTTTATTTAAACTACTACTACACCACATAGTTGTCAAAAGCGTGCGCTTCATGCGCTATAGCGAGAAGCGACGCGCAGGCGGGCCCACATCGCTCAGTCCATGAGGCAAAAGCCCACCAACATTAAAAGCGACGATTTGGAAATTAGGGTGTGATTAAATGGGTGGGTTTTGGTCAGAATCATGTTATAAACATGATACAAGGATCCAATCATACCCAGAAACACGTTTGGTTTGATTTTGGAAATTAGGGTTCATGGTAAGATTTGGGATTTTTTGATTTAGAGTGTTTTAATCCAATTAAGTTAGTGGGTTTTGGTCGGAATCATGTTATAAACAAGATACAAGGGTCGAATTATACCCAGAAACACGTTTGGTTTGATTTTGGAAATTAGGGTTCATGGTACGATTTGAGATTTTTTGATTTAGAGTGTTTTAATCCAATTAAGTTAGTGGGATAGTGTTAGAATGCAGTGTGAATCTTATTACAACCCTAGAATCTACCAGAAACACAAAATGAATCAAAATCAAAGTTTATTGCAACCCTGCGTTTTTTTTTTTTCGAGCCCGCGCTTTTTTTGCGCTTCTCGCTATAGCGATTTTTGGGTCTTTGCGCTTTGCAATCGCTTTCGCTTTTGACAACTATGCTACACCATCAAATACATAAAAATCGAAGATATCTCCTCTCATATATATCGAACTGTAGTAACAATATTACCATCATTACGAGTGTCCTATTACCTTTCGTCTGAGATCAATCAATATTGTTTTGTGGTGAAACGTTGTTCGCGACATTACGATAAAAATAGACCGCTAATGATAAAGAAGATATTATGAGCAAGTTACGATTACCCCATGATAGCAAGATGCCAGTTTGCTAATAGGACACTGTTTTGAGCAAAATGTGCTAAACCGTCGGGTTTTAGCCAACCCGTGTCGAACCCGTTAACCAGAACTAGTCGGTTTACCTCATTTCACACCATACATCATATTTCCAAAAGTTTAGACATATACATCTCTCCATTAATCAAAGTTAACCACCATACATCCCTCCGTTAATTTCAGGACTAACGGTGCAAATTATTTCTTTATTATATTCTAATGCGAGAGAATATTTGCACCGTTAGTCCTAAACAGTTTTTTTAAATAAATTAAAAAGGGGCAGGGATCGAACTTATGTCTTTTGCCTCACAAACCAACGCCTCGCCATCAACCAATGGACGCTTCGTCCGGTGGTGTAAACATCCATTTCATATTTGTTTTAAGTTTTAACCTTTTTTTCATTGGATTTAACATCCGTTTTTATACGTTTTCGTTCGTTTTTATACGTTTTCATTAATTTTTATACATTTCGTCCGTCTTTATACGTTTTCATACGTCTTTATACGTTTTTGTCTGTTTTTAAACGTTTTCGTCCATTTTTACAAGTTTCCATACATTTTCGCCCATTTGCATACGTTCTTATACGTTTTCATACGTTTTTGTCCGTTTTTATCTGTTTTTAAACGTTTTCGTACGTTATTATACGTATGAAAACGGATCCTCTTGAGATGGCCGAACCACCTCAACCTTCATTCTCTCATCTTCGAGATAATAGCCTCGACCTCAAGTTTTGCTCTGAAAACTCCGTTAGGAATCATGTCAGACAAGGTATTACCACAAGCCCACCTTAGCATTCTCTGTTCAGCCACCTCGACCCTCTTGCCAACACTCAGACTCGTACAACATAGCCGAATATCCCTTTCTTCGTGGTGGCCTGACTCGATCCTTCTAAAATCACATCTCACGTATTCAGTCTTCTTTCTGCTCACCCGAAGACCATTATCTTCTAAAGTCTCTCTCCAGTGCTCAAGTCTGTTGTTTAACCTTTCCGCCGATTCTGCCACCAACACAATGTCATCAACGAAAATCATGCACCACGGGATACACTCTTGTATCCCTCGAGATAATTCATCGAGAATCAATGCGAAGAGGTAAGGACTAATAGCATATTCCTGGTGGAGGCCAACTTCCACCGGGAAAAACTCTGAGATCCCCACAGTGGATCGTACACGATTCTTAGCCCCCTTGTACATATCCTTAATGACTCTCACGTACCTCCTAGTGGATCCTTTATCAATTAGAGTTCTCAAAATTAACTCGCGTAGGACACTATCATATGCCTTTTCAAGGTCAATGAATGCCATATGCAAGTCCTTTTATCTTTCTCTATACTTCTCCATGAGACTTCTAAGAAGGTGAATAACCTCAATCGATGACCTTCCTAGCATAAAACTAAATTGGTTCTCAGACACCCTCGTCTCCCTTCTCAACCTTCTCTCAATAACTCTCTCCCAAAGCTTCTTGGTGTGGCTAAGTAGCTTAATACCCCCATAATCGAAGCGCTAGTAGTAGATGGTGTGAAAAGGAGGGGTATACCCAAACTCAAGCGGGAGGACAGACTTAAGCTCGACATGAAGGAGCTTCTCTTGTCCGAGGAGATGACCTCAGATAGAAAAGCGTGGAGAGATAGAATTAGGATCGGCGAGTAGCGCATGCTTGGTGTTTCGTTGGTTTATGTAGTTTTGGCGTTAGGTCTTTTAGGCGTCTCTTTGTTGCCTTGCCCCCATGTTTTGGCTTTTGGTGCCCCGTTTTTGCTTTGCCTTAGCTTTAGTCCTCGTGCGTTGCCCTGCTTTGCTATGTGTTGCCCCCTTAGGTTTGCCTACTTGTCTTGGTGCTTTGGTTCTTTGGTCTGTTTGCATTTTTACTTTTGTGCTTCTTTGCATGTGCTTTTACCCGTGCCCCCTTGCCTCTTTGCCTTTCTTCGGGTCCCTTGTTTTGTTTATGCTTTGTATGCGTGATTGCTTGTTGCCTGTTTATCTGCTTTCTTTTGCCTGCTTGTTGCTTCTTGTTCTCAGACTTTTGCTCTCCTTTCTTTGCTCTCACTCGCACACATACACTTGCCAGAGGTCTCACTGGAAGCAGTCTCTCTACCCCCGGGTTTATCCTAGGGTAAGGGTAGGATCTGTCTACATTCTACCTCCCCAATACCCTACCCCGGCGGGATTGGGTTTGTTGTTGTTGATAACGGATAAAAACGTATAAAACCAGATAAAACCATATGAAATCGTTAAAAACAGAAAAAATCGTATAAAACATAGAAAAGCGTTTGAAACATAAGAAAATGTATAAAACAGATGAAATGGTATGAAAACGGATGAAAACAGATAAAAACGTAAGAAAAACGGACGAAAACGTATAAAAATGGATGAAAACGTATAAAAACGGACTAAAATGTTTGAAAATGTAAGAAAACAGGCGAAAACGTACAAAAATTGATAAAAACGTATGTAAACATAAGAAAGCGTATAAAAACGAACGAAAAAGTATAAAAATTGACAAAAGTGTATGAAAACGTATAAAAATGGACAAAAACGTATAAAACGGACAAAACGTAAGAAAACAAACGAAAACGTAAGAAAACGGGCGAAAACGTTTAAACAAGGATAAAAATGTATGAGAACGTTAAAAAATGGGATAAAAACATAAAAAAACGGACGAAAAAGTTTAAAAACGGGCGAAAACTTATAAAAACGGACAAAAATGTATAGAAACGGAAAAAAACGTATGAAAGCGTGTAAAACGAACGAAAATATGTCTAAACAGGAATATGATGTATGGTGTGAAATGAGGTGAAGCACAGAGATGTATTTTGGAGTTATTATTATTATTATTTTATTTATTTTATTGTTATTGTTATTATTTTACAAGAAGAACCGTTATTACTATTACTGTTACTATTACTATTATTATAATTATTATAAACCGAAATTTATTATTGAAACATAATAATTTTAAATAAAGTTAGATGGAAGTCTAGACACAAGCTGTGCTCTAACTCCTTTCTGAATACAAAAGGTAACTCTATGAAAGATAAAAACAATACTCTTAGCATTATTTGAGTGGCTAATGACAATAGACTTAATACGTGAAAGTGTGTCCAAAAGACCTCCATATCGAATTATTATTATTAAAAATCATTTTCAGTAAGTCGGAACTTTTATTTGCACTTTTGCAATTCACATGATAAAACACATCAAATTTGTTTACTTTTTATGATAAATTTATGATGGGAACGAGTATAAATTTTACAATAGATCATAATGAAAGCATTATATTTAATTTTTTTAAACCGTAGAACCGTAACCATATGATGCATCTTATCTTATCATACCTGGTGATGGTGATAAAACGTGATATATAACTTTTTAACCGTATAACCAGATAACCCGACAACTTAAAATGCATCTCAATTTTATACCTGATGATGGTGCTGATGCCGGTGCCGGTGTTGTTGCTGAAAAAGATTATAAAAAGAGATTATTTTTATAAGCTACATGAAGTAACTTTTGATTTTCAGAGATTATGAAAGATTATTTTTTCTATAATCTCTTATAAGTTTTGTCTGCCGAACAAAGATTATTTTTTAAATAGCTTATTTTTTGAAATAAAAAGCATAATCTCTTCATAATCTCATGTGCCAAACATAGGTGGTGATGGAGATTGAAAAATTTTTCGAATTTTTTTGAAATTTTTTTTGGAGATTTTCAAAAAAAATAGTTAACTAATATTAGTTATTAGATCAAAGTTAAAGCATGATCAAATGAGTGGCTAGGATTGTTTCTCGCATTCTCACCAAAATAAGGGCTTTCATTTGAACGCTTCACTATATATATATATATATATATATATATATATATATATATATATATATATATATATATATATATATAGGGGCTTTATTTTCAGAACCCTGTTAAGTGCGGGAACTGCGAGAACTCCAATTTTGCATTAGAAAACATGCATGTTCACATAAAACATGTATCAATAGCTCAAACAAAGATTTCTCAATCTTCTCAATTTAAAACATTCTCAATTGAACCAAAGGCTATATATATATATATATATATATATATATATATATATATATATATATATATATATATATATATAGCATAATCTGACAATTGAGAATTACGAGGAAAAAGTGACTGATTCTGTAGTAGATAGTATGAAGGCCCTCATATATATATATATATATATATATATATATATATATATATATATATATATATATATAGGGAAGGGATCAAGTAAGAAGAATAATTAAAATAAGAAGGCTAAGAAGTAATTATAGTCACACATTTCAAATTAGGAGGGAAATTTTGAAGGAAGATGCATCCACTTTTGTAGGTGCATCTGAAATGTGTGGTTGTGGTTACTTCTTATCATTCCTATTTTAATTATCTATACTACCTTATAATGTATTTAGGACACCTATATTTAGAATATATATAACCAAAAAAACCCCTTTACCAAAAAAAAAAGACACCTATATTTAAAAGTCTTAAAATGTTTAAGACCAAAAACATTTCTTTAAAAGGAAATATGCATACACATATAATTAAAAGCCTAGAAATTTAAGTGTATTTAAAAAGTCTTGGTTGTTACAAGTATAGCTTTCAATGCTTGTAATTTTTTAAGACTTATAAAAAAAGAAGCATAGTGTACACCACTTTAATGCACATAATTTTCAGACTTACAAGACAAAAAACATATTGTACACCACTTTAATGCACATATTAAAAAAATATAATGTTATTTAATGTAGTCAATTAATTAACTGGTCAATAAATACAATTAATACAGTTATTAAAACACCCTTACATAAGAAATACAAATTATCAAGCATATTGTACAACCAAATTAAACACAATTCCTTCATTAAATGTCACTAATACAAATAATATATACTACCTTATAATGTATTTAGGACATGTATATTTAGAAGTCTCAAAATTTTTTAAGACCAAAAACATTTCTTTATTAGGAAATTGAAATTAACAAGCCAACCTTCAAATGTAAATTAAATGTTTTTAATTGTGCCAACTTTAATATTCATAAAACCCATTTACTTGTGAGTTGTAACGGCCCATTTAATCCATCATCATCATGTAGTAAATGTGTTGATGGATTAGTCATTTTATTTGAAGTTTTATTTGTAATGTTTAAAATGTAGTTGAATTATTATGTAATTGTTAAAAAAAAATTGAAAAAAAAAATGTTGGTCGGCTTACTGTGCTTAAAAGGTCACATGAAAAACATTTGTTCACCATAAAAATAGTCATTGGGTACCCGTCGCCGCATTGCGCGGGTACCCTTCTAGTATTCTTCTTATTTGATCCTAACTCTATATATATATATATATATATATATATATATATATATATATATATATATATCTGACAATTGAGAATTATGAGGAAAAAGTGACCGATTCTGTAGTAGATAGTGTGAAGGCCCTCATTGATGACTGCCTATCAAACTTTTTTTCTAGTTCAGTATTTTCTTTTGATATGAATGGCATATATATATATATATATATATATATATATATATATATATATATATATATATATATATATATATATATATATATATATATATATGCCATTATTATTATTACAAGCAAATTGAATCTTCGTCTGCAAGGATCCTTGGTTGCAACAAAAATTGTGTACATTCACTTCATTTCTGATGTTACCTCAATAACTGTTACGAAAACTATGTTGTTCTACAAAGTTTAATGGTTATTATAACGCTGTTTAAAGCCTGGGGAGAAATTTAAAACTGCAGTGAAAGTTAATTGCTCTTTATTGCAATTTGAGCTTTATATGCATCATAGTGAACGCATACAATTTTTTGCAGTTATGAAAGTGGCATTGCATTAAGATATGTACTTTGACTTGATATAAAAGTAAAATAAAATGTAACATAACTCAAAATGAAGAATTACCTGGGCAAGTAGACTCTTGGGTGAGTGTAGTCAAGATGGTGCCATTTCTGTAACCGGTATACGCACATCTTGAAAGGTTACAACTAGAATCCGAAGTGCTGTTGCCCAAATCAAATGACGTGCCTGCGCATTGTGTAGAAGGACAAGTTTGCCTGTTTGGTAAACTGATTCCTGATGGTTCACATTGCAATCTAAAAACCCATAAAACTACCATTATATTTAGGATCAATAACAGTTAACAGAAACTAAATTTGAATTTGTTATGTTGACCTACACCCAATTGTTAGCAGCATTGCATTGGCATCTGACGCAGTTGTTAGCAGTAAGAGTGTAAGTGCCATTTGGGACGAGCAAAGGGTAGTCCATAGAGTCGTTCCTCACACTTGTTGTACAAACTGAAAAAAAAGTACTGAAAACGTTAGTGTTGCCGGGTCAAAGTCGAGCGATACTAGAACTATCATGAATATGATATAAACGATATCAACTCATTTTCACATAAGCAGATTAATATTACCTCTCAGACCTTAATATGGGATTATTGTTGTATACCATAAAGACCACTATATTCCAAAATATCCATTGACACCCCAAACCAGGGGCGGAGATAAAGCAGTGGCGGATCTAGCCGGAAATCTAAGGTGGTTCCTTCATTTGGTCAAGTAAAAAAAAATCAATAGGTCAACCAACCAACCGATCAATTTTCGGGTCGGACCGGGTCCAATATTACAAGATGCGATAATAATAAAAAATATTAAACATAGGATTGTAACATAATAGTTAATACGTTTACAATTTTACTTTCACTTGCGTCTTCCTAGGTTTCATAACTTGAAAATGAGCAATGATTGTATCGTTACTAATGCCTTCTAATAGTACAATTACATAACATACTACCATTTAATTAGTCATAGAAACTAAAAATAATAAATAAACTAAAGAAAAAACAAATTACAATTGGATTGTTGAATGAAATCTGTGAGTCGATCGAGTATCCGTGTTTTGTTTCCCTTCGCTGCTCCAAAAGAGCACAACTGACAATGATGGACTTTGCATGCCTTTTTATTTAAGCTAATTATTAAGTAATAGATGGGCTAATTATTTGGGTTATTTGATATTTGGGCTAAGAATATTTTATACTAAAAGTAAAGTATTTTTCAAAAAATTTCATAAGGTAGTTCCCAAATAATTTCTAAGGTGGTTCCTAAATTTTTTTTTACATCGCTTCTAAAAGATTTCGTCGTGCAAGGTGGTTCCCGGGCACCACCTCACAACACATAGATCCGCCTCTGAGATAAAGGGGGGTCCGGGGGGTCACATGACCCCCCGGCGAAAAAAAATTGTAGTGTAAATTTTCGATATTTTTGTAATTTACCCCCCCCCCCCCCCAACGGACCAATTTTTAATGTAGTTTCTAAAAATTATCATATTTTGCCCCCTCGACAATGAAGTTCTGGCTCCGCCCCTGCCCCTGCCCAGGGGCGAAGCTTCATAGGGGCCGGGGGGGGGGGGGGCGCCCGACCCCCCGAAATTTTTTTTTGCTATGTAGGGGGTATATAGTTTTCGTGTAGAAAAATTTCGGTATATTCGGTTTCGACCCCCCAAAAATTTCGGTATACCTGAAATATAGCCTTAGGAAAAAAGAAATTTAGATCCCGACCCCCCACTTACAAAATCCAAGCTTCGTTGTTGCCCCTGCCCCAATGGAAACGGTCATAAAAACAAAATCAGACGGTTCATAGAAAACTAATAAGAAAGAATTTCTTAGCATGTTTAACTGTAATGTGGCTCCACCTGCATTTGTTTAGAAACAACCTAGGACCCATAGGTAGATTTTTTTTCAGAAGTCCTGTGACCTAGGACAAAGTTACAAAAGGGAGGTCTGTATTCACATTACAAAACATAATGAATGCAATTTAGATATCACAACTTGGCCTCATTGCCCTAAAGGCTGACAACCTTGTGACTATTTGGTTGCCTCCATTAATTACAAAAGTGTTGAATTCCCCTTCGATTAACATAGGTATACTAAATATACAATCCTCATCTTAGACCAATAAACAAGTTATGACTGCTTACCAGCACAGAAATAGTACAAAAAGATCACAAATTTGTTTTCCTACAGCTAGAATGGAAATTTGCGATACAACTCCTCTAATAGTTGATGTGCATTATAGACATGTCATTAATGCCTTAAGGGTCAACGATTATGGTTAATATAAACCAACAACCTAATATTACACCGAGTGGCGGAGCCAGGAAATCTACTCAAAGGGGGCATGACACAATAAGTTCGATTACACGCAGAAAAAAATAATAATTAGATACTCAAATTCAAAAACGGGTCGGGTCTAGTATAGTAAAGGGCCGTCTACTATTTAAACGCAATTTAACAA
The DNA here is from genome assembly GCA_030686995.1 of Artemisia argyi. Classification (NCBI taxonomy): domain Eukaryota; kingdom Viridiplantae; phylum Streptophyta; class Magnoliopsida; order Asterales; family Asteraceae; genus Artemisia; species Artemisia argyi. The sequence goes on from CM060699.1 coordinate 138,011,300, forward strand.
AAAATAAGGTGCTCAACTCAGTAAAAATGTATAATCTTAACAAGTTAAGATTATAAATGATTTAAGTTCTCTTGAACTAATTACTTGGTTATCTATACGATAATATGAAAATGGCTATAGCATTCGTGTGTCTACTGCTCTTCTATCACTTTTAGTATACAACTATACACACACATATATATTATATAAATAAAACTTTAGCATAAAATATTTGAAAAAACAAAACTTCAATTACAGGTTAAAAACTTTATTTGCATTGAACTGAATAGATATCCTGTAGTATCAAACGACATACATATTCAAAAGCAATAATTATTTACTATTACCCACTTCACAATTTCCATTCTAGCTGTAGGAAAAAAAACAAAAAACAAAAAATCAAAAAAAAAAAACAAAAAAAAAACAAAAAACAAAAAAAACAAAAAAAAAAAACAAAAAAACAAAAAAAAAACAAACAAACAAACAAACAAACAAAAACAAAAACAAACAAAAAATAAAAAAACAAAAAACAAAAACATATCTATATCTATAGTACTTATAAAATGAAAACAGTCAAAGTGAAATGTGAAAACTGAATTTTTGGTCAATCCCCATAATGCCCTTATTCTTACGTGAATATATGGAAACACAACTGGATATTTATTGGAAATTTATGATTGTAAAGCTGGCATATTCACATTCAGAAAACACACAATATCACCATTCTCTCTAAATTTACCATTACTTTGTTACTTCAATGATTAATTATAAACAGAAAATCAAAACCACAAACCGTTTGACAATTCATCAGACGAAAAAACTAGTCAACATATTTACCATTACTAGTTTTACTTTCTTAGCATAAAAAAGTACTTAATCAACTTTTTCTTAAATTGATCTAACACGTAATGTATGGTTATATACTAGAGACCTATAAACAACATCATAAAGAAATCTATGTTTGGCGGACTATTGGTTAACTTCTATAGTTCTATAGCAATTCCATTTACATCTGCAATACTGATTAATTTTACTCACCTAATGGGGTGTTTGGGATTGCTTATATAGAATGCTTACAACTTTTTGATATAAATTATTTTGAACAGTATCTGTAAAATCACTTGATCCAAAAGCTAATTTTAGTCTCAAATAGCCAGTTTTGATAAGCATTGCATAACTCCCTCAAAACTGTGTATACATTACAGAACACCATTAAAAAACAAAAATTCAAACTACAGTCAGCTTTCACCTTGTGTATATACTATATCCAAACACCCAATAAAGTATGTACTGTTTTAAACTAAAAGACAAATACAGCACTACTTTTTATGATTATCTCCACAATTCTCAATAAGATATTAGGGGCCGTTTGGTTTGTAAAAGGATTTGGAATCGGATATGGATTCGGCTTAGAATGAAAGAAAATGAGGTAAGAGAAAAAAATAATATTTAATTAAAAAGTTTATTTTAGTAATTGATAAATAATTTATTGGAGATAAAAGGGGATGATTTTGTTTTTTAATAATTAATTTATGTGTAGATTGTGAGAGATAATATAGATGTGGGGTCCAATTATTTTCCAAAGTCACCATACATGCCATGAATCAATCTTTGATTCCCGGGCCCACTTCTATTACCAAAAACTTGAACCAAACAATTAATAACATGAATCAATCCATTCCTTTATTGCCACACCCTCATACCAAACGCACCCTAAGTGATTGGTCACTTTCTAAACATTCAATTATGAATACTTAAAACTAAAATAATGCAATCATAAAGCTGATGGGATTAGAATAAAATAAGCCCTGCAGAATAAGCGAAAACAAACACCCTCTAAACACACAATGAACAACCAAACGAATTATACAAAACCAAAAACTAAAAGTGAGCTTGCAAGCTTTTTCAAATTCAAATAAGTCTGTAAGCGCGAAATAAAAAGCTTATTTACGGGTTACCTGTTTAAGCATATTCTTGGGCTTACCAACGTAATTGACTCGGCTTATATTTCAAAAACTTAAACTTTCTTCTTACCTTTTAACTAATGAGCTAAGTATAACTTAATATGATAAAATTGCCCATAAGCTAGAAAATAAGAAAGCCAATTACCTTTCAAAGGAACATCAAGAATAGAATCAGCTAGCAAATCCGTACCATCTTTCATCCCATTCAACTCCAACAAAACACTTTCCGTCGTATTAAACTGATTCGCAATCCCAGCTACACTACTTCCAGCAGGCGCAGAATATCCATAATGCACCACTTGCTCTCCACCAACGTCATCACAGCTACAAGGCAAAGGCACCCACAGCTTTTGTCCCACCAATATCGGGTTAGCATCACTTATGTTATTTATAGCTTGTATCTGTGGGAACGTGACAAGATTCCTAAAAACATCAGCTACAATATGGGACAGAGAGTCGCCCGGGACCACTGTGTATATTGGTCTGCGGTTGGATATGCCTGTAATTTAACACCTATTGGTTAATTATGGGTAAATATTTATAAGGTCTTACTAAATATATACCACATCCAAAAATCCATTGAGTTCTCGTGAACCCCAATAACCCCTTGGTCCACCCCTTAGACCCGAAACCCGTTAAGACCCGACCCGACCCACTCATTTTGCCACCTTTACTATACCTGCACCATTGTTGTTGCAAGAACATGGGAATGGGATTTTTAACGTTGTTGAAGATGGGTAAGTTTGGTTTTCTGGGGTGGTTATAGGAAGGTTATTAGCGGCTAAAAGTGTTCTAAGGTTTATTATTTGGAAAAGTGTACGGATTGAGGATAAAGTAGTTGTGTTTGGGAGCTTGTAGCCTATTAAGGAGTTACACGTGGCATTTCTGGTTGTGCATTTGAAGCCTAAGGTTGTTGTTTGTGAAGATGCTGGTTGGATTATGGTGAAGATGGAACATAGGAGGATTAAGGTTGGGATGAGTATGGGAAAGAATTGTTTTCCCATTTTTTTTTTTTTTTTTTTTTTTTTTTTTTTTTTTTTTTTTAATGAAGGTGAAATTGGGTGGGTGTTCTGTCTGTTTATTAATAGTGAAATGAATGAGTGGGAAAAGAAGAGGTGTTATTTGGGGTTCTGATTTTCAAATGGGAAAAGGTTGACCTGGTGGTGAGAAAGACTCTTGGCTTTTGTTCAAACTTCAAAGTGTAAGATGTACATATCCGTGAAGATAGAAAAGATTGAGGGTGCGTTTGGTATAGGTATATGGGAATGGGGTTATGGGTTTTATAGTGATTAAAAGGTTATTATTTAGTGGACTCATAAATGAAATAAGTATATCATAGTCATAGATTTATTACTTACCAATTTGATTTCTATGAAATCTATTCCTTCAGCCCTCTCTTTTCCATCATAAAATTCAAATATCTATACACTTTTTCGTATCATATTTTGTCATCTAAACATAAACAATCGTAATGATACACTTTTTCATATTCATTGTCATTCTACCTCATACCAAATCCGATACCCATTATGATTCCTAGCAACAAACCAAACGGCAACTGAAATATATAAGTGATTAAACTTACTTTATGTTTGGCGCAATGGGTTGAGCTGAAGTTGGAGCTTCAGCTAGGTTTGGAATTAGAGTTGAAGTTTATATCGAAAGTCGAAAGTTGTATTTTGATAAAAATGTTCGGCGAATTAATTGGAGCTGAAATTTATTGATCAATTTGACTAGCTATAAGCCCCATAAGCCTATTTATTATTATTATTATTATTATTATTATTATTATTATTATTATTATTATTATTATTATTATTATTATTATTATTATTATTTTATATTTTTTATTATTATTTTTTTTTTTTTGAGCTTATGGAGGTTTGTTGCTTATAAAAGCTTCCAAAATCTATGCGACAAACAAAACTTATTTTATAAGATAGCTTATTTTAAAAGCTCAAGCCCCTATAAATTTCGATAAGCTTGTTGCCAAACATATCATTAGATGTATTTTTATGTAGTTTAAACTATATCAACAATTAATTCGCCAAACATGCATGTTTACTAAAAATAAAAACTTTAGCTTTTCAACTAATAATATAAGCTCTAACTTGAGTCTCAACTTTGGCTTCAGTTAGATTCTCCAAACACAACCCATGTCATAATAGTTTTCAAATTATTTTTCATCTTAAATAGTTATTTGACAAGTTGAAACTCTAAATCTTAGGTTTGTCTTTTTTTAAACAAATAAATATTTATTTTATAACATATCTTACTTGTCATTTTTTAAGTGTAAATGCCATCGTTAGGGTCTGATATTTTGTGAATCGATTCTCAAAAATAAATGATTTTTCTATAAATACTTGATTCGATACCTACAAATATGTCAATGGATACACAAAATAATTGAAATTCAAAATGTCAGTTATTAAATCGTTCGATTATAACGATGGTACGTTAACACATTCACGTGTGGTGGAATATAGGAGTGGAAAGAAGAAAAAGTCTCTCGACTATTTGGGTTTGTGGAAATGTTGATTTTGTGTGGAAAAAGACTTTTGAATCGAGTATGTAAAAACTAATCCTAGTACACGAAGTTTTTATCATGTATTAATTTCGAATATATTGTTGAACTTTACACTTTTTTATTTAATTTGTTACAAAAATATTTAATAGTAGTTTTTTTTTATATTATTATTTTCAATGTTTAATTTTATATGCTTGTTCTTAATTTTTGTTTGGAATATTTGTTTTGGTGATGTTTTCGATGTTATAATAGGTTGTATGATGCGCGTTGAAGATTATTATGTCAACAATACCGTGTTTGGAAAGCGAGAATTTTATGATTCTTAACTATAATAATGTCTTTGAGTTGGTTTCTCACACAAAAATGCACATTAGCTTGCATTCGACATTTTCAACTGTAATTAATCTCTGGTTGAGGTCATCTTAAGGTCTTATGATTTTATTGGTAACTAATAATCAAAATTGTATTGACTTTTGTTGTTTGAAGCTCTCGTTACCATAATTTGACTTTTTAAGAAATTGCATATCGAATAACAATTTCTAATAATTAGATAATAAAAATCACATTTGTTCCAGTAACTCAAACTAAACTGATTATCCAAAAGTGACATTTTATCGAAAGATTGTAGAGTTACCGAATGCTAAGGATTAAGTTTGCACCTCAAGAAAAAGAGAAGACACAATTATATTCCTTACATATATGACTATATACAAAGCTGATACTACGCTACGGCCAAATGCTTCCATGAGTGAAAGATTGTGAATCGAGAAGTATTCGATCCAAAATGATTCCACAAGCGAATAATCCCACCGGCCGGTCTTGCTCCTAATATCCCTTTTTTTATTATCAGTTTCCTCCGCAATATGCATATCCCATGCCATTGCCGGGGGAGAATTCCATATAGCATTGTCATGCAATACCTTCGCTGTTCAGATAACACCTATAAAAAACAGACTTAACACACTCATAAAAAGACATACACAAGCTTACAGAGATGTCTATAGTAGCATATCGAACATATGGGACAGTAGTAGACACGAAAAGAGATGGACCAACGACCATAGTTGTGGCCATGAAACCAATTGTATTGCTTATCCACCATTTTTCTACCATTCTTGACTTGTACTTTGAAAAATCAAGATCTAACGTTACAAATAAAAATGCAGACTTTTAGATGCAAAGAAAATAGGAGTTTACTTTTCCTGTATTGAAGAAGAATCTCCCCAAGTCAAAATGTTGAATATTTGCTCTTTAAAGATCTGTGAGAACTCTAGGAGGGGTTCCTATTAATGACGTTCCTAATGATAAAAGTGAAAAGGCCTCTGCCATAATCTCAACTACATCCCATTTTTGCCTGATTTTACAGTCTCGAGATCATGTAAACAGAGTCAAGCTAAAGTAAAAGTCAGTCAAATGTGTTTTTGTGCGTGATCATTGTTGGAATTATATAACATGACATGCATAAATATAAACAATAAACATTAGGTAAACACATGCGGAAGCATTATAACAAGATCATATAACATGTAATTAATTAATCAATAATAAATAGTAAATGTACCGTTGTGATTCTAGCCCGAACAAGAATCAAGTAATGGCAAATCTTCTAATCAAGAACCATAATTAGGGTTTATATGGATTATAAGAATTACCCCTTACCACTTTTGTAATTCAATCCAAGAATCAAACAATAGTGTGTTTGATTCACGTTCTTGTACACAAGTACTAAAACAAGTTAAAGTTATGCAAGTAAAACAAAACCAAACACTTTTTTATGCTTCAAAAAATTCGACTCCCTAAGGTATTAGGGTGGATCGATTTTTGCAAGAGAAAAGGAGAAGAGAAAACACTTTAGGTTATGTGTACAACTTATGAGAAAACAATAACCCTTGATGTGTTTATATAGGTAAGATAACTTGGAGTCCAAGGAACAAAGGAGGTAGAAACCCCCTTGCCGATCGGTTCTATGATCCCTAAGGGATTCTAAAACTTTCTTGACTTCCAATTTATTCACAAATAAAACTTTCCTTTTCTTCGTCTAACGATCGTTAGCCTTTTATGTTAAATGTTAACGATCGTTAAGCGTTTGTGTTTAATTAATAATTAATATAACATTTATATATATAATTATCAATCTTTAACTTTCATACGTAAAGTGTGCAATCCCGTGTAACACCCCCAAAATTTGGTACAACGGAAGACTAATCAAGCTTTCGGGGTGCTACGTGGATTGGTATCCATCACAAGTCATAAAAGAGCGAGATAAAGTAAACATAAGTAAAACAAAACCAAACGGGGTTTTTAGAGTTCACATTCATCCCAAATTATTCAAAGTAAGGCCCAAATAGAGTAAACATAGGTCCACAAATACATATCAGAGTTTGAGAAAATAGATCCTTAAACCAGGTTGCTAAGCCAAGCCTTTTAAACCATTCATCCAAAGTCATCACTTAATTACCTGAGAAAACGCGCTAAAAGTCAGCTTTCGCTGGTGAGATCATAGGTTTAAGTTCTTAATTCAATCAAGTAGACATATACGCAAAACGCTTGCTAGCTACACTAGGCCTCGAATCACTAAACCAAACCTATAGGTGCACACTATAGTCCAAAACCAAATCAAGACAATATGCATTCGCAAGGATGCGACATGCCCAACATTCGTAAGGATACGACATGTTCATGCATTCGTAAGGATACGACATGCGCTATAACCTACCTAGTTCTATAAGCATAGCAAGTTTTAAATAAACAGCAATAATAGTCCACATAAAACAATTTGCACGTTTCTCACCCCCAAGTATTGAAAACAAAGTTCAAAAGTAAAAGTGGGGCTATGACTCACCTCAAGTCCAGATATCAGCACAAAGAAACCGGTAGAATTAAGAAGTACAGCAACTCAAAAGACCGCAACTAGGGACTCGGCACTTCCTAACAACATAAACTCTTCTCAGAATCATTTCCTCAAAATCAAATATTCCCAATCCCGAACGTATTTCTTTTTACTTTTCAAAAATCCATTTATCGTATTATTCTCATATTAGTTTGGCATTTGGTATCCATGCGGGTGGAAGGTCGACTTAACACAAACCAAGAAGACACATCGAAAGAAATAATAATAACGATCTACATGTCTAATATTGGCCCAATATACTATTTAAATAAGTCATCGAAGTTTACCAAGTCCGTCGACTCGCTAACCCTCCATTACATATTTACCTAATATATTATTCCAAGATTATACCAAATCCTAAGTCACATAGCACGTAGAATACTATGTGGTAAGTATTAAAGTTTAATAAGTTTCCTAAATATATCGTCAAACTTACCCAATTCGTCAATTCGGTAAACCTCACGAAATATTTAGTAGCTTATTATTCCCGTACTCCTACCGCAACCTATGGGCGTCGTAGGATATAATACCCGTTAATAAACCCTTTTTATATAACTAAATAGGTCCCATTTAATCCGTCGATTAAATAAGTTACGTTGTTATATAAAATAAATTTATTAACGTCACACATCCGTGACAAGCACAAAAGTCACAAAATAAATAATATGACCCATTTGGATTCAAGTGCCCTCGATCTCGTATTACTCGTAAGTTTCTCGTTTTGTTTTCCGAAAGTTTATTTTATTTCGTAAAACATTCCACATTACATTTAAATTTCTATTTATATTAGTTTAGTTATAATATAGTTTCCGATAATATTTTACTATTTTCATAGTCCAACATATATCGTCAACATTGTTATTTTTATTACTCGTGATCTCCCATTTATTATATACGCACTTATATAAATATATATACGTTTACACATTTATATATTTATATAAATGTTTATATAGATATATAAGTTATTACGAGTTTTTATTAGTTAGTTTATTTATAAATTGTATCGAGTTATAAAAGATGAGTCACATGTCCGAGTCGTCACTCTCGGCTCATTGTCCAAATCCAAATGTTAAGGCGTTTTGCCGAAGTCAACCGTTGACTAGAAATTCAACGTGACTCCAACTCGCACAACCATGAGTCCAAAGTAATATAGTCAATACCACAACTCTGTCATTCGTCCCATATCACAAACTACAACAATAGGGTCCGACTACGGCACCCGACTAACCTATCTCCGTCAAACTAATGTGACCGTCTCACAATCGGTCCCCAATCAAACATACACTCGACAACACTCCATCAATTCAATCACATACTCATTGGCGAGACCACAAGGTCTCAACCCACAAGTAACTTTCGGCCGAAACAAATAATACAACAACAACAACAATGAAATAACAACAAGTTGGACATCCAAGTATACTCAAGTTTCGGGTTGGTTTACCAAGCCAACCCGTGCCTTACTCCCCACTTGGGTCTCGGCAACAACTAGGAGTCAATAGACTCGACACCATGACCACTTGGGTCGCGGCACTAGCTCACTTGGAGCACACCAAAACTGTCCAAACGGACCCTTGAGGTCGCGACACCCAAAGCAACAACAACATAAAATTGGTCATCCAAAACTAATCAAAACCAAACTCCATTAATCCAAACCCAAACTACTAGATACAAGGGTCATGACATCAAGAAAAGTGGAGCCATGGGGCTCGAACCACAACAAACCGTGAGCCCAAGGATCGCGGTTCATACGACCTCCATGAAATAATCATCAAACCCGGATACCAAACCCTTTATTGTAATCAAAATATCATTTCCCACTTGTATAAATCGAAACCCAACAAGAAAAACCCGTGTAGACACGGTTTTGAAACTAAATCGGGGCACACGAATAGAAATTTGTGGCAACCTACCTTTACAATAACTCCAAGCTCAAAAGATTTAAAAAACTCAAAAGTATTAATGGTGGTGGTGGTGTTTGAGTGGCGGCGGTGATTAAAAATGAGGGTTAGGGGAGGTTGTGTGGCGCGTGATACGCACCAAAAGAAAGATCGGGATGAGAGGATTAAGATGGTGGTGATAGTTTGGTTGTAGGGGCGGCGGTGTAGTGGTGGCTACCGTTCAAAGGGGCGGCGGCTAGGTTTAGTAGAGAGAGATGTGAGATGATGAAGATGATGATGGAAATGAGGGTGTGGTGTTGTGTGTTGTGTTTAAAACCGGTCCACAAGGACCATTTTTACTCTTTCTGTATTTTTTTTCTTTTTCTTTAACTAATAATAATAATAATAATAATAATAATAATAATAATAATAATAATAATAGTGGTAATAGGGAGTGGCTAGTTATATAAACACGAGGACCAAACCCGTAAACTTTTCAAAATGTATCGACACCCTCAACTCTAACTCGTTCCCATTAATATTAAAATTCCTCGATACGTTCAATTGTTATATAAACAAAACCGTAAATCAAAATTTAATTGTGTTAGGTTATTTCTAGTGCCGGAGTCAACGTAGTGCAACAAAACGTCTCAATCAATAATTCACAACATAAATTCCATATCAAAGTAATAATTCAATTTCAATTCCACATAAAATTCAAGATTTAAAACCACAGTTTACATTTCACAGATTCGTTGCGAATAAAAATTCCAAACATTTAAATAAAAATTAACTTTAACGTAATGCGGGTTTTTAAAAGTCTCCCTAAATTGCCAGTTGTCACATCCTCCCAGCCTCAGAAGAAACCCGTCCTGGGTTTCTCTCGGAACATTCCATCTACGAAGTAAAAAGCTTAGGGTATCTCTTCCGAAACTCATCCTCACGTTCCCACGTAAATTCTGGTCCATGACGGGAATTCCAACGAACCTTGATGAGCAGAATACGACTGTGCTTGAGTCGTTTAATCTCTCGATCTAAAATCTCAATAGGCTCTACTACGAAGTTCAAACTCTCATCAACTCGAATATCCTTTGTTAGGAATTAAATATTCCATAGATTTGATGATCAGAAACAAGAAGAATGAAACATGAAGAATACTGAAATGATAAGCAAAATACGCTAAGTATGTTTCTGCTGATGATGCAATTCTACTGATGGATTCTGATGATGATGCATTTCTGCTGATGAATGCTGCTAGTGCAATTTTGCTGATGGATTCTGCTCATGAATTCTGCTGCTAGTACAAATGAAAATGCTGCTGATCAATGAGTCATACTACTGAATGGATAAGGATGAAGAAGATATTATTTGCATAAAAGTCAAGTATATCCTCTAGATAATATCTTTCATCAGTCATCAAATTGAACACTCTAAATGAGTTGTAAACATTGATACGTGTTGACTGACATCCTAGTTATAAGCTAGATAGTAGATGACAAAGCTTATCAATTTTGTAATGATCTCCTTTGTTCTATAAAAAGGAAATCACACCCTTAGATAAAATGCATGCTTCACAGTGAAACAAAGTGAACATCACCAAGGTGCTTCGTACTTAGAAATTACAACAACACCAAGTGTGTTAAAATGTAAAGCATCTAAAAGAGTGTGTGTGGGAACATCAGACAAGGGGTCTGTTGTTGTTAGGTTTGTTTAGCCTCAAGGATTTTGATCCCTGTTAGATTGTAAACCGTGCTATACTTGATCACATAGCATTGGGGCTAGTTGGAATAACAAACGGATAAGTTAGAAAAACCTTGTTGTGATAATATTGTTTCTTTCCTAGAATATTCCGTCAATATTATCATTGTGCTCGTAATAGCCAAATTCCTAGATCAAAGGCTTAACATCCTAGAGCTTATAAACGATCAGCAAAAGCTTATTGTTTAGGATATTAAAATAAGCTTTTCACATCTCACAGTTGGTATCAGAGCGAAGGGAGCTCTGGATCTAGGAAAAGAAAAGGTTTTTGTTAAAGAGAAAAGAAGAAAGAAGAAAAATTCATTTTTGCTTAATTTTTCGCAACTTTCTGAAGATCAGTTTTACAAAGGCTATAGCTCCTTCGTTAACCGTTGGATTGGGCTAAAATCTTTGTTGAAGGTTCTTGGCATATCAAGGTAGATTCTCACTGGAGGGATCTTCAATCTAATCTTTAGATGGCAAGATATGCATCGTTGAAAACTGCTGCAGAAACAGTTGAGGTATGGTCGAATTTTTGGTTTTCTTTCTTGGTTTACACACACAAAGGGGAAGAATCACACACAGAAGAGAGTTAGTTCTTAAAAGATAAAAAGGCTTGTTTATCAAGTTATTATTGGTAAAGAAAGTTATTTGTTTCTTATTTGAAAATGAAGTGAAATTTTTCAAGGTTATGTTCTTATCATATCTTAAGGTGATGTGTACACTTTAAAGATAACTTGTTCGTTCGTTCAAGTGACTACGAAATGACAAACACTTAAAGGAGTTACATTGTAGTGCTCAGTGTCTCATAGAAGATGAGTTTATTGTCATGAGATTGCAGTCTCCCTATACATCAAGGATGGGTATACGTTCGAAGTCAGATTTAGTACAAGATATAAGATACAAGGTTGGTTTCTTTCACTTCAGCATCAAATTAGTAATGATTGGTTTTTCTTCATCAAGTCATAAAAGCCTACAGAAATGGAGATTCAAATGGTTAACATATGGGTTTCAGGGGAAGCTTAAATGTTCAAGTGTTCAACCATTTATTATATATGTGCATCACCACAGGGAAAGTTTTTGATTCTTACTACTGTTAATTAGTATTGCTACTGATGGTTTAGATTTTTACTATCTCAAGTTCATTTTTAGTGAGGAAAACTTAATGGAGGGTAATTTGAGATAATAGAAGGATAGATTGGATGTGTAGTATTAGTTCATGGCTGTAAAGATCATATTTGTAATATTCTCTATTTGTTGATAACAAAAAGGGGAAAGGATGTGGTGGATAGCATAAATTAAGGGGAAGACAGTATAGTTTCATTCATGGTGAGATTTAGTTATCTCAATTTCTCTACTTCGTCTAGGGAAATTCGTACAAGAATGTTTTTGTTTTGTAATCATCAAATAGGGGAAGATTGTTAGGAATTAAATATTCCATAGATTTGATGATCAGAAACAAGAAGAATGAAACATGAAGAATACTGAAATGATAAGCAAAATACGCTAAGTATGTTTCTGCTGATGATGCAATTCTACTGATGGATTCTGATGATGATGCATTTCTACTGATGAATGCTGCTAATGCAATTCTGCTGATGGATTCTGCTGATGAATTCTGCTGCTAGTACAAATGAAAATGCTACTGATCAATGAGTCATACTACTGAATGGTTAAGGATGAAGAAGATATTATTTGAATAAAAGTCAAGTATATCCTCTAGATAATATCTTTCATCAGTCATCAAATTGAACACTCTAAATGAGTTGTAAACATTGATACGTGTTGACTGACATCCTAGTTATAAGCTAGATAGTAGATGACAAAGCTTATCAATTTTGTAATGATCTCCTTTGTTCTATAAAAAGGAGATCACACCCTTAGATAAAATGCATGCTTCACAGTGAAACAAAGTGAACATCACCAAGGTGCTTCGTACTTAGAAATTACAACAACACCAAGTGTGTTAAAATGTAAAGCATCTAAAAGAGTGTGTGTGGGAACATCAGACAAAGGGGTCTGTTGTTGTTAGGTTTGTTTAGCCTCAAGGATCTTTGATCCCTGCTAGATTGTAAACCGTGCTATACTTGATCACATAGCATTGGGGCTAGTTGGAATAACAAACGGAGAAGTTAGAAAAACCTTGTTGTGATAATATTGTTTCTTTCCTAGAATATTCCATCAATATTATCATTGTGATTGTAATAGCCAAATTCCTAGATCAAAGGCTTAACATCCTAGAGCTTATAAACGATCAGCAAAAGCTTATTGTTTAGGATATTAAAATAAGCTTTTCACATCTCACATCCTTCATCGGTATAACCGGTGTTTCATCCGAAAGACACTTCTTCAAATTACTCACATGAAACACATCGTGAACCTTACTCAATTCCTATGGTAGCTCTAACCAATAAGCTACGGGCCCAATTCTTTCCAGAATTAGAAATGGTCCAATGTAGCGGGGGTTGAGTTTCCCACGTTTCCTAAAACGTATCACTCCTTTCCAAGGCGAGACCTTCAGCGTCACTTGTCTCCTACCTGAAACTCAAGGGGTTTACGTCGCTGATCGGCGTAACTTTTCTGCCTATCACGGGCTGCTTGCAACCGATCATGAATTTGAGTCACATTCTTAGTAGTTTCCAAGATAAGCTCGGGGCCTGTGAGTTGGCTATCTCCAACCTCAGCCCAACCAATCGGCGAACGACATTTATGGCCATATAAAGCTTCAAAAGGTGCAGCTTTAATACTCGTATGATAGCTGTTGTTGTAGGAGAATTCCGCAAGGGGTAGATACTTCTCCCAGCCTTTACCAAAATCAGTTATACATGCACGAAGCATATCCTCCAAAGTCTGTATAGTTCTCTCACTCTGAACGTCGGTTTGGGGATGATATGCAGTACTCATATCAAGTCTCGTCCCCAAAGCGGTTTGCAATGATCGCCAAAAAGCTGACGTGAAACGACTGTCGCGATCCGAAATAATCGATATTGGAACACCATGACGAGAAATGATTTCCTTCACATACAACCTAGAAAGTTTGTTGATACTATCATCTTCGCTAATCGCTAGGAAATGAGCAAACTTAGTCAATCGGTCGACAATTACCCAGATAGCGTCATAACTGCTAGCTGTCTTTGATAAGTTGGTAATAAAGTCCATCGTAATCCGCTCCCATTTCCAAACTGGGAGTTCTGGTTGCGTCAATAACCCTGACGGCCTCTGGTGTTCTGCCTTAACCTTCGAACATGTCAAACACATACTGACGTACAATGCTATATCTGCCTTCATGTTTGGCCACTAATACAATTTCTTCAGATCCTGGTACATCTTTTCAGACCCAGGATGAATAGAATACCTTGACTTATGCGACTCATGCATAATCAACTCGCGAATTCCTCGATACAATGGTACCCAACTTCGGTCTCCAAAACATAATATTCCATCAGAACGCTTAACAAATCCATTCTCATTTTCTGCCATCCCAAATATATTCTCAGCAGGTCGGTTTTCTGCTTTCAACGCTTCCGTTTGAGCTTCTAATATCTGAGATGGTAACGATGATACGATAGTCATTCCTAATGACCTAACTCGTAACGGTCACTAAGAGCATCAGCAACGACATTTGCTTTACCGGGATGATAGCTAATGAGGCGAAAAATGAACCACTTTTAGGGGGTCATTTAAGCCCGGAATTGAATTTATTTGATCAAATATTACCCTAAATCGTTCCTTTTGTGATTTTAGGTACTTTGGGAGTGAAATCTGGAAAAGGAAGCAATTCGGACGTTTTTGGAGCATAAAAGTGAAGAAAACGGCAAAGACTTAATTTTCCATGCTGGGAACAGTGTATGACGGTGTCAAGAAGGAAATCCTGACGGCGTCAAGAGTAAAATCCATGACGACCCAGAAGAAACCTGAAGGCGTCACAAGAAGGGCGTCAAGAGTTAATTGTGTGACGGCCTGCATAAGGAGTACACATGACGGCGTCAGACCCAGATCTAGGCAGTCCGAGGAATTATTTGGCGGCGAGATGACGGCGTCAGACATTTGTTCTTGACGCCGTCACCTTCTAAAATCTATATATAGTTTTCTAATTTTCATTCATTGAGAGGAACTTGTGTGGAGAAACCCTAGGGCCGAACCTTGTACATATTTTACAGCTTTTTCAAGGGTTTTCAGCCCTTGAATCCTTTCATGTGCTATTGAGATAAGTCTTCTCTTAATTCAATCAATATGTCTATGTGTTGGTTGTCTATATCTTGTGCTTGTCTTGATTTCAACATGCTAGGCTAGATCTATCTTGTGTTTGCTTAGATCTAATGAAACCTAGATGTTAATTATGTGTTGATTACTTGTTTATGGTTGTATTGGATGAATGATTTCAATGTTAGGCTTAAGAAAACTGGCAGATCTCCATTTGGTAACATGCTTGAACGTCTTAGGAAACATGAACCGATGTGTACTAGGTTTTATTGATTGTATTTAATGCATGAGTAAATTCTAATGATCCCATGTTAGGAGCTTCTTAGCCAGCTCGACATAGGAGTGAAGTAGGCACTCATAGGACTGGGGAAGTAAGTACGCCACCCCATGAATGGTATTAAGGAATAAAATCCGTCATCCACACAACTATAACAAGTAATTAACGTGTAAAAGATATCTAGGGAGTAGTGAAATCTAAGTAAACACATTTCTCCCACATATTGCTCACAACTTTAGTTTAATATAGTTTTATTTTCATTTTAGTATTTTATTTTGATTACATCTTTAGTATTGGGTTAGTTGACTAGCAACTAATTCCGCCCAAATCCTTCAAACCCGAGATTTTAATTTGCTTTCTAAAAAAATATAAAAATACAAAAAGAATCATCCCTCATCTCTAAACTTAATCATTAGGTTTTCTAATCCTAGCGACACTATTCCTAGCTGAACGATCAATCCCCCGGTACTTGTCATTATACTATACTACATCGATCAGGTACACTGCCTGGTGGGGGTTGTAAGCTTCTCGAGATCCCTTGAGAGGTAAAGCCTGGTGCAAACCCCACGGATCAAGTTTTTGGCGTCGCAGCCCGGGGAATAGTTATTGTCTAGGTTAGAATCTCTTTTTATTAGGTCTACTTGCTAGATTCCTTTCTAGTAAGATTTTATTTTTTATTTTTAGGTTTTCTTTAGTCTATCTTTTCTTTGTGTCTTTGTTTGTAAAAACCTTTCCATTGGCTATTCCGTTAGCCATTATGGAGAACGCGAATCCACCAAGTCCGACACTAGAGTTTTACCAGAAAAAATATAATTACACTAGTTTGGATATAACAAGATGTAGGAATGAAATGAGGAGGACAGGATCTTATATTGATTTTATTGAGTACCTTGAGAAAAGAGGCCAAGTGTATAATGCTTTTAAAGAATTCACCTTAGGAGCTCCATCAACCCCTCAAAATGCCTCACTTAGTGAAACCTATGCACCATATGAGCCTTCACCTAGGATAGTTTCGTATGAGCCACCTAGCTGCATGTCATGGTTAGGCCATACCATAATACAGGATGAACACATAGGTGACCTTGATGTGATGGAGGATGTAGCTGAACATGATCACATTGATAAAAAAGACCTAGGTTTCATGATCGATGATGATGAATCTCAAGAAACAGATGATGAATCTTTTGGGCAATTTGTATATAGTAGTCATAATATTGAGGATGATCCTTATGATTCGGATATAGAAGTTGAGATGCCTAGAGAAGCACGTGAGATACTTGGGAAAATGTTAGGGTTAGATTATAATAAAACACATGTTGAGGATATAGGTGATCGTGACATAGGGAATGATGAAGTAGAAAATCTAAGCCCACCAAGTACCCCACAAATCCTACCATCATTTGCGGCATACACACCGCCCGTGACTTACCCAGAAGAAGTAGAAGAGACTATAGGAACCCCAATTGAGGTAGAACCCTTGGACCAAACACAACTAGAGGATATAGGTTTGAATACTTATAATGATAACCTTACTCTTAGTTCTAGGGAAGTTCCTAGTTTTGATGAACCGGAGCCTCAACCAAAACCGTTACCTAATCTTCCATCCTTGGATGAAAATTTAGGAATTGAAATAGGTTCCGATCCACCCATCAAACTATATAGTTCGGGTAGTCTTAGGATAAAGGTAGTGGACTCTAAGCCTTGTAGAGAGGAAGCCAATATAGGAGTGGAAAATGACCTTACATGCTTACATCACCCATTTATGATTGATCACAAGAAACATTATGGGTTTAAACCGGGTTTATTAGGTCAAGATGGATCCCCAACTAGGAGTCTTTCGAAGCTGATAGAAAATGATCCCTTTCTAGGAGAAAATCTTAATCCACCCATTAACCCGATTGAATTAGGTAAGCTTATGATGATAGGAGCACACCCCTTTGAGTATATAATTCATCCACCACTCTTTCCTCACGTGGCACATTTCCACCCTAAGGGTGTGTATCGCTACTTCCACCCGCACTTGATCCTAAGTGTAGGGAAAACCTCCCCTATTTCCGTTAAATAAGGGTAGAGTCAGGCCCGTGACTCGAACAAAAACAAGCGCTTCTTGGGAGGCAACCCAAGTTTTGTTTGATTTTTATTTTTGTTTGTTTGTTATTTGCTTCCGTATGCATGCTTTATTTTTATTGTTGGTAGATCATGTTTCAAAACTAAAATAGTGGAAATACTTTACTTTGTTGTTTGGCCTAGTCTTAACTTCATCCAAAGGTATTTTTGCAAAAGATAAGTGTAAGGGGAAACCCCAAATATGTTTTTTAAGAAACAAACCGATCATGATTCTCCACAATATTAAATGAACATGTATATTCGTACTTGTTAGAGTCAAATGCTTGTATCGAGTCATAATGAAGTTTTGCAGGATTTCCCAGGAAGTAGAACGAAGTTTTTCCAGAAATTCTCCGGAAACTTAACATAAGAATTTCTGCAGGTCACTTCTGACGACGTCATGAGTTTACTCTTGACGGCGTCACGTGTAAAAATCTGGAAATTTTACCAGTTTTGTTTTTCTAACGGAGTCTTAAAGTTTTTGTTGAATTATTAGTTTTATAATCTCCAGGAAATCTGCAAACTTCATTCCACAAGCATTATATCTTATTTTGTTTTCTAGGATTTAGTAACATATGTAGATTGCCGCCGATTTTATGCGAGGTTGCCTTGTCTGTTTTCTCACGATTTTATGCGAGGTTGCCTTGTCTGGTTCCATACAAATAATGTCTCTATATCTTTAAGGCAAAAACCATAGCACCTAACTCCAAATCATGGGTGGTGTAGTTCTTCTCATGCTTCTTGAGTTGTCGGGAAGCATAAGCTATCACCTTCTCTCGTTGCATTAAAACAGCTCCCAAACCTTTATAAGAAGCGTCACAGTAAACAACAAAATCTTCACTACCTTCAGGCAATGCCAAAATAGGAGTGCTACACAACATCTTCTTAAGTAATTGAAATGCTTCCTCTTCCTTGTCTCCCCATTCGTATTTAACATTCTTCTGAGTCAATTCGGTTAACGGCTTCGCTATCTTCAAAAATCCCTCAATGAATCTTCGATAGTAAGCGGCTAAACCCAAAAATTGACGAACTTTAGTTGGGGTCGTCGGAGTGGCCCAATCTTTAATAGCTTCAAGCTTAGCGGGATCTACATGAACTCCCTAACTATCAATCACGTGACCTAAGAATTGTACCGACGGAATCCAAAACTCACATTTGGAAAACTTAGCATACAGTTTTTCCTTCTTGAGCAATTCTAAGATAAGTCTTAGATGCTCCTCATGCTCCTTCTAACTCTTCGAATAGATCAGAATATCATCGATAAACATGATTACAAACTTGTCCAAATAAGGCTTACACACCCGATTCATGAGATCCATGAATACCGCCGGTGCATTAGTCAACCCAAACGGCATCACTTGGAACTCGTAATGCCCGTAACGGGTTCTGAAAGCCGTTTTCGGAATATCTTCCTCGCGCACTCTAAGTTGATGATACCCCGATCTCAGATCTATCTTCGAATACACACTCGATCCTTGAAGCTGATCGAACAAGTCGTCGATCCTCGGTAACGGGTATCTATTCTTCACCGTTAACTTGTTCAGCTCTCGGTAGTCAATACACATGCGAAACGATCCATCCTTCTTCTTCACGAATAAAACTGGGGCTCCCCAAGGTGAAGAACTTGGTCGTATAAACCCCTTCTCTGCTAACTCCGCCAATTGTTTCGACAACTCTTCTAGTTCAGTCGGTGCGAGTCGATAAGGTGCCCGTGCCACAGGTGCAGCACCAGGTATCAACTCAATCTGAAATTCCACTTGCCTAGCGGGCGGGATTCCCGGCAAATCATCTGGGAATACATCCGAAAAGTCACGAACTATCGACACATCTTCAATGCATATTTCTTTCTTCTCCTTCCCTCCTTTCTCAGAATTTTGAGCTAAGAAAAGGCAACATCCTTTTTCCATTAGCTTCGATAGCTTAGTGCAAGAAATGACTGCTAATCTGGATGGGCTTCTCAAACCTTTTCGATCTCCTTGTATATTTAAAATCTCCTTGCCATAAGGCACACGCATGATTTTCTCATCGCAAAGTATGTGAGCACGATACTTAGACAACCAATCCATACCAATGATGACATCGAAACTTCCTAATGTGACGGGTAGAAGATCTATGTTGAAAGGGTGATTCAAGAAATTTATCGTGCAACCGCGGATGATAGTTTTAATCCTTTCTATATTTATGTTAGCTAACTCTATATCATAACCAATTCCTAAGGCCATCGGGGGTTTTTCTAGTAAGGGCACAAAAGTAGTAGACACAAAACTCCTATCGGCACCAGTATCAAATAGTATGGAAGCATAACGATTATTGAGAAGGAACATACCAATAACGATGTTCGGGTCTTCTTCTCTCGTTTCCAATTGCATACACTCTCCCATGAGCAGCTCCTGCTTCCACACGCTGGTTCTCATTGTCATGTCGTCCACAGTTTGCTCCAGCTCCACAGTTTCCATGATTGTACCCATTACCACCCGATCCTTCATTACCTCGGTTCCACGATTCCCTGCACTCATTCTTATAGTGCCCTTTCTTCCGACATCCAAAACAAGTAACATTCGCCTTACTCATAGTTTCAGGAGTAGCTTGGACAATAGCAAGTGGTCGAGCTCTACAATCCTTAGCTATGTGCCCAATCTTTGAGCAGTTCTTACACATCACAGTACATCGTCCAGAATGATTCTTGTAATAACGGCCACATTTGGGCGTATCTCCATTGTGATTCTTCTTATCTCCATCCCCAATAGTATAAACCTTGGCAACAGCTTGTCGCTTGTTTCGATGATCATTACCCTTAGAGTGATGGTCTCTCTTCCTCTTTCCATTCTTATCCCTCTCAGCCTCTTCTAGTTCCAACGAATCCATCAATTCTTGAGCGATCGTGATAGCCTCATGAACATTAGCAGGCCTAGCAGCAATCACATCGTTCCTTGTAGCCATAGACAACCCATCGGTAAACCGCTCAATCTTTTGAGTCTCAGTTTGAACCATATCTGGGCAAAGCAAGGCTGTAATACCTAAGATTTTAAAACGCGTAAAAAGACCAAAATACCCTTATGACTTAAAATTATAAATAAATATTTATACAATACCGAATAAGCTCTAACAAGTTTACAATTAATTATATATGATCTAAAATATTTAGAAACTAAAATAAAATTCGAAAACTATTTTAATGTAACCCGAATAATTATTGTTGGGCCATTTTCTCTTTTGTACACAAAAGGATTCAATAATAACTAATAACAAATAAACCCAAGTAAAATTTAGCCCATGAGTTCCTTATGTTTGGCCCATACACGATCCATATACAACAATAAAAGGGGATCCGGTTCTTTTGTTTTCACCATACGCATTCACAAGAAAAAAAAATATATATAGCGAAACCCTAACTCTTCCAAAAGCAATCAGTATTTTTCTTGTGCCTTCCGTTCAATCTGTTCAAGGTTTCTAAAGAGTGTGGTGTTTGTTTCTTGCTTCCATTCGACTCGACTAAAGTTTCGGTATCACCTATCTATTTTGTTCTTGTTTTTCTTTGATTTATGATACGTGTACATGAAGTCTTAAACAAGATATAAGTAAAGCTAGCATATATAAAACAGGTTATGTTTTGGATTTGTGCATGTCGAATTAAAAAAAAAAGAAGAAAAAGAAAAGATTTGCGTTGGTTTGTTGGTGTCGAACAGAAAAAAAAAAAACAAAAAACAAAAACAAAGAGGGTCATGTTGGGTTCCTTGGCCACAACAGAAAAGAAGAGAAAAAAAAATAATAACTATGGTGCGTTTGGTTTTTGAGATGAACAGGAAAAAAAAAAATAAAATAAGAGAGAAGGGTTGGTTTTTGATAGTGTTGTATGAACAGGTAACAAACAAAGAGGGCCACGTTTGGTAGAAAAGAAGAGAACATATAACTAGGGTGCGTTTGATTAAATTTACGACAAGATGAAAAAAATAAAAATAAAATCAAGATAAAGTGGTGTATTTACTTAAGAATAACGAAGTCGGGTTATAAAATCTTGGGTCGTCCCGGCATAAATATTAATATCGTTAGTACGTTAATATATCATATAAAATTTTAATGACGGGGTCCAAAATTATTACCTTAATATTAAATTATTAAAATAAAGTTTAAAATAATTTTATTTGACTTTTTAATATTTAATTTTGATAGTTTACGTTTTAGACCCTAAGCTTATAATATTGACACTTTAAAATCTAAACTATTATATTGATCATTTTATACCTTAAATATTATTTAATTGTCAATAATAACCTTAAAGTATTAAATTACTAGTTCTGAAAAGTTACTTAAAATAAAAAGATAACTTAAAATCAATAATTGATGTAAATGAACTGTAAGTAATATTGAGTTTATGATTCCTTTAGGTTCTTCAAGTTAGGAGTGATTTTCTGTTGCTGTGCTACTTTGTCCGTTTTGCTTTTGAATTAAGGTACAGATATTCTGACATTTTTAGTAAAGGTTTCTCATGATCTCTTTTCCTTTGCTATCTTTCGTTATTAGGATTCCCTAAGCCATTGCTATGAAACCCTTTTGTTTCTGAACCTTTTATGTATGAACCTTTGTTATCTGAACCTTCTGATTAAACCTTCTAATTTGACTTTCTGATTTGACCTCTGATTTGGACTTATGACATGAGCCTCTGATATGTATTTCTGACCTGATTATTATGACCTAAGTTCTGTATCATTTTATGATATTCTGAATGACCTATTCTAGTTTGACACCCAAGCCAAATTATTTCACTAGGCATGGGGGTTCCATGTCCGTGTCAGTGATGCACCTCTGACATGACTCTAGGGCAGTAGAGTGATGTTCTGCCACGTCCCTTTGATTGGTCTGCATGTGAATGGGTAGGGGCGTATGGATGCATCCTAGATCAGTTTCTGTTATCTGTTATTTGTTATCTGTTATCTGGTGATTGATGCTGCGTGCATGCACGTCCTTCACAACCCTATGGTAGGTCTCCCCTACATATGTTGCCTTATGTGTGATTATGTTTATTATATGATATCTGTTTCTGGGCTCGTGGTAGATGACTATCCTTTACCTTTACCTTTATTTCTATTTCAGTTACTTTGATTATATTTCAGTTATTTCCGTTACACCATATTCTGTATTTGTTTCTGTTTCATATTACTTTGTTGTTATATCTTTTCACTGAGCTTGTAAAGCTCAGCCGCATTTCTTTTCTTCCGCGGCAGGTATTTAAGCTAGGAGCTGGGGTTTGCTTATGGGATTGAGTGAAGAGTGGACTTACCTTAGATCATCTTAGCTTGGAATATTATTATCATGTTAAGACTTTGTTTATTTTCATTTACTTTCTGTTGGAGCTTTCTGTTGGAACTTATGTAATTTAAAGTCATGTTGACTTTCTTCTTTTTGGTTATTTAAGTTAAGACTTTCTTTTATTTATGTCCATGCATGTTTCTGATATGTCACCATATTTGTAATACTTTTACCCTTGTCAGGTTGGGGTGTTACAAAGGCTAACTCCTGGTAACGACGATTGTAAGTCGTCATGTCAGTACCCTTCACTTTGTGATTCCAAAACTCAATCTCTAGTTTCTTAACCTCATTCCTTGGGCAGTAAGTCTGAATCCGCAAGGACTTGAACTGCTCCCAAGTCATGGCATAGGCCACTACACTCCCAATCTAATTACGTTAATTGTTCCACCAAGTTAATGCTTCATCCTTAAAAGTAAAAGAAGCAAACTTTACCTTTGCATTCTCCGCACAATTGCTGACAGTGAACACTGACTTAGTTTTCTCTATCCACCTGACTAAGTAGACCACTCCTTCAGTTCCACCAAACTCAATAGGTCCACAGATTCGAAACTCCTTGTAGTTGCATCCATTTGTACGAACAGGTGGAAAGGTTCCAGCTGAGTTGTGTGAGTGATTCGACTCAGCTAGTAGTTCAGCAACACGTTGTTCCACAAGTTGATTGATCATAGCTTGATCCATAATTGGTGCATTCGGTGGAATATGATCATTGTCTCCATGAACATCAACATTTTGGTTTTTGTTGTTGCGATTGGTGGTGTCCAGGTTGTCGGGAGTAAGGGTCTCAACATTTCGTGTAGGACGGCGTCCTCGGCGACCAGGGGTAGTCACTGCAGGACCAGTTCGGGTAGCTCTGACAGGGTTTCGTCGTGGGGCCGTTGATCTGAAACACAATACAAGGTTCATAAGTCTCCGATAGGATTTATCATACGCTCAACAAGAATTGGATAGATGAAGCCAAGACATCGGTAGAATATCAATAATACACCACAAGACATCAATCAAACAAATAGGAACGCAATTTCCATAACATCCAAAACCACATAATCATCATACAAAATAACCATCATCCATACAAATAGCGATCAAGACTGATGAGGCGAAAAATGAACTGTTTTTAAGGGGTCATTTAAGCCCAGATTCGAATTTATTTGATCAAATATTGCCCTAAATCGTTCCTTTTGTCATTTTAGGTACTTTTGGAGTGAAATCTGGAAAAGGAAGCATTTTGGACGTTTTTGGAGCATAAAAGTGAAGAAAACGGGAAAGTCTTAATTTTCCCTATTGGGAACAGTACCTGACGACGTCACAAAATCCTTAATGCCGGTGTCAAGAGTAATACAAGAGGTGAAAGTGGATGATGCACATGACGATCCAGAAAGTTTTGTACTAAGGACATGACGGCGTCACCCAAGGCGTCATGGTCCAAATGTTAGTGACGGCCCAGAGCAACTTTACACATGACGGCATCAAAAGTGGATCTAGGTAATCCGTCATCCATGCAATTGTAACAAGCTATCAACCTGTAAAAGATATCTAGGGAGTAATAAAACCTAAGTAAACACAACTTTCCCCATTATTGTTACACTACATTAGTATAATTAGTTTCATTCACTTTTGTTATTTTATTTTGATTGCATCTTTAGTTATTGGGTTAGTTGACTAGCAACTAATTTCGCTCACTCTTCCAAAAACCGAGATTTTACTTGCTTTTATAAAATATAAAAACACAAAAAGAATCATCCCTAACCTTTAGACTTAGTTTAGGAGACTTTCTAATCCTAGCGACACTATTCCTGAGTTAAACGATCAATCCCCCGGTACTTGTCACTATACTATACTACAACGATCAGGTACACTGCCTAGTGGGGGTTGTAAGCTTCTCGAGATCCCTCGAGAGGTAAAGCCTGGTGCGATTCCCACGTATCAGCATGCATACGGAAAAAATAACAATCAAACAAATAACAATCAAACAAATAGATAAGAATATAAAAGAAAGTGACAAGGATGAAGTTGGAATAGAAACCGAGACTAGGGATGAGATTAAGGAAGTTGAGGTTAATAAGGGAGAAAAGTTAGAGGAAGTAGAAAACATAGATGAGTACTTTGATAAGTTGCCCACCAAGGAAGAACGGGAATATCACAAGGATTTATTCGATGATCTCGAGACACCATATATCCTTGGTTCACCCCTTATTAAAGTAGGTGATCCCTCTAACATCAACATACCATGCAACATTTGGCATATGCATGTATGGAAAGCTTATATCGATCCTAGGTCTCCTATAAACATCATGACTAGGACCTATTATAATTGGGTAATGAAGAAGCAACATGGGTATAGGATGATGCCTAACACAAATTTGATAAGCAATTTTGTAGGAAGAGTGAAAGGATTGCATGTATTTGTAGGAAACTTCATTTATATTATCGACTTTGTAATAGTGGAGGATACTCGTCCGGTAATAGATGATTGCCTAAGTCAAGTAGTGTTCGGAAAACCGTTTGTTGAGGCCTCTAAGATGAGTTATGACCCGACCTTAGGGATAGTTAGATTCAAAGAAGAGAATGATGAGATTGCTTACCAAATGCCCTATAAGATTGAACAATACCGCCTTCTATCAAACATAGAAAAGGAACACAAGCAAGCGGTTTATTATAGGAATGATGAGGATAGACGTAGAGGAGTAGATTATGTCATGAATAGAATACTTGGTTTCTATAAGGAATGCTTGCAGCTAGGTCCGAAATACAAAACTAAGATTGGAGATGACCTAGAGAATGAGACCAACGATGAGGTCACGTAATTTCCCATGACCTTGAGTCTAGCTACAAGACTCATAAAATAAAGAAAAGCGCTTCTTGGGAGGCAACCCATGTTTTGTGTGATTTTTATTTGTTTGATTGTTATTTGTTTCTGTATGCATGCTGATACGTGGGAATCGCACCAGGCTTTACCTCTTGAGGGATCTCGAGAAGCTTACAACCCCCACCAGGCAGTGTACCTGATCGTTGTAGTATAGTATAGTGACAAGTACCGGGGGATTGATCGTTCAACTCAGGAATAGTGTCGCTAGGATTAGAAAGCCTAAAAACTAGGTCTAGAGGTGAGGGATGATTCTTTTTGTATTTTTATATTTTTATAAAAGCAATTAAAATCTCGGTTTTTTGGAAGAGTGGGCGGAATTAGTTGCTAATCAACTAACCCAAATTAACTAAGATGCAATCAAAATAAAATAATAAAAATGAAATGAGATCTAATTAAACTAGTGGTGTAAACAATGATGGGGAAAGTTGTGTTTACTTAGGTTTCATTACTCCCTAGATATCTTTTACAGGTTGATAGGTTGTTACAATTGCATGGATGACGGGTCGTATTCCTTAATACTAGTCGTACGGCCGTGTACAATATTCCCTAACTCTATAGGATCCTACTTCACTCCTATGTCGAGCCGTTAGAAGCTCCTAACATGGGATCATTGGAATTCTCCTATGCATTAAATACAACCAAAAATCATAGTACACCTCTGATCATGTTTCTTAAGACGTTCAAGCATGTTACCAATGGAAGTCTGCCTGTTTTCTTAAGCCTAACATCGAATACAATCATCCGTAACAACTATAAACAAACAGTCAACCCATAATTAACATCTAGGTTTCACTACATCTAAGCAAACACAAAAGAGATCTAGCCGAGCATGTTAAATTGAAGACAAGTGTAAGATATATTCAAGCAACACATAGACATATTGATTGAATTGAAAGAGTACTTATCTCAAATTGACATGAAAAGTTCAAAGGGTTGAAACCCTTGAAAAAGCTGGAAAAATTCGACCTAGGGTTTCTCCCTCAAAGTTGCACACTAATGAATGAAATTTAGAAAAGTATATATAGATTTTACAGGGTGACGGCGTCAAGAAGGAAATTCTAACGCCGTCAACTCGCCGCCCATAATGAAATCGGATTGGCTAGATCCACTTTTAACGCCGTCATGTGTAATTTTGTTCTGGGCCGTCACTGACATTTGTACCATGACGGCCTATGGTGACGCCGTCATGTCCCTAGTACAAAACTCTCTGGACCGTCACAGACTTTATCCACTTCCACCTCTTGTATTACTCTTGACGCCGTCATTAAGAAACTTGTGACGCCATCAGGTACTGTTCCCAGCAAGGAAAATTAAGACTTTGCTGTTTTCTTCACTTTTATGCTCCAAAAACGTCCAAAATGCTTCCTTTTCTAGATTTCACTCCAAAAGTACCTAAAATGACAAAAGTAACGATTTAGGGCAATATTTGATCAAATAAATTCAAATTCGGGCTTAAATGACCCCCTAAAAACGGTTCATTTTTTGCCTCATCACATGCTTTGTTTTTATTATTGGTAGATTATGTTTCAAAACTAAATTGTGAAAATGCTTTATTTTTTCGTTCAACTTTGTCTTAACTTCATATAAAGGTATTTTGCAAAAGCTAAGTGTAAGGGGAAACCGAAAATTTGTTTCTAAGAACGAAATTGATCTTGATTCGCCACAATATTAAATGAACATGTATATTAGTATTTGTTTGAGTCAAATGCTTGTATCGAGTCATAATGATGTTTTGTAGGATTTTCCAGGAAGTAGTACATAAGTTTTTCTAGAAATTTTCCGGAAACTTAACGTAAAGATTTCTGCAGGTCATCTCTGACGGCGTCATGAATTAATTCTTGACGGCGTCATGTGTAAATGATGAGGCGAAAAATGATCCGTTTTTAGGGGGTCATTTAAGCCCGAATTCGAATTTATTTGATCAAATATTGCCCTAAATCGTTCCTTTTGTGATTTTAGGTACTTTGGGAGTGAAATCTGGAAAAGGAAGCAATTCAGACGTTTTTGGAGCATAAAAGTGAAGAAAACGCCAAAGTCTTAATTTTCCATGCTGGGAACAGTAGGTGACGGCGTCAAGAGCAAAATTCCATGACGATCCAGAAGAGATTTGACGGCGTCATGAAGGTAGGGCGTCAAGAGTAAAAGTCATGACGGCCTGGAAATGATTAAGTCTTGACGGCGTCAAATGTGGATCAAGGCAGTCCGAGAATAGTTTGGCGGCGAGGTGACGGCATCACAAGCTTTGTCGTGATGCCGTCAGACCTCTTTTCCTATATATATTTTTCTAATTTTTCACATTTAAGGAGAGAAGTTTTGGAGAAACCCTAAGTACGATTTTGGTGCGAATTTTACAGGTTTTTCAAGGGTTCCAAGCCCTTGATACCTTACATGTGTAATTAAGATAAGTGTTCCTTCAATTCAATCAATATGTCTATGTGTTGGTTGTCTATATCTTGTTCTTGTCTTAATTCCATCATGCTAGGCTAGATCTATCTTGTGTTTGCTTAGATCTAATGAAACCTAGATGTTAATTATGTGTTGATTACTTGTTTATACTT
Source organism: Artemisia argyi (assembly GCA_030686995.1). Taxonomy (NCBI): domain Eukaryota; kingdom Viridiplantae; phylum Streptophyta; class Magnoliopsida; order Asterales; family Asteraceae; genus Artemisia; species Artemisia argyi. The sequence goes on from CM060699.1 coordinate 138,039,597, forward strand.
GTTTTGGATGAATGATTTATATGTTAGGCTTAAGAAAACTGGCAGATCTCCAATTGGTAACATGCTTGAACGTCTTAAGAAACATGAACCGACGCGCACTAGGTCTTTATTGGTTGTATTTAATGCATGAGCCACTGTTTACAATCCCTATAGTTGTGCTGGGCATGGTGTAGGAGGAGATAAGAGCTCATAGAATTGGGGAGTTAAGTGTGCCACCCCATGAATGGTATTAAGGAATACGATCCGTCATCCATGCATTTATAACAAGTAATTAACGTGTAAAAGATGTCTAGGGAGTAGTGAAATCTAAGTAAACACATTTTCTCCACTTACTGCTCACAACTTTAGTATAATTTAGTTTGTTTTCATTTTTAGTATTTTATTTTGATTGCATCTTTAGTATTGGGTTAGTTGATTAACAACTAATTCCGCCCAAATCCTTCAAACCCGAGATTTTTAATTGCTTTCTAAAAAAATATAAAAATACAAAAATAATCATCCCTCACCTTTAGAACTAGTATTTAGGCTTTCTAATCCTAGCGACACTATTCCTAAGCTGAACGATCAATCCCCCGGTACTTGTCACTATACTATACTACAACGATCTGGTACACTGCCTGGTGGGGGTTGTAAGCTTCTCGAGATCCCTCGAGAGGTAAAGCCTGTTGCGATTCCCACGCATCAGTAAAATTCTAGAAATTTTGCGAGTTTTGTTTTTCTAACGGAGTCTTAAAGTTTCTATTAATTCTCTAGTTTTATAAACTCCAGGAAATCTGCAAACTTTATTCCACAAGCATTATATCTTACATTGTTTTCTAGGACTTGTTTGTATATATAGATTGCCGCCGATTTTACGCGAGGTTGCCTTGTTTATTTTCTCAGGTTTAACAGGTTATGTATGACAAGAAGATGATTTATTTTTCTGGAAGGGAAGCTTTGAATGTTCATTTTCTTGGAGGAAGATCTAACCTTGTTACCACACTATCCACACCGAATGAATCAGGGGAGTATTTGCTTTCATTCTTTTACCTATTTCACTTTTACATTCTTTAATTGATCATTGAGGACAATGTTCATCCTACGTGTAAGAGGAGGGTAAATGATGATACCTTATAGGATACTATTGCACTTGAGTTTGTTTGTTTGATGGTAGGTGTGTAATAAAACTAAGAGAAATACTTGTTAGTGTAATTTTAGCGCCAAATTTAAAATTTTTTACAACATTTAGGAGTGAAACTTTAGCCTTAGCAAGCATCTCATGGATAGGAGTTGTATGACTAGCACAAAATCGTACTATTCAGAAAAATTTTCCACCCAAATATGTGAGGTTCGCCTTTAGATTTGATAGGAAAAGCATTTACTATTAGTGCTTATGAGTGTACCGGTAGCATTTAGACTCTAGAACTTGCGTTAGTGATGCATCCTGAGACCGCTAGTGAGACTACATTCGTGTAGTAGGATTTACTACATGATAAGAGGCATTAGGATCACCCTTGTGTTAAACCCGTATCATAATTACTTGACCATTTAAGTCATATTACTTGGCTAGTAAAGTCAATTAATTTTTCCCACACCTTAGCGTTGTACTCATTTTTAGTTCACGAAACCCCTAGTACACCCCTCCGAGCCTATCTTTTCGTTTCTACCTTTAAGCATCTTACTTAAAGGAATAATTTGTTACAACCCACTCAAATGTGCAACCAAATTGCCTTAGCCTCCATTGTATGCACTCATCTTTAGTGCATTATTGTTACATTTTTAAACCCTTAGTTAATTATCTAATTGATTACATGGTTACTAAGTCGAGTCATATCTTGTACATATTGTTTTGGGACATTGGGACTCATGGGTAAAGTACTTATGTTATGGAGTATTATTTTGGATGGTAGCGTAAGAGTGTATGCAAAAAATTCAAGTGTAAGGGGAATGTACATTCCCTATGATGTATTATTTTGGATGGTAGGGGAAGAGTGTATGCAAAAAAAAAAAAAAAAAAAAAAAAAAAAAAATTAAGAAAAAGAAAAAAAAAATAGAAAAAGAAAAGAAAAAAAACATGCGGACTACCATCCCGTTTCATTCTATGTTTGTTTTATGTTTTTGTTATTTTTCATTTATTAGCTTAAGTCGAGTCTAGTCTTGGCTTAGCAACGCCATATTGTACATGTAATTAACCAAGATGATTAACTCGCCACCAATAAATATTGCCTTTATCCAACAAAACCGTGTATTCCATATCCCTACACCTAACGTTATAACCCTTTAAAAGACCTCTTTGATAGTTTATCCTAGGTGCTTACGCCAAGTGGTGGAGGTTTGATCCTTTCCCAAGCCTATGGTAATCTATTTTGCTATGACAGGTAGTGAGAGATGTTTTCCATTTCCATATTGTGATATATACTTTATTACACCCGAGAGATGTGAGTATCTAAACACTATTTGTGAGGTGCTAGTATATGACCTCCGTGCTTGTCTTTGGTTTTTAGTGGAACGATTATTTGTTGTAATTACTTTTATATTAGTGTTAAATGACCCCTAACTTGTATTTTGATTAGAATAAAAGCGCATTTGCTTGAGGACAAGCAAATATCAAGTGTAATGGTATTTGATGAGACGAAAAATGAACTGTTTTTAAGGGGTCATTTAAGCCCTGATTCGAATTTATTTGATCAAATATTGCACTAAATTGTTTCTTTTGTCATTTTAGGTACTTTTGGAGTGAAATCTGGAAAAGGAAGCATTTTGGACGTTTTTGGAGCATAAAAGTGAAGAAAACGGCAAAGTCCTAATTTTCCCTGCTGGGAACAGTACCTGACGGCGTCACAAGATCCTTAATAACGACGTCAAGAGTAATACAAGAGGTGGAAGTGGATGATGCACATGACGATCTAGAAATTTTTGTACTAAGGAAATGACGGCGTCACCCAAGGCCGTCATGATCCAAATGTTAGTGACGGCCCAGAGCAACTTTACACATGACGGCGTTAAAAGTGGATCTAGGCAATCCGATTTCATTATGGGCGGCGAGTTGACGGCGTCACAATTTTCTTCTTGACGCCGTCACCCTGTAAAACCTATATATAGTTTTTCAATTTTCATTCATTAGTGTGTAACTTTTAGGGTGCAACTTTGGAGAAAAACCCTAGTCCGATTTTCACAGCTTTTTCAAGGGTTTTTACCCTTTGAAACCTTTCATGTTCAATTGAGATAAGTATTCTTACAATTCAATCAATATGTCTATGTGTTGTTTGAATATATCTTACACTTGTCTTCAATTTAACATGCTTGGCTAGATCACTTGTGTGTTTGCTTAGAAGTAGTGAAACCTAGATGTTAATTATGGGTTGATTGTTCGTTTATAGTTGTTATGGATGATTGTATTCGATGTTAGGCTTAAGAAAACTGGCAGACTTCCATTGGTAACATGCTTGAACATCTTAAGAAACATGATCAGAGGTGTACTATGATTTTTGGTTGTATTTAATGCGTAGGAGAATTCTAATGATCCCATGTTAGGAGGTTCTAACGGCTCGACATAGGAGTGTAGTAGGATCCTATAGAGTTAGGGAATATTGTACACGGCCCTACGACTAGTATTAAGGAATATGACCCATCATCCATGCAATTGTAACAAGCTATCAACCTGTAAAAGATATCTAGGGAGTAATGAAACCTAAGTAAACACAACTTTCCCCATTATTGTTACACCACATTAGTATAATTAGTTTCATTTCACTTTTGTTATTTTATTTTGATTGCATCTTTAGTTATTGGGTTAGTTGACTAGCAACTAATTCCGCCTACTCTTCCAAAAACCGAGATTTTACTTGCTTTTATAAAATATAAAAACACAAAAAGAATCATCCCTCACCTTTTGTAAGGAATTATTGAAGATACTACTGATTGATACTGCTGACAGGTTCCTGTGGAAGGCTTAGTGACTTTCTGCTGATGACTGGTTCCTGCGGACATCTAGAGATCCTACGGATAGAGTTTAACCGTGGATATAACTTATGTATTTTAGGACAAGATATGTAGAATATCTTTTATTAGTTTTTCATTATTCGTTTCTTGTAAGAAAGGTTAGGGTTTTCACTAGTATATAAGGAACCCTAGGTCATTGTAATAAAAACAAGTTTCTAGTTCGAAGTTTTATTAATATTATTGATCCATAGAGGATCAAGTTTAGTATACATTTGTTTTTATATTCCGCATAATTACAAGCTCACAGAGATTATCTAACTTAGTCTAGCTAGTGATTACATTAGTTAGCTAACGATCTATTGGCTCGTGATCTATCAAGGAGTAGATCCCTACAAGTGGTATCAGAGCCACTAGATACTCTTTGTAACCTCTACACAATCACATAACTACTCAATCAATACCTATGGCAGACAAACCAGGAGGTGATGTTGCTCTCTCTGAAGCAGGCTCTCTCACTCAACAACTACAACAAGTGGCCTTCTCTAACAGCAATGCAAAACTTCCTTTTCTTAGGAAGGATGAGTATGAAATCTGAGCCATGAAGATGCAGAATTGGATTGCAAGTGTTGATTATAACCTCTGGAATGTTATACTCAATGGTTGTCGTCCTAAAAAGCAAAGTGTTGATGCTAATGGGAAAGTTACAATATTAGAACCTGTTTCTGCTGAAGAAATTCTTGCTATTCAAAGGGAAAACAAAGCAAGAACCATATTGCTGCAGGCAATCCCTGATGACCACATGGGAGATTTTCATTCCATGACTGATCCAAGAGAAATCTGGTGGGCCATAAAAGCTAGATTTGGTGGGAATGAAGAATCAAAGAGGATGAGAAAAAGTATGTTGAAGATGGAGTTCCAAGAATTCAAGATCACTGAAGAGGAAGGTCTTCACAAAGGTTATGACAGGTTTCAGAAGATTCTGAGTCACTTGAATCAGTTGCTGGCCAGACTTGACAATGAGGAGGTGAACTCTAGGTTTCTAAGAGCCTTGCCTCCCTCATGGTCTCAGGTGAGTATATCATTGAAAACCAAAGGTGGCTTGGACTACCTCACCTTTGATGACTTGTACAACAAACTCAGAGCTTTGGAAGGTGACATAAAGGGATTCTCTCCATATGCAGCAACTCCTTCACAATCTGCATTTGTCAGTTCTAATTCAAACTATATGCCACATACCTATACAAGTCCATCCTCAGCACCACAGGTTTACTCAAGTCCATCCACCCCAAGCCAAAGTCTTCCAATGACCACATTGTCTTTTTCAAGTGCTAATCCAATAACTCATCCAAAGATTAGCAATGTGATGGAAGATGTACTTCATTCATTTGTAGCTGAAGTTGATAAACAACAACAAATAGCATATGAAGATTTTGAGCAGATTGATGAACTTGCTTTAGAAGAATTGGACTTAAAGTGGCAAATGGCTATGCTATCTCTCAAGGTAAGGCGATTTGAGCAAAAGGTTGGTAAAAAGCTCAATGTTGAAGGAAGAGATGCAGCTAGGTTTGATAGAAGGAAGGTGAAGTGTTATGCTTGTGGAGAAATTGGTCACTTTGCAAGAGAATGCACAACCAAGAAGGGTGAAGCCAGTACCAGGTATTCAGCATACAAGAAGAAAGAAGTGGAAGCTGGAGAATCAAAGGCCTTGATCACTGCTATAGATACTAGTGTGGACTGGAATGAGCATGATGATGATACAAGCAACTCTCCTCAAATCTCCTGCATGGCTAGTTGTGATGATAGCTTTGGTCTCATGGGAATCTCTCCTCAGGTATCTACTTGTGCTTGTGATTGTGATTCTAAATATACAACTCTAAAAAAAGCTTATGATGATATGAAACCAAAATATAATGCTTGTTTTATTGAAGCTGCAACTTATAAAGAAGCTTTTAAAACTTTAGAACAACAAAAGGTGTGGTTTCAACAAAATCAATTAGCTTATGAGGAAAAGATTAGAGTTTTAAGTAGAGATTTAGAATGTGCTAGCAATGAAGTGAAATTTTCTGAAAAAGAAAAAGCTAGAATTCAGTCTGAGAAAAATATTTTGCAAGAGAAACTGGATAAAGAAGTAGCTAGGCATAAAGAGTGGCTAGTTTCAGGTGATAAATTATCTAGGTTGCTCTACAGTAGTAAGTCTGTTACTTCTGAGATAGGTCCAGGGTTTAAGAAGTATGTAGGTCCAGAAGCTAATCACTATTTAGATAAGAAGAACCATAACTATTCTATCCCCATTAATTATCTAAAAGAAGGTGAGATGCATGCTGTACCAGGACCTATCAGAGGTGTATTTATGCCTACCAACAAAACTTCTGACTTTGATGGTTCACACCATCTCTTTGGCAAAAAGTCTAAAGACTTGCCAAATAAGTCTGAAGACTGTCCATCCATAGGAACCCCTAAACCCACATCCCATAAGTTTGACTCACCAGAATCAAAGGAAACCACTGGCATTAGGATCAATGACTCCCCTGACACTAGAAGTATATCTAGTAATGATTCTAACACTTATGTATCTTGTTCTTCCAGGGACAAGACCTCAGAGACCTCTAGTTATGCCAGTTGTGATTCCAAGACCAAGTCAGACTCACCCAAGTCCTCAACAAAGATTTCTGACAAGTCAACCTACAAGTCTGTGGACTCTGAAGTTGCTGCTGATGAAGTTCTTTATCAACCAACCTCTTCTGAAGACTTGTTATTTACTTCTTATGAAAACAATTCCTTTCAGTGTTTACAAAACAATTCTGTTTCTGATGTTTGTTTGAATAATTCTATGTTTAATAAGACATCTTTTGGATTTAATAAATCTTATAAGAAAAAGAAGTGTTTTGTTTGTGGTAGCAAGTTGCATTTAATTAAGGATTGTGATTTTCATGAAAAGAGGATGGGTGTTTCTAATAGACCTAGACATAAGTGGACTAATACCAAACCCTCACTAACTCCACAGGCCAATTATCATGTCAGCAGAATGTATTCCACTCCAGCTGATTGGCCTGTTTATTCCAATAGGTTTGTTTTTAATAATAGATATATGAATACCAATTGAACTAGATATGGATCTCAACCATTTAATGGTGTTAATCATTGGTATGAATATACTGACCAAATGTGTATGGGAAGGGGTACTTGGGATTCTGTTGAAAAGTCCTCAGCAGATTGTTCTTGGACATATAAAAGACCATATAACTACAGGGAATCCAGGAACAATTGTGGATCTAACTCATCATCTTGGGTTCATCAGAATGATCCACAAGGCAGGCTCAAGTCTTTCATGACTTAAGTCTCTATATATTTGTTGTTGTTGTATATTAACTTTCTTTGTTGTAGGAACATCCTCTTCTTAATAAAGACTTAGGTATTGTTGATAGTGGCTGTTCAAGAAACATGTCTGGTAATGAAGAGAAGCTGGATGACTTTGTGCCTTTTAATGGAGGCATTGTGAGGTTTGGTAGTGGAGTAGGAAGGATTACTGGCAAAGGAACCATTAGAACTCCAAAGGTGAATTTTGAGAATGTCTACTATGTGAAGGAGCTTCAAGGATTCAATTTGTTCTCAGTCTCACAAATTTGTGAAAAAAGCTTCTTGTGCTTTTCACTGAAGATGGTTGTTTCATTCTTTCACCTGAATTCCAAATGCCTGATGATAATCTTGTGTTACTTAAGGCTCCAAGAAACCATAATCTTTATACCTTTGACTTGAATGATGTCAAGCCAGAAGGTGATCTTACTTGCTTGGTGGCTAAAGCATCCTTGGATGAATCTACAAAATGGCATAGGAGGATGGCACATGTTAATTTTAAAGTCATCAACAAACTTGCTAAAGATGGACTTGTTCATGGACTTCCTTCCAAGATCTTCACCAATGAGCATAATTGTGTGGCTTGTAACAAGGGAAAGCAACACAAAGCTTCTTATAAGGCCATTACCACTGTGAGCATAATCTCAGAACCATTGCAGCTGCTTCACATGGATCTTTTTGGTCCTACATCCATCAGGAGTATTGATCATAAGTACTTCTGTTTGGTGATCACTGATGCTTTTAGCAGATTCGGTTGGACATTTTTCTTAGTAACTAAAGATCAAACCTTTCAGGCACTCAAAGAATTTATGGCTCTAGCTAAAAATCAACTTAACAAGAAGATTAAAGGTATTAGGTGTAACAATGGGACAGAGTTCAAAAAGGCCAATCTTATTGAACTTTGTGGCTTAAAGGGTATTAAAAGAGATTATAGCACTCCTAGGACTCCACAACAGAATGGAGTTGCTGAAAGGAAGAATAGAACACTTATAGAGGCTGCAAGATCAATACTTGTTGACTCTAAACTTCCCACTATGTTTTGGACTGAGGTAGTTGGTACTGCATGTTATGTATTGAATAGGGTGTTGATTACTAGACCTCACAATAAAACACCCTATGAACTATTGACAGGGAAGAAGCCTACCATTGAACACTTGAAACCTTTTGGTTGTCAGGTGACCATTCTGAATACAAGTGATCACCTAGGCAAATTTGAAGCTAAAGCTGCTGAAGGATATATTGTTGGTTACTCAGCTCACAGCAAGGCTTACAGGGTTTATAATTTGGCTGCAAAGAAGATAGAAGAGACTCTTAACCTGAAATTTCTGGAAGAGAATGTTAATGTTCAAGGAAAAGGTCATGAATGGTACTTTGACCTTGATTATCTTACAGATTATTTGGGTTATACTAGGCACAAAACTAACCCCTCTGCAGGTGTACAAGTGTCATCTTCTAACAATGCAGGTACCCTACAGGATGATTCAGACAGTGATTCAGAATGTGATGAACCCACTATTGTTGTAACAACTTTACCAATCCAGCTAGCAGATCCTCCTACCAAAGAAGCCTCTAATGCCAAATCTGCTAATGATGTGGAAAATTCAACCTATGCAGAAGATCTTGCTAGACTCAAAAAGCAAGAACATGCAGCTGCTGAGGAAGCTAAGCGACTTGGTCTTGAATTTGCTCAAGATACTAAAGCCCTCTTAAAACAAGCTGCTGTTGAAGAAAGCAGAAAACCTAATTCTGCTGGTGCATCAGCTGATGCAGCTGTTGATTCTGCTGATGGAGATTCTGCTGAAGGAATTTCTGCTGCAGTCCCTGTTTCCACTGAAGCTTCCACAAGTTTAGATGAACCTTATGGCAGGTTTCCAACTCCCTCAGATCTTGCTAATGTTGAGCAAAGTGATGGCATTTTTCAATCAGCTTCCTATGATCAAGACTTTGCTCCCACTTTAACCAATCTTGATACCTCAATTGATGTTAATCCTGTTACAATTAAAAGGATCAACACCATACATCCACAAGATAATATACTTGGTGATCCAAATGCAATGGTACTCACCAGGAGTGCCATTAAGAATACCAAGTTTGGGCAATGTGCATTTTTGACTTATGTATCCACTCAGAAGAGAGACAATCACACAGATCAGAAGCATTGTTTGTTTGCTTGTTTCTTGTCTCAAGTTGAACCTACAAGCATTAAACAGGCTTTAAGTGAGCCTAGTTGGGTTGAAGCTATGCAGGAAGAGATGCAACAATTCAAGAATCAAGATGTTTGGGTACTTGTTGATCTGCCTGCAGGGAAGATTGCAATTGGGACCAAGTGGATCTTAAAATGCAAGAGGGATGCCAGAGGTATTGTGGTTAGAAATAAAGCAAGATTGGTGGCTCAAGGTTTCAGACAAGAAGAAGGGATTGACTACACTGAGGTCTTTGCACCAGTGGCTAGGGTTGAAGCCATTAGACTATTTTTAGCCTTTGCCTCATATATGGGGTTTAAGGTCTATCAGATGGATGTCAAAAGTGCCTTCCTTTATGGCAAAATTGAAGAGGAAGTGTATGTTACTCAACCACAGGGCTTTGAAGACCCCCATCATCCCAAAAAGGTGTACAAAGTTGTCAAAGCACTTTATGGACTTCACCAAGCACCAAGAGCATGGTATGCTAGATTGTTTACATTTCTATTGGAGCATGGATACAGAAGAGGAGCTATTGATAAGACCCTCTTTATTAAGAAGAACTCCAGGGACATCATTCTAGTACAGGTATATGTGGATGACATCATTTTTGGATCCACAAAGGAAGCATGGTGCAGGGAATCTGAAGATTTGATGAAAGGTGAATTTCAAATGAGTGCAATGGGGGAGTTAACCTTTTTCCTAGGGCTACAAGTCAAACAACACCCTGAAGGGATCTTTATTCATCAGGAGAAATATGTTAAAGATATCTTGAAAAAGTTTGACTTTGAACTTTTGAGGACTGCTACCACTCCATATGAACCACCCAAGCTTAAGAATCCAAATGAGCAAGATGAGGCTGTTAATGTTCATCTTTATAGATCCATGATTGGCTCACTCATGTATCTCACAGCCTCTAGGCCTGACATTACTTTTGCTGTCAGTGCTTGCTCAAGGCATCAAGTCACTCCATTGACTTCTCATCTAAATGCTGTGAAGAAAATTTTCAAGTACATCAAGGGACAACCCAAACTAGGCCTTTGGTACCCAAGGGATTCACCATTTGTGTTGGAGGCTTACAGTGATAGTGACTATGCTGGAGCTAATTTGGATAGGAAATCCACAACAGGAGGTTGTCAATTTCTTGGAAGAAGACTCATCTCTTGGCAGTGCAAGAAACAAACCATTGTGGCCACTTCTACCACTGAAGCAGAATATGTGGCTGCTGCTAATTGCTGTGGTCAGGTACTTTGGATTCAAAATCAGATGTTGGATTATGGGTTTAACTTTATGAACACTAAAATCTACATTGACAATCAAAGTACTATTTCCATTGTTAAAAATCCTGTTTTTCATCAGAGAACTAAACACATAGAAATTAGGCACCATTTTATAAGAGATGCAAATGAGAAGCATCTAATTCAAGTGCTTAAGATTCACACTGATGATAATGTGGCTGATTTGTTAACAAAAGCTTTTGATGGCCCTAGGTTTAATCACCTGGTTGTCAATATTGGGATGGTTAACCCTTGAATGCAATGTTTGAGGGGAGGCATAAGCCTCAAGGGAGGCATATGCCTCAGGGGAGGATTGTACATGTTGTATATATGTAGATTATTATGTTTACTAACTTTCTTTTGCAGGTTTTTACTAATCTTGTACAATATTCTGGTTGTTCTTTTGTGTTCTTGTGTTTTGTTTGAATGTCTGGTTTCAGATCATATTTATGCTGATGGTCCAAGAGTTACATTCAGTAGCATTAGATGTAAAGACAGTAAAGTAAAATTTTATTCATCAGTGGCAAGTTTGGTACAACCATTACAAGTTCTGTCATCAGAAGAAGAAACACAAAATACATCATTCAACAACAACCAACCACTAACCTACCAACACATCCCTAAGCAACAACCTAATCCAACTTTCTTTTCCCTTTACCCAAGTCCTTTGGGTCTGGCATCTTCTTGTGGATTCCTCTGGATTGCATGTCCTTGTTCCAGAGTTTTGGAGCTGCAAGACCAAGCACCGCCTTCAATGGACCCTTCTTTCTGCCTGAGGACTGTGGCTCTTCAGGAACAGAGATTCTTCTCATATCTGCACAAACTCTTTCCATTTCACTAGTTAAGAATGCAGTGACAGGAGTGAAGTCAGGGACAATCATAACTAGAGGAGCTGGTGCTTCCTCAGCTTCAGTGGTTTCCTATGATGAGGTTGGAGATGGACATAACTCTGAAGGACCTTCATTTAAGTAGTAGTATGATCTTTGAATTTGAGGTATGTCAAAGGTAGAGTCTGATGAATCAGAAGAAATTTCAATGACTTTAGGGGATGGCTTCATGACTCAATTGTAAAAATGACTTTGGGATTTGTTTTTGTGGAATGGTGAGTTGATTATGACTTGAAGACTTCTTTTAAAGACTTGATTTGAGTTTACTGGGAGTTAATGTAAGTTAATGGGAGGTAGTTGAGTCAGTAGCAATTACTAAGTGTGCAAGTTGTCCACTTAATTGGATTCTTCGGATGAAAGTCAATGGTTTGACCAACATGCTGCTGATACTATTTATCTTGTTGTTAAGTGTGTTCCTGCTGATGGCCTATTCAAGTTTAATTTATTTAGGGGAATGCTAATCAGAAGAATTTAAACAAACAATAATTAAGAAAGAAAATTTTATTGATTCTTCAGAGGTACAATACAAGATAATGAAAGTGAAAGACAAACAACAAAGTCTCTATTCTACTTTGCCCTTGCCCTTGCCATCCACAGTCTTCTTCTTGCCCTTGTTATTGATGTTGAAGAGTCCTTGCCACTGAGACAGGGCAAACCTAGTACAATCTTTCTGGTCTTTGGCAATGGAATATTTACTTTTCGTCTTCTTGGACAAGAGGACTGAGGCTTATCCGAGGTTGTAGGAGTGTAAAGTTCATCATTCTCATCATCCTCTTCATCAGAAGATGTAAAGAAGATGAGAGACTCATCAGGACTGGGAACTCTGTTTGCCCTCTCCAATTCATTCCACTTTCTCTCCAACTCTCTCTGATACTCAGGATCATCAATCTCAGAGGGATATGGTGGAAGATCTTCAGATGATGATGAACATGGTGCAGGCACATCATGTTTCTTCTTCTTGGCTTGTTCTTTTGTAAGACCACGGGGAAGAGTTGGCATTCTGAGTGGAGGTGGACTTGTTAGTGAATCAGAGGATTCAGAGGAGTCAGAAGAAAGGTTGATGATGTGTTGATTGGAAGCCATGGATGTATTGTTGACTGAAGATATGATAATTAGGGATTTGATTTGAAGTGGAGAAATTTGGGGATAATTAGCCTTTATTTATAAGATTCCCCAACCGCGTGTATTTATTACCATTAATGTGAGGCAGTTTGGAGATAATTAAGGGTTTTTTGAATTTTGAATTAAAAGATCTTTGTTAAAGATATTTGGTTTCCACTGAAGGGTAGATTATGCTGAGTGATGCTGCGGATGGATCTGTTGACCATTGTCAACGTTTGACTATTTTCTGCGGATTGACCATTTGTTTTCAGCCATTTGATTTGGTTTCTACGGATGAGTCAGTTAATTGGGATTTGCCTTAGTTGATTATTGGTCAAGGATTTCTTTCCAATAATTCACATCAGTTTCATTCCACGTTTGGTAACTTCCATAATTAATCAAGACGTGTATATCCCACTCCCAAATTAACTGATTCCCTCTAGCTATATAATTTCAAAAACCATTTCAATATTTTTCAGAACACCCAACCCTAATTTCTCATTCTCAATCAATGGCTGAACTATATTTCAAAGGAGATCATAACAAACATGCTTTTCTCGATCGTGATAAGAATGATGAAGATTATGTGGACATGATGGAATTTCTTCAAAGGTCCAAGATTTGTTATGCTCTGCTCCAGTATCCAGATGTTATTTATGAGTCACTTGTTATACAATTTTGGGAAACCGCTCAAATAAGGACTGTTGAAGATGGACCAACAGAGATTGTTGCTATTATTGATGGGGAAGAACATGTGGTTACTGAGTCATTGGTCAGGACCAAACTACAGTTGGATGATGAAGGAGGGGTGACTGAGTTGCCTAAGAGTGACATACTTCGAGGGCTTCAGGCTGCTGGTTATACTGGTGATGGGAAAGTATGGTACAAAAATATGTTTTGTCCAAAATGGAGATTTTTGACACACACCCTACTTCAGTGCATGGGCTCTAAGTCTGGTGGATGGGACCAATTCTCTACAGACATTGCTCTTGCTATTGTGTGTCTCTCTCAGGGAAGAACATTCAACTTTTCTAGGTATATCTTTAATGCTATGCTTGAAAATGTTAAGGATACCAAACTTAAATATTTATTGTATCCTAGGTTTCTTCAAATCATTTTGGACATTGAGACCAATGATCCCACTCACTTGCCTGTTATGGGTTTATCTAAAAAGTTGTTTTCTCAAATGAAATTTAGTTTTACTGGTGATATAAGACCCTTACTTCCAGCCATGTTGCCTGGTGGCCATCCTCCTGATGGTGTAGCTGCTGATGCCCCGGTGGGCAATCCCCCTGATGGAGATGCAGCTGATATAGCTGCTGGTGGTCAGGATTCCCCTGATGCTCAAGCACCAGAGGATTCTCCTGATAGAACTGAAGATGCTCCTGATGCAAATGCATCAGTTGCTTCTGATGTTTAGCCTCCACTCTCTCCAAGACTACCCACACCTGTACATTCACCAATGGATATCCATTCTCCTGAGCATGAGCTCAATGAGAATTTGGGCTTTGACCAACCTGTAAACTCACCACAATTTTCAAGACTTTCTTCACCCAGTCCTTTGAGACCTCACTTTGAGGAACATGTAGATGTAAATGTAAATTTAGATTATTCTACTCAAAGGACCAATGATGCTCCAAATGCCACAGATATCCCTGTTGGTGGAGCTGAAGGTCCTGTTACTCTCACTTCTGTATCAGCTTTGTTGAACAGGTATGTATTAAAGGTGGAAAAATTGGAGAATGATCTGAATTTCACCAACAAGAATCTCAGCAATGCTGTTCTGACTCTAATTGGAAGAGTTAAGAAGTTGGAGGGTAAGTTGAAGCAAAGAAAGAGACAAGGGGTGGTGTATGACTCAGATGAGGATTCTACTAAAGCATCTGATAACATTGATTTAGAAGGCCTTGAACTTCTTGCTGCTACCACTTTGGAAAGTGTTCAGAAGAATGCTGACATTAGGCCTGAACCATCTGTTGCTCCAACTGCTGATGTTGCTCATTCTACTGATGATAGTGTTCCGTAGGATTCTAGAGCTAAGAAGTCTGCTGGTGTTGCTCATTATGCCAGAAGGAAGCATTCTGCTGATAAGAAGTCTGCTGATGTTCCTAGCAAGAAGACTTCTGCTGATGTTTCTAGAAAGGAATCTTTTCCTAATCCTTTGCCAGAAGTGGGCACTCATAGTCCATCAGTAGATATTCCAGCTGATCTTCCTCATGATTTTCCTGATAAGACTTTTGTCCCTCCTAAGAAGCAAAATAAAGACAAGTCTATTTTGATTGATCAAGACATTCCTTCTAGAGTCAAATCAAAGGAGGAACTTGCTTATGAAAAACTGAGTGAGAATGTTGCTGCACATATGCAAGCTAAAGAGGATGCTGCAGCTACTAAAGTTCAATTGGATTTGAAAGCCTCAGAAGCATTGGCTAGAAAAATTCAAGATGATTTGGATAAGATGGGACCTCAATTTACTACCACCTTGCCTGCTGAAAGAAAGAAGGAGCTTGATGAAATAGCTAAGCATCTTACTGCTGAACAATAGGAGAATTTGGCTGAACAAGCTACTTCCAAGCCTAATTTGGGTGCTTCTGAGCTTGGAGTTGATAATCCTGATTTTGTTCAGATGATGGTTGAAAGAGGAAGATTGCAGAGACAACAGGAGGCAGAGATTAAAGCTAAGTATCAAAAAGAAAGACCTTGGACAAAGAATGAAATCAAGAAATATATGAGGAATTTTGTGAAGAATCAGGGATGTTCTATGTTTGGGTCAGGCTGGACTTAGAAGAGGGTTTGGGGATTTTCAGATAAGCAGCTCACCTTCTACTATGACAGGATCATTTCAAATCTTCAATTCTCTGGTATAAATGTTCAAGATGTTTTGGAATTCAGAGGAAGATTATTGGATGAGCCTCAAGCTAAGAAAGCTAAGATTCATGATCCTACTACTCAACCTACTGAATCTATTGGGTCTTTTCATGGTGGTCAAGAGAATGTGCCATATCCTTCAGTTTTGACTCAGAAGGATACTACTTCTGATGCTCAGAAGAATGATACTCCTGATGATCAGATGGCTGATACTCCTGCTGCTTCTCATCATGATACTGCTGAATCTCATCTTGATACCTCTGAAGCTCCACATGATGTTACCAATGATGCTTCAGAAGATACTCCAATTGAAGTACCTGATGATGATGATTCTGCAGATGTTCCTGCTGATACTTCCAAACCAGTGCCTAAAGAAGAACCTGCTGATGGTCCTTCTATTCCTGTTAATACTGGCACTAGGAGAAAGACTAAAGCTATCAAGAGAAAGGCTTCAAAAGATATTCCTTTAGAGGATAGTACTACTTTCTTTGATTATGCTTTTGATGATGGTCAAGATCCTGTTGTATGGGAGAAAATTGTGAAGTGGGAACTGGTTGATTCTGAGCTTGGCCAAGGAAAAGTGAATGTCATAACTAGACAAGATGGAACTACTAAGACATTCTTGTTTCTGAGTCAGATCTTACATATGGTGGACAAGCAAGATCTTCTTTCACTTTATGATTGGGTTACCAAATACTATCAAACTCATTCCCCTGATGACATTGGAATGTATTTGATGGGTGATTTGCAGATTTTGTGTGATTCATATAAAGGTGATTCTGGTGTAAGGTTTCAAGTATGAAAAGGTCAAAAGACACGGGTGGTTGAATATTGGAAGTTCTTTCCACTTCCTAATGTTCATATGATTGTTACAACCACTGGTAAGACCTTGTATTGCTGGGCTGATGTTCTTTACCCTATCACAAAGGAAGTAATGCATCTCATGCTGGAGACAAAGTTATCAGTTCCTCTGGATATGATTGAAAATGATCTTCATCTTGCTGAACAATTGGTAAGGTTCATCAGAAGAAGCATCTTGACTAAGAAGGAACTAGCAACCAAGCATGGCATTCAAATGGATTCATATCTGCAATGAGTTGATCTTGGTATTGTATTGTGTTGTATATTTTTTATTGTCTATTTTCAGTTTAGTAAAAAAAAAAAACAACTAACATTTTGTTGTATAGTATTGTATCTATTGTCTGCAGGTTTGGTTATCAACTTACCTGATGTTGACTATTCCATCATAAAGTTGGCTAGTCCAAAGGGTACAGCTTTGGTAAAGACTCATCAAATCTGTTGATAGCTGTAATGGTTTGCTCAAAACCATAGGGTTTTCAACTCACCCATGCTTTATTGTTGAGTAGTTGAAATGGTTGTCAATTGACCATAGATTTTTCGTTTATGGATTCCAAATAATTGGCTAGCCCACATGTATATGGCTTGTGGTAAAGGCAGTGGAAAACCATATTTGGTATTCAATTGACCAAGATGATTATTCATCAATAATTGACTAGTCCTGAGCAAACGGCTACAGGTAAAGACATCTCAAATCTGTTTATAGCTGATGATTTGCTAAAAATCATGTGGTTATTAGTGTACCTTTGAACACTTGGCTACTCCAGTAGTGATGGCTATTGGTAAAGAGACATCAAATCCATTATTTTCAATGATTCACCTCTCACAGGAGTTAACACACCTGGATGGGATGAGAATATTATGAAACTTATATGTTTTGATGTACATTTAGTCTTGTGTTGCTGCAAAGAATGGTGTTTTTAATTGGTTGCTGATCATAGAGATTCTACTTATGAAGATTCTTTGCTGCTGATGAGTTTTCTCAATCCTCTGGTTTGTGTTATTGGCGATCTATCAAGAAATCTTGAACTTAACTGTGTCAAATTCAAGATTAGGGGAGGATTGTAAGGAATTATTGAAGATACTGCTGATTGATACTGCTGACAGGTTCCTGCGGAAGGCTTAGTGACTTTCTGCTGATGACTGGTTCCTGCGGACATCTAGAGATCCTACGGATAGAGTTTAACCGTGGATATAACTTATGTATTTTAGGACAAGATATGTAGAATATCTTTTATTAGTTTTTCATTATTCGTTTCTTGTAAGAAAGGTTAGGGTTTCCACTAGTATATAAGGAACCCTAGGTCATTGTAATAAAAACAAGTTTCTAGTTCGAAGTTTTATTAATATTATTGATCCATAGAGGATCAAGTTTAGTATACGTTTGTTTTTATATTCCGCATAATTACAAGCTCACAGAGATTATCTAACTTAGTCTAGCTAGTGATTACATTAGTTAGCTAACGATCTATTGGCTGGAGTAGATCCCTACACCTTTAGACTTAGTTTAGGAGACTTTCTAATCCTAGCGACACTATTCCTGAGTTGAACGATCAATCCCCCGGTACTTGTCACTATACTATACTACAACGATCAGGTACACTGCCTGGTGGGGGTTGTAAGCTTCTCGAGATCCCTCGAGAGGTAAAGCCTGGTGCGATTCCCACGTATCAAAGACATCGTTCCAACCGAGACGAACATACAATTAAAATACATCAAAGATAAGATAACTAGCTTTTCTAACCAAGCACTCCTTGGTTTAGAAAGCAACATAACAACATAATCAAACAATCTAGCCACTATGCTGGCGTAGACTCCTCAGCTCTGATCTCAAACCATCCAACTCTCTCCATAATGATCCCAACTCGACACTGTGAGTATCACTATCCCTCTTGAGGTCTGCTACCTCCTTCTCCAACTCCGTGTTTCTCTGCCACAGCTTGCAATCAGCCTCGCGAGTCGTGATGAACCCTCTCTGCAGACTCTCTATCTGCTCATGTATCTCCATCATACCTCTGCTAATCTCTGTAGTCCTCCTCTCAACAGTAACCAAATCAACCCTCAACTCACCAATAAACTCAATGGTCACTCTATCAATCCGATCTGCCAACTGCGAGATCTTCTCGCCCTGTGTGGTAAGCCGAGCCCAAATCCTACCAGTCTCACCCAAATCTGCAGGCTCAAGAGATATCTCAGATGGCGCGTCCGTTGCCACGGGACTGCCAGGTGGGGAATCAAACAAAAATGGGTGATCAGGTGAAACCGGTTCTAACTGACGTATCGGAGAATCGGGCTCTGCAGAATGAACTGAATGTGCCGGGCTGTGAGCTGGCAAACCATTATCATCAGGCATCTCCTCCTCCTGAGGATCATCCTCCTCCTCACCCTCCTGTGGGTCATCATCCCTCTGCTCATCCTCTTGAGGGTCATCAGCCTCCTCGTCACCCTCGTACTCCTCCTCCCCATTTGAGGGGTACCACATCAATCGTCGTCTCCGAACAGGTGAACCATAAGGTGATAGGGTAGGTGATCTAGGATGATGACGGAATGATGTATGTGGTGCATCTGACAGAAGAGCGTAAGCATCAAAGTGCATGGGTGGTGACGAAGGGCGCATAGACATGCGTGCCGTAGCTCGGTGGCCAAAACGTGGAGCCACACGAGGCAAAGCCTGATGAAGTGTGAGCTGTCTCAAAGTACTAGGAAGCAGGTGGTGCAGAAGTAACTGCTGTCTGTGATGAAGTAGCTGAATGCATGGCAATCCTGTAAGGATCATCAGGAGCCATGGTGATCTGTGCTGGGCGGTATAGATCAGCAAGAAGATCCTCAGAAACATCGAACGTATGGGAGGCCATGGTTTGTGACAACGGCGTAGGGTAGGTGTAAGTGTTTCAAAACAACTAAACCACGAAACTCAAAATATCGTATCAAAATCATCATAAAATCCTAATCATATAATTCCAAGAAAGATTTTTCAAATACCGCATTACTAAAACATTTCCAAAACAAATAAGCCATATAATTTCCCAAACGCCATCATATCACATAATCAACATACTCATAATTCTCAAATTATCTCAAAATCTCATATTAAATCATTATCTCATAATACCTCAATATAATCAAAGATGCTTCGGCTTGGCGGGCCGACGGGCATTGGTCGAGGATCGTTTTCTATAAAAATTCGGTTATAGTTTAGGTGTTCATTACCTAGTTCTCTATAACCTTGGCTCTGATACCAATATGTAACACCCCCAAAATTTGGTACAGCGGAACACTAATCAAGCTTTCGGGGTGCTACGTGGATTGGTATCCATCACAAGTCATAAAAGAACGAGATAAAGTAAACATAAGTAAAACAAAACCAAACGGGGTTTTTAGACTTTACATTCATCCCAAATTATTCAAAGTAAGGCCCAAATATAGTAAACATAGGTCCACAAATACATATCAGAGTTTGAGAAAATAGATCCTTAAACCAGGTTGCCAAGCCAAGCCTTCCAAACCATGCATCCAAAGTCATCACTTAATTACCTGAGAAAACGCGCTAAAAGTCAGCTTTAGCTGGTGAGATCATAGGTTTAAGTTCTTAATTCAATCAAGTGGACATATACACAAAACGCTTGCTAGCTAGACTCGGCCTCGAATCACTAAACCAAACCTACAGGTGCACACTATAGTCCAAAACCAAATCAAGAAAATATGCATTCGCAAGGATGCGACATGCCCAACATTCGTAAGGATACGATATGTTCATGCATTCGTAAGGATACGACATGCGCTATAACCTACCTAGTTCTATAAGCATAGCAAGTTTTAAATAAATAGCAATAATAGTCCACATAAAACAATTTGCACGCTTCTCACCCCAAGTATTGAAAACAAAGTTCAAAAGTAAAAGTGGGGCTATGACTCACCTCAAGTCCAGATATTAGCACAAAGAAACTGGTAGAATTAAGAAGTACAACAACTCAAAAGATGGCAACTACGGACTCGGCACTTCCTAACAACATAAACTCTTCTCAGAATCATTTCCTCAAAATCAAATATTCCCAATCCCGAACGTATTTCCTTTTACTTTCCAAAAATCCATTTCTCGTATTATTCTCATATTAGTTTGGCGTTTGGTATCCATGCAGGTGGAAGGTCTACTCAACACAAACCAAGAAGACACAACGAATGAAATAATAATAACGATCTACAGGTCTAATATTGGCCCAATATATTATTTAAATACGTCATCGAAGTTTACCAAGTTCGTCGACTCACTAACCCTCCATTACATATTTACCTAATATATTATTCCAAGATTATACCAAATCCTAAGTCACATAGCACGTAGAATACTATGTGGTAAGTATTAAAGTTTAATAAGTTTCCTAAATATATCGTCAAACTTACCCAATTCGTCAATTCGGTAAACCTCATGAAATATTTAGTAGCTTATTATTCCCGTACTCCTACCACAACCTATGGGCGTCGTAGGATACAATACCCGTTAATAAACCCTTTTTATATAACTAAATTAGTCCCATTTAATCCGTCGATTACATAAGTTACGTAGTTATACAAAATGAATTTATTAACGTCACACATCCGTGACAACCACAAAAGTCACCAAATAAATAATATGACCAATTTGGATTCAAATGCCCTCGATCTCGTATAACTCGTAAGTTTCTCGTTTTGTTTTCCGAAAGTTTATTTTACTTCGTAAAACATTCCACATTACATTTAAATTTCTATTTATATTAGTTTAGTTATAATATAGTTTCCGATAATATTTTACTATTTTCATAGTCCAACATATATCGTCAACATTGTTATTTTTATTACTCGTGATCTCCCATTTATTATATACGCACTTATATAAATATATATACGTTTACACATTTATATATTTATATAAATGTTTATATAGATATATAAGTTATTACGAGTTTTTATTAGTTAGTTTATTTATAAATTGTATCGAGTTATAAAAGATGAGTCACATGTCCGAGTCGTCACTCTCGGCTTATTGTCCAAATCCAAATGTTAAGGCGTTTTGCCGAAGTCAACCGTTGACAAGAAAGTCAACGTGACTCCAACTCGCACAACCATGAGTCCAAAGTAATATAGTCAATACCACAACTCCGTCATTCGTCCCATATCACAAACTACAACAATAGGGTCCGACTATGGCACCCGACTAACCTATCTCCATCAAACTAATGTGACCGTCTTACAATCGGTCCCCAATCAAACATACGCTCGACAACACTCCATCAATTCAATCACATACTCATTGTCGAGACCACAAGGTCTCAACCCACAAGTAACTTTCGGCCGAAACAAATAATACAACAACAACAACTAGGAAATAACAACAAGTTGGACATCCAAGTATACTCAAGTTTCGGGTTGGTTTACCAAGCCAACCCGTGCCTTACTCCCCACTTGGGTCTCGGCAACAACTAGGAGTCAATAGACTCGACACCATGACCACTTGGGTCACGGCACTAGCTCACTTGGAGCACACCAAAACTGTTCAAACGGACCCTTGGGGTCGCGACACCCAAAGCAACAACAACATAAAATTGGTCATCCAAAACTAACCAAAACCAAACTCCAATAATCCAAACCCAAACTACTAGATACAAGGGTCATGACATCAGGAAAAGTGGAGCCATGGGGCTCGAACCACAACAAACCGTGAGCCCAAGGCTCGCGGTTCACACGACCTCCATGAAATAATCATCAAACCCGGATACAAAACCCTTTATTGTAATCAAAATATCATTTCCCACTTTTATAAATCGAAACCCAACTAGACTAGGTCTAGATGTGAGGGATGATTCTTTTTGCATTTTTTGATATTTTATGAAAGCAAGTAAAATCTCGTGTTTTGAAGGAGTGGGCGAAATTAGTTGCTAATCAACTAACCCAATTAACTACAAATGCAATCAAAATAAAATAAAAGAAATGAAATTAAACTAATGTGGTGGAAACAATAATGAGAAAAGTTGTGTTTACTTAGATTTAATTACTCCCTAGATATCTTTTACCGGTTGATTAGCTTGTTACAATTGCATAGATGACGGGTTATATTCCTTAATACTAGTCGAAGGGCCGTGTACAATATTCCCTAACTCTATAAGATCCTACTTCACTCCTATGTCGAGCCGACTAAAAGCTCCTAACATGGGATCATTAGAATTCATTTATGCATTAAATACAACCAAAAATCGTAGTACACCTCCGATCATGTTTCTTAAGACGTTCAAGCAAGTTACCAATGGAAGTCTGCCAGTTTTCTTAAGCCTAACATCGAATACAATCATCCGTAACAATTATAAACAAACAATCAACCAATAATCAACATCTAGGTTTTACTACATCTAAGCAAACACAATAAAAATCTAGCCTAACATGTTAAAAGAAAGACAAGCATAAGATAGAATCAAACAATACATAGACATATTGAATGATTATTGGAGAAATTATCTTTATTAAAACATGGAAGAAAGAAGGGTTTGAAACCCCCTCAATAAGCAGGAAATTCGACCTAGGGTTTGTGGTTTAGTATTCCACAATTTGTTCCACACTTTACAATGAAAAATTGGAAAAATATATATAGACAGAGCATCCTGACGGTGTCATGTATTGGCTTCTGACGCCATCAACTCGCCGCCAAGTTGAAATTCGTATTGCCTGGATCCAGTCTTGACGCCTTCATGTGTAAATCTACTCTGGGCCGTCAGATGCATTTTGACCCTGACGGCCTTGGTGACGCCGTCAGGTCATTAACACTGAAAATACTCTGGGCCGTCACGTTATAATTTCCACATCCACCTCTTTTGCCACTCTTGACGCCGTCATGTGTTAAGGCTTGACGTCGTCAGGTACTGTTCCCAGCAAGGAATTTGAGACTTTGCCGTTTTCTTCACTTTCATGCTCCAAAAACGTCCAAAATGCTTCCTTTTCCAGATTTCTCCTCAAAAGTACCTAAAATGACAAAAGGAACGATTTAGGGCAATATTTGATCAAATAATCATGAATTCAGATTAAATGACCCCTGAAAAGCGGTACACTTTTTGCCTCATCAAATACCCTTACACTTGAGATTTGCTTGTCCTCAAGCAAATGCGCTTTTATTCTAATCAAAATACACGTTAGGGGTCATTTAGCACTAATATAAAAGTAATTAAAACAAATAATTGTTCCACTAAAAACCAAAAACAAGCACGGAGGTTATACACTAGCATATCACAAATAGTGTTTAGATACTCACATCTCTCGGGTGTAATAAAGTATATATCACATTATGGAAATGGAAAATATATCTCACTACCTGTCATAGCAAATAGATTACCATAGGCTTGGAAAAGGATCAAACCTCCACCACTTGGTGTAAGTACCTAGGATAAACTATCAAAGAGGTCTTTTTAAAGGGTTATAACGTTAGGTGTAGGAATATGGAAAAAACGGTTTTGTTGGATAAAGGCAATATTTTACTGGTGGCGAGTTAATCATCTTGGTTAATTACAAGTACAATATGGCGTTGCTAAGCCAAGACTCGACTCGACTTAAGCTAATAAATCAAAAATAACAAAAACTTACAAGTAAACATAGAATGAAACGGGATGATAGTCCGTATGTTTTTCTCTTTCTTTTTCTATATATTTTTTTTCTTTTTCTTGATTTTTCGATTTTTATTTATTTATTTTTATTTTTATTTTTATTTTTTTGCAAACACTCTTACCCTACCTTCCAAAATAATACATCATAGGGAATTTGCATTCCCCTTACACTTGAATTTTTACATACTTTACAATAAACTACTCTAATGACTCGAATCAAGATAGTCAAAACACTTGGAGTACTTTTTAAGATTAATGCACAAATGGGGGTAAGAATTTGATATTCTTCCCCATTACTCCATAACACTATGATACGTGGGAATTGCGCCCTCGCGACAGGTTTTACCTCTCAAGGGATCTTGAGAAGTTTACAACCCCCACCAGGCAGTGTACCTGATCGTTGTAGTATAGTATAGTGACAAGTACCGGGGGTGTTGACATAAATAATGCCTAAAAACATTATTAACATGTTATCAATATCTCTATGTTTTAATTATCACAAAATATAAACTCATAGAACTAAAACTTGTGACATAAACAAGTATTTAGTGATTAATATTTCTCTTTACATCCAAATCACTTAAGGTATGAATAAACAAAGTGTTTAGTGCAATTTATGATCAAAGGGGTATTTAATTAACTAATGCAAAGTTTATTTAATCATATAAACATATTATATATTTTTGAAAAACACTTTTGGTAATAAAGAAAAATGTTTTATTCATACTAAATATATGAATTCAAATTTTTAACCAAAATCAGTTAGTTTTTCACCAAATAAACTTTCCCCACTAAAAGACAAAGATTCTAGCCGTTTCAGCTGGGCGGCCCCCTTAATTATAAGGGGCGGTCCCCTTAAAATTAAGGGGACCGGCCTTGATTTAAGGGGACCGGCCACGCTCCTCTGTCAGAATCTTCTGCCTATAAATACCACCTTAACCCTGGATTTTTTCCTCACCTTTTGCACTCCAGAACTCTCTGTTCTAGATCTCCATTTCCAATCTATAAATCCTTTGATCATACATTCTTAAATCTTTGTTTCAAAGTGATCCAAACATCATCCCATCAAGTGCAAGAGAAGAATACTTCTATCCCTCAAGACAAGAAGTATTACAACTTGTTGTGATCTCCACATCTAAGTTGTTAGTGAATCATCATTGTTATTATTTCATTGTGTGATTAGTTGTGAATATTTGTTAGAAGATAGTGTAGTTTGATATATAGTGTGATTGGTTAGAAGAATAGTTGTGAAGAAGATAAGTTAGGAAGAAGATTGGTGTGTAGAAGAATAGGTGTGAAGAAGATTGGTGTGTAGAAGATTGGTGTGAAGAAGTGGTGTGATTAAGTAGTGAATAGGTGTGAACTAGTTGTGTAGAAGTTGTGATTAAGTTGTGAAGTTATTGTGGTGTGTAAATTGGTGTGTAAGGTTTTCTCCGCCATAAGGGAGCTTGTTGATATAGTGAAGACAACTCTCGAGTTAGGTGCTCGGGGAGTGGAGTAGGGCAAGGAAGGTGACCTTGTAGCCGAACCACTATAAATCTCTTGTCTCTCGGTTCGATCTTTCCAACCTTTATCTATTTCTTCACTTACGTTATTATTGCTTTATCGTACATACTTAGTGTTGTTCATATTGTGCACGACTTGATTTCATATAACATCGAATCTATATTTTACAAAACAAAGAAAACTTTTAAACAAACTTTTATAACAATTGAAAAACGACGTAAAACTATTCAACCCCCCCCCCCTTCTAGTTTTCCACAACTGGTATCAGGAGCCACGTCTAGCAAGATTTTTAAAATATATTGTATTTTAAAACTTGTAACGATCTATGGAATCTGAAAAATATTTAGAAGGGCAATCTATGCAAAGACCATCACTATTTGAAAGTGATGGATTTTTATATTGGAAAAACAGATTCGAAACGTATGTGAAATCAAAAGATCTTGATCTTTGGCATATTATTACCTTTGGTGATTTTCCTCCTATTCAATATAATGTTGAAACTAAAATGAATGAAATTGTATCTTTTGAAGAACAAAATGATGATTTGAAAAAGAAATTAGCAAAAAATAATGAGGCTAAAATGGTAATTTATAATGCGTTACCACGCAAAGAATATGAAAGAATTTTTATGTGTAAAACCGCCAAAGAAATTTGGGATTCTTTACTAATTACTCACCAAGGTAATAGCAATTTCAAAGATAATAAAATAGATCTTCTTGTACAACAATATGAACAATTTACGATTCCGGAAGAGGAATCAATTGATAATGCTTTTGCTAAGTTTAACACTATCATCACAAGTTTAAAAGCACTTCATGAGACATTTTCTAGTAAAAATTGTGTTAGGAAATTTCTTAGGGCATTGCATCCAAAATGGCGAGCTAAGGTCACGGCAATCGAAGAATCAAAGAACTTGATGACGTTATCACTAGATGAACTAATTGGCAACTTGAAGGTTCATGAAGAAATCATAAGAAGAGATTCGGAAATGGTCAAAGTCAAGAAAGAACAAACCAAATCCATTGCTCTAAAAGCCAAAAAGGAACCTAGTGATGATGATGATTCAAGTGACGAAAGTGAAGACGAAGAATATGCAATGGCCGTAAGAGAATTCAAGAAGTTCTTCAAGAGACGAGGAAGATTTACTAGATCATCACGAGACGAAAGAAAATCATTCCAAAGGAATAGAAATGACAACTACGGGAAAAGAAAGTGCTTTAGATGTGGAAGTCCAAACCATCTCATTGGCGAATGTCTAAAGCCACCGGGTTATGAAAGTCAAGGTGCTTTTGTTAGTGGAACATGGAGTGATAGTGACAAAGAAGAAGTTGAAAAGCCAAGAGACGAAAAGTGTTTTATGGCAAAAGAAATCGACGAAATATGTTTAGGAATTGACTTGGAACCTGACGAATGGATCAAAGATAGCGGATGTTCGAGGCACATGACGGGGAATCGCAATCTATTCTCTACATACAAGGCATACAATGGAGGTAACGTTATTTTCGGTAGTGACTTACGTGGAAAAATCATTGGCAAAGGTACGATCTCTCAAGACTCACTTACTATTGAAAATGTAGAGCATGTAGATAAATTAACATATAACTTGCTTAGTGTAGGACAAATATGTGATAATAAATGTAAAGTCACATTTACCGAAGATGATAGCGAAATAGTTAAGAATGGAAAAATTATAGGTAGAGGAATTAGAAAAGGTGGCATATATGTTATGAAACTAGGAAACAAACCTGAGGATAGGATATTGATGCGTGAGAATCGCAACAGGCTTTACCACTCGAGGGATCTCGAGAAGCTTACAACCCCCACCAGGCAGTGTACCTGATCGTTGTAGTATAGTATAGTGACAAGTACCGGGGGATTGATCGTTCAGCTTATGAATAGTGTCGCTAGGATTAGAAAACCTAAATACTAGTTCTAAAGGTGAGGGATGATTATTTTTGTGTTTTTATATTTTTTAGAAAGCAATTAAAATTCTCGGGTTTGAAGGATTTGGGCGGAATTAGTTGCTAATCAACTAACCCAATACTAAAGATGCAATCAAAATAAAATACTAAAAATGACAATAAACTAAATTATACTAAAGTTGTGAGCAGTAAGTGGAGAAAATGTGTTTACTTAGATTTCATTACTCCCTAGACATCTTTTACACGTTAATTACTTGTTATAAATGCATGGATGACGGATCGTATTCCTTAATACCATTCATGGGGTGGCACACTTAATTCCCCAATTCTATGAGCTCTTATCTCCTCCTACACCATGCCCAGCACAACTATAGGGATTGTAAACAGTGGCTCATGCATTAAATACAACCAATAAAGACCTAGTGCACGTCGGTTCATGTTTCTTAAGACGTTCAAGCATGTTACCAATTGGAGATCTGCCAGTTTTCTTAAGCCTAACATATAAATCATTCATCCAAAACAAGTATAAACAAGTAATCAACACATAATTAACATCTAGGTTTCATTAGATCTAAGCAAACACAAGATAGATCTAGCCTAGCATGATGGAATTAAGACAAAAATAAGATATAGACAACCAACACATAGACATATTGATTGAATTGAAAGAACACTTATCTTAATTACACATGTAAGGTATCAAGGGCTTGGAACCCTTGAAAAACCTGTAAAATTCGCCCCAAAATCGTACTTAGGGTTTCTCCAAAACTTCTCTCCTTAAATGTGAAAAATTAGAAAACTATATATAGGAAAAGAGGTCTGACGGCGTCAAGACAAAGCTTGTGACGCCGTCACCTCGCCGCCAAAACTATTCTCGGACTGCCTTGATCTACATTTGATGCCGTCAAGACTTAATCATTTCCAGGCCGTCATGACTTTTACTCTTGACGCCCTACCTTCATGACGCCGTCAAATCTCTTCTGGATCGTCATGGAATTTTGCTCTTGACGCCGTCAGGGAGTTACTCTTGACGCCATCACCTACTGTTCCCGGCATGGAAAATTAAGACTTTGGCGTTTTCTTCACTTTTATGCTCCAAAAACGTCCGAATTGCTTCCTTTTCCAGATTTCACTCCCAAAGTACCTAAAATCACAAAAGGAATGATTTAGGGCAATATTTGATCAAATAAATTCGAATTCGGGCTTAAATGTCCCCCTAAAAACGGATCATTTTTCGCCTCATCATATACCCTTACACTTGAGATTTGCTTGTCCTCAAGCAAATGCGCTTTTATTCTACTCAAAATACAAGTTAGGGGTCATTTAACACTAATATAAAAGTAATTACAACAAATAATCGTTCCACTAAAGACCAATAGACAAGCACGGAGGTCATATACAAGCACCTCACAAATAGTGTTTAGATACTCACATCTCTCGGGTGTAATAAAGTGTAAATTACAATATGGAAACGGAAGATATCTCTCACTACCTGTCATAGCAAAATAGATTACCATAGGCTTGGGAAAGGATCAAACCTCCACCACATGGCGTAAGCACCTAGGATAAACTATCAAAGAGGTCTTTTAAAGGGTTGTAACGTTAGGTGTAGGGATATGAAATACACGGTTTTATTGGATAAAGGAAGTTTTACTGGTGGCGAGTTAACAATCTTAGTTAATTACATGTACAATGTGGCGTTGCTAAGCCAAGACTAGACTCGACTTAAGCTAATAAATGAAAAATAACAAAAAACATAAAATAAACATAGAATGAAACGGGATGGTAGTCCGTATGTTTTTTCTCTTTTTCCTTTTTTCTATTTTTTTTCTTGATTTTTTTTTTCTTTTTCTTGATTTTTCGATTTTTTTTTTTTTTTTTTTTTTTTTTTTTTTTTGCATACACTCTTACCCTACCATCCAAAATAATACATCATAGGGAATGAACATTTCCCTTACACTTGAATCTTTACATACTTTACAATAAACTAATCTAATGACTCGAATTAAGAAAATTAAAACACTTGGAGCACTTTTAAGATTAACGTACATATGGGGGTAATAAGTGATGTTCTTCCCCATTACTCCATAAAATAAGTACTTACCCATGAGTCCCAATCGTCCCAAAACAATATGTACAAGGATATGACTCGACTTAGCAACCATGTAATCAATTAGAAAGTTAACTTAGGGTTTAAACAAATAACAATAATGCACTAAAAATGAGCGCATACACGGAAGGCCTAAGGCGATTTGGTTGTACATTTAAGTGGGGTGTAACAAATTCTTCCTTTAAGTAAAATGCTTAAAGTTAGAAACGAAAAGATAGGCTCGGAGGGGTGTACTAGGGGTATCGTGTACTAAAAATGAGTACAACGCTAAGGGTGTGGGAAAAATTAGTTGACTTAACTAGCCAAGTAATATGACTTAAATGGTCAAGTAATTATGATACGGGTTTAACACAAGGGTGATCCTAATGCCTCTTATCATGTAGTAAATCCTACCACACGAATGTACTCTCACTAGCGGTCTCGGGATGCATCACTAACGCAAGTTCTAGAATCTAAATGCTACCGGTACACTCATAAGCACTAATAGTAAATGCTTTTCCTATCAAATCTAAAGGCGAACCTCACATATTTGGGTGGAAAATTTTTCTGAATATACGGTTATGTGCTAGTCATACAATCTCCTATCCATGAGATGCTTGCTATGGCTAAAGTTTCACTCCTAAATGTTGTAAAAAATTTTAAATTTGGCGCTAAAATTGCACTAACAAGTATTTCTCATAGTTTTATTACACATCTACCATTAAACAAAACAAACTCAAGCGAAAGTGCATATGTAAGGTATCATCTTTTTACCCTCCCCTTACACTTAAGATGAACATTGTCCCCAATGTTCAAGTAAAGAATGTAAAAGTTAAAAAGTAAAAAGAATGAAATCAAATACTCCCCTGATTCGCTCGGTATGGATAATAAGGTGGCCAGGTTAAATCTTCCTCCAAGAAAATGAACAATCAAAGCTTCCCTTCCAGAATATAAATCATCTTCTTGTCAAACATAACCTGTAAATCCTGAGAAAACAAACAAAAACCCAAAGCATCAACCCGAACAAAGATAACTCACAACTAGATGTAATTCCAGACTTAGGAATAGAAACAAAACAATTAAAGATATAATGCTTGTGGAATGAATGTTTGCAGATTTCCTGGAGTTTATAAAACAAAAGAATCAACAAAAACTTTAAGACTCCGTTAGAAAAACAAAACTGGTAAAATTTCCAGATTTTTACACGTGACGCCGTCAAGAGTAAACTCGTGATGCCGTCAGAAGTGACCTGCAGAAATTCTTATGTTAAGTTTCCGGAAAATTTCTGGAAAAACTTCGTCCTACTTCCTGGAAAATCCTGCAAAACATCATTATGACTCGATACAAGCATTTGACTCTAACAAGTACTAATACACATGTCCATTTATTATTGTTGTGGTTCATGCTCAATTTCGTTCTTATAAACAAATTTGGATCTCCCTTACACTTATCTTTTACAAAATACCTTTATATGCAATTAAGACGAAGTTAAAAACAAAATAAAGCATTTTCACAATTTACTTTGAAACATGAGCCACAAACAATAAAAATAAAACATGCATACGGAAACAAATAAAATCAAACAAACAAATAAAAACACACAAAACATGGGTTGCCTCCCAAGAAGCGCTTGTTTTTGTTCGAGTCACGAGCCTGACTCTACCCTTATTTAACAGAAATAGGGGAGGTTTTCCCTACACTTTGAATTAAGTGCGGGTGGAAGTAGCGATACACACCCTTAGGGTGGAAATATGCCTCGTGAGGAAAGAGTGGTGGATGAATTATATGCTCAAAGGGGTGTGCTCCTATCATCATAACCTTACCTAATTCAATTGGGTTAATGGGTGGATTAAGATTTTCTCCTAGAAAGGGATCATTTTCAATCAACTTCAAGAGACTCCTAGTTGGGAATCCATCTTAACCTAATAAACCCGGTTTAAACCCATAATGTGTTTTATGATCAATCATGAATGGGTGATGTAAGCATGTAAGGTCATTTTCCACTCCTATATTGGCTTCCTCTCTACAAGGCTTAGAGTCCACTACCTTTACCCTAAGACTACCCGGACTACATGGGTTGTTGGGTGGGTCGGCTCCTCTTTTGTCTCCTAGATGTATATCTAAGGATGGAAAGTTGTGTGAAGATTGAGGTTCCTGTTCATCAACACTAGGTAATTCCCTAGAACTAAGAGTAAGGTTATCACTAGAAGTATTCAAACCTATATCCTCAAGTGGTGCCTGGTCCAAGGGTTCCACCTCCATCGGAATTCCTAAAGTTTCTTCTACTTATGGGGTACTTGGTGGGCTTGGGTTTTCTACTATCTCTTCCATCACATCAATATCACCTATGTGTTCATCTTGTATTATGGTAGTGCCTAACCATGACAAATCTTTTTATCCCTAAACAAACTTTTCGATTGTGCCTTCCAAATTGAAAATAGGTCTACACTTACGTTTTTTGGGTCCCATGTTCCACTCCTGTATTGGGCATGAATCTCAAAGTTTTCCCATGCGTTTTTGACATCACACTCCCAAAACTCCCCATCTGTTACATAATCAAGCCTCATTTGGGTTTCGTAGTCGATACGAGTGTGAAATAATTGAAGCAGAGGCAATAAATCAAGACCATAGTGAAGGACTTTTTGTAGTAAGTATTTGAAACGAGTCCATGCATCGGGAAAAGATTCACCATGATGTTGTCGAAACATCAAGATGTCATTTTGAAGTGAAAAGTGTTGGGAATTAAATAATCAGAAGAATCAGCATAAAGGTTTAAGGAAATACATCAAGTACGTTTCTGCTGATAAAGCACAAAGCATGTTTCCACTGATGGATTCTGCTGAAGAAGGTTTCTACTGAAGGTGTTTCTACTGATGGATTCTGCTGATGCTACTATGACTCATATCAACAGCTGTGTAGATAAGTACAGCTTATTCTACTGACTCATATACAAGATAATATCTTTGTTGTAGTCATCAAATTGAACACTCCAAGTGAGTTGTAATCCTAGATACATGTTGTATCTTAATGACTAAACATGATAACTCATCAACTAGCTAGAATAAAGCTTAGTCATAAGCTAGTAAATTAGATGAGTCATATAGATTGTAAAAGATATTTCCTTGGACTATAAAAGGAAAATCTTAGATATGTGTATAGTGTACGCGTGATAATAGTGTGATAGTGATAGACATATTCATACAGAAAACAATAGAACAAAACACAAGATTCAAGGTCTTTGTAACCCTAGTGATAGTGAAGATCACTCGTATTATTTTGAATAATATTGAATCGTTTGGCAAAATACTTTTATTGTTCTTTGTTAAATAAACACAAGCATCACAGTTCCATTTCCAATATAAACATTCTAAGTATGGTTAAGTAGATTCCGCATACTTAATCATATTCACTCAAAGTATCATATTTACACATTACAAAGGACCAACACCTCATAGTGTGTAATCACATCAAGTGATCCTCTCAGTTGGTATCAGAGCTTCCAGGTTGATACTTTTGATTTAGAAGAAGAAGAAATGGATACAGAATCTATTCAAACAAATGTTGCTGCAAAGTTGCCAGTTCTCAAACAGAATGAGTTTGAATTGTGGAGGTTAAGAATAGAACAGTTTTTCCAGGTGCAGGATTACACTCTCTGGGAAATCATTGAAGATGGAAACTCTTTCAAACCCACAACCACTTTATCAACAGTTGAAGGTAGGGAAATTTCAGTTGTTCAAACTATCCCTACAACTGCTGATGAAAGAATAAAGAAGAAGAATGACCTCAAGGCCAGAAGTATGCTGATGATGACCATTCCAAATGATCAACTTATAAACTTCAGCAAATTCAAAGATGCCAAGTCATTATTTGAGGCAATAGTTGCAAGATATGGAGGGAATGAAGCCACCAAGAAGACCCAGAAAACCCTTCTCAAGCAGCAGTTTGAAAATTTCTCATCAACCATGAATGAATCTCTTGACCACATGTTTACAAGGCTACAGAAAATTGTGAGTCAACTTGCTGTTCTTGGGGTTGATATACCTCAAGAAGATTTAAACTCAAAATTTTTGAGAAGCTTACCAGAAGAGTGGGCTATGCATGTTGTTGTTTGGAAGAATAAACCAGACATAGACACTATGGATCTTATGGATTTGTATAGCAACTTTAAAATTGTGGAACAAGAAGTAAAGAAAACTGGTGTCTCTAGTTCATATACTGGGAACATAGCTTTTATGTCATCTCCTAGTATCTCAAACCCAGTTAAAGATGAAAAGGTTGATAGTGAAGCTGGTGCTGCTAGTTCATCAAGCAGTACCTTTGGTATATTGAATGAAAAGGCTTGTTGTGCCTTTTTCACAAGTCAGAATAATGGGTCCATGCTTACTCATGAAGATCTCTTAGAAATCAATGATGATGATTTAGAAGAGATGGACCTAAAATGGCAAATTTCTCTTCTTAGCATGAGGGCTAAGAAATTCTATCAAAGGACGGGGAAGAAACTCACCATCAGCAGCAATGATACTGCTGGTTTTGACAAGTCAAAGATAGAATGCTATAACTGTCATATGTTGGGGCACTTCTCAAGAGAATGTAGAAGGCCAAGACAGCAAGATAGCAAGAATAGAGGTTTTGGAAGCAAATCCAAGATAGGGGAATCAACCAATCCAAAGGCTATGGTAGCTATTGATGGATTAGGATTTGATTGGAGCTTTACTGCTGATGAAGAAGAAGAAGCTTCTCCTCAGACAGCTCTTATGGCTTTCTCTACAGAGGGACATTCATCAGCAGATACTGAAGATCAAGGATTCTCAGATAGTGGATGTTCAAGGCACATGACAGGCAACAAGTCTTATCTCTCAAATTTTCAATCAGTAGATGGAGGCTATGTTACCTTTTGGAGGAGGAATTGGAGGAAAAATTACTGGTAAAGGTACTATTAAAACCGGTAAATTAGATTTTGAAAATGTGTACTATGTGCAAGAGCTTAAGTATAATCTTTTTAGTGTCTCACAAATGTGTGACAAAAAGAACAAAGTTCTCTTTACTGACACTGAATGTCTTGTATTTTCTTCTGATTTTAAGATGCCTGATGAAAGTCAAGCACTTCTTAGAATTCCAAGAAAAGGCAACATGTACAGTGTTGATATGAAGAAGATTGTTCCAAAAGATTCTCTTACTTGTCTTATTGCTAAGGCCACATTGGATGAATCTATGAAATGGCATAGGAGGCTTGGTCATATTAACTTCAAAACCATAAATAAGATTGTCAAAGATGGTTTGGTAAGAGGTTTACCTCAAAAACGATTTGAAAATGATCAAACATGCATTTCTTGTCTTAAAGGCAAACAACACAAAGCCACTTGTAAGCCCAAAATTTTTAACTCTATCAATCAATCATTGTTTATGCTGCATATGGACTTATTTGGTCCTACAAATGTTAGAAGTCTGTTGCATAAAAGATATTGTCTAGTTATTACTGATGACTTTAGTAGATTTACATGGGTATTCTTTTTAGGTACTAAGGATGAGACTTCTAGCATCCTTAAGACCTTCATTACAGAGATAGAAAACCTAGTAAGCAAAAGAGTAAAAGTCATTAGATGTGATAATGGGACAGAATTTAAAAATAGAGTTATGGATGATTTCTGCAAAGAAAAAGGTATTAAAAGAGAATTTAGTGTTGCAAGAACTCCACAACAAAATGGCGTTGCTGAAAGGAAAAATAGAACACTAATAGAAGCTGCTAGAACTATGTTAGCTGACTCTAAGTTGCCTATAACTTTTTGGGCAGAAGCAGTCAACACTGCTTGCTATGTTCAAAATAGAGTTTTAGTAGTAAAACCTCACAATAAGACATCATATGAACTTTTTAGAGGTAGAACTCCTGAAATAGGATTTCTTAGACCTTTTGGATGTCATGTGACAATTCTAAATACCTTAGACCATCTTGGAAAGTTTGATGGAAAAGCAGATGAAGGATTCTTAGTTGGATATTCTATCAATAGCAAAGCATTCAGAGTATACAACATGAGAACTAGAAGAGTAGAGGAAAATCTACATGTGAAGTTTTTGGAAAATAAAACCAATGTAGAAGGTCAAGGTCCCAAATGGCTATTTGATCTTGAAACTCTATCCAAATCAATGAATTATGTGCCTTTTGTTGCAGAAACTAATGAATTTTCAGGTTCACAAAATGCTGATGCAATAAATGGAGAAGGATTAGAGAATGAGGCAAATCAAGATTATGTGATAATGCCAATATGGACAAATACAAGTGTGGATTCAACTTCAATTAATGGTGAATCTTCTTCTGGAAATTCTAAAGAAGATGTTGAAGATGAATACAAGGAAGAAAGAGCTAAGGAACAAGAGTTTCAAGTCAGAAGTAACACTGCTGTTTCTGCTGATAAGCAAATCGTTCCCGCTGATGAGCAAAATGTTTCTGCTGATGGACCTTCAGAAGAAACACAAGCAAATCTCTCAGAAGATGAGGTGGATTTCAACAACCTTCCACCTGATTATCAAGTTCTTTCTACTCCACACTCAAGGATTCACAAAGTCCACTCCCTGGACAATGTAATTAGAGATGTACAATCAGGAGTAAAGACAAGAAAACAATTGATGTCTTCAGATCAACAAGGGCTTCTTGATGCCCTTTATGCTTCAAAACAGCATGAGTTTTCAAACTCTTGCTTATTTGTATGTTTTCTCTCACAAGATGAACCAAAGAATATTCATAAAGCCCTAGAGAATTCAAGCTGGTTAGAGGCTATGCAAGAGGAGCTTCTTCAGTTTAAGATTCAAAAGGTTTGGGTGCTAGTTGATTTACCAAGTGGTGTAAGGGTAATTGGCACTAGATGGGTTTTTAGGAATAAAAGGGATGAAAGGGGCATAGTGATAAGAAATAAAGCTAGATTAGTAGCTCAAGGGTACACACAAGAAGAAGGGATAGACTATGAAGAAGTTTTTGCTCCAGTAGCAAGGATTGAAGCCATTAGACTCTTTTTGGCTTATGCTTCATTTATGGGATTCACAGTTTATCAAATGGATGTCAAGAGTGCTTTCTTATATGGTACTATTGAAGAGGAGGTGTATGTCTCACAACCTCCTGGTTTTGTTGATCCTGACCATCCAGATAAAGTGTACAAGGTTGTGAAAGCTCTATATGGCCTACATCAGGCACCAAGAGCTTGGTATGAAACACTGGCTTCCTACTTAATTTCAAATGGATTTCAAAGAGGCAAGATAGATCAGACACTTTTCACCAAGAAGCATAAGAAGGATCTTTTGCTAGTTCAAGTGTATGTAGATGATATCATCTTTGGATCTACAAGGAAGGAGATGTGTTTGGAGTTTGAGAAGCTTATGCACAATAAGTTTCAGATGAGTTCCATGGGGGAACTTACATTCTTTTTGGGTCTGCAGGTTAAACGATCAAGAGAAGGAATATTTATTAGTCAAGACAAATATGTTGCAGAGATTCTTAGAAAGTTTCAATTTGCTGATTCCAAAACAGCAAGTACACCAATTGATCCTGAGAAGCCACTTCTTAAAGATTTAGAAGGAACTAATGTGGATGTACACACATACAGATCTATGATAGGTTCTTTGATGTATCTTACATCATCAAGACCTGATATCATGTTCTCTGTTTGTGCTTGTGCAAGATATCAAGTAACTCCTAAGGTTTCTCATTTAACAGCAGTCAAGAGAATTTTTAGATATCTCAAGGGTCAACCTAGGTTGGGTCTGTGGTATTCTAAGGAGTCATCTTTTGACTTGGTAGCATACTCAGATAGTGATTATGCTGGTGCTAGCTTGGACAGAAAGTCAACAACAGGAGGATGTCAATTCCTTGGGTGTAGACTTATCTCATGGCAGTGTAAGAAGCAGACAATGGTGGCTACTTCAACAACTGAAGCTGAATATGTAGCTACTGCAAATTGTTGTGGTCAAGTTCTATGGCTTCAAAACCAACTTCTTGATTATGGGTACAATTTCTTACATACCATTATTCATATTGATAATAGTAGTACAATTTGCATTATTAAAAATCCAGTGCAACATTCTAAAACAAAACACATTGAAATTAGACATCATTTTATTAGAGATTGCAATGAAAAGAGGTTAATACAAGTAATGAAAATTGCTTCAGAACAAAACTTTGCAGATCTTCTTACAAAAGCTTTTGATGTTGGTAGATTTCAGTACTTGGTAGCAGGTATTGGAATGCTTAATCTTTAAAATTTTCAATATAATGTGTTCTTGTATATAGATTTTGTTAATGCATCCAACTTTGTCATCTAAAACTACTATTACCAATTTAAAGTTATTCATACAGTTAGTCCTATACATAATTCTAATTCAAGACAAGTACTTTGTACTTTGTTCTTTTGGTTTTAGACTAACAGTTTCAGGTATGAATGTTTGAGCTGAAAGGCTATTTCAAGTGAAATCTACTGATCAAAGCTGCTGATCATTGCTGCTGAAAGCTGATCATTGCTGCTGATATAATAGGTTCATGATAGAAAAAGTTTGGGACTTCAAAACTCCTTAAAACTTCTTTCTTGAAATCTGATTATGATGTTTCACATTGAATTGATAAATTAGTTGATCAGTTAATAACTGATACAACTCACTTTCTATCATTTTATACTCTCAAGTATAATGTGACTAATCTACGGATATCTGATAGAAAGAACAGCGAGCAACAGTGAATCTAACACTTGTGTTAGAGGTAACAAATGCTACGAGCTGGAAACCCTGTAAAGAAAGCCTTTTGAATAGGTTTATCTGTACACAGGCAGTTATTTATAACTGAAAACATTGGTTTCACACAACCAGAGGTTGCTTTAAACCGAAATTTAGATTAAGTGTTAGTTACCACACTTAATCCCTTCAAAATGGTTGTAAGCAGTATGATTTTTCATAATAAAATCATATACATACTGCTAAGGCAAAAGTTTCTTAAAAGGATTTTCAAAAGATGACTTTAAAAACCATCATCAGATGGATCATGAGTCAAAAACGTCCATTGAATCACCTCTCATAGGAGTTAACACACCTAGAAGTGATGAGGGCAGAATCTTAAACTCTTAAGGAATTGATGGCTTCATGTACAAATTGTCTGAAAACATGGAATTTGCTAAATCAGATGATATGATATGATTGTGAGAGATCTTCCAAACAGGGGAGGAAATTGCTCAACAGAGAAATAAATCTCAGGGGAGGTTTCAAAATCCCTTTAAAAGAAGATTAACCAAAGAAAAAGAAGGAAAAGATAAGAGCATACAAGATGATGACATGGTTTATACTGAGAAAGAACAAGAACAAAGCTGATAGGAGAAAATTCTATCTAAAAGATGAAAGGTTTCAAGTTCAGTTCACTACGTTTGTTCATCACTTCCAAAGACATGCTGAAAGATGATTTCTATTTCTTGGAACAAGCATCCAAGATACACAACATCATTGTCTCTTATAAATTCTTCAAATTGAATATTGCACCATCTTTTAGTCCAAGATTGGAGCAAAGAACAGAAAGCAGATGAGTTACAGAGAAAGACATTCAATCTCTCAAAAGAGAAGAAAGTTCAGATCACAAATCTGACAATGAAATGTTTGAAAGATCTTCACAAAGTCCTCATTTAATTCAGAAAAAAAGGTTTGAATGTAATTCACATGTTTAAGGGAGGATTGCTGGGAATTAAATAATCAGAAGAATCAGCATAAAGGTTTAAGGAAATATATCAAGTACGTTTCTGCTGATAAAGCACAAAGCATGTTTCCACTGATGGATTCTGCTGAAGAAGGTTTCTACTGAAGGTGTTTCTGCTGATGGATTCTGCTGATGCTACTATGACTCATACCAACAGCTGTGTAGATAAGTACAGCTTATTCTACTGACTCATATACAAGATAATATCTTTGTTGTAGTCATCAAATTGAACACTCCAAGTGAGTTGTAATCCTAGATACATGTTGTATCTTAATGACTAAACATGATAAGTCATCAACTAGATAGAATAAAGCTTAGTCATAAGCTAGTAAATTAGATGAGTCATATAAACTGTAAAAGATCTTTCCTTGGACTATAAAAGGAAAATCTTAGATATGTGTATAGTGTGCGCGTGATAATAGTGTGACAGTGATAGACATATTCATACAGAAAACAATAGAACAAAACACAAGATTCAAGGTCTTTGTAACCCTAGTGATAGTGAAGATCACTCGTATTATTTTGAATACTATTGAATCGTTTGGCAAAATACTTTTATTGTTCTTTGTTAAATAAACACAAGCATCACAGTTCCATTTCCAATATAAACATTCTAAGTATGGTTAAGTAGATTCCGCATACTTAATCATATTCACTCAAAGTATCATATTTACACATTACAAAGGACCAACACCTCATAGTGTGTAATCACATCAAGTGATCCTCTCAAAAAGGGTAGATTTTGTAGTGGGTTTGGTCGATTGGATGAAAAATTTGGCGGATTCGCATTCTCCATAATGGTGAACGGAAAAGTCAATGGAAAGGTTTTTACGAACAAAGACAAAGAAAAGATAGACTAAAGGAAACCTAAAAATAAAAATAAAATCTTACTAGAAAGGAATCTAGCAAGTAGACCTAATAAAAAGAGATTCTAACCTAGACAATAACTATTCCCCGGGCTGCGGCGCCAAAAACTTGATGCGTGGGAATCGCAACAGGCTTTATCTCTCGAGGGATCTCGAGAAGCTTACAACCCCCACCAGGCAGTGTACCTGATCGTTGTAGTATAGTATAGTGACAAGTACCGGGGGATTGATCGTTCAACTTAGGAATAGTGTCGCTAGGATTGAAAAACCTAAATACTAGTTCTAAAGGTGAGGGATGATTATTTTTGTGTTTTTATATTTTTTAGAAAGCAATTAAAATTCTCGGGTTTGAAGGATTTGGGCGGAATTA
The DNA here is from genome assembly GCA_030686995.1 of Artemisia argyi. Classification (NCBI taxonomy): domain Eukaryota; kingdom Viridiplantae; phylum Streptophyta; class Magnoliopsida; order Asterales; family Asteraceae; genus Artemisia; species Artemisia argyi. Next base: position 138,080,130 of record CM060699.1, read on the forward strand.
GTTGCTAATCAACTAACCCAATACTAAAGATGCAATCAAAATAAAATACTAAAAATGACAATAAACTAAATTATACTAAACTTGTGAGCAGTAAGTGGAGAAAATGTGTTTACTTAGATTTCATTACTCCCTAGACATCTTTTACACGTTAATTACTTGTTATAAATGCATGGATGACGGATCGTATTCCTTAATACCATTCATGGGGTGGCACACTTAACTCCCCAATTCTATGAGCTCTTATCTCCTCCTACACCATGCCCAGCACAACTATAGGGATTGTAAACAGTGGCTCATGCATTAAATACAACCAATAAAGACCTAGTGCGCGTCGGTTCATGTTTCTTAAGACGTTCAAGCATGTTACCAATTGGAGATCTGCCAGTTTTCTTAAGCCTAACATATAAATCATTCATCCAAAACAAGTATAAACAAGTAACCAACACATAATTAACATCTAGGTTTCATTAGATCTAAGCAAACACAAGATAGATCTAGCCTAGCATGATGAAATTAAGACAAGAATAAGATATAGATAACCAACACATAGACATATTGATTGAATTGAAAGAACACTTATCTTAATTACACATGTAAGGTATCAAGGGCTTGGAACCCTTGAAAAACCTGTAAAATTTGCCCCAAAATTGTACTTAGGGTTTCTCCAAAACTTCTCTCCTTAAATGTGAAAAATTAGAAAACTATATATAGGAAAAGAGGTCTGACGGCGTCAAGACAAAGCTTGTGACGCCGTCACCTCGCCGCCAAAACTATTCTCGGACTGCCTTAATCTACATTTGATACCGTCAAGACTTAATCATTTCCAGGCCGTCATGACTTTTACTCTTGACGCCCTACCTTCATGACGCCGTCAAATCTCTTCTGGATCGTCATGGAATTTTGCTCTTGACGCCGTCAGGGAGTTACTCTTGACGCCGTCACCTACTGTTCCCAGCATGGAAAATTAAGACTTTGGCGTTTTCTTCACTTTTATGCTCCAAAAACGTCCGAATTGCTTCCTTTTCCAGATTTCACTCCCAAAGTACCTAAAATCACAAAAGGAACGATTTAGGGCAATATTTGATCAAATAAATTCGAATTCGGGCTTAAATGACCCCCTAAAAATGGATCATTTTTCGCCTCATCAGATATGCCTAACGACCCTAGATGAAAACTCTACACTATGGCATAGGAGATTAGGTCATGCTAACATGCAACAAATACAATCTTTGGCCTCTAAGGAATTAGTTAGAAATTTGCCTAATCTAAAATATGACAAACATTTTTGTGATGCATGTAAAATTGGAAAACAAGCTCATGCTAGTCACAAAGCCAAGAATATAGTATCCACTACTAGATGCCTAGAATTATTACATATGGATCTTTTTGGTCCATCCGCTGTGCGAAGCTATGGAGGAAACAAATATACCTTAGTGATAGTAGATGACTACTCACGATACACGTGGACTAGGTTTTTAAGTGACAAAACCCAAGCCTTTGAAAAATTCGAAATATTTAGTAAAATGATTCAAAATAAATTAGGATGCTCAATAGTTGCCATTAGGACGGACCATGGTAGGGAATTTGATAACGAAGTACAATTCGGAAAATATTGCGAGTTAAATGGAATATCTCACAATTTCTCCGCTCCTCGTATTCCTCAATCAAATGGCGTAGTAGAAAGAAAAAAGAGGTCACTACAAGAAATGAGTAGAACTATGTTAAATGAACAATCCATCCCACAAAAATTTTGGTGTCACGCCGTAGATACATCAACTTATATTTTAAATAGGGTATCAATTAGAAGAATTCTAGGAAAAACTCCTTATGAGTTATTAAGAGGTAGAAAACCAAACTTAAGCTACTTTAAGGTATTTGGAAGTAAATGCTATATTTTAAACACTAAGGACTATCTCACTAAGTTTGATCCAAAATCATATGAAGGAATATTTTTAGGATACTCACAAAATAGCAAAGCATATATACTACTTAACAAACACTCCATGAAAGTAGAGGAATCACTAAATGTAACATTTGATGAAACACCACCACCTCCTAAAACATTACCTTTAGAAGATGATGATTTAGTCGAAGATGAAGCTATTGAGGTTAGTAAAACAAAACCCATAGGAAATGATAATGAAGACATTCACTTAGAAAATAACGAAACTGTTAATATTAAAGAATCTAGATCACATCCATTAGATAATATAATAGGACATCTTAACCAAAGAACCCTTAGGTCACAAGCCCAAGATAAAAACAATTTCTTTTGTTTCCTCTCAGCAATAGAACCTAAGAATATTAGCGAGGCTTTAAAGGATGAAAGTTGGGTTATAGCTATGCAAGAAGAATTAAATCAATTTAAGGCGAATGATGTTTGGGAATTAGTCCCAAATCCAAAGGATATGACCATCATAGGAACCAAATGGGTATATAGGAATAAGTTAGACGAGAATGGAATAGTTACTAGGAATAAAGCTAGGTTAGTTGCCCAAGGTTACAATCAACAAGAAGGAATTGATTATGACGAAACTTATGCCCCCGTAGCTAGACTAGAATCGATTAGGATATTACTTGCCTATGCTTGCGCCCTAGATTTTAAGTTATTCCAAATGGATGTGAAAAGTGCATTCCTTAACGGTTTTATCAATGAGGAGGTATATGTGGCACAACCTCCAGGATTCATTGACTTCGCAAAACCTGATTATGTTTATAAGTTAAAGAAAGCTTTGTATGGACTCAAACAAGCTCCCAAAGCTTGGTATGATCGATTAAAAGCTTTTCTTATTAAACATGATTATTCCATGGGAATGGTAGATAACACTCTTTTCACTAAAAGGAAAGACCCAAATCTCATCATTGTCCAAATATATGTTGACGACATTATATTTGGATCGACTTGTCAAGACATGTGTGATGAATTTGCCAAAATCATGCATGATGAGTTTGAGATGAGTATGATGGGTGAACTTAACTTCTTCCTAGGATTACAAATAAAATAATTAGAAGATGGAATATTCTTTAACCAATCTAAGTACATTAAGGAAATGCTTAAGAAATTTGGCCTAGAAGACTCAAAACCCATGAAAACTCCCATGTCTACGGAGGTAAAGCTCACAAAGGACGATGAAGGTGAGTCCGTAGATAACACCAAGTATAGAGGAATGATAGGTAGTTTACTATACTTGACGGCAAGTAGACCCGATATCATGTTTAGTGTCTGCCTTTGTGCCCGTTTTCAAGAGGATCCCAAAACCTCTCACCTAGAAGCGGTTAAGCGTATCTTCCGATACGTAAAAGGCACTATACACTTAGGATTATGGTATCCTAAGGAATCCGGCATAGAAACCATTGTCTATGCGGATTCGGATCATGCGGGAGACTACGTAGATAGAAAGAGTACTAGCGGTATTTGCACGTTTATGGGATGTTGTCTAACGTCTTGGTTTTCGAAGAAGCAAACCGCTCTTGCTATTTCTACCACCGAAGCTGAATATGTAAGCGCCGGAAAGGCATGTCAACAAGCACTATGGATGAAACAAGCTCTCGTAGACTATGGCATTAGGTTAGAAAATGTCCCCATTATGTGCGATAACAAAGGTGCGATAGATTTAAGTAAAAATCCGGTGCAACACTCTAGGACTAAACACATAGAAATACGTCACCATTTTCTTAGGGATAATGTACAAAAAGGAAATATATCTATAGAAAAGGTTGCATCGGAAGACAACATTGCGGATATATTCACAAAACCCCTTAAGCGTGAATTATTCAACCACTTGCGTTTAGGATTAGGAATGATGGAACAAGTTGACTAAATTACATTGAATTAATTCAAATTTATACTTGCATGAAATTTATTTTTCTTTCATTCCACCTTTTCTGAGTCTAGGAATCTATTTCACACAAAACTAAAGATTGAGAAGATTTATTTTCTTTGCATAATTTTTTTTTTGTAAAACTCAATCAATTTTCTCTAAAAATTATTCTCACAATCTAGGAATCACATGAAGATCATTTTCCTTGCATTGTTGACTAATTCTAAAAACATTGTATTTCAAAATCATGCATAAACTCTCACATAAATTGTCAAGGTATATAATCTAATATATGTCTTTGACATTCATGATCGAGCAAAAATTGAATCAAGGAGATCATTTGGATTGTTTCTTAGGATCGTTATTTCTTTTTGCTTCCAGGAGTCGAAACAATCACAACTCCACATTTGTTGCATATAGACACTCACTAGGACAAATTCACAAATAATGGTGTCATCTTGATCCATCACTAGTTTTTCACTCACTAATTGCCTTTGCCTTTAATCTAAGATAGGTGCCTTAGGAAGCTTAAGTGTGCTTGCCTTTACGTACCTCCTATTGCTTATTATGTGTTGATTATTTGCTCCTTTGCCTATGTGTTTTTGCATGCATGATATTTAATGATTAGATTAGATGCTATATTGCCTAAAGGAATTGAACTTGCTTGAATCCAAGTCCAAAAACACAACCTTTTTGCAAATTTTCTGCCAAAAACCCAATTCTGGCAATCTAAAAATCACCAGATGGGCGGCCCCCTTAATTATGTAAGGCGGCCCCCTTAATTTTAAGGGGACCGCCCCCTAATTAAGGGGACCGGCCATCTGATGGACGGGTTTACAGAATCTTTTCTGCTTTTTAGCCCATTTCAACCTACATTTCCCATTTTTCACCAACACATTTTGTCCTAATCCCCCAAACAAACCTTATCCATCCTTAAACACACAAATCTTACACTATAAATATCCCCAATCCTCAAAACTCTCCATTCATCCCATCATGAACTCTCCAAACAAACCAAAATCAAAAGCCTCAAGGCTAGCAAGGATGACGGAAAAACCCGTTTGGCGAAGAAAAAGCCCTCGAAACAAATACATCATCATAAATGAAGTTGGAAGTCATTCCACACCCCCAACTTCTTACTTCCCAAACTTTGCATCAAACCAACAAGGTCATTCATTTGATCCTCTTTACAAACCATACAACATTGGCCAAACATCTTCCTTCAAGCCAAACTACACATCTCAACCTCCAACCACTTATAATGATCCATACAAGTTTGATCTACCATCAAACTACAATTCCAACTACACAAACCCAACTCATCCATACCAAACCTATGATCCCCTCCACATTGCCACGGAAAAACAAAAGTTCCGTGATGAAATAAACCAAATCCATGATCTTAGTGATCTCCTTGCTATGCATCTTGCACAACGCAACAAAGGGCAACCTCCATCATCACCCTATGCAAATTGCCTTCCCCACTCTCTCAACTTGGATCAAGTTACAAACCACACTCACTTTTGCCCTTGTTGCATATTCCTTCAAAAACAAATCCTCTACTTGAGTGAAGATATTTCTTGGATTGAATATCTTCTCACTCGTAATCATCCAATACCACCCTTAACACGATATAACATCGTGAGATCCACTTCTTCCGCTCCATACTCCACTCCATATCCCTCTCAATCAAACATCTAAGATTTATGCTTATGTTTCCCTTCAAGCAAATAAAACAATCAACCATGGGTTGCAAGCAAGTCCAAGTGCTCTCTTAGACAATATAGGACTATGTCTTTTCTTTTGTGTTATTTTTATCAATATGCTTCAAGCATATTGAATGTTGTAATGCTTCTCATTTCTATAATGCTTGAATGAATCTATATTTAGTTGCATAATTGTTGCCTTGCATATATGTGTATCTTGCTCTCTTCAAATATTTTTGTAGCAAAGATCTCCATGGCTCGTTCCCTTGGTGCTCCCAAATGAGGGGGAGCATACATCAAGGGGGAGCACTCTACCCGTTTAAACTTCCCTCGCGAAGCTTACTCGGCTTAACCTTTTTAATTTTACAAAAAGGGGGATAAGAGAAATGTAAACTCTATAATACTTGTCTAAAAACAAGTTTTAAGATATATTGAGTTTAAGGTTTTGTAATAATCAAAAAGGGGGAGATTGTTGACATAAATAATGCCTAAAAACATTATTAACATGTTATCAATATCTCTATATTTTAATTATCACAAAATATAAACTCATAGAACTAAAACTTGTGACATAAACAAGTATTTAGTGATTAATATTTCTCTTTACATCCAAATCACTTAAGGTATGAATAAACAAAGTGTTTAGTGCAATTTATGATCAAAGGGGTATTTAATTAACTAATGCAAAGTTTATTTAATCATATAAACATATTATATATTTTTGAAAAACACTTTTGGTAATAAAGAAAAATGTTTTATTCATACTAAATATATGAATTCAAATTTTTAACCAAAATCAGTTAGTTTTTCACCAAATAAACTTTCCCCACTAAAAGACAAAGATTCTGGCCGTTTCAGCTGGGCGGCCCCCTTAATAATAAGGGGCGGTCCCCTTAAAATTAAGGGGACCGGCCTTGATTTAAGGGGACTGGCCACGCTCCTCTGTCAGAATCTTCTGCCTATAAATACCACCTTAACCCTGGATTTTTTCCTCACCTTTTGCACTCCAGAACTCTCTGTTCTAGATCTCCATTTCCAATCTATAAATCCTTTGATCATACATTCTTAAATCTTTGTTTCAAAGTGATCCAAACATCATCCCATCAAGTGCAAGAGAAGAATACTTCTATCCCTCAAGACAAGAAGTATTACAACTTGTTGTGATCTCCACATCTAAGTTGTTAGTGAATCATCATTGTTATTATTTCATTGTGTGATTAGTTGTGAATATTTGTTAGAAGATAGTGTAGTTTGATATATAGTGTGATTGGTTAGAAGAATAGTTGTGAAGAAGATAAGTTAGGAAGAAGATTGGTGTGTAGAAGAATAGGTGTGAAGAAGATTGGTGAGTAGAAGATTGGTGTGAAGAAGTGGTGTGATTAAGTAGTGAATAGGTGTGAACTAGTTGTGTAGAAGTTGTGATTAAGTTGTGAAGTTATTGTGGTGTGTAAATTGGTGTGTAAGGTTTTCTCCGCCATAAGGGAGCTTGTTGATATAGTGAAGAAAACTCTCGAGTTAGGTGCTCGGGGAGTGGAGTAGGGCAAGGAAGGTGACCTTGTAGCCGAACCACTATAAATCTCTTGTCTCTCGGTTCGATCTTTCCAACCTTTATCTATTTCTTTACTTACGTTATTATTGCTTTATCGTACATACTTAGTGTTGTTCATATTGTGCACGACTTGATTTCATATAACATCGAATCTATATTTTACAAAACAAAGAAAACTTTTAAACAAACTTTTATAACAATTGAAAAACGACGTAAAACTATTCAACCCCCCCCCCCTTCTAGTTTTCCACAGGGGGATTGATCGTTCAACTTAGTGTCGCTAGGATTAGAAAGCCTACTAAACTAGGTCTAGAGGTGAGGGATGATTCTTTTTGTATTTTTATATTTTATAGAAAGCAATTAAAATCTCGGGTTTCTAAAGGAGTGGGCGGAATTAGTTGCTAGCCAACTAACCCAATTAGCTACTAATGCAATCAAAATAAAATAACAGAAATGAAAATAAAACTATTATACTAATGTGGTGGAAACAATAATGAGGAAAGTTGTGTTTACTTAGATTTCATTACTGCCTAGATATCTTTTACAGGTTGATTAGCTTGTTACAATTGCATGGATGACGGGTCATATTCCTTAATACTAGTCGTAGGGCCGTGTACAATATTCCCTAACTCTATAAGATCCTACTTCACGCCTATGTCGAGCCATTAGAATAACATGGGATCATTAGAATTCTCTTACGCATTAAATACAACCAAAAATCCTAGTACACCTCCGATCATGTTTCTTAAGACGTTCAAACAAGTTACCAATGGAAGTCTGCCAGTTTTCTTAAGCCTAACATCGAATACAATCATCCATAACAATTATAAACAAACAATCAACCCATAATTAACATCTAGGTTTCACTACATCTAAGCAAACACAATAAAGATCTAGCCTAGCATGTTAATGAGAAGACAAGCGTAAGATATAATCACACAACACATAGACATATTGAATGATTTCAATAAGTACTTATCTTCAATTGAACATGGAAGAATCAAGGGGTTGAAGCCCTTGAAAAGCTGTTAAAATTCGTCTAGGGTTTATTCCCTCAAAGTTGCACACTAATGAATGAAAATTGGAAAACTATATATAGAGTTTACATCTTGACGGTGTCATGTGTTAACTTGTGACACCGTCAACTCGCCGCCATGACAAAAATCGTATTGCCTAGATCCATTTGTGAATTTGACGGTGTCATGTGTTAACTTGTGACGCCGTCAACTCGCCGCCATGATAAAAATCGTATTACCTAGATCCATTTGTGAAGCCGTCATGTAGGAAATCACTCTGGGCCGTCACGTGTAATTGGAACCTGTCAGGCCATAAGCTTGAAAACATTATGGGCCGTCACGTTGTAAGTTCCATATCCACCTCTTTTGTAACTCTTGACGCCATCACGTGTAAAAGCTTGACGTCGTCAGGTATTGTTCCAGCAAGAAAATTTGAGACTTTGCCGTTTTCTTCACTTTTATGCTCCAAAAACGTCCAAAATGCTTCCTTTTTCCAGATTTCTCTTAGTTTTATTACACACCTACAATTGGACAAACAAACTCAAGTGCAATTGTATCCTATAAGGTATCATCATTTACCCTCCCCTTACACTTAGGATGAACATTGTCCCCAATGTTCAATAAAAGGATGTAAAAGAAAAATAGGTAAAAGAATGAAAACAAATACTCCCCTGATTCGTTCGGTGTGGATAGTGTGTTAACAAGGTTCAAAGCTTCCCTTCCAGAAATATAAATCATCTTCTTGTCATATATAACCTGAGAAAACAATCAAGGCAAGCTCGCGTAAAATCGGCGGCAATCTATATATACTAACAAATCCTAGAAAGCAATTTAAGATATAATGCTTGTGGAATGAATGTTTACAGATTTACTGTAGTTTACAGAACTAAAGAATCAACAAAAACTTTTAACACTCCGTTAGAAAAATAAAACTCGCAAAATTTCCAGAATTTTACACGTGACGTCGTCAGGTGTTAAACCATGACGCCGTCAGAAGTGACCTACATAAATCTTTATGTTAAGTTTCCGGAAAATTTCTGGAAAAACTTATATCCTACTTCCTGGAAAATCCTGCAAAACATCATTATGACTCGATACAAGCATTTGACTCTAACAAATACTAATATACATGTTCATTTAATATTGTGGCGAATCAAGATCATTTTCGTTCTTAGAAACAAATTTGGGGTTTCCCCTTACACTTAGCTTTTGCAAAATACCTTTATATAAAGTGAAGACGAAGTTAAACAACAAAATAAAGCATTTTCACAATTTAATTTGAAACATGATCTACCAACAATAAAAATAAAACACGCATACGGAAGCAAATAACATCAAACAAATAAAAATCACACAAAACATGGGTTGCCTCCCAAGAAGCGCTTTTCTTTATTTATGAGTCTTGTAGCTAGACTCAAGGTCACGGGCTATTACGTGACCTCATCATTGGTCACATTCTCTAGGTCATCTCCAATCTTAGTTTTGTATTCCGGACCTAGTTGCAAACATTCCTTGTAGAAACCGAGTATTCTACTCATAACATAATCTACTCGTCTACGTCTATCCTCATCATTCCTATAGTAAACCGCTTGCTTGTGTTCCTTTTCTAGGTTTGATAGAAGACGGCATTGTTCAATCTTATAGGGCATTTGGTAAGCAATCTCATCATTCTCATCCTTGAATCTAACTATCCCTAGAAACGGGTCATAACTCATCTTAGAGGCCTCAACAAACGGTTTTCCGAACACTACTTGACTTAGGCAACCATCTATTACCGGACGAATATCCTCTACAATCACAAAGTCGGTAACATAAGTGAAGTTTCCTACAAAGACATGTAATCCTCTCACTCTTCCTACAAAGTTGCTCATCCAATTCGTGTTAGGCATCATCCTATATCCAAGTTGCTTCTTCATTACCCAATTGTAATAGGTCCTAGTCATGATGTTTATATGAGACCTAAGATCGATGTAAGCTTTCCACACATGCATATGCCCAATGTTGCATGGTATGTTGATGTTAGAGGGATCTCCTGTTTTGATGAGTGGTAAACCAAGGACGTAAGGTGTCTCGGGGTCATCGAATAGATCCTTATGATATTCCCGTTCTTCCTTGGTGTGTAACTTATCAAAGTATTCCCCTACGTTTTCTACTTCGCCTAACTTTTCCTCCTTAATATCCTCAACTTCCTTAATCTTATCCTTAGTCCCGGTTTCTATTCTGACTTCATCCTTGTCAATTTCTTCTATATTCTTATCTATTGGCTTAATTGTGACAACGTTGACAAAGTAGACGTGTTTGGATGACGAGGGGTCCTTAATTTGGATTCCGCTACTAGTATCCCTAGTGTCCTTCCTAGGTGTAGTTAGCTCTTGGTTGTTGAGGGCTTTCAACAAGTTGTCAATCTTATTGGTCATCTCCGTATGTTGTTGATTGAATTCGGTTTCAAACTTAGATATGCGAGCTTCTTGAGATGCCATAAACTTGGACATCAATCCTTCAAGATTATTGGTACTACCATAGTTATTGGAAGGATTGTTGTTAAAAGTACGATTAGAGGGTGGACCGTTTGGTTGGTAACGATTAGGTGGATTGGAAGAATTGTTTTGGTTTTGTTTCCACCTAAGGTTCGGGTGATTTTTTCAAGAAGGGTTGTAGGAATCACCATAAGGGTTTGGCTCGGGTTTGAAAGTGTACCACTTGTCTCCCGATTCGTCGGTACGCGAGGATGCATAATCTGCAAAAGCTTGTTCGGGGAGTTCCACGCAATCACGAGTGTCATGGGGACCACTACATAATTCGCATGAAGAAGTGATTATGTTCACTTGGCTTGAAGGCTTAGGAGCTTCGTAGGATTTCATGAGAAACTTGACTTGGTCCTCAAGTTCCATGATCCTACAGTCAGGAGTGCTAGAATTGTTTGAAGGCAAAGATATTGCCTTGACCGTTTTATTCAAATCACGGGGATCATTCCAACTTTCGTTGTCATAGAGAGCAAGATCTTCTATGAGTTCCCATGATTCTTCCGCACTTAGATCACATAGCTTGCCACCGGCCGATTGGTCAATGGTTCGCCTTGTGGAGAGATCGATATGGTCATAGAAGATTTGGACTTGGAGCCAAAGATCTATGCCATGATGAGGGACTTTTTGGAGTAAGTCCTTGAAACGAGTCCATGCTTCATATAGAGTTTCACCTTGACATTGTTGGAACATCAAGATATCATTTCTAAGCTTGGTAGTTCTCCCCGATAGGAAAAATTGAGCAAGGAAACGAGTGGTGAGATCATCCCATGAGGTGATGGATCCCGCGGGTAAACGTTCAAGCCATTGACTAGCTTGATCACGTAGAGAGAATTGGAATATATGTAATCGGGTCGACTCTATAGTTACAACATCAAGGTCTATGGAATCTACGATTTTAAAGAAATCCTTGAGATGTTGATTAGGATCTTCGGAACGAAGTCCATGGAATGCACATCCGCTTTGCATTAACCGGATGGTGTCGGATCACAAGGGGGACACATTGGCTCCTTGAGTGAGCTCAATGGTGTTACGATAACCTTGGTGGCCAGGACGGGAATACTCTCCTAACGTTTGGGGCCTAGGAGGTTGGTTTGCTAGTGGTGGGGTTCGTGGGTGGTTTTGTTGTGGTGGGTTGATGGGTTCAAAGATGTTACCACCTTCCATGATGTCGGATGGTAAAAGTTACGAACAAAGGAACGAAGAAATGAGATAGACTAAAGAAAACCTTAAAATAAAAATAAAAATCTTACTAGAAAGGAATCTAGCAAGTAGACCTAATAAAAAGAAATCCTACCCTAGACAATAACTATTCCCCGGGCTGCGGCGCCAAAAACTTGATACGTGGGAATTGCGCCCTTGCAACAGGTTTTACCTCTCAAGGGATCTTTAGAAGCTTACAACCCCCACCAGGCAGTGTACCTGATCGTTGTAGTATAGTATAGTGACAAGTACCGGGGGATTGATCGTTCAACTCAGGAATAGTGTCGCTAGGATTAGAAAGCCTACTAAACTAGGTCTAGAGGTGAGGGATGATTCTTTTTGTATTTTTATATTTTATAGAAAGCAATTAAAATCTCGGGTTTTTGAAGGAGTGGGCGGAATTAGTTACTAGCCAACTAACCCAATTAACTACTAATGCAATCAAAATAAAATAACAGAAATGAAAATAAAACTATTATGTAGTCTCACTAATGTAGTAAATCCTACTACACGAATGTAGTCTCACTAGCGGTCTCAGGATGCTAGCGCAAGTTCTAGAATCTAAATCCTACTACACGAATGTTAGGCTATCCTTCGCTGGTCACTCTTATGTTAAGTTTCCGGAAAATTTCTGGAAAAACTTTTGCCTTATTTCCTGGAAAATCCTGCAAAACATCATTATGACTCGATACAAGCATTTGACTCTAACAAATACTAATATACATGCTCATTTAATATCGTAGCGAATCATGATCATTTTTGTTCTTATAAACAAATTTGGGTCTCCCCTTACACTTAGCTTATGCAAAATACCTTTATATGTAATTAAGACGAAGTTAAAAACAAAATAAAGCATTTTCACAATTTAGTTTGAAACATGATTTACCAACAATAAAAATAAAACATGCATACGGAAACAAATAAAATCAAACAAATGAAAATCAAACAAATAAAAACACACAAAACATGAGTTGCCTCCCAAGAAGCGCTTTTCTTTATTTACGAGTCTTGTAGCTAGACTCATGGTCATGGGCAATTACGTGACCTCATCTCTTGAGATGACGTATCCCATATAATTATGATCCTCGCTATCGGGGTGGTAGTGTTTCAATCGTTCGATACTTGCAGTCACCCCTTCCTCCTTTACTGCACAAGGTAGCTATCCCATCTTGGTTTAGGCTTTTAATTGTGAACGGTCCATACCACCAGGGACTTGGCTCGTCGGGAGGTACTTTTATCTCGGAATGCCTTAAGAGTACCAAGTCTCCTTCTGCAAATGGTATATGATTCTCCGTTGGTTGACTGCATTCAAACTTGACATGAAATTTATTGCTACTTTTGCCTCTCTCACGCTTAGTTTCTTTGTAGCTTTAGATTCTTGTTTCCCATGCGAGGATTTTTTCTTGAACATGATTAGGCGATGTGTCAATGTTGTTTTTGAGCTTTCTTTTCATCAAGCTATCTTGCACACATCGTGGGGTCATAGGAAGGCTAATCTTCCTTTTTCTTGACTTAAGTTCAATTTCCCTCTTTTCATACCTAATGATCGCTCTTGCTGTGGTGAGGAATGGTGCTCCAAGGATTATTGGCATGCACCCACCTCCTTTATCATCGATGATCATGAAATTGACGGGATACATGAACCCTGCAACAGTGACCAGTACATCCTCTGCAAAAGGGTATACATAAGAGTGACCAGCGAAGGATAGCCTAACACGGGTGGTAGCCGGCATTTCCGTAGTTAGTTGGGTGTAAATCGTTAGAGGCATGAGATTTACTTCTGATCCTTGATCGGCGAAAGCATCCAGATATTGCAACTTCCCAATGCTGGCTGGTATCTCAAAGTTCCCACAAGCCATCTGCTTAGTAGCCACTTTTTGTATAAGTAGCTTCTCGAATACCGGTCCCCCAGGTAATGTATCATACTCAACTTTCCCCTCTTTCTCCTTTTTTGAAACCTGTTTGGAGGATTGGTTACGCCTGACACCCTTTATCCAATTTGTTATGGTATTCTCATTTATATCATGTTTTAGGTAGTAACCTAGTAATTGGGATTTAGGCGGTTCCTCAATGGTTTGTACACTAGGGGTTTCCTTTTCCTCATTACCCTCGTGGACACTTGTGATAGAGTTAAGAAATTGGGTAGTGGGGGTAACACTTTCCTTTCTTAATAACATCATTTTTGGGGGTTTTTTGGTTTGAGTATTCCTCCACTAGGCTCATCATCTCCTTTATTTTCTCTTGCATCTCCTCCCTTTGTTTATAAACGGCTTCCTCGAATTTAGCAAGCCGCTCAGAATGGGTTGCCATGTACTCTCTCATTCGAGCTTCGAATTCCGGGCTGAGGTTTTGAGGAGGCGAATAAGGTTGAGCATAATTTTGAAAGGTTTCGACATTCTCTCTAAGAGGTAACTCAGACAATGGTGTCGGAATCATATTTGAGACAGAATTGACTGCCGCCCGTCTGGGACTTAAAGGTCTCTTTTGTTTTCCAATGAGATAATCAACCTTTTTCTCAAGTTTGCAAAGGAGTTCTTCGGAGATTTGAGTGGTTTCCCCAAGTGTCGAGATTGCATTGATAGCCGAGTTTATAACATGCGTAACTTCCCATAACTCACGATTGTCGAAGGCAAGCTCATCAATAATTTCCCAAGATTCCTCGACATCTTTATCACGCAACCTGCCTCCGGCAGCTCGGTCAATGGTGCGTTTGGTGTGAAAGTCGACATGGTCATAGAAGATTTGAACCAATAGCCAAAGATTTATGCCATGATGAGGGACTTTTTGGAGTAAGTCCTTGAAACGAATCCATGCTTCATAGAAAGTTTCACCTTGACGTTGTTGGAACATCAAGATGTCATTTCTAAGCTTAGTAGTTCTCCCCGGTGGGAAAAATTGAGCAAGGAAACGAGAAGTGAGATTATCCCAAGAGGTGATAGATCCCGTGGGTAAACGTTCAAGCCATTGACTAGCTTGGTCACGTAGAGAGAATTGGAATAGACGTAATCGGGTCGTCTCTCTAGTTGCAACATCAAGGTCTATGGAATCTTCGATTTTTAGGAAATCCTTGGGATGTTGATTAGGATCTTCGGAATGAAGTCCATGGAATGCACATCCGCTTTGCACCAACCGGATGGTGTCGGATCGCAAGGGGGACACATTGGCTCCTTGAGTGAGCTCAATGGTGTTTCGATAGCCTTGGTGGCTAGGACGGGAATACTTTCCTAAAGTTCGGGGTCTAGGAGGTTGATTTGCTAGTGGTGGGTTTTGTGGGTGGTTTTGTTGTGGTGGGTTGATGGGTTCAAAGATATTATCACCTTCCATGATGTCAGATGGTAAAAGTTATGAACAAAGAAACGAAGAAATGAGATAGACTAAAGAAAACTAGAAATAAAAATAAAAATCTTACTAGAAAGGAATCTAGCAAGTAGACCTAATAAAAAGAAATTCTA
Source organism: Artemisia argyi (assembly GCA_030686995.1). NCBI lineage: Eukaryota > Viridiplantae > Streptophyta > Magnoliopsida > Asterales > Asteraceae > Artemisia > Artemisia argyi. The sequence goes on from CM060699.1 coordinate 138,095,399, forward strand.
ACCTAGACAATAACTATTCCCCGGTAGCGGCACCTAAAACTTGATACGCGGGATTGCGCCCTCGCAAAAGGTTTTACTTCTCAAGGGATCTTGAGAAGCTTGCAATACCCGCTAGGCAGTGTACCTGATCGTTGTAGTATAGTATAGTGACAAGTACCATGGGATTGATCATTCAACTCAGGAATAGTGTTGCTAGGATTAGAAAGCCTACTAAACTAGGTCTAGAGGTGAGGGATGATTCTTTTTGTATTTTTTATACTTTATGAAAGCAAGTAAAATCTCGGGTTTTGAAGGAGTGGGCGGAATTAGTTGCTAATCAACTAACCCAATTAACTACAAATGCAATCAAAATAAAATAAAAGAAATGAAATTAAACTAATGTGGTGGAAACAATAATGAGAAAAATTGTGTTTACTTAGATTTCATTACTCCCTAGATATCTTTTACCGGTTGATTAGCATGTTACAATTGCATGGATGACGTGTTATATTCCTTAATACTAGTCGTAGGGCCGTGTACAATATTCCCTAACTCTATAAGATCCTACTTCACTCCTATGTCGAGCCGACTAAAAGCTCCTAACATGGGATCATTAGAATTCACTTATGCATTAAATACAACCAAAAATCGTAGTACACCTCCGATCATGTTTCTTAAGACGTTCAAGCAAGTTACCAATGGAAGTCTGCCAGTTTTCTTAAGCCTAACATCGAATACAATCATCCGTAACAATTATAAACAAACAATCAACCAATAATCAACATCTAGGTTTCACTACATCTAAGCAAACACAATAAAAACCTAGCCTAACATGTTAAAAGAAAGACAAGCATAAGATAGAATCAAACAATACATAGACATATTGAATGATTATTGGAGAACTTATCTTTATTAAAACATGGAATAAAGAAGGGTTTGAAACCCCCTTAATAAGCAGGAAATTCGACCTAGGGTTTGTGGTTTAGTATTCCAGAATTTGTTCCACACTTTACAATGAAAAATTGGAAAAATATATATAGACAGAGAATCCTAACGGCGTCATGTATTGGCTTCTGACGCCGTCAACTCACCGCCAAGTTGAAATTCGTATTGCCTAGATCCAGTCTTGACGCCTTCATGTGTAAATCTACTCTTGGCCGTCACATGCATTTTGACCCTGACGGCCTTGGTGACGCCGTCAGGTCATTAACATTGAAAATACTCTGGGCCGTCACGTTATAATTTCCACATCCACCTCTTTTGCCACTCTTGACGCCGTCATGTGTTAAGGCTTGACGTCGTCAGGTACTGTTCCCAGCAAGGAATTTGAGACTTTGCCATTTTCTTCACTTTCATGCTCCAAAAACGTCCAAAACGCTTCCTTTTCTAGATTTCTCCTCAAAAGTACCTAAAATGACAAAAGAAACGATTTAGAGCAATATTTGATCAAATAATCACGAATTCGGGCTTAAATGACCCCTTAAAAGCGGTACACTTTTCGCTTCATCAGCTAGTTATACAAACACGAGGACCAAACCCGTAAACTTTTCAAAATGTATTGACACCCTCAACTCTAACTCGTTCCCATTAATATTAAAATTCCTCGATACGTTCAATTGTTATATAAACAAAACCGTAAATCAAAATTTAATTGTGTTAGGTTATTTCTAGTGCCAGAGTCTACGTAGTGCAACAAAACGTCTCAATCAATAATTCACAAGATAAATTCCATATCAAAGTAATAATTCAATTTCAATTCCACATAAACTTCAAGATTTAAAACAACAGTTAACATTTCACAGATTAGTTACGGATAAAAATTCCAAACATTTAAAAAAAACAACTTTAACGTAATGCGGGTTTTTAAAAGTCTCCCTAAATTGCCAGTTGTCACATCCCGTGATCTCGAGTTTGATCCTAACACACGTCTATTATTTTATCTTCTATAAAACTAACAGCTCCCACTTAGACATATCATAATAGAGTGATCACATCGGTTAGCGTCTTGCAACACGCCGATGCCTCTAGTACAACTCGAGTAAGGCTCCTGGAAAACCTTTTAATGATTTCTCATTATTATTATCCTTTTGTTTATGATACCACGTTAATAAGGATATGGATCAAAGTCATTCCTTAATTAACCATTATGTTTCTCGTTATTAGTGATTGACAAGATTACCAAATCGTCTGAACATTTCAGAGAAGATCTTGGGCGGGGCCACGCAAACACCTTGACAACCCTACAAAGGACCCAGCAGTATTAAACTTCAAAAATTAATTTGAAGGAACAAATTCTGTATTGATTACAAGCAAAACACACAAACTTTGTAACACTTCCGAAAACAACCCTTATGACTACCAGTTAAGTATAGCGTTAAGTTGTTCCACAACAATGTACTACATTCATGACCGTTACCTTGTACCTCAAGTCTGAGGATAACTTCTTATGATTTACTTAATGACAATATCAATAAAGTAACATCATATTGTTGGGATAAGTCCTATATTCGGTATCATTGAATATCATCTGAAATGGCATGACTACGCATCAATATATTTTAAGTATATTATACCAACTTTTAGATTTGTCTTAATTTAATAATATTCCCATATTATTAACTGACAACGACAATGGACAATTTAGAATAACTTTTATTCATGGATTTAAACATGCAAAAATATGACAAAAATAATTAACAATAGAAATAAACATACAAAAAATACTTTATTTCATTAAAATAAAAATTGTTTACAGTATCCTTTATCCAAATACTAATCACAGTTATACATGAAACTACTAGCTAATTTAAGCCCAATACCATTGGCTAATTCATTAAGCTTTTCTTTTGCTAAAGCCTTAGTGAATGGATCAGCTAAGTTATCGTTTGTATGAACTTTCAGCATATTTATTTCACCTTCATTAACTTTTCTCGAACAAAGTGATACTTCCGTAGAAAATGTTTGGTGCCCTTTATTCGGTTATTCGGTTACACATTTAGTTGTCTTTATGCTTTATAAGTAGAGATGGTTAAGCCAAATAATTTTAGTTTGAACAACCAACATGCTTCCTAACAAACTTCCTATCCAACTTGCTTCCTAACCAACCTGCTTTCTAAGCAATTAATTTTAAAATTCTTCCATAATAAGCAAGTAAAAGTCTGAATTTTAAGCCTTTCTAATTATAAAATAGTACCAAATGCATTATATAGTAGCATAGAAGACATATTTTTATTTAATATAATACTCAGCAAATAATGTAAACATGATAAATGATGTTAAACAAAAGAAGGTTTGTTGTTTATTAACTGTCGGTTATTTATTTATTTATTTATAATCTGTTTAACCATAACACTAAGGCTGGCTACACTAGTACAATCGACACTTCTCCCGTCGATTTTTTTGGCATTTCCCGTCGTCATGTCGATGGCATAGTATGTTCCCGTCGTCATGTCGATGGGATAATGACGACGGCTGTGCCCCGTTGGGAACAGCATTCCCGTCGACAACCGCCGTCGACATTGTGGGTCCCACGTCCTTTTTTAGTCAAAGAAATTCGTTGTTCGTCAAATTGTTCCCATCGACATGTCGACGGGATAGTATAATTAATTAACAACTTAATTATCAAACGTTAATTAACTTTATACTATCCCGTCGACATGTCGACTGTAACAATTTGATGGGTCAAAGATGTGGGTCAACGTTGTATAATTATCCCGTCGACATGTTGACGGGAACAATTTGAATGGTCAACGCGTTGGTCAATGGTTGTATAATTATCCCGTCGACATGTCGACTGGATAATTAAACAATTAATTATTATTTTTTTGATGGTGCCGTCGACATGTCGACGGTACCAATGTTATATACAGCAAACAGGAAGCTGCAATATTGGCAATATTCCAGATTTTTTCCGGAAAATTTGCCAAAAAAATCTACCAAAACCTGTAATACCTAAACCTGTAACCATAAGCTATAACCACTCAATATCAACATGTCTTAACACATACAATTCGACATCGGCTAAAACAGTTTCAAATTATCGCTAAACACCCTCAAAATGCATTTAAACATATAAAGTCTACAAAACGGGGTGTGGTAATATCTAAACCTAGCTGCCATATCCACAAATGTTTCAATACCCGCGATGTTCAAATCGCCAAAAGGTTAAACTAGAAAATACTAAGATAAGGATCGCGAAAATATTGTTTCAACCATAAGTACAACACAAAATATATAACCCAAGTTTGTACCTCTACATCCCCAAAAGTCACTCATCATGATCACTATCACCATCCACATCCATATCCATATCATCGCTCCCGCTCCTGCCAGCTCCACTCCCGCTCCCGCTCCCGCCAACTCCACTCCCACTTCCGCCAGCTCCACTGCCCGAGCCATCCACATGCTGAGAATCCACCTGACTAATATACTGAGACCATTGCGGGTTCGTCGAGGCAAAACCCATCAACAAATCGAGCTTCTTCATCATGTTCTTGCGTTCTTCAGCATCTTCCTGGCTCTTCTTCTCTGCCTCAACAATCTTCTTATGAGCTGCAGCAAGCTCAGCAGATAGTTCGGCAACACCTAAAAACAAAATAATCAAAATTTAAAAACAGCCATTGCAATACATAAATTGAGTCATGAGTAATCTATAATTAATATTATGACAATGTACATACCTGGAGGTGGAGGCAGGGTGTCTGGTAACGGTGGTCTCCTCAGGCCGGGTACTACCCTACCCCGTCCGGCAATGTGGCCCCGCTTGCCCTTGATAACCATGGCAAGTATCTGCTCCTCTGTGTACGCCACCCCTTCAGGCGTATTCGCTCCCAGATCTCTCAGACGAACCATCTCTTCCTATTTAGTTGAAAAAAATTTGAGAAAATTAATATATATGTCGGGTTAATTACAAGATTATGTTTCAACGAATCATTAAAGTGCGTGTTTGAGGAAATAAATAAATAATAAATTAAAAAAAAAAAACGTTGCTTACATACTGAGCCCGCGCCTCATCCTGCAACCAAGCACCATCCTCGTCGCAGTGTGTGTCGTAAAAGCTCTGGATGAGTGATGGGTACTGCTTGTCCTTGCTGTTCTCAAACTGTATATACACATGCATATAAGATGAAACAAATTAAAAATGGCAAATCAAACACTATATATATTTTAATTAAACTTAAATACTTTTAAAAAATTAAAATTAATTACTTTTATATAATTAAAATTTTTAATTAATATATAATTAAAATTAAATAATTTTATAAAAATAAAATACTTTTATAAAAATAAAATGTGTCTTACATATTCGTGGCGAATAGCGGCTAAGGACTTGGAACCGTGGCGGCTGTACACCTTGTTCTTCTTTCGGTTCTCCTTGTTCACCGCAGCTCGCGCCATGTTCTTCTCATTCAGGTAGAACTTCATGTGTTTCTCCCACACCAATGGCTCAAGGTTCGAAGGAGGGTTCTATCGTATGACATCCGCCGCCCCAGCCCCACCCTTCAGGGTAAAATAAGTTTTCTTCATGATGCCTTTATTGTCGGAGTAGCGCTTAGCTATATATTGATTGAGGTTGTTCTTGATAAGTTCCCAGTCGGGCTTGCGCCTGTGGGTCTCCAAGTCGAAGAATCGCTGCAATCAAATATAGTTAATATTAACATAAAGATATAATTAAATAAACATACACAATTAAACAAATTTAAATAAATGTACACATTCAAATATTAAAATATAGAGATATAATTAAAAGGAAAATAAAATAACTGACCTCGAGTCGGTTCATGAAGGCAGCCCGAGTCGCTTTCTCAAGATCGTGCCAGGAGGGATAGTGCAACGGCAAGGTCCTAACCAGCTCGCCAACGTAGTTACTGAACCATGCGCGGTGGGGCCTGACATGATCATACGTCTCCTGATCCTTAGTCTCAAACTCGATCGACTACGGGCCATATAACTCTATAGCTTTCCTCAACGCTACGTTCTTGTTGGCTTGACGGGTCTGTGGCATGCCGCCAGCCCTACCTCCACCCCTGCCTCCTCCACCGCTAGCCCTACCTCCCCGTCGAGGACGTCGTCCACGCGATCCTACAAATGTAGTGAGTGAAAACGTCAAAAAATAACAAGTAACAAAATTCAATTAATCAAGTTTAAGTTTCTTACCACCACCACGGCAACCGCTATCAATCTGATGGGTAGGGGAAGGTGGTGGGTCACCGGCACCGTCACCACCATGACCACGGGCGACTGCTGCTGCCATCTGTAAAAGTACAAGTTGAATAACGTATAGAAATACATGAACAAATTAACATAAGGATGCACACATTCAAATACATACACATTCGAAGTAAATATACACATTTAAACAATCCATAACAATTTCATTCAAATAAGTGTCGTTTTACAAAAATTTAAGATCAATCTGCTAAATCAACATCACTATCATAAACATTAGTCGCAACTTCAACTTCATCATCAGAATTGTTTGGATCAGAATCTACTAAATCATAAGGATTGTCTTCTTCATCATCAATAAAATCATCGTCGTCATCAACAGGAATGATTGGTGGTGGTGCCTCAACTAACGTTGATTGACCATCGATATTTAAGGGGGACAATTCCAAAGCATCCAAATTAACAGACAGTCGGAGATTAGATGAGTTGTTGCCATGTATCACATCATCATCGTCTTCTACCACGATGACATCCCATGTTGTGTTGTGATTCACTTCTTGGACGACCTTCCAATGGGGTGGTCGTCTAGCAGGATCTTCAAGGTAGAAGACTTGTTTTGCTTGTGTTGCGAGAATGTAAGGTTGATCTTCAAACGCTGTGCTACATGCCCAAATTTGTGTCATGTTGTTTCTAGTGTTATAACGTTCAACTCTACCTCTTTTGGCTAAGTCGAACCACTTAACTCGAAACAACACTACTTTGAACTGGGTATACTCAAACTCCAGAATTCCTTCTAGCAGACCATAATACATTTCTCCTTCCTTCTCGCCAGGTGAACAAATTCCGCTGTTCTGAGTTGTACGTTTTACATCGCGGCTGTGTACGATAAACTTCACACCATTGACTACGCAAGAGTTGACTGAGGTTGCGGTCAATGATGGTCCACAAGCCAAAGCGAATAAGTCGGGAGTACATCTTGGGTCATTGGCTGTGTAAAGATTACCGATCTATGAACAAAGATAAGAATACATAGAGATGAGTAATATAGTCGTTATTTATACAAGGAAATACATATAATAAGTTTACCTTCGACTCAAACCATCTACGAAATTCTTGCTGCATGTCGCTTTCAGGACGTTCACTGAAAATGTTCATGATTTTAGAATTAATCGAAAAGATAACTTGGGAAAAAGAAATTTCAAAATAAAAACGCGTACCTCTAGAACTCGTTCATGTACGCGTCGATCTCAGGACTGTTGTGAAGTACATACCATATCACTTTCTTCATTTCTGGGAGACCTAACTGAATAATTGTCTCTTTACCAGACTTTTTACATAGTGATCGGAACACCTGAAAATCACTTGTTGGGCGAGGACAACCCTCAGATGGAGTGGGATGGTTAAATTTTGTCCCAATTTCACCCCAAAAATACCGAGACAAAAAGTTAATGCTTCGTCTGCAACATAACCCTCCGCTATTGAACCTTCCGGCTTAGCTTTATTTCGTACATAGTTTTTTAGTTTCTTCATGTATCTTTCAAATGGATACATCCACCAGAATGAAACAGGCCCGCCTTGAAGAGCCTTTTCAGGTAAATGCATAACCAAGTGAATCATAATGTCGAAAAAAGCAGGAGGATATATTTGTTCAAGTCTGCAAAAAATATTGATCATCTGGTCTTTAGCTTTCACCATGTCATTCACCATCAAAGTTCGGGCGCAAATTTGCTTAAAGAAGGAACAAAGCTCGATCAATGGTGCATAAGTTTGTGCGTCCAAGTATTGTTGAAGTCCATAAGGAAGTAACCGTTGCATCATTATATGACAGTCATGCGACTTCATGCCCGTTATATTGTTATCATCTTTGGTCACTTTCGACTTGAACTTGGATCCGAACCCATCTGGTAGTTTAACTGTTTTGATGTATTGACAGAAGAGTTTTCTTTTATCGGGTGTGAAGGAGTACTCAACATGAGGCTTCGAGCACTTCCCGTTTTGTTTGTTACCGAGCCACAACTCCCGTCGAATGCCCAAAGCTTGCAAGTCTTGTCTTGCCTTGGCGGTGTCTTTAGATTTCTCATTCATTAATAAAGTGTTCAAGATACTCTCCAACACATTTTTTTCAATATGCATGACATCCAAATTGTGTTTTAGAGTAAGAGAAGACCAATATTCAAGCTCGTAGAAAATAGACCATTTAGTCCAGTTCAGGTCGGTTGTAGTATTACGTTTTATCTTCCCACCCCCATAATCTGGATGTTTCCCCAGCAAACGTGTGGGCAATATTGCAAGTTGAGTCAAGATATCAGCCGGAGTATCTTTTTTAGGAGGATCTGTAAAATTAGGTGCACCATTGAATGTAGTAGTATCCCTCCTCCATTTATGGTTTTTTTTCAAGAATCTTCTATGGCCAACATAACCTGTTTTGCTTATCACACGCGTAGCCGGAGTGCCTACTTTGCATGTAGGGCATGCGAAGTAACCTTGCCCACTCCAACCTGACAAACTACTACGAGCAGGAAAATCATTGATGGTCCATAAAAGCATCGCTCTCATGTTGAATTCTTTGCCTGTAACAGCGTCCATAGTCGGGACACCTGGTTTTTTCCATAATTCCTGAAGGTCATCAATCAAAGGCTTTAAGTAAACATCAATGTCCTTCGCAGGTGATTTAGGTCCAGGAATCAACAACGTTAGCATCAAAGTAGTCTCTTTCATGCATAACCACGGAGGCAAGTTGTATGTTGTTAAGATAACAGGCCACATGCTGTAAGTCTGACTAAGGTTGCCGAACGGATTGAAACCATCAGCAGCCAACCCTAATCGAACGTTTCTCGGTTCGTTAGCAAATTCCGAATATTTACCGCTGTCAAACTTCTGCCATGCTTCACCATCAACCGGGTGTTGCATCATACCGTTTACCGTAGACTTTCCAGTAGCATGCCAAGTTATATGTTTTGCGGTGTGAATAGATCTGTACAAACGTTGTAGCCTAGGAATGATAGGAAAGTAACGCAACATCTTGTTAGGAACTTTCTTCCCCGTTGTGTTCTTGTCTTTCCATCTACTCGTTTTACAGACCGGACAATACTCCAAATCTTCGGCACCAGTCCCCCGATATAAAAATCAATCATTTTCACAAGCATGTATCGACTCATACCCTAACCCGACCTTTTTAAATGTTTTTTTTATAGCAGAGTATGATGGTGGGAGTTTGTAACCTAACCTGGGAGGAAATACCTCCTGGAGAAATTTTAGCGTATTGTTAAATGAAGTATCACTCCATTTACCGCTGACCTTGAGATGCGTAAACTTTGACATAAAATCCAAGGTTGTCATAAAGTCACAACCCGGGTAAAGAGGCTGGGTGGAACTGGCAAGTAACTCTTCATACTCGTTACGTACAGGAGGTGTCGTTGCTTGAGTCGGCTCGTTACTTGTCTCGCCAATATTTGGAGGAGTTGGCTCATTTTGTTCATTATTTAGAGGAATATCAAGAATATCATTAAGGCACGCACGCATGTCACTCATCTCACATTGTGTTGTGTTATCTTCTATAGGAAGAGGATCCGGTTCACCGTGATCCACCCATTGTGTATAAGTTGGGTCCCACCCATTTTGGCTTATGTGGCTTTTAAGTTTGTCGAGAGATACCCATGGAACATTACAACAAAGACGACATGGACATTTTATGTTTCCGTAACTATTTAATAACGGCTTGCAATGTTCAATGAATGCGGCAAGACCATCAAAAAACTCTCTTGAAACACGACTGTCTAAACGGGTCCAACTCTTATCAAGTATCATAACTGCATTTTGTTTTGTTCAACTCTTAGTTATTACACATTCAAAATAATCGACACATAAACACATATAACCATGGAATTATTACTAGTTGTTTTGTTCACCTAGTGCAACTATGGAAGGCAATCTTAACCCACTCTTTGAATGATTCATCTCATATATGAATGCGTATAACTGATTTACTATTTGAGAAAATTTCGGCAGCATTTCCCCTCAATTCCCCAAATATGTGCATTAAAGACATATTCGTAGGTGTAAAGGAGAAACACTGTCAAAATCATCTCAAATAGTAAATCAATTATACGCATCCATATCCTAAATGAGAAAAAACATTCAAAAAGCAGTCCCAAACAGGGGACTTTCCGAAATTAATTTCTAATAAATTAATTTCGGACGGGTTTTCTATAGGATGATTAACTTAAGACGGGGACTTTCCGAAATTAATCACTAAAATCTTAAAACATTCACAAAAGTCTAACAATAGCATATATTTTAAGTTAAACAATTAATAGCATATATTTTAAGTTAAACAATTAGAATATAAACAATTGTTTGGTTTTCGGCTTATGTTTCATAAGCTTATTTTTTGTGACTTATTTTTGAAACTATTTTGTTTATTTTGAAACTTATTTTTTGTGACTTATTTTTTAAACTATTATGAAACATAAGCCGAAAACTAAACAATTAATAGAAAGATATCAAATATATCTAAGGGGTTGTGTGTTTAGGCTTATATAACGGGCTTATGGCTTATTTGGTTTTCGGCTTATGTTTCATAAGCTTATTTTTTGTGACTTATTTTGAAACTATGTAAGGTAAAAAGTTTCAAAATAAGCCATAAAAATTTAGCTTATGAAACATAAGCCGAAAACTAAACAAACCATAAGCCCGTTATATAAGCAGAAACTATTTTTTATATAGTTACTAACCAAACTATTTTTTTCTTTCTTTTACTAGTTCAATACCAAGTCCCCCAAGGTGCTATTTGCACCGTGGGTACACAATGAGCACAACCGACCTTGGTTGTGTCGTTAAAAAAACTAAACAACTAACCAAACGCAATATCCTACTTAATACATAATCCGTAAACTAATACTTAATCACATTTCACAATCCGCAACAATCCCTTTTATATCAAAACCTAATATACTAACCAAACTATACATACGGCTGCAAGTACTAAACTAGTAACCAAACGCTACGGGATATGAAACTACAACAAAGCATAAATATGAAAAAAAATTAAAAAAAAAAAAAGGAATACATACCGTCTCGGCTACTGTATCGGCTGTGGTATCGGCTGTGGCTCGGCTGTGGTCTCGTCTTGGGCTCGGGCTATAATAAAAGAGATGCAATATATAATGGTTATATCAAAATTTTAAAAAAAAACTGTTGTCGTCGACATGTCGCCGGGATACCAAAAGTTAATAAAAAAAATAAAACGAGGCTCTCACCCTGCTGTCTTGGTTGTCTCGGCTCTCACCCTCGGCTCTCACCCTCGGCTCTCACCTGCTGCTACTGTATAAAAAAAAATAATAACAAAAATTAACAAAATTTTAATAACAATTTTATTAACAAAATTTAATAGCAGTTTTATTAACAATTTTTAAACAAATTTATTAGCAAAATTTTATTAAAAAAATTACCTGCTGCTGTCCTGGTGGATCTGTGAAGAAGAAGAAGAAGTGGGGAAGAAGAAGAATTAAAAAATGGAGGGGTAGAAGAGAGAATTAAATAATGGAGGGGTAGAGGAGGAGGAGGTGCACAGTGGTGCGAGTGTCGAAGTTGTGGTGGTGTGGTGAGCTGTGGTGGAGGTGGTATAATGTGGTTGGGGTGAAGGTGGTATAATGTGGTTGGGGTGGAGGAGTGGTGGAGGTGATGGAGATGTAATCGCCGGCGAAAGGGGGAGGCGATGGTTTAATTTTTTTTTCTCTAAGTTATGAGAAACAATTGACCAGGTCTGGTTTTGGTATTGCTTTTTATTATCCCGTCGACATGTCGACGGGAATAGAAAGGGATTTTTTATATTATTAATACTCCCGTCGACATGTCGACGGTACTATTACGTTATTTTGTCGTTTGCGTTTGGCGGGACGTATTAAATTTTCACGAAAATTTTGGCGGTTTTATTCCCGTCGACATGTCCACGGGAACATAACTTTTATTAAAAAAAATTTATTTATAATAAATACTTTTATAAAATTACTTTATTATAAATACTTTTATAAAATTACTTTAATATAATTAAAAAAATTTATTTATTATAAATACTTTTATAAAATATTAAAAAACAAGTTTTATAAAATTAATAAACTAAATTTATATAATTAAAAAAAATTATTTATTATAAATACTTTTATAAAATTAAAAAAAAATATATATTTAAAATTAATTACTTATATTATAATTAAAAAAAATCATTTATTAAAAATTCAAGTCGAGATGCAATTGTTATACATGAGATGTTAAACGAACGAGTCGAGATGCAATGGTTATACATGAGATGTTAAACGAACGACTCGAGATGGTATGGTTATACACGAGATGTTAAACGAACGAGTCGAGATGCTATGGTTATACACGAGATGTTAGACAGATGAGTCGAGATGCTATGGTTGTACATGAGATGTTAAACGAACGAGTCGAGATGCTATGGTTATGCACAAGATGTTAGACAGATGAGTCGAGATGCTATGGTTGTACATGAGATGTTAAATGAACGATCCGAGATGCAATGGTTATACATGAGATGTTAAATGAACGAGTCGAGATGCAATGGTTATACATGAGATGTTAAATGAACGATTCGAGATGTGATTGGGGATAAACCGTCAGATATTATTGATCTAAGAAAATTATTGAAAATACTTTAAGGTGACAGGAAATTAAGAAAATTATGAAAATGATGAAATTGCTTATTAATAAGCTAAAAGGAAAATTAAAAAAAAAAAAATATAGAATATGTTAAATAGAAGCTATCACTAATTTTAAATTTGGTTTTTTGTTGTTTTTCTTTTTGACAGATGAAAATAAGCTAAAAACAAGAAACTTTTACAAAGACACGAGATGTTAAACGAACGACTATGGTTATACAAGAGATGTTAAACGAACGACGCGAGATGCAATGGTTATACAAGAGATGTTAAACGAACGAGTCGAGATGCAATGGTTATACACACACACACTCTAGCAACTTATCCCACCAAAATTTTCCTACCTAATTTTTCCTACCTCACAACTCATCCTCACAATATAAACACGCACACACACACACACACACTCATCTCACTATATATCTCTCTCACTCTCTCTCTCACTCTATCAGTTTCCGGTGACACCATCAGTTTCCGGCCGCCGGAATCTTTTTCCGGCCACCACCTTTTATCACCTCAACTTGTAGATCGGGCCACCCCGGTCACGATTCCACCACTCACAACCACTCAACCTCATAACCACAAACATACACTGTTATCATGGTGAAGAAGATGGCAGAATTTGAAGCTTTTCCTTGTCCTTGTGGACGAGGAGACGTGATTCTGCGAGAATCGTGTAAATCTTACTCCCGTGGTAAACTATACTATGCGTGTCCTTTCTCGCAGGTGAACAATTACATACTTTTTCGTGTATTATATAAATAATTTGGTTAGTTGTTAAAAATAATACTTTTTACTCTTTAACAGCCTGGGACAACAGACCATGTATGTGATTTTTTTTATGGAAGGAGGAACGACTCGCCAAAATGATGATCGGTTCTCTGGGAGCTTCAACATCAAGCGGTTCTGGATCTGCTCCAACAAGGTGCTCAAAGTGTCATGAAAAAAATCTTAGAATAAACATGCTGGAGGCACAAAAACAGGTGTTGGAGGCACAAAAACACGTGTTAGAGACAAAATTAAGGATGCTGGAGGCAAAACTTGACATGGCAACGTATCCCAACCACGACCACGCATGTCAGTCGGATGCAATACTCCGTGACCTTTTAAGTGACATGGATAAATTTCATATGTAGAACTGTTATCGTTGTTGTTGCTGTTATCGTTGTTATTGTTGTTGTTGTTGATGTTGTTTGTTGTTATTGTTGTTGTTGTTGATGTTGTTTGTTGTTGTTGATGTTGTTTGTTGTTGTTGTTGATGTTATTGTTATTGTTTAATAAAATGTTATTGTTGTTGTGGTAACTTATGTTGAACATCCTTTATATTTTAAATTCGTATGCACAAATAATAGAACTGAAGGAGCAATAATTATCAAACACAAAGGCAAACTGTTTATTTAAAACAAGCAAGAGTTCTCAACCACATGCATTTTCATACATACTCAAACTAAACAATTCGACAAATAAACTAAACCACTCGACAACCAAAGGAAACAACTCAAACTAAACAACTCGACAACCAAACGAAACAACTCAAACTAAACAACTCGACAACCAAAAGAACAGATCAAACGAAACATCCCGTTTATTTTTTTTTTTTTTGCGGCTACTTCCCGCTTTACTCGAACTCGCACCATCTTTTCCCTTCCTTGCTCTCATTTCCTTGATATGTGCAAACGTACTTTCAGCTTCGTCGTCACCTCCAACAGCAACAACTTGAGCTTCAGCAGCATCTAGCTCGTCCATGTACTCTTTGTAGTACGGCTTTTTCCTACACCATTCGATAATCTTGTCTCTCATCCACGGTTCAGCATCCTTAAAAGAACCATATTCCTCATAAACTGCATGACCAAAAGTTAACATAACTTCATTAAAGAGGAGCTCGTGTGACAAGATTTTTGAGTACTCAAGTCATGTGTGTCTCGTAAGAATTGACGATTGACTTATTTGTGAGAATCAAGAATCTATGTGTAAAATGAGACGAACTTTTTTTTTGTGAGAATGTATATAGGTAAAAAATGAGACGGGAATGTTTTTGTGGAGTATATATAGGGAGAGTATTTGGGGAGATAATCCCGTCGACGGGAAAAACACGCGGGAAAAATCCCGCCATTTGTGTATTGACCACTAATTCACTATTATTACTTTTACTTTATTATCCCGTCGACATGTCGACGGGATAAGAAACAAAACACGTAATTATCACTAGTCAAACGTTAATTACGTAGTAATTTCATTTTTAATATCCTCCCGACGACATGTCGATGGGATTATAAAGGCGGGATAAGTTCGCGCCAAAGTTTTGGCAATTATTGAGGCTGGAAATTTTGGTCAATTTGTTCCCATCGACATGTCGACTGGATTATGTTAACCCAAAAAATTCAACGCATTTGGCTTCGGTCAAGCGGATTTTTTGTCATTTTCTGCATTGTCCCGTCAACATTGTGTCGACGGGATAACTCTCGTCGCCTGTTCTCCTATTTCTTGTAGTGCTATGGTTAGCAAAATCTAAATAAACACAAATACCAAAAATAATGAGTGGTCGACTTGCAGTCAAACATGATCTTAACGTCAATGAGGATAGATTTAGCCAAAAAGAAAAAAATTGGCCGGCCAGCTTACTTTGTTGAAAACAATAGGTATGCGTGAGAAGACTTGAGTTCAAGCGAATCTGAGCCATGCATGGAACAATACAATTTGTGCACGCCAACAATGACTTCCAACTTTCCAAGTAGTCTTCCGGGCCAGTAAATTGTTATTCATATTCGGATTTCTACATGAATCATTTTGTTTATCATTTAACGTGGGCCGGGTAAAAATCATGGGAAAATCGAGAACACTCGATTTGGTTTAGCTAGGGATCTATGTGATCAAGTTCATTAGTATTAATTCAGTGGCAATGTTAAGAGACAAATAATTTTGCCTTAGAGGCTCGAAATCAATCTGTATGGTGGCTCAAGCCCTTTAGGGGTCTAAAGAGAACATGCAAAATGGAGCCTTTTTTATTAAAATATTTTACGTAGTTTTGTTTTTTAATCCGATTAGAATTATGGAACGCCGCATGAAACAGAAACACTATGCGAAATTAGAGACTGAAAACTGGAAAAGAAAATGAGAAACAGAGAACCAATTGAATCGTGCACAATCTCAAACATTGCTAATTATTCATGCCGTGCCTGAGCTTCTAAAGCTTGACCTATTTGATGATAAGAATGAGCAAATTAAGCATGTTAAGATACACATTTCAAACAAATTGTCAGGTTATACCCCTGAAGCTTTGGGGTTATTGCAAAAACTTACCAAGCTTCACCTTTCTTATAATCCATATATGTTTCAACTCCAAATTTATTAGAAAGATCACCAACATCTTTAACAAGTTTTATTTTCTTTATCCCTAACAAATTACTGTAATTAACAAGTTTTTTTCTTCAATCGTATCAAGTTTAACTTAGACGTTCCTCGAATATATGGGGAGGCTTAGATTTAGGAGAGGACAAAATATGAGGAAACGTACCCGCAAGAGAGTACATTGACTCGTATATGGTCCCTTGCTCCAAGAATGGCATTGTTAAACTTTTAAGCCTTTTAAATATGTCACGCAACAGCTTTCTTGTGCTTCGCGGCTTCGCTGCCAAAGAATTGCTCGAAACATGATGATCCATATACCGTATAGTAACAAACAAGAATAATTGAGCCTAAGAAGGTACAGTTTTACTTTGACATTATAGTGTGAGATTTTGTCACAAGGGTACTGGGTGTTATTGGAGTCTTATTATTCAAGAAGCAGTTCAAACTTTTTATATTTTCGAAGGGAACCATGGACAAATAAAATACACGTTACAATCGCGATGAGACTTTCCAAAATGAAAAGGAAGCACGGACTCAGAGAGGCTAACTAGCTAGCTAGATCCTATGGAATTCAAATACATGTGAGAGAAATATCTATTGCGATCAGTAAGTATTTATTGTGCTTTTTGATACTATTTGCAAGGCTTATCATATTTGATATAAGCAGTTTGCAAGTTGTTATGGTTTATCCCACATCGGAGTAGAAGAAAATAATGTGGTGAGGGGCTGCTATAAATATAGATTATCTAGTGTATTTAGAGTGCTAGGTGTAGATGGCAAGCTTGGCTCTTTATTCGGGTCCCACATGTGTCATATCACCTCAACATCTATTCACAACTAACCCCTCCTCACCAAACAATAAACCTCAACTTATTCATTTGGGCCCCACCACTAATTACAACTTTATTTTTTTATTCATTTCATTAAATAAATTAAATTCATTTTATTAAATAAAAATACAATACAACAAACTAAAACATACGAAACGTAAAATAACGAAACGGTTAAAAAATGTTACGAAACGTCATCAAGAAATTATATAGCCTTGTAATTATCGATGAGTTCTGACTTTTCCTCATAAATCTGCAACACTTGTTCCCTGACCATTTTCAAGGCGACTTGAAAGTTTCATCATTTCTTAAAAGGGTTTGTAGACCGACCCTGATAGCTGGATGGTCTTGAGGTAGCTCACGCAACCTTTCGACCTCTGCAGCACGAGTATGCATCTGTCGAATGGTACGAGTTAGCTGTTAATCAACCTGAGTTCTTTTTCTTGTTCGTTGCGTAATCGGGTAAGGATAGCATGTTGCACTTCAGATGGTTCGTTTGCCATAGTGTTTGTGTGAGAATATGAAGTGTTGTTTAAGTGGTATTTATAGGGGAAAGGAAACTAGCCGTTAGAAGATTTTCGAAACGGAAACTAACCGTTACTCATTTTATTGAAATACAAACGATATGGACATACAAATACAAACCATACGAAATTAAAAATACATACGATACAGAAATACAACTACAAACGTTACGGAAACCAAAGCAACACAATACGGCAATAGTAAAGATAAAACATAATTAGGCATCGTCTCTGGCCCATGTGTGGGTGTTCTTCAAAATCAACCACACGTGAAGATACTGGAACCCTCTCCCACCATAGCGTTCATTAAAAATGTTCAATGCATTTGAGAGATGCTCATGGTCTTGGCCTGTACGCGGCAAATCCTTGTAAATATCATGAAATTTACGACATTCACAGTTGAGTCGTGCCCATTTAGCTGTGATCATATTCTTGTTACGATGATAACCGTCGGTCCACTCGTTGAACCTTGCTACCACCTGATCCCAGAAAGAGCGTTCATTCAAACCCTCGGTGTTTCGGCTAATTTCAAGCCACATATCAGCTAGCAATGTTTCTTCTTCAATTGACCAACGCGTATTCATTGTAGTGTGTGAAGGATTGAATGGTATGGTATGGTATTTATAGGTGTTTAGAGCGGGATAATTTAAAATTTGAATTCAAACTGAAAGCGGGATAATTTCAAATTTTGAATTCAAACTGAAAGCGGGATAATTTCAAAATTTGAATTCAAACTGAAAGCGGGATAAACGTTCAAATTTTGAATTCAAACTGAAAGCGGGATAAATGTTTAAATTTCAAATTTCAAAAATCATCCTATAAATACCCATTCTCAGATGCTGAAATACACCCACAATTCACACACAAATCATCAAGAATTCACTTTTCTTCTTCATACGTAACAATGTCACACAACACATCACCTGATAATGAATCGGTTTACAACACACCACCGGAAGACAATTCCCCACAAAACACTCCACCAGAAGATCTATTTCCCGTATTCCAATATGACAACCCACCACCTGCCACTCCACCAGAAGTTATGTTTCCACCAGAAAATAATCCACCCCAAAACAATCAACCGCCAAACTTTCTACCACAAAACCAACCCATGGCCTTTGGGTTGACTGATGAAGAGCTCTTTGAGCAAGACATGCAAATGCTGTTAGTGGTTCAAGCTGCGGAAGAACGTCAGGGAAGAGAGCATGAGGCGTACTTAAAAGGTAAAGAGGATCAGAGAAACCGTCGAGTAGAATGGCGATGAAAAATGGGACTTCCACGTGTGCCATCGAGTGAGGACGATTCGAATGCATCATATTCGAGTGATGAGAGATATGGCATAGACTGAATCATTTTCTTGATTCGTAGTTTTATGTTTAGTTATCGTATCGTAGTTTAGGGGTTTGAATTTCCGTTTCGTAGTTTAATGTTGTAATCGTAGTTGTAATATAATTATATGTTGTGTTAAGTAATTTCAATCCTATGTTTAATATAGTTGCATTTACATAACAATTAACTATTTACAAAACAATTAAGTATTTAAAACTTCACAAACCTTAATAAACAAAATTTCACAACAATAAAAACAATAAAAGAAAAGAAAAAAAAGTACAACAATGTCAGCAAACGAGCTCGTCGTGCAGACGAAGAGCTCCCTTACGAAGAACAATGGCGAGGGGGAGGGGGGCGGTGTGGCGAAAAGGAACGGCTCGCCGTTGGCTTTGCCACGTCTGAACGGCGAAGGCAGAGAACGAGCTTCACCTTCCACTCTTAAAACCATGATCCTTCAGGCACGTTTTGATGGAAAGTGATGAGTGGTCAATACTTGCATTTAAATATGCAAGTTGGGGTGTTCGCCCAAAGCCTGTTACGACAATTAGGCACCTCCTATTTAAAGCATCTGATCCCTACTAAAAAAACTTTTTTTTTTTTTCACTTCTTTTCTGAAAAATTAAAATTTTGCTTTTATAAAATTAAAATGTACCTACGGGTTCCACTCATCTTTTGGAACCTGATGACGTGCTTCTTTTGTTAATTGAAAGGCATGGTATACTAGCTCTTTCTTCGAATTTAGTAAAGTGGCAGGGTCTCTATTGTGAGAGGAAACATCATTTTACTCCTCTATGATCCCTTATCGAGTAAATGAGCTCAATGGATGTAAGGTGTTGTAGTGATATGTGCAGACTAATATTTATATCAACTACTATTGCCGTCTCGGTGATATAAATAACGGCTTTTTTTATTATTTTTTATTTATTTTAGAGATCATTTCTAGCAAAGTTAATCATAGAATTTTTCACATTATAAGCTATAACAACTCTTTTAAATAGTTCCAGAGCACGAAGAATTATTCTATATGTTCAAAATACAAGAGCAGACTAGCAGTGCCATACTGCCATTGCATTGGATCTATTAGTTTGTCAAAAAAGGGAATTGAAACAAATTCAGTAGTGAACAACCCAAAATGGTGAACTTTTTGTACAGTATTTATGGGATATTTTTAGTTTAAAGCTCAATCTGGTGTTAAAGCTTGACTAGAACATACTAATAAAACTACAAAGAGTTTCCAAACGAATCTTTACGATATAATTGTTACTAGTATAAGACTACATGATTGGTTGGGGTACTTAAAAAAAAAAGAACTCTCCAGAAATAGGTGTATGCCACTTGATGCAATGAGCACACGGTATCCTTCGGTGAAAGGCGAAAAAATATTTTGGTTTGCGCTCATTGGGTGATTGTGTGCCTTTTTTCATTTTACATCTTGGTTTCTATATACAGCCATCCTTACTTACTGATTCTACTAATTACCAGCTGATAATCCATAGTGCTCCTTTCTCATTCCCACTAATTTTTTCCATACCTTTTTTTGCTTCTCGATCTTGATGTATTTGGATGCAAATTAGTAAAAACCAACAAATTTGCCAGGAAACTTATTGTTTCTCCTTGTTTATTAGGGAACAGAGTTGCTATGAAATAGAGTATTTGTATCACCTTATATTCTTTCTCCATAACTAAAAAACACTATGATGAGTTTTGGGAGTAAGGATTTAACATATTTTCGCTTGTATTACACGACAACCTTCCTGGATAAATAGTTCGTTACTAGTTACCGCAGATATACCATTCTTTCCTCTAAAGCCCTTTTACAAATGATAGATGGGAAACATGTCCAATATTCAACACCAAATCTTCTTTGCTTCAGTTGCATTATATGTTACTAGCACAGAACATATAGAGAAACAGATAACAAGTTGAGATGAAGCTTATAAAGCTCTTAAACATAAGTTAATACATTAGTGAGCAAACTTATATATAGCATTGTAGTGGAATGTGTAAAGAAAGGGAGGGAGGTATTGAAATTCATGATCATTGGTTCATAGTAGTGAATGTCAGTTGTATTATATAAATATTTGAGGTCTGTCCATCCGGTTAACACAAAATATTGTACCAATTAACTGCTCAAGGGCATAAAGTGTGAACCTAAACCATCCTAGACGTCTAACGTAACGGCATTAGCTACTAGTAACATTTTTTTTTTCCAATTTAGAGAAAGAAATGTTTGTAGTTAACAACTGGCCCGTTTTGCTTCAAACTCTAAAGTTACAAAACTTGTTACTTAACAAAACCGACCTGGCTATGCCACGATGCAAACATTTTGCTTTGGATAACGTAATTCGTGCTGTTTAGTGCAGACCCATTCTACCCCTTACCTCGATCACGATTATATTACATTATAATCGTTCAACAGTTATCATATCTCAATGCTTTTTACAGTTTAAAAGTTGTAAGATTGGATCTTAGAGTACTTGTGCAAATATATTGAATAAACCACATATAAACAGATCCGAAAGAATTCCTCCAAAACTAAAAGAAAGATTTAGTATTGTTGTTATTTTGACATTTGACAAATATACAAGTACATCTTAATTATATTGCTATCGTGAAAAGGAAACGGTAATATAGGGACTAATTAACAACCTAAAATCCATATTATACAAACAAGACGTAATTATGTGGAGAAAATTTGAACAAGTTACTGAAATTCCAATTTAGTTGATACAAAATAAAAATAGCGACCTGATAATAATAAGAAAATTACTATGAAAAAAAACTCGCACTTATGATAGAAGTTCATCACATATATGGTAGCTTTAAGTTCCAGAATCGGATGCAACCTTCCACGGTAGAACTCAGTTAAGTTTCTATAAGTAAAAGCAAGTATTTACCATATCATATTGAGTGGCTTCTCCAAACCTATCTAGGAACTATCTCAGATATTGAAACAATATTTATCGAATGTTGGGTCAATCTTGATCTTGAAGAACTGTACTTGTTTAAGAGTGGCATTTCAAGATCAGTGTTACTATGCACGAAAAATGCAGGTTCTGATGGTACTGGTACTGGAAGTGTCACAGAGAAGTTATTGAGCGTATGAACAACCGAAGCCATTGTTGGCCTATCATCAACATTTTCTTGAACACATAACAACCCAATATGGATACTTCTAATTATGTTGCGCAATGAACTTGGTCCAGTCTTCAATGTAGGATCTATCATATCTAAGGGTGTACCATCACGCCATGTTTTCCATGCCTAGAAAAGATTAACAATTATATTGTTCAATAGAAATACAACAAAAATTGATTTCTGCAAAGAATTAATGCGTCCTTGCTAACAAAATGGTTATGTTTCGATGTTGTTTTATAGTTTTAAGTAGAAGGGACACTACCATAAGTAGGTGAATTCTTCTTGGAATATGTAAAAGAATGGATATCATGCAAGTTTATGAAAATGCCTAAAAGTGTAGAGTGGTAAGAAATATTGGAATTCTTATATAGATCGACAATGGCGGAGCCAGGGTATGCATTCATGTGGGGGGGGGGGGGGGGGAAGTACTGTAGCAAGTTACTGTAGCCATGTTTATTTTGTATAAATCGTCTAACTTTACAGATTCATAGGTTTCAAAGTAAATAAATTAAAGAAAATGTAAACAAAAGTACAACAACATTGTATTATATTAGAAATATCAAATATCAAATAAATGTGATAGTTCCTACCAAACTTTCTCTTTCTTTCACTTTAAAGTCTTCTTCTTTAATACAAAAGTCACTCCAACAACCACTATGTCAGGCATCGGAAAAGTGTATTCGACCACAAATTTGACTCTTTGTTTGTTGGTTATTAAAAACAAAGAGGACACGTGGGTTGCTATGCTGAGGGCACTTATACATTTTCTAGTAATTTGATTATTTTTTCTACATGATTTGTGTTTCAACGGGAGTTTGTTGGGGGCATCCCCCCCCCCCCCTATAGTGACCGTGGCTCCGCCACTGTAGATCAATAGACATAATTAGTATGAAAAGTTATTTTGAAACTCACACTTAAGGCATCTAGCCAACTTATAAATTTTATTTTAATTTTAAATTTAAACATTTGTTAAATATTTACTATTTACTAAATAGTAAACTAATTAGTCTTTTTAAGCATTTAACAAGTAAAATACATGTGTGTTGTATCATAGACATAAAAGATTGTTGTTTTTATTTGTAACGATGCAACAGACCCAGGTTCGGATGAACTTTTTGTCCTTTATTTTGAAGTTTTACCAAAATACAAATCAACCATTAAACTTTAAGTTTTTCGAATAATAACCTCTTAAATTTGATAACTTTTGCTTCTTTTTTTTTTTTAATTTTTTTTATTTATTTTTAATTTATTATTATTATTATTATTATTATTATTATTATTATTATTGATTTCTATAGGTTTTTTACCTTATTATCATCATCATCATCATCATCATCATCATCATCGAACTTATTATTTTTTCATCAAATTACATTTACTTGGAATATCTTCTAATCATACATTTCCGTCAGTATAAAAATAAAAATGAATAAAAAATTAGGTTTTAATTTGTAATCCCGCCGCAACGCGTGGGGACACATCCTCGTTAAAAACTAATGTGAAGTTGTTGGCGTTTTCAAGTTTACAGTTTAATTTTTTTTCCAGATAGTTCAGTATAAAATTTAGGACAACTTTGTTGTGTGACAATTCTCTACAACTATTCATAATTATACATATTTATAAGTATGCCACAAAAGTATATAATTGTTGTAATGGGGGATACTTACAAAGCTAAGTAGGTCTTCGATGCTATCTCCATTTCGAAAACATTGGTTTTTTTGACGAGTTACCATCTCCAATACTAATACACCAAAGCTAAAGACATCTGATTTTACTGAGAATTGGCCGTGCATAGCATACTCGGGTGCCATATAACCACTGTACAACACAACAAGACAACAACGATTTGGGCACTTGCACTACTGGAAGGAATAAGCAAGTCAACAACTTTATGATATTGTCTGAAGTATGTATACTTAGTAGGTTCCAACAATTCGATTTGTGTCGCCTTGAGTTTCCTCTGCTTTGAACAATCTTGCCATGCCAAAATCTGCGATTTTAGGTTTCATCTCAAAATCTAACAAAACATTACCGGCTTTCATATCTCTGTGAACTACCCTTAGACGGGAATCTTCATGAAGGTATAAAAGTCCCTTGGCAATGGCCTTAATGATATTATATCACTTTTCCCAATCAAGAAGTGTACGTTTAGTGGGATCTACAAACACCATCAGACAATGTTAGTGTCTTTTCTGCAAAACATTTTTCTTAGTCAAACATCATCAATGTTTTTAACAAATAAAATCAACTTCTTCGACTACCCGTGCTACCTAAATCAAATCATTCTATTGAAACTAATTATGACATCCTAAAGAATATTTTGTAACAAACTTAACCAAAATTAAAACCAATAAAGTTTGCATTTGGGTGCTCAACATGCTAAATCCATTGCTTTATGCGTTATATATGGTTCCCACTTCCCAGTAATTGTAAAGTATCGATTATCTTAAGAGCTTACCAAGTGGTCTATTATGTACGTTATTGGGGTGTTTGGGTAAGCTTATATGATGGACTTATGAGCTTATTAGCTTATATGACTTAAATAAACATAAACCAAGTGTTTGGCTAAGCATATATGAGTGGGCTCGTTAGCTTATGTAAGGGGCTTTTGTTAAGCCCCAAAATTGTGGCTTTTCTCAAGAGAGTTGGGTTTATTTAACATGCTCCTTGCAAAATTACAATTTTATCCATAATTATACCTAACCCGTCATTCAAATTTTAATATAAGTCTTTTTGGGTCATTCATCAACATGAGCTAAACCAACACTTAAGATTATCAACTTATTATGTATAAGATAATTCAAACACTTAACATGGACTTATAAGCTTATGATATATAATCCATAAGTTGGTTATAAGCATAAGCTCAACTCATAAGACTACCCAAACACACCCTATATTCATCGTGGTGGTATTAACTTAATTAGATCACACGAATGTGCACCTCACACCTCCTAACTCGTATTATAGCTTAACTTGCTAAACTCTTTGATTTTGGCATAAAAAATAATTGATTACACTAAAAACACCAATACTTTGTAATATTGTAGTTGTAGTAAATATGATCATTATACAAGCTGCAAACTTGAAACTTACTCTCTGTAATTTTGGCTGTAATTTTGGACTGTGGTGTTTGCTGCTGCTTTTTTCTCAATCTTATGAAGATACAGCTGCAAATGATTATTATGATGACAATGACTATGACAATAACTAGTACTCTTATCAAAATTCGTGTCTTGCTTGAAATTTTGCCTGCAAAAATAAGAACGTCATCAAAGAATCATTTTAATTTCATGTTTTGAATATTCAGCTCTCATTAGAGGGATAGTGGCAGGGGCGGACCTACAACATATATAGGTGGTGTCCAGAAACCACCTAAGATATCGATTTTGTTTAGAAGTAATATATCAAAAGTTTGGGACCTACATTAGAGTTATGCGATGAACCACCTTAGAGTTAAATAGAACACAGAAAGAGAAAAAAAACCAGTTAAAGAGATAAATTAATTCCGGCCAAAGTCACCAGGCTTGACGAAGAAGATGAAGTTTGTCAAAGAAAAGGGTATGACATGCCGGTACTTTTAAGTTTTAATGGACGAAAGAGAATATTGTATGTCATAGTTTACTATAGTAATACATTTAAGAAAATGTGTGTATGCGAAGTTAAAACCTCAATGGTCAATAATTTCTAATTCTTCGTGGATCGGAGGTTTTGAAAATTCCTTTGATATTTTTCTTTTGTTTTATCTTCCTATCTTCAAAATAGACAATGGCTTTCTATCTTGTTATGTGGTTAGTATAGCAAATGCTCTAAAGATTTAGGGTGCGTTTAGTATGCGGTTTCTACTTTATTAGAACTAGTAGGATAATCGAATGTTGCGGCGGCGAATACTCTATGATTAAAACATTTGAGGAACAATATTTTTCTATTACATATTTTCGTGGTAATGATTTTATGCATGGTGAAATTTTGAGGAATAACTTTATCACACACTATTTCATATTAAAATGCCAAGTACATATGCATCACGATGTAATGGCGATACCAAAATGGTAGTCAATAGTATTACGAGGTTGTGATGATTGATGGTAAAAGGTACTTGCTAATCGGTAAATGCTGTGTAATATTAATCACAATATTATATAACATATAAACATAGAGGATGTTTGTACTTTATATGTTTACACGTCTTCATATTTTATAAATCATCTTAAAATTTTAGTACTTTGACATGTACGACTCTTTTAATCGAATTTATTAGCAAAATAATTAGAATTTCACTAAACTTGTACTAAAATACTTACATAGATGACAAATGTTTTTTGAATACACAATTTTCAAAAAATTTAAATGCTTATAATCAAACAAAAATTTGACATTAAACTAATAATAATGAATGCTTTAAATAATTAATCCCTCCGTCCCAAAATATAATTCAAATATGACTTTTTGAATCGAACTTTTACTTTGAATATTTTTGTTTGTATTATATAATACTTGATGCAAAATATATAAATGAATTGTGTTTTAAATATATTTTTATTTGGTATAATTTTCATCAAGTGTTATATAATACAAACAAAAGTATTTATTGTCAAAGTTCGATTCATAAAGTCAAATTTGACTTATATTTTGGGACAGATGGAGTATTTGTTAAAAGCTAAAGTCTAAATTTAATTTTCTCCAAAATTTACATTTTCTAGTTCCAAAAACAACAATAATTACCAACTACTATATATTCATGGCTAGTTATATACTACGTAATAACTTTTGCATACTTAAAGTTTGTATATATTAGTTCAGGCTAGCTATGGCAGGGCGCATACACACGAACCCACTTTGAGTCGGATCCTAGCTCCAGTAGACAACGAGATAGCCATTGTGGTAAATGAGAGCAAAGCAACGAAAAGAGAGGTGAGCGACGCCAAGGGGAATTCCAATACGAAAGTAAGTGTTGTTATCACACGTCCGTCTTGTCTGATTGATTCACCTTCGATAATTCAATCAAGGAAGCAGAGTCAACGGCTTTCAAAGAAAGATTACTTCTATTTTAAGATATTGAGTTGGATACTCAAAAAGCTCAAAGGCAAAAAAGAATATCAAAAATAAAGGAGATGTCTTCCTGATAGGCCATTGACTATATATCCCCAGAGTCTTTCTCTAGCTTTTGCATACTTACGTTTTAATAGTGTTTTCTTCTAATTCTCGTATGTCCATTAATTTGGGCTACATTAACGGATAATGAGTAACTAAATGGGTGTTTAATAAATTAATAAGGTCTTAATTAACATTTTATGGGGAGAGTGTAAATTTAATAAGTCACTAAATTAAAAATGAAAATGATTTTGTGCCCAATAATCATGCCTACTTAATGATTTAATTGGTTGATTTGAAAAAAGGATTGGTAGGATTTTGGAAAGAGAAATTACATAAACAATCGTACAAGACTACAAGTAATTTATACATTAGCCATGCATGTGTTTTAGGTCTAAATAACATTAGTTAATATAAATACACATACATGATTTTCTCTCAATAAAATGCATGTTTACACCAAACCACAACCTGTCTACGGCTTTAGCCAAAGTTTTTGGGCCTTTGATCTGCCACTCGAACGTACACCATGGGTATGATTCTCAAACAAAACTGCTCCTCTGCCGATTCTACAACGGTGAAAACACCATCTCCATCTCACGGACACGCCAACGATTTCTGACATCGTATGTGACCGGTGGCCACACTAGAGTATAAATTTTGATTACTTGGTTTTTCTATTATTTGTTTCCTTCTTAGATCCGGTTAGGTACGATTTTTGTTAAAATGTTATTATCAATGGGTGTTTTCAAAAGATACATAGTTTGACGCCGTTTTTTTTCTTTCTTTTCATTTTTTTTTGGGTTGCAAAGGTGAAATTATATTACATCCAAACATTTACATCAAGAGGATAACAATAAACTGATCTTGGGCATTTCCCAAATCAGATACAAAACACAAATACAAACATAGCCTATACAACATATCTCAAAAATAACTAGAGCTTTATCTACTAGCATCTCAGACAAGCAAACAAACCAGATAACCTCAGAGCACAACAGTCTCTTGCTTTTGGTATCCATCCTCAAACTGAATTCACCTTTGTTATGCACCTACCATCTACCTACATTTCATTACTACATTCTACCAAGCCACTCAGCCTGCCACCACAGTGGACGAAGTAGAAATGGAGAATGACATCACTAGGCACCCATAACTCATCCATGGGGGGGGGGGGGGGGGGGGGGGCTCTGCCAAAGCAACCGACATTTCCCTCTCAAAGAAAGGTTGAACACTTACCCTCAATGATGACCAACCATTACCTCCTTGGTGGTGTACTGGATGTACCAAGAAGGATTATCTTTCACGCCTCTCTATTACATCCGTCATACACCACCCCAACCACTTACCCTTCATAAAGAACAGTAAAGTTGCCAGGACAGTAAACGTTATCTCTAAAATATATCAAGAGGGGTGCTTAATGGAAGAGATGCTTATCAATGATTGTGCTATTGACCTTCTTGATTGTATTATTTTGAGTTTAAGAATAATTAATTGTATGTTGGCAATCAATAGATGTATATGTTGATACATCAATTATGTGTACACATTGCATAAATAAATGTATTACTTAATACTTAATACTCTATAGTATCTTAGTGCAAGAGAGGTGATTGGCACTGATAAGGATTTATTTGATACCTTTTTAAGAAGTCATTTAAGCCAACAATCGAGTAAATGTGATCAAATATTGCATCAAATCATTTCTTTTTGTATTTTAGGTACTTGGGACAAGAATTATGGAAAACGGTACTTTTCGAGCATATTTGGACAATAAAGTGAAGAAAACGATGAAGTCGCGAAAAACCCGTCAGACTTGGAGACCTGACGGCGACACAAGCTACAACGTGATGCCGTCCCTTGTTGATGAAGCCTGGCTCAAGTTTATCAAGTGACGCCTCCGAAAGTTTTGAAGGTTTTACAACCTGACGCCATCAGGTACAAATTGAAGATGGACGTCACGCTTTAAGTTAACAAGAGACGCCCCAGAAGTGTTTAACAAGAGACGCCCCAGAAGATTTTTACAACCTGACGCCATCAGGTACAAATCCAAGGCGAGTTAACGGCGTCAGAGGCTATAACCTGATGCCGTCAGAATTGTAATATTATATATATATTCGAATGTTTTCATTGTAATGTGTAACACTTTGGAGGAGAAAATCCTAAATGATTTTCAAAGTTATTGTAAGGCTTTTTCAGCCTTTTTCATATATGTTCAATTAAAGATAAGTTATCCTTTTAATCATTTGTTATGTCTATGTATCGCTTGATTACTTGTTTATCTTTTCTTTACTTGACTATGCTAGCTTAAATTCGCTTGTGTTTGCTTAGATCTAGTGAAACCTAGTTGTTGATTATTGGTTTGTAGTCTATTGTTTAGTTGATTGCCTCGCGTTATGCTCAGAAAACTGGTTGGCCTCTTATATGTTACTAGCTTGAACATCTTAGTAAATGCAACGGCAGAGTGCACTATTAGTTTTTGTCGTTGTATTTATTGAGTGAATTGCGGCTTGTTGTTCTTAGAAAACTTAATAGACTTTCAGGGTTTTAGGGGAGACCAATATTCATAGAATTGGTACTTTGGCACCACCCCACGACCAATATTAAGGAATACAACGCTTTAACTAAAACAAAGACATGACAATTCAACGAATCAATAGGAGATAACTAGGGAGTAATTAAGTCTAAGTAAACACATTTGTCTACCATAAGAGTTACCAATAAATTTACTTTTTCTTGTCATTAGTTTAATTTTTTAGTTTTTGTAAATTAGTTTTTGGGTTAGTTGATTAACAACTAATTCCACCAACTCTTTCAAAACCGAGATCTTTAATTTGCTTTCTAAAAAACATAAAAATACAAAAAGAATCATCCATCACCTTTAGACCTATCTCGACATACATTTTGACCTAACGACACTATTCCCCTAGAGAATGATCAATCCTCCGAATTTACCTATACTACACAACAATGATCAGGTACACTGCTTGGAGGATTGCAAAACTTCTTGAGATCCTTTGAGAAGTAAAACCTTTTGTGAGGTCTTGCAGATCCCGCATCAGGCACATTTCCAAATCTTATTGGGACACTCCATTGTACAAGTAGTTAAAGCAAGTTATATGTAATGTATAACTGTCTGTTTCACATAGTGGGGTGTCCCAATTAATTTTGAGAGTTTCAAAATGGCCATGACACCCCTATGGCTCTCTTCATGGGTTTTAACAAACCTCAACCTCATGGGTGGGGATAAGAACTAGGGTTTTAAAAGGCGAGTCATTGCGGTGATAAGTCGTCGTCGAAGCGTGAGCGAGACCTCCACGTTACAAAATATACAAAGGCGCCGGCTCTAGACGTAACGTAAGATGAGGCGTAGAAATGCGCGATAAGGCGTGAGGCGTGACGCCTTTTTTGAATTCAACTATGATTGAAAAAAAGTTTTTTTTGAAAGAAATGAAGAAAATTACAAGCAAAGATAGTTTTTAATTTTATTCTTTATGTATAATACTTTTTGTAAACTCGATATATATGAAATATGTTACATATATAAATGTATAAATATTTTCAACTTTCGTGCCGCTTTAAGTGAGGCTTTTAAAAAAAGTCGTGGCTTCTCAATGGCTTCTAAGATGTGTGGCTTGACCATGTTACCACGCGACACATCACGTTATTTATAACCTTGATAAGAACTAAAAGCAAGCTTCTTTCTTGAATTTTGAGCTATAACAATTCTTGGCCACATATTTTCAACAGGTCTCTTTTAAAGAAAATAATAGAGTTAATTGCATAAATCGTCCTTGAACTTTGGCCAAATTGCATGTTTTGTTCTAACCATTTCGAAAGTGCAAAAATCGTCCATGTGGGAAACCTTTAAGTAAATTTTTGTCCCTAATTAGGACAAAACATGCAATTTTCGTCCCAACCAGGGACGAAAATTTGCTCAAAAGTTTCCCACAGGGACGATTTTTGCACTTTCGTAATGGTTGAGACGAAACATGCAATTTGGCCAAAGTTCAAGGACGATTTATGCAACTAACTCAAAATAATATTTATTTCTACTACTTGTTCCTACTAATCCTACTACTTACATGATTGTGACACATGGAGAAATTAATGATACAAATTATGAGAAAGAATTAGTTCATTACACATGTTATATGATTCTTTGAGTAGGAGGATGAGTAGAAAGGTTAAATAGGTGGATATATCAATGCTCTTCTTTTAGGCATGTTTGCTTGGGAGGTTTTGGATTAGCTTTTGGGATGAAATTAGAAAATAGATGTTTGTTTAAATTTTTGGAATCTGAATATTTGGACATCATGCAAAAATATAGGGCTGAGCATCGGTTTAAAACTGACCCGACCCGACTCGAACCAACAAAACCGAAAAATAAAAATCGCGAAAAACCTAAACCAAACTGAATCGACTATGGTCGGTTCGGTTCGGTTTTGTGTCGGGTCCGTCGGTTCGGTTCGGTTTAGGTGTGTTTATGTGTGTTGTTGTCAGTTTTGGGTCGAACCGAACGGACCCGATTAGAAACCAAAAATCGTGAAAAACATAAACCAAAACCGAACCGAAGGGCTGTTAGGTCGGCTCGGTTTTTGTCGGTTCGGTCGGTTTTGTCGGTCTGGTTCTGTTCTGAACCTTCCATGCTGAGCCCTACCAAAATATATGCTCACTACAAATCATGAATGGTGTGGTGGGTTTTCAAAGAAGATGCGCCTATTTGCATGTCTCAGTCTATCTGTCTCTTCATTAATTATTCAAAAGTAATTGTTTTTAATTTTAGTTTTTATAATAATAATAATAATAATAATAAATTTTAAATTTAATTTATATCCTAAACCGTAAAACAGTCACTTTTTATTACAATTATAAACATCAAATCCTACACTAAATCCTAATCTCGACCAAAAACATGAAACTAACCACACGGGCCCGTAAGATAGTTTTCTAGTTTATGGATGCAACAATTTTGAATTGGTTTAAATTGTGTTTTTGTTGCATCTATCATCCGTGTTATACCTTACAAGCTATGATGTCACTCAAATGAAATGATATTAGGCCAATGTTAATGGTAACCGTAACTATTGTGGTCATCCACTGTCACATCAGTGCCACCCCATCTTTCTTTTATCTATGATTATACTCCAACCACAATTTGCTAATAAGGCGCAACTACAACAAAAAAAATACCCCACGAAAACAAATAAGAAAAATATACAAACAAAACAATTGAAAGTTTCGATTGACAAGGCTGTTGGGACCTAAATAATGTTGGCAAGTTTGGCCACTTATGAAGCACAATGTACAAACACTTGAAGCTGCAAGTGATAGTATTTATAAGAGCACAAGGTGCTGGGGAAAGGGGGCTCGCCGTCCTAGTTGGCAAAGACAACGGCGAGCCGTTGCTCGCCGCCACACCAAACGGCCCTCGCCGTTGGTCACCTCCCCGTGGCCACGGCGAAGCAAAACCACTGACATTATGGCAGATCTTTCTTTCTTTCTTTTTTTTTTTTTTTTTTTTTTTTTTGTTGGGTTTTATATTTGGAGATGTGTTTGCAGGTTTGTATATTTGAAGGTTTTGTTTTTGCAGGTTTGTATATTTGAAGAAGAAGACAACATGTATAAGGTTTAGTTTATTTGCAGTTTTAGTCCTTGTAGTTTTCTTATCAATATTTACAGTTTTGGTCCTTGTTTATTTGCATTTTTTTTAGCAGCTTAAATTTAAAACAAAATATAAGCCTAAAATTTTAATTTTAGTTTTTTTTTTTTTTTTTTTTTTTTTTTTTAATGAAATAAATTTAATTTGATTGAAAAATGAATAAAAAAATAAATCTGTAAGAGGTGGGGCCCTAATGGGGAAGTTGAGGTTTGTTGTTTGGTGAGGGGGGGTTTGTTGTGGTTAGTTGAAGTTGAGGTGTTTGGTGATGTGGCAGGGCTGGGGCCCGAATGAAGAGGCTAAGCCTCAACTTTGCACCTAGAGCTCTAACAAAGCTATTGGTACAAGTTGGAGTAGCACTTGTATTTTGAGATAAAGTTTGACATGATCATATGGTAACCTCCCATTATCTCCTTTTATTTTGGGAGTGGGTTATATCACGTCTACAACTTTCATTTTTATAAAGAGAGAGCATTGGGTGTATGAAGAATATAACAAAAACCGCCATATTCATTCATAAATACAAAGCTTTGTTTGCTTATGTTCTTATCAGTTCTGTTGCCACCATTGTGTTGTAATCGTGAGTTGTTGTTACTCAACGGGGTGTAGAACTGTATTAATCCTGGGTGCTTAGGCTTCGAGACTCGAGCAACTAACGGAGTGCCAAAAGTACTTAAAAAGACAGGGAATCTCTTCCCGTACAGTTTAGTTTGGTACGAGTTTGATAGGTTCGAAGACGAAGATGACGCTATTTGATTTCATGTTTGCTGCTGTTCATATGATGCTCTTTTATGTTGCTGTGGTGTTTGTTTCTGAATCTCACATGTTCGAGTACGGGTGTGATGTTGCTCGCATGATGGTACTGGTATATGTTGTTGTATTATTTGGTTTTCGGTTTCGTATGTTCGAGTGGGGTTTTGATGTTGCGCAGTTTGGTTTAATGTTTCTGTTAAGGATACTTAGAATGTTATTAAGGTATTTATCTTATCTTGGAGTAATGTCTTTACTTCTATGTTGTTTGTACATTACCTACTGTTGCGAAATAACATTCTTATACAACATTCTTTTAAGTACTTTTGTTCCTAACAAAAGGCATACATGTAATGGTTTAGTGAAGGCATGGAGTTTTAAGAAGAAAACTCTAAAATGCGGACCATTTAGACTGAAAAATTAAAACCGAAACCAAAACCAGTTGTTGGTAAGGTATCCATGATAGCTCAAATCACCCGTATTACCCCCGCACGCGGATGGTATCTTGATTCAGGAGCCACTATTCATGTTCCTACGATATCTAAAAGTCTAGTTTGTGTTGGTAAACTTGACGAACATGGTTTCAAGATTGCCATCGAGTCAAGGAAGGTTGTAATCACTAGACATTGTCTTTTTGTGGGTAAAGGATACTACCAAGAAGGGATGTATCGACTAAATGTGGAAAACGAGCCCCCTAAAAATGTATCAGATATATAGTATAGATAGTTCTATTGCTAGCAATCAAATTTCCAATATTTCTTTTTAAGAGGTAACTTTGATTCAGATGTTGATTTACATGGTTTTAAAATTAATGAAATTTCCGTTGTTTCTCCCGCATGTTCTATTTCTTTATGGCATAAACGTTTAGCACATATAAATGTTAAAAATATCGAAAAGATGAAAAGCAACGGATTAATTAAATTTCAAAACAAGAATTTCGAAAAATGTGAAACCTGTGTAAAATCAAAGTTTGTAAAGAAACCTTTTCCTTCAGTTAAAACTGGATTGTTAGAGTTGATACATTCGGATATATGTGAATTGAATGGAATACTTACTCGAGGAGGAAAGAGGTATTTCATTACCTTTTGTGCCGATTCAAGTCGGTTCTTATATGTATATTTATTACGATCAAAATACGAAGCTTTTGATTCATTCAAAATATACAAAGCTGAGGTTGAGAACCAACTTGGAAAAAGGATTAAAATCCTACGATCCGATCGGGGTGGAGAATATTTTACGCGAGAGTTTGACACATTTTGTGAAGAGAATGGCATTAAACATGAGCGTACCTCTCTGTATACACCACAACAAAACGGTTTAGCAGAAAGAAAAAACCGAACTCTTGTAGAGATGGTAAACTGTATGTTGAACCAATCTGGGTTACCCACAAATCTATGGGGAGAAGCTTTATTAGCTGCGTGCCATATACACAATAGGATCACTAGTCGTGTGATTCCTATGAGTTATGGAATGGCAGAAAAACGAACCTAGACTATTTGAGAGTTTGGGGATGTTTAGCCTATTATCGAACACCTGATCCGAAACGATCTAAGCTAGGAGCTCGTGGTATTAAAAGCGTGTTTGTTGGCTACGCCAAAAACAGTAAAGCTTATAGACTTTTAGATGATAATTCAGGTGTTATCATAGAATCCAGAGATGTGGAATTCTTTGAAGATAAATTTTCGAAAGATGTCGAATACCCTCGTGCAAGTCTAGTTCCTACTTCTACTAGTTCATCTCCTGTAGAAATCTCTACAGAGATTAATGAACCAAGGCGGAGTACACGAGCTAGAAAAGAGAAGACTTTGGGACCATATTTCTTCTCTTACTTGGTCGAAGGGACACAAAAGAAAGTGACAAAAGAGGTGATTTTCTCGATTAACGTCGATGACGACCCTAAGACATTTACTGAAGCCATGTCATCTCGAGATGCTCCTCTTTGGAAGGAAGCTATAAATGATGAGATGAATTCCATTTTGGGTAATCAGACTTGGGAATTAGCAGAACTTCCTAAGGGCGTGAAACCCATTGGATCCAAATGGGTAATTAAGAAGAAGCTTAACCCAAATGGATCAATATCTGCCTTTAAAGCAAGATTAGTTGCCAAAGGCCACATACAAAGAGAGGGGGTAGATTATTTCGATACATATGCCCCTATCACTAGGATTAGTTCTATAAGAACACTCATAGCGATATCTGCTATTAAAGGTTTGTACATTCATCAAATGGATGTGAAGACAGCCTTTTTAAACGGTTACTTACACGAGGAGGTTTACATGGAACAACCCGAAGGTTTTGTGATACAAGGGCAAGAAAACAAAGTGTGTAGACTTGTTAAGTCCTTATACGGGTTGAAACAAGCTCCAAAGCAGTGGCATGAGAGGTTTGATACTACTGTTATTTCTTTCGGGTTTAAGCACAATAGTTCTGATAGGTGTATTTATACCAAAACCACGAAAGATTGTAAAGTGGTCATTTGTCTTTATGTTGATGATATGTTGATCATTAGCACAACTCTAGATGGTATTTCCAAAATAAAGTCTTACTTATCCTCGAACTTTAAGATGAAAGATCCTGGTGAAGTAGACACCATTTTGGGAATTAAAGTGAAAAGGACAAATGATCAAATTTCTCTTAGTCAGTCTCATTATATCGAGAAGATACTGACTAAGTTTCAACACTTGGACATAAAGGAATCCAATATTCCTTTTTAACTGAGTGTGCATCTTGAGAAGAATTCTGGTATAGCCGTGGCTCAACTAGAATACGCAAGTGCTATTGGTTGTTTGATGTACGCTACACATTGTACTAGGCCTGACATTGCTTTTGCTGTAAGCAAGTTAAGTCAGTACACAAGTAATCCAAATGCTGATCACTGGAGAGCAGTGTCTAAAGTACTAGGGTACCTGAAAAGGACTAGTGCTTTGAACTTGACATACACGTCATACCCCGAGGTTTTGGAAGGGTACTCAGATGCAAGTTGGGTGAATCACACAGGTGATTCTAAATCCATGAGTGGGTGGATTTATACTCTTGTAGGAGGAGCTGTTTCTTGGGCGAGCAAGAAACAAACATGTATTTCTCATTCCACTATGGAAGCTGAATTTATTGCTCTGGCTGCAGCAGGCAAAGAGGTTGAGTGGATGCGGGATCTGTCACATAGGTAGAATTGAAGACCTCTCCCTCCTATTGTCCCCCTAGAGATATTTACAAATTGATTGATTACATCAATCAAGCAATCATTGCACTGCAGGTTTAGTAAATCTGGAGAAAACTACACAAGCCCATAAATCGTTGTGAAATCAGGCCCAGTTATATTCCAAACTGCAAACTTGCGAAGCGAATTACCAGCAGCCGCTTTGTCTATCAGATCTTTAAGCAACGTTTGCAAGGCCCAATTGAAACGATCTTGATCAGATGCGTTTTGCGTGTTCATTAAAAAGAGATAAGGCTTCGGTTGTTCTCTTCCCAATATAGTTTGGTCAGAGTATTTTAACAAGCAGAAGTCGTAGTATATGGTTGCTTCCTTTTGGTTAGGGCAACCTTGTCTCAAGTTAACAATGGAATCATTTAGACAACACTGACATACCTCACCTCGGCATAGGGTGATTGAGTTGACTGAATCAATACCCTGCCCGGTGGAGTAGTTAAAGAAACCGAAGCCAGATTTTGTGTTAGGGAGGACAGAGAGGGTTGTGTCTAGATTTTTTTCAAACGTACTGTTTCCAGTGTAATTAGCAGCCGTTCCACACATATTGTAAGGGAAAATGGATTGCGATAAGGTTGGGGTAGCGAATAAATATATGAAAACAAGCACTAGCCACATGGGTAGTTTTTCAGTGAGTATGATCATGTTTACGGGCAAGTAAGGATTTGAATAATTGGATGGCCGGTTTTATAGGGTCATAAGAAATAATTAACTTTCCAAAAATCCATCTTTTAAATTCACTATAGTATAGTTTTCCGCATCTATTTGATTATTCTGGGAGAAAAGTATGTGTACCTATAGAGACGTAAATGACCCGTTTGATAATCATCATATGATGGCCACTCGTTTCTTCTTATACTAGTCGAGGTGAGTTATTTTAAGGACCAAGTTTCTGTTACAAACTGAGGGACAAATCCCCACCATCCATCTAGTTTTATCTAATGGTGGGGATTAACCTAAGATTTAATATGGAAACCTAAGTTCATGTTTTTTTCCCCTTTTTATTTGTCTTTTTGTCATTCTTATTTATTCATTTTTTTTAACATTTTTTTTGCCTTTTTTTGAATCATGTATTTTTAGATCATTTTTTTTTTGCCTTTATTTTTTGAATCACGTTACTTTAAAAGTTTTTTTTGGAATCACGTTATTCTAAATCAAGTTTTTTTTTTTTTTTTTTTTTTTTTTTTTTTTTTTTTTAAATCAAGTTTTTTTATTTATTATATAAATTCATGTTTTTTTCACTTTATTACATTTTCATCCGTTTTTGTCTGTTTTCACATGTTTATATACGTTTTCAGATGTTTTTGTCCGTTTTCATACGTTTTCGTCCATTTTTTTTACATTTTCGTCTGTTTTCAGACGTTTTTATAGGTTTTCGTCCGTTTTTTTACGTTTTCGCCTGTTTTCAAACGTTTTCGCATGTTTTGAAACGTTTTCGTCCGTTTTTATACGTTTTTATCCGTTTTCATACGTTTATATACGTTTTCATCCGTTTTCGTCTGTTTTTATACGATTTTGACTGTTTTTATACGTTTCTGTTCGTTTTTATACGTTTTGGCTCGTTTTCATACGTTTTGTACGTTTTCTTCTATTTTCAGGCATTTTTGTCCGTTTTCATACGTTTTCGTCCATTTTTCTACGTTTTCGTCTACATTTATACGTTTACGTCTGTTTTTATACGTTTTCGTTCGTTTTTTGTCCGTTTTTGTCCGTTTTTATACGTCTCCGTCCGTTTTTATACGTTTTTGTCCGTTTTCATCTGTTTTCGTTCGTTTTCATACGTTTTCGTCCATTTTCGGACGTTTTCGTCCGTTTTCAGACATTTTCGTCCAAATTTATACATCTTTGTCCGTTTTCAAACGTTTTCGTACGTATTCGTTAGTTTTTTTTACATATTCATCTATTTTCTTACGTTTTCGTCCATTTTTAAATGTTTTTGGCTATTTTCAGACGTTTTCGTACGTTTCTGAATATCAAAAGTATTACTCTTTGATCCTCAGAATATCACAAGTGATTTTCAACTAATATTTTGTAACATGAAAATAACTTGTAATATTCAGAAAATCACAAGTGATATTCTAAGTCTCACAAGTGATATTCTGAATATCACAAGTGATTTTCAACTAATGTTTTGTAACATGAAAATCACAAGTGATATTCTAAATATTACAAGTGATTTTCAAATAATGTTTTGTAACATTAATATCACTTGTAATTTTCTGAATATCACTTGTGATATTCAGAATATCACTTGTGACACAAGTGATATTCTGAATATTACAAGTGATATTCTGAATATCAGAAGTGATTTTCAACTAATGGTTTGTAATATGAAAATCACAAGTGATATTCATAAAATTACAAGTGATATTCAGAATATTACAAGTGATTTTCACGTGTTTTTTAATTCACGCTTTTTTCACTTTCATACGTTTTCGTTTGTTTTCATACGTTTTCGTCCATTTTCATACGTTTCTGAATATCAAAATTGATATTCTTAATATTACAAGTGATATTTTGAATATCACAGAAAATCACTTATGATATTAAGAATATCAATTGCGATATTCAGAAACGTATAAAAACTAAAAAAAACATAAGAAAAAGAACAAATATGTATGAAAGCGTAAAAACACGCTTGAAAACGGATGAAAAAATAATGAAAACGGACGAAAACATATAAAAACTGCTGAAAACGTATGAAAACAGACGAAAATATTTGAAAACGGAC
Source organism: Artemisia argyi (assembly GCA_030686995.1). Classification (NCBI taxonomy): domain Eukaryota; kingdom Viridiplantae; phylum Streptophyta; class Magnoliopsida; order Asterales; family Asteraceae; genus Artemisia; species Artemisia argyi. The sequence continues at coordinate 138,134,840 of CM060699.1, forward strand.
AAAAGTACATAAAAGCGGACGAAAACGTTTATGAACGTATGAAAACGGACAAAAACGGATGAAAAACAATATAAAAATAGATGAAAACGTATAAAAGTGAGCGAAAACTTATAAAAGCAGACGAAAACGTCGGAAAACAGACAAACATGTAAAAAAAACAGACGAAAACATATAAAAACGAATAGAAACGTCTGATAACGTATAGAAACTGCCGAAAATGTATGAAAATGGACGAAAACGTTTGAAAAAGGACAAAAATGTAAAAAATGGATGAAAATGGACAAAAACATTTGAGTATCACAGAATATCACTTGTGATATTCAGAAACGTATGAAAACGTCTAAGAGTGACCGAAAAAATTTAAAAATGGACGAAAACCTATGTAAATGGACGAAAACGTAAGAAAACATACGAATATGTAGGAAAAATGGACGAAAACATCTGAAAGTGTATAAATACGGACAAAAACGTCTGAAAATGAACGAAAACAGAAGAAAACGTATGAAAATAGACGAAAACAAATGTTAACGTATGAAAACGGACAAAAACGTATAAAACGGACAAAATCGTGTAAAAACAGACGAAAACGTATGAAAATGGACGAAAATGTATATAAACTTATGAAAACGGACAAAAATGTATGAAAACGGACGAAAACGACTGAAAACGGATGAAAACGAACAAAAACGTCTGAAAACGTATAAAAAACTGCCGAAACGGACAAAAACATATGAAAACAGACGAAAAAGTAAAAAAACGGACGAAAACGTAAAAAAATGGACGAAAACGTATAAAAACGGATGAAAATGTCTAAAAACAGACGAAAACGTAAAAAATGGACGAAAACGAACAAAAACGTCTGAAACATATATAAACATGTGAAAACAAACAAAAACGAACGAAAACGTAACAAAGTGAAAAAAACGTGAATTTATATATATTAAAAAAAAACACACACACTTAATTTAAAATAACGTGATTAAAAAAAAAGGAAAAGAAATGATCTAAAAAGTGATTAAAAAAAAGGCAAAAATAAATGTTAAAAAAATGAATAAAAAAGAGACGAGAAGACAAAAAAAAATGTACTTAGGTTTCCATATTAAATCTTAGGTTAATCTCCACCATTAGATCAAATTAGATGAATAGTGAAGATTTGTCCCGTAACAAAAAACTAGTCCCTAAATTAACTTTTGTCTATACTAGTCAACGTAAAAGACCCGCTATGTATCTAATCAATTATAGCTTTTATTCATGCACTGAATTTTATTGTGACTTTGACAAATATACCCTCAAGAAGCTTCAAAACTCCATTTAAAAGACCTGCTATTTGGTCAAATTGTATTCTCCTGGCAATCTAAACGCATTAGAATATATATATATATTTTTTAATTTAATTATACACAACCAATAATATTAAACATGATAAATGATGTTAATTAAACAAAGAAAGTTTGTTGTTCATTAACTGTGGTTTTTTATTTATTTATGAACTGTTTAACCATAACACTAAGGGGGTGTTTCTTTTTTCCGCTTAGCTAAGGGATGCAATTTAATATTATTACTTTTTTTATAGGGCCCATAAAATTTCCTTGTTCCATCTAAATTCACAAGGCTTAATTTATCAACCCCTTTCCATTAAGATGCTTATATAGTAGTAGGACTCACATACACCCTTAGCTAAGAAAAAAAAGAAACACCCCCTAAGTCTGGCTATGGTTAGCAAAATCTAAATAAACCTAATTACCAAAAATAATGAGTGGTCGACCTGCAGTCAAATTAAACAAGATTTTTACGTGAGCAATGAGGATAGATTTTAGCCAAAAAGAAAAAAATGGGCCAGCTTACTTTGTTGGAACCAATAGGTATGCGTGAGAAGACTTCAGGTCAAGCGAATCTGAGCCATGCATGGAACAATACAACTTGAGGCCTGTAAGTTGCTATTCATATATCAATTTCTACTTGAATCATTTTGTTCACACGAAACCATGCTTTATCATTTAACGTTTGGCCGTGTTAGAATCATGGGGAAATAGCGAATACTCGATTTGGTCTAGGGATCTATCTGATCATGTCCATAAGTATTAGTTCAGTGGCAATGTTAACAGACAAGTAATTTTGCCTTAGAGGCTCGAAAATAATCTGTATGGTGGCTCAAGCTCTTTAGGTGTCTAAAAGAGAACTTGCAAAATGGGGCCTTTCCGATTAAAATATTTTACGTAGTTTTGTTTTTCAATCGATTAGATATATGGAACGTCCAGGCATGAAACAAAATGTTAGGATCGGATAATGATCGGAGAACACACAACACTATACACGTACTCTAAACACAAGAACACCAAGGTTTATAGTGGTTCGATCCTCCTGATCTACGTCCACTTTTGGTAACTAGGAAGTTTTATTAATTTTGTGTTGTGATAACTTTACAATACAGATGATATCTCTTTTATAGAGATATGGATGATACTGTTTGACAAGAAGAAAAGAAAGAGAAAAGGTCCTTAAAACATGCATCCGTAAAACATGTTTGACTTTGCATTTATACCCTTGTTTTATGCATTTCTTTTGTTCCATGTCTTGTGCCGCTTAATTTGACTATCCCAAAAGAAAGAATGGGCCTGGCTTCACACTCAACAATCTCCCACTTGAAGCCACGGAACAATCTTCACCTGTGCTTCAACTGTGCATCTGTATTTTTGTAAAACTCTCCTTCCTATTTACCCGGCCTTCTCATCAGTTAACCTGAAGGCCAGTTGAAGCTATGCAGAGCTTCAACTTCTCTAACGTAACAACCTTAGTCAACATATCAGCTGGATTTTCAGTTCCCTTGATCTTCTTCAACTTCAGAGTGCCATCACTAACTTGCTCTCTAACTTGCTCTCTGATAAAGTGATATCTCAGTTGTATGTGTTTCGTCTTCGAATGGAAAACAGGATTCTTTGCAAGATGAATTGCACTTTGATTGTCACAGAATAGTGCACAATCATCTTGTTCTTTGCCAAGTTCATTGAGAAAGTTCTTCAACCATATAAGCTCTTTGCTTGCTTCAGCAACTGCCATATACTCTGCTTCTGTGGTTGAAAGGGCAACACTTTTCTGTAGTTTGGACATCCAACTTACTGCAGTGCCTCCCACTGTAAAGACATACCCGGTGGTGCTTTTGTATGAATCTTTGCAACCGCCAAGGTCTGCATCTGCAAAACCCTTCAGAATAACATCTTTCCCCTTAAAATGCAATGCCACTTTAGAAGTCCCCTTCAAATACCTTAATAGCCATTTAACTGCTTCCCAATGTTTTCTTCCCGGATTGGACATAAACCGACTAACAACTCCCACTGCATGAGCAATATCTGGTCTCGTGCATACCATTGCATACATGAGGCTACCAACTGCAGATGCATACGGAACTTTAGCCATATCTGCTTTGTCTTCTTCTGATTCGGGTGACTGGTCTTTAGAAAGCTTAAAGTGACTTCCCAAGGGTGTGCTTCTGATCTTGGCGTCTTTAAGGTTGAATTTCTCTAACACTTTCTCAATGTACTTCTCTTGAGAGAGAGTCAAAGAGCCATCTTCTTTGTTTCTGGAAATACTCATCCCGAGTATTTGGTTTGCAGCTCCCAAGTCTTTCATCTCAAATTCTTCAGACATCTGCTTCTTTAGCTTCTTGATCTCTGTCATGTCTGAACCTGCAATCAACATATCATCTACATAAAGTAGTAGAATGATATAAGAACCCTTGAACTTCTTGATGTAACAACAATGATCATTGTCACATCTCTTGTAACCAACTCTTCCCATGAAGTTATCAAACTTCAAATACCATTGTCTGGGCGCTTGTTTCAGACCATACAAACTCTTCTTCAATTTACACACCAAGTTTTCTTTGCCTTTAACCTGAAAACCCTCTGGTTGTGTCATGTAGATGTCTTCTTCTAGGTCACCATGTAGAAAAGCTGTCTTGACATCTAGCTGCTCTAGATGCAAGCCTTCCGCTGCTACAATACTGAGAACAAGTCTGATAGTGGTCATCTTCACTACTGGAGAGAATATTTCATTGAAATCGATTCCCTCTTTCTGCTGAAAACCCTTGACTACTAATCTTCCTTTGTACCGTTTGGTACCATCATGTTCATCCTTGACCCTGAAGACCCATTTGTTCTGAAGAGCCTTCTTCCCAGCTGGAAGTTTCATTAAGTCCCAGGTCTTGTTTTTCACAAGCGACTTCATTTCTTCTTTCGTTGCTAACTTCCACTGCAACGAATCTTTCAACCCCATAGCTTCAGAGTAACACTGGGGTTCACCATTTTCTGTCAAAAGTATGTAGTTGACTGATGGTGAGTACCGGTTTGGTGGTCTAGTGACCCTAGACGATCTTCTTGGTGTGAATGAGGATTCTTGATTTTGAGGAGTGGTTACTTCTTCTTCCACAAAATCATTACCGGAATCATCCCCTGAGCTCCCACTGTCGCTTGACTCATTCCTATTTTCTGGAATGTCGACTGAAGCTTCTTTTCTTCTTTCACCACTTTCAGGCTCAACATATTCTTTCTGAGCTTCTGGTCTTTTGGTGTTTCTGTCTTTGTACAGCTCTGCTTCATTGAACTCGGCGTGCTTGCTTCTGACTACCTTTCCGCTTTCTAAATCCCAAAGCCTGTAGCCCATATTATCACCCCCATATCCAATGAAGACATACTTCTTTGATTTAGCATCCAACTTGTCACCTTCAGGATTAATATCATAAGCACTACACCCAAAGATTCTCAGGTGATCGTACTCAACTGCTTTACCCTTCCATTCTTCTTGAGGAATCTTGAATCCCAACGGTACTGAGGGCCCACGGTTGATAAGATAGGCTGCTGTGTTAACTGCATCAGCCCAGAACATCTTTAGGAGCCCTGCATTCAATCTCATACTCCTGGCTCTTTCACATAATGTTCTGTTCATTCTCTCTGCAATCCCATTCTGTTGCGGAGTTCCTGGAACTGTCTTTATCATCTTGATCCCTCTATCAGCACAATAATCTGTAAACTCCTTGCTGATGTATTCACCACCGTTATCCGACTTCAAGCATTTCACCTTCAAATCAGTTTCAAGTTCAACAGCAGATTTCCATTTCTTAAAAGTATCGAAAACTTCAGATTTATGTTTAAGAAAATATACCCATACCTTGCGTGTTGAATCGTCTATGAAGGTTACAAAGTAGCGAGAACCTCCAAGTGAAACTACTGGTGTCGGTCCATACACGTCTGAGTGAACAAGCTCCAGCTTCTAAGCTTTTGGTGCTCTCCCTTTCTTCAGAAAAGTAACTTTCTTTTTCTTCCCGAAAATGCACGGTTCACAAAATTCAGACTCGACATGCTTCAGTTCTGGAAGCTTTCCTCTGGTAACAAGCATTTTCATCCCCTTCTCACTCATGTGCCCGAGTCTTTGATGCCATAGCTTTGTCTGACTCTGGTCACTTGATATTGCATTCACTGCATCAGTTGATGCTTCAACCATGTACAAACTTCCTCTCTTCTTGCCTCTTGCGACTACCATACTGCCCTTAACAACTTTCCATTGTCCTCTACCAAAATAAACATCATATCCCTGATCGTCAAGCTGACCGATGGATATAAGCATCCTCTTCAAACCAGGAATGACCCGAACATTCTTCAAGGTCCAAATGGTTCCCAATGGCGTTTTTAAGTCTATGTCACCAATTCCTGTAATATCAAGACTATGGTTATTAGCTAAACGAACTTTACCAAAGTTACCTGTTCGTAGATTCTTCATCTTCTTCGTGCTAAAAGTAGCATGGAAAGATGCTCCTGAATCCATAATCCAGTCTTCAACGGAACTCTCGACACAGCAAATAAGAGCTTCCTCTGAATCTGAGGCTGTAGTAGCATTCACCTCTTTTGTCTCTCTCGCAGGTTCGGAACACTGATTTCTGAAATGCCCAAACTCTTTACAGTTCCAACACTGTATATCTTTTCTTGGCTTTCCAGGTCTCGACTTGCTCCTGCGTTTTGACTTCGATCTACCCCTGTTTCCTCCTCTGTTATTACTTCTCCCTCTTCTTTCTGTACTGAGCAACGAGCTTGTTTCTCCAGAATTCCTTCTTCTGGAATCCTCATTCAGTATTAAGTCCCGAATCTTACTGAATGTGAGAGTCTCAATCGATCCAGTGACTGCTGTGATCGTTCCTGACCAGCTGTCAGGCAATGATGACAATAATAAACAAGCCTGTAATTCATCATCTATCTTAAAATTAACAGAAGACAAACGTGTCAAATGAGATTTAAATAGATTAATATGCTCAGTGACAGAACTTCCCTCTTTCATTCGAGTGTTGACTAACTCCCGAATTAAAAACACCTTATTTGCAGGAGACGGCTTCTCGTACATGTTGGACAAGGCTTCCATAATTCCACGTGCTGTGGTTTGTTCCATAATGTTATACGCAACATTCATGGACAATGTAAGCCGTATCGTTGACATCGCCTTCTTGTCAATCGATGCCCAATTAGTTGGTACTGGTGTAGGAGGAGGTTCTAAAGCAGCATCCAAAACTTTCTGTATCAACAAATCTTTAATTTGCATCTTCCACCATCCAAAATTATTTCCATCAAATACATTTACTTTGACTTTTCCTTCTTCAGACATCATCTTGTCTAAGTATCTAAGAAAACTAGTCAAAAAATAAATACTACTTCTTTGACCAAACAAGTCAAAAAAAATCCCAACAAAACAAAGTGCTTTTATCCACCAACAAAAAAAAAAGGAAGACAACAGTCTTTCTCTTTCCCAGGTTCTTCTGCTCAAACAATCATGCCAAAAGAAAATATAATCGAACCCAGGTACGATTCTTCTTCTTCTTTCTTCTTGCGGCGACCGGAGATGGTTTCTGATTGGAGCGGCGACCAGTTATCGGCTGGTAGGTGGGTGATGGCGCTGAGGTGGGTGATGGTTTCTGATCGGAAGGAGCGGTGACCGAACTAAGTCGCGGCTAAGGTGGCTGAGGTAGGTGATAGGCTGAGATGTGAGGGTGTTAACTGGTACGTGTTTCTTCTTCTTTGATCAAGAGCCTAAGCTCTGATACCAGTTGTTAGGATCGGATAATGATCGGAGAACACACAACACTATACACGTACTCTAAACACAAGAACACCAAGGTTTATAGTGGTTCGATCCTCCTGATCTACGTCCACTTTTGGTAACTAGGAAGTTTTATTAATTTTGTGTTGTGATAACTTTACAATACAGATGATATCTCTTTTATAGAGATATGGATGATACTGTTTGACAAGAAGAAAAGAAAGAGAAAAGGTCCTTAAAACATGCATCCGTAAAACATGTTTGACTTTGCATTTATACCCTTGTTTTATGCATTTCTTTTGTTCCATGTCTTGTGCCGCTTAATTTGACTATCCCAAAAGAAAGAATGGGCCTGGCTTCACACTCAACACAAAAAACACTAGGCGATATTAAGAGACTGAGAACTGGAAAAGAAAATGAGAAACAGATAACCAATTGTGTAGTGCACAATGTCAAACATTGCTAATTTATTTATTCATGCCATGCCAGACCTTCTAAAGCTTGACCTTTTTGATGATAAGAGCACTCGGTATGATGCCCACCACCCCCAAGTTATCCCATGACATTTTTGCGTTAAGCCATGTTATACCATACCGGGCACAAAAGTCATTTGCACGTTAACTTGGCAAGTTAACGAAATAACTCTGCGTTATTTTGGTGAGTTATGGGATAACTCAGAAAGTCATTATACCGCCCCCAAGTTATGGGATAACTCAGTTAGTTGTTGTTTTTTTTTTTTTTTTTTTTTTTTTTTTTTTTTTTTTTTTTTTGAGTTATGGGATAACTCAGAAAGTTATTATACCGGGTGTTTTTTTATTTTATTATTATTTATTATTTTTTTGAGTTATGGTTAAAAGGTTAAAGCTGATGTGGCGCTGACATGACACTGAGTTATGTCATCATACCTTATGCTCTAAGAATGAGCAAATTAAGCATGTTAAGATACACATTTCAAAAAACTTGTCAGGTTAAACCCCTGAAGCTTTGAGGTTATTGCAAAAACTTACCAAGCTTCACCTTTCTTATAATCCATTTATGTTTCAACTCCAAATTTATTAGAAAGATCACCAACATCTTTAACAAGTTTTATTTTCTGTAATCCTATCAAATTAATTAACAAGTTTTTTTCTTCAGTCCTATCAAGTTTAACTGAGACATTCCTCGAAGAGTTATGCTAAACTCACAAAAGAAGTTTCACAAAACACATCCACAAAAGGTGTATTTGGCTATGTTTCTCTCTCTTCTTTTTTATTTAGCCAATCACATAATGCCATATCTCTTTGTGGATGTGTTTTGTGAAACTTCTTTTGTGGGTCTATCATAACTCTTCCTCGAATATATGGGGAGGCTTAGATTTAGGAGAGAACAAAATATGGGGAAACGTACCGCAAGAGAGTACGTTGACTCGTATATGATCCCTTGCTCCAAGAATGGCATTGTTGAACTTTTAAGCCTTTTAAATATGTCACACTACTACAAAAAAGGTCTTTTAGACCGGTTGCAAAAGCCTTTTAGACCGGTTACCCAACCGGTCTAGATGAGGGGAGGTCTAAAAGATAAAAGTCATATAGACCGGTTGAAGCACCGGTCTAAAAGATCGTTATTTAGACCGGTTGATTTGTCAAATAGACCGGTTGAAACACGGGTCTAAAAGAGCATTATTCAGACCGGTTTGTTTCATTATAACGGTCTATATGTGGATTTTATTTAAAAAAAATACCAATCCCAAACAGCCCTTTATTGCAGATTCAATAAGCAATCTCTCACAACCCTCTCTATAAGCATTTCTCTAACTGAAAATGGCTTATAAAAAAAGGTTGTTTGGATTGCTTATTGAAACTACGAATAAAAGGATGTTTGGGATTGCTTATTGAATCCTATATTTGCGCTCAAGAATACGCAAAAACAAAGAAATATACAGTATCATTTAAGAATTACAAACCAAATAAAGAAACATTCATAAGAACTACAAACCAAATACAAAGAAACAGGGACAATGCGACCATATTGTAGCAGCTCACTCAATCAACGTGCCAAACAATAACTACATATCAGCAGCTCCAAAAAACCACCTGTCACACTTTCATTTGCTAAGCTGTGAACTTTCAAACACGCTGCACAATCCAATCACAACACTAATCAATAAATTGTAAATAATGACCACTTCTAATGACAAAATACAGGAAATGTTGCCTAACATGAAGAGATACAAAATACTAGAGGTGGCAAAGTCAGATAATGAGTCTATAACAGTTGTGTCGAATGACTAATTCCTATTAGTATTACATTAACTAATGTTTTAAAATAACTATAGATCATTAAAATAATTATCTACTGAATAAAGCGACTTTTGACCCATTTGACTCGTGTAGCCCATTTGATCTGCTTCATTTTTAGCTGAGCATTTACCTATTTGACCTGTTAGGAATAACATAAAAGCTCATTTTCGAGGTAAATGGGATTAAATTGCCACCTCTAGCTAAATATATGAAGGATTTAAGAAGCCTACTGAGACAGTGGTCTGCAACAACCAGCTTCAATGGGCATCAATTTCGCCATTGTATTGTTTGAGAGTCTGCAATCTACACTCCATGGTTACATATTACTTGCATTAAGTGACTTATTCAGGTTATAGGGACAAAAATAACACATACTTTGTATCTTTTTTGGCAAGCTGTGACAAGTTTCAGCTTTCACAAACTTCGAATCTGTTTCCAGTTATGTGTGTTGTTCCAACTGAGAAGCAAAACAAAAAAAGATAGAAAAAAAATGGTTATTAATTGATAAGCTTCTACTTTAAGTTCCAACCACCTGTGTTTTTAAAAGACAGTACTAAATAATGGCGTGTCAAAATAAAAACTTTTTTGGTGCCGTTCATAACTGCGTTCTTAATAAACCCTACCAAATAACTCCTTTAACATAATATATTTCTTTTTTGGTATAGTTGAACAGTAAACTGTATCAAAGTGCATTTAAAAATAAATTCTAGATCCTCCGGTACATCCAAACACACATTCTAGTACCTGCATATTGCACTGCACAAACAACCAAATACAGATTCTACAATTTGCGATTCTGCGTATGAAAAATATGCAACAAAACCCAAATGCCATATGAAACAAACCACAACAATATTTAACAAACTTAATGTTCAAGTGCCATGTTAACATAAGGAGAAGACGACTTTAGATAAAAAATATTAGACACTACAACTAACATCACTAGATATAAATAAAAATGTAACTATTGACTGCCCAATTTGAAGTAGTGTCAAGTGAGTCTTAGATATGTTATGTCACTGAATGAAACCACTCATACAAGGTGTAGCGATTTTGTAGTAGTGTGTCCTCCTACCTCTGCACTTGAGACTAAACCTGGCCAAATGCCAAATTATGAGGCCAAAGTGTTATCAAATTTAAGTTGTGTGGGAATTTATTATCTAATTTTTATCTCTTAAAAAGACACTAAATCCTTATTTCATATAGAAGCGAAACGATCTCATTTTTTGTTCACCTTTACATACCTTAGGGCCTCCAACGCATGCTAAATATAATAGTATGCCTTTACAAAGCTTAGGCCTCCAACTGATGATTGAATATATTAGTATAATGTTCATTTTATGTAGTTTGTTTGTTTTATAAAATGACCCAGTGTGATGAATATAATTTCAAGATCAAGCAAATGATTATAAACAAGATAAGAAGGCATTTGCTTACCCTCTTAGTATTAGGCCACTTGTGGAAGAGAAGTGTGGCAGATTTATATGACCAGAAGTTGATAGCAAATTGACTTCCCATTGCCAATCGGCATCAAACAGACAACAATCTATACCTGCATTTATCCCCAATTAAACATCAAATAAACCTAATTAGTAAATTCGACAGCCTATAAACAACTTTTTATATACTTAAGAAAATATAAACATCGCACTAGCTTCATTGAACCTGCTTTTCCATTAACTTTTATATCTTTATTTTTCACTGGTAGTAAAGGACTTTAAATCCTGCATAACGAATTTTCCCCAAATCATGAACTTCATAATGTAATGGGCATAAAACAATTAATAACACAGAATTAACCACTGTATGAAATAGGCATATATAAGGCAAAATTAACATGTAAAAGAAAGCAATTATACCTAATTTCGGGTTGCTTAAAACCCCTAGTTTCACAATTCATTGAAACTTTGCTTGTTGGATCTGAAATTAGAACCAAAATTTTCAGACCTTTTAGATGTACAATCGCCCAATAAATTGTAGTTGGATGGCCGATGATACCGTGGTTACAATGGGTTGATGAAAGAGGAAGAAGAGGGTGATGAGAGGTTGTGACCAACTGACCATGTGTTGATAACTTGATATGTAATTTTTATTGAAGAAAGTGTGGATTTAACTTCTTGAGCGGGGAATGAAAAAAACAAAATGGATAAATCCCGCCTAAATCAATTTTGCAAATCATATTTTGGACCGGTGTAAATCATATACGCGGGTCTATATTCATTTTAGTACATATAGACCGGTGTGTTTCATATCCACGGGTCTTGAAACGTTTGGGCGGGTACAAACTGTTATTTAGACCTGTGTATTTTGTAAAGGGTCTATATGAGGGGGTCTAAAAGGCCAAATTTGTAGTAGTGTCATGCAACAGCTTTCTTGTGCTTCGCAGCTTCACTGCCAAAGAATTGCTCGAAACATGATGATCCATATAGCGTATAGTAACAAACAAGAATAATTGAGCCTAAGAAGGCACAGTTTTACTTTGACATTACGGTATGAGATTTTGTAACAAGGGTTCTGGAGTGTTATTGGAGTCTTATGATTCAAGAAGCAGTTCAAACTTTTCATATTATTCAAGAAGCAGGACAAATAAAATACACGTTACAATCGCGATGAGACTTTCCAAATTAAAATGAAAAGAAGCAGGGAGGCTAACTAGATCCTATGGAATTCAAATACATGTGAGAAGTATCTATTAATTGTCATCATTAAATATTCGATCATTGTGCGTTTTAATACTATATGTAAGGATCATATTTGGTATAAGCAGTTTGCAAGTTGTTATGGTTTATCCCACATCGGAGTAGAAGAAAATAATGTGTTGAGGGGCTGCTTTAAATATAGATTATCTAGTGTAGTTAAAGCCATGATCCTTCAGACACATTTTGATTGGAAGGGATGAGTGGTCAATACTTGCATTTAAATATGCAAGCTGACGTGTCCGCCCAAAGCCTGTTACGACAATTGGGCACCTCCTATTTAAACCATCTGATCCCTACTAAGTTTTTTTTTTTTTTTTTTTTTTTTTTTTTTTTTTTTTATTATTATTATTATTATTATTATTATTATTATTATTATTATTATTATTATTCCACTTCTTTTCCTAAAAATTAAAATTTTGTTTTTATAAAATTAAAATGTACCTACGCGTTTCACTTATCTTTTGGACCCTGATGATGTTTCTAGTTATATAAATAGTATATGATTTTTATTTTTATTTTATTTTTATTATTTTTTTTTAGAGAGAGAGAGAGAGATCATTTCTAGCAAGGTTAATCATAGAATTTTTAACTTAAGCTATAACCACTCTTTTATATAGTTCCAGAGGGCGAAGAATTATTCTATATGTTCAAAATACAAGAACAGACTAGCAGTGCCCTTACATTGGATATGCCACTTGATGCAACGAGCACACGGTATCCTTCAGTGAAAGGCGAAAAAACATTTCGGTTTGCGCTCATTGGGTGATTGTGTGCCTTTTTTCATGTTACATCTTGGTTTCTATATACAACCATCCTTACTGATTCTAGTAATTACCAGAAAGGGTTGTGTCTAGATTTTTTTCAAATGTACTAGTATGACACTAGTACAATGAGGACTTTTCCCGACGAAATTTTTTTGCAAGTCTCGACGTCATGGCGTCCGCAAATGTACTAGTTAGATTCAAGCAACTTGGTCATAAACAAGTTGGGTTCAAACAACTTGGTTATAAACAAGTTAGGTTCAAACAACTTGGTCCTGGTGTTAAAACAGGAGTCCGTGGAGTACAGGTTGATGAACGTGTTTGGTTTGAGGTGGAACTGCATGGAGCTCAGGAAAATCGTGAAGCTGAAGTTGTCCAGGATAGTAACGATGATGCTGCAGTGGCTCAAAGAAAGTTGGAGGACAAGCAACTTGAAGAAAATACAAACACGGACTGCATGGTAAAGGAGCAAGAAAAGGTACACTTTGGTATAAAGGTGGGGGCGGACATTACAGTAACCCGAGTACCTGGTCAAGAGGGTGCAAAGGGTAATGCTGCTGAAAAGAAAAAAGTGAAGGAGTCTACGGAAGCTAATCTTGGAAAATTACTGAAGTACAATACCTGGTCGACAAGGTGGTCCCCTGTTCGAGGTTCCAACACTAAGAAAAGATGCTGAGTATCGGTTATGTTTAAGTGATACTCCTATGGTGGAAATTGTTGAATATTAGGAGTACACTTAACATATATTAGGGGTTTAAATGTACATTGTAATTAAGATTTGGACTAGACTATAACTAGGATTAGTTAACCTTGCCTTGCAAGGCAAGGAAGGCCCATGTGGTCGGTTTCATGGTGAGGTTGGTTTAGGAGAATCCTTAACAGACTATTACATGGTTTCTTTATCCCCTTATCTCTATAAATAGAGAAGAGGGGGGTGCTGGTTCTTAACATTCTTTTTCCTCAATTTTAAAAGCTTTATTGGTTTTAATAAAGGGTTCGTTGAGGGTATAACGTTTGACCCATGGCCCATGCCCGCCCGGCCCGCCCATTTTGCCACCTATAATTATTACTAGAATAAAACTACATGATTGGCTGGAGTACTTAAAATAAAGGAACTCTCTAGAAATAGGCGTATGCTACTTGTTGCAACGAGTACACGGTATTCTTCGGTGAAAGGCGAAAAAATATTTCGGTTTGCGCTCATTGGGAGATTGTGTGCTTTTTTCCATTTTACGGCTTGGTTTCTATATACAGCCATCGTTACTTACTGATTCTACCAATTACAAGTTGATGTGGAATAATTAAACCTAAGTCGCTCCATAGTGCCCCTTTCTCATTCCCCCTAATTTTTTCCATACCTTTTTTTTGCTTCTCAATCTTGATGTATTTGGATGCAAATTAGTAAAAACCATCAAATTTGCCAGGAAACTTATTGTTTCTCCTTGTTTATTAGGGAACAGAGGTGCTATGAAAATAGAGCATTGTGTATCACCTTATATTCTTTCTTAACTAAAAAACACTATGATGAGGGAGCAAGGATATAATAAATTTTGCTTGTATTACACGACAACCTTCCTGGATAAATGGTTCTTTGTTACTAATTACCGCGGAAATACCATTCTTTCCTCTAAAGCCCATTTTCAAATGATAGATGGGAAACATGTCCAATATTCAACACCAATTCTTCTTTGCTTCAGTTGCATTATATGTTACTAGCACAGAACATAGAGAGAAACAGATAATCAAGAGAATTGCTTATGTTTGGTACAAGATAATTTGAGAGATTATAGGAACTTAAATTGTTTTTCTTTTCTTTTTTCTTTTTTTTAAATAAAAAAGCAGCTGTATTTAATTAAGAAAGAATATGAAAGATTTTCAAAATATAATTTCTTAAAATAAAGGCTAACTTAGGTAGCGTTTAGAAAGATTGATGGGGATTATATATGACAAGATTTCCAAAATGTCCTCAGAATACATATGTATCCCCCTCATATTACCACAGGTAGCCAAGATTATTAATTCGGTTATAACATAGATAGTCGTTCCCGAGGACTCCTTGGCTCGACAGTCACCATACGCAGATCATACAATGGCCTACTGAGGAAATCGAAATGTTTTATGAAAACAAAGTGAATTTCCCAAACAAGATACTTGAAGGTGGATCATTAATGAAGTTGTACGAGTAGCTGCTTCACAAATAAGTCATCAATCAAGTCTTGAAAATTTTAAATCATTCCATTTTGGCTTATTTTAACTTGAATATGGTATTTATTATTTTAACTAAATTCATTTGTAGTTGAAGCCCTTTTATTAAATAAACACCATATTTAAAGCTTACAGTAATGTTTCTTTATATGAAAAGTGCAAATTTCATAAGGATTAATTTCATTTATCACCCTACTTTCATAATTAATTTCATATATACCCAAAATGCAAGTATTGAATGCATAATGTACAATATTTTTAATGCATGTTTGGGTATATATGAAATTTCCAACTAAAAGTAGATGAGATATAAAATTGCCCCGTTTCATAAAGTTATGAAAATTAGCATTAAGTCCATAGCTGTAGAAGTAAATATATATCACAAAGCAAGAGATCGAATTGCATCTTTGTGCAATGAGTTGTACAGAGCTACAAATAAGATTTATAGATTTTTTAATTAATTTTTTATATTTGTGTGGTTGTTATTACAGGTGCGGGCTAAAATAGTTGGTTATCCAAATGCTGGAAAGTCATCTTCGATTAATTGTTGTGTTGTATATGCTAATAGCTCCAAGCCCAAATGCAACAAGAGTACGAGAGTATGATGTTGTTTACTTATGAAGTGTTGTGTTTCTTTAAAGAGGTGGCAAACCACGTGTTTAGGCGGGTTGGTATCGAGAGAGTTGAAATAGATTTCGTGGCCTACTCCAAACCCGAAATTCTACAATTAGTTTGGAATGTGTATCATCAAGGCCAATCCTATTTATAAATTTGAATAACTTACTTAAATAAAGCCAATATTACAATAATTATTGTCATTCTAATTTGTCTATAAAATTGTTCCTTTCATGATATAATAATTTATGCTTCGAAATAAAGTTTCAGTAGATATGTTCATCTCATAACTTTGTGCTCTTTTGTCATTTGTAATGTTCATTATAATTTGAAATTTCCATTCCATTTATGATTCATCAGATACGCCCGTGTTGGATAACTATCATAGTTTGTTTATTATGTTTATTAGGATAAGTGTTGAGTCATTGTTTAGGATATGTCTTGAGTCATGTTACGATAAGTCTTATGTTTGTGAGAGTTATCTCATAAACTAGTATTTAATGTGTCATAATGTTAAGAATGAAGGAATCAATCAAAGTTTAAGATAAACAAATCTCTAGTTCTTCTCTCTATTTTCTTAAGGAGCTCGCACACGCTAAAAGTGGTGCCTTATCCCGATACAACCCCTAACCGGGTCGTATCAATTGGTGCTTTCATTGAGAGCACTTGTTGAGAGGGTTTTTTATTAAGGTTTCCAATTAAAAAAAAAAAAAAAAAAAAAAAAAAAAAAAAAGTTACTCTTCACGACACTGTTCACCAGTACTGTTCATCAACACTGTTCACTGGTACTGTTCATTGACACTGTTCCCCGATACTATTCATAGTTACTGTTTATCAGAAAATTTTTTCCCTGTTATTTGAGTTACTGTTCATGGCATTAGGCGGCAGCGATCAGGACACGAAATACGCACTCTCTAAGCTCTTGCAAATGGGTACGGTAGCCGAATATGAGAGTGAGTTTGTGGTACTTGCAAATCTAGTTACAGGGATCTCTAAATCTTTACTTGCATCGTTTTATATCTCCGGACTTAAACTGATGTTACAAATAGAACTGTTGAGGGCAAGGCCTACAACTTTAGGAGAAGCCTTTTCTTTAGCCCATATAGTCGAGGCTCGTTTTGAAGCAATTAAAGAGAAGGAGAAAGAGCAAATAATTGAAAATAATCCAGATAGCATTCTATCATTAAAAAGTGAATTTGCTTCACCTATGATTAAAGGGTCCTTAGATGTTCATGAAGATATTGGTGTTGATGTGGTTAGAAGCGTGATAGACGGTGTTTTCGATATTGGTGAGAGTTTGGTTGTTATTTTAAAGTGGGTACAGACCCGCACATCAAGGACATTGCTATTATTGATAACTTCTGAAAACATGGATCTTGCAATGGGAATGGAGGCTAAAATTCAAAGAAGAACATGGGATCCTGAAATCAAGATTTATTTTAGACAACACCTTGAGGGCAAGGTGATTTTGACGGAGTGGGGAGTGATACGCCCGTGTTGGATAACTATCATAGTTTGTTTATTATGTTTATTAGGATAAGTGTTGAGTCATTGTTTAGGATATGTCTTGAGTCATGTTATGATAAGTCTTATGTCTGTGAGAGTTATTTCATAAACTAGTATTTAATGTGTCATAATGTTATGAATGAAGGAATCAATCAAAGTTTAAGATAAACAAATCTCGAGTTCTTCTCTCTATTTTCTGAAGGAGCTCGCACACGCTAAAAGTGGTGCCTTATCCCGATACAACCCCTAACCGGGTTGTATCATCATCTCTGAACTTTTCTTTTTACATGGAACTTATTTATTACTTTGATCAATTGTTTAAGAAGCAATATGGGTAATCTTTTCGTAGTTCCATTTACCATTATATATATTTCATTTTATTATGGTGGTGTAAAATAATCTGGATACCCATAACCGATATTACCACCAAAGGCCGTGACCGTTTTCCAAAAATGACTGATTATAAGTAGAGTTTGAGACACTCAAAAAAGCCTATGCTATAATATTTGTTTATTATATTGGATTACATTCGTAGAGTTTGAGACACTCAAATCATTTATCATGTTTCATATCAGATTAATTGAAAGCAGACACATTATAGTAAACACGCTCTAAACATGACCCACATTAACCGATTTATGCTGGAAATTAAATTACAACTCGCCAAATACATTTAAAAAAAAAGAAAAAAAAATCTCACGCATGCGCGAGTATTATAACTAGTAATATTAATATATATACTAAATGTCGTTCTAAACGACGCCGTGTAGTGACTAGTATCCTAACGTTTTTTTTTCTTAGCCCACACTTTATCCTACAGCCCAAAAAAATGGACCTCACTGTGTCTATGTAGATTGTAGAAAGGAAATTAAAGGTATTAGTACTTTTACCTTTATTTTCGTTTTGAGTTTATGAATGTTGCATAACTATTGCGTATTAAGATCACGTACACACAAATTTACTACTAAATCAGTATACATGAAAACATATTGGCTTTGTACGTGATCTTAATACGCAACAGTTATGCAACATTCGTAAACCCAAAACGAAAATAAAGGTAAAAGTACTAATACTGTTGATACAAAAGTTGGGCGTACCTTGTTATTGGGCTTTGCTCTTATATCAATTCGTTTCTTAGCACTTCGTTACCTGCGCACTAAGAAAATAAACAACACCGTTAGGCTTATCGAGGGATTGTCTCCCCCGATTAGACTCCGGCGTGAGAGTAAGTAATCGATTTGAGGTTCTCTTAAAGAGTTAGGGTTGTATATCGTACCTTTGAATGAGAGATGTCATTCCTTTTATAGGGGCTGAAACCGCGTAGGTTTCTTGCTCCTTACTCTTCGCACTCGTGGTGCTTATCGGGGTAAGGATATCTATTCCATGAATAGAAGATCCTTATCGCATGCCCGATTAGTTTGGTTGGGCTTTGGGCTTCGTGAGCCCAAGCCGTTATTATTATGGCCCGTCATTCGCTATGATAACTCACTCGTGGTGGGCTTGGGCCGAGTAATGTTTATCATTTGGGCTCATGGCCCAAATATAGACTATACGTCATCATGTCCCCCCAGTCTAGTGTGCGTGGCTCGTAGCCGCGGATACTAGACTAATATTAACAGCGGTAAGCGTGGCGGGAGAACAAGTGAATATTACCGCTCGTTTTTAAGTGCAATGCACCTAGTCTTAGGTATTTCAAACGGATACCTCGAAAAATGGGGGTAGTGTCCACGTGGCCCTCGTGAATCGGGAAAAAGTGCATGTACCGGTTCAGTTTCAGCCATACATTTACTGTGAGTGGGTTCCACGTGGATGGAAATTAGGGTTTTTACCACCCTATATAAGAGTGTCGCCCCCATTTTTACAATCACACAGTAAAAACACACACAACTACTATTCATCTTTCTTCTTCTTTTTGAGAGCGTTTTTTGCAAGAAAATCTTTTAACTCTCGTAGGTAATCTTTGTGTGCGTCCCACTTAGTTTTAAGATGAAAGTAGTTGCTCAATTAGAGGATTTTCGCTCCGCGATGTCGATTGAGGACGTGATGCACTTTTCTTCCGACTATTTTGTGCCTTTGGATGTACATCCAGAGGCACCAAATGTCGATGCGTGTATAGCTGACTTCCCCGAAGGGAAGATAGGTCTATACACGAAATTTTTTGAGTACGCGAATTACCGCGTACCTATATCTGTGTTTCTGAGCAATGTGCTCAATCACTATCGCCTTCACATCTCTCAGCTGCACTGTATAGGTGCGGCGAAGGTGTCGAATTTTGAGGTGAACTGCCGTTTGCTTGCGATAGAACCAACCGTGGACTTGTTCCGCTCTTTTTACCTCTCAACGTGGTCAAACGGTTGGGTTTCCTTTGCGAAGCGCCAGGGGGCGCTTCAATGTTATACGGAAAAGGTTGACGCCCTTAAGAATTGGAGGGAGTATTTCTTTTGGGTAGACGACGTAGTCTTTCCCTCCCCTTTTGAGTTTTATACTCAGGCGTCCTTACCAAGGGATGGGCGCCCCGCACCCGGTTCCTACAGGCTTGCTGACGCGCAGACTTTAGATGCCAATTGACTGGCCATTAACCCCTATCCGGAGGAGTTTTTGGTACATGTAGGATTGAGTCGCGCTTATTTTGGCGCTGCAGATGAGGTTCCTACTTTCCTGAGTGAGGATGGCCGGGGTGGGTGTTCATCCCTTGTACTTGTTTGTAAGTTTCTTATTTTTTGTCTTCGCGCATTTACTAACTAATCCTTCTTTGTCTTTCCTTGCTTTACTTGGTGTGTGCAGAGATGGACCTGTTCGCAGTGGTGAAGCTAGATAAGCGAAAGCAGGTGACCATAGGGGTGCGTCCTCTGAAGGAAGGGGAGCAGCCCCTGCTTGATGCGACCGCTGGGCATTTGACTGTTTTGCCCGCGACGGTCCGCGAGGATACGCCACCACTGGTGGTGACGCCCGTCCAGAGTATAGCACCGGAGGTAGTGGTGGCGCCCACTGTGGAGGCGGTGCCTGAAGTGGAGGTGGCGCGCGAGGAGGCGCGTTCAGGGTCCTCTGACAGCATCCGGATCCTGAAGCCTGAGGAAGTGCTGAAAGAAGAGGTTGCGCAGAGTTCAAAGCGTAAGGCCGAGGCTGGTGGCAGTGGTAATAGGAAGAGGCGTCGACACGTCATCAGAGACGCAGAGTCGAACGCGGAAGATACTTCTACCTCTGGCGCTCGGTTGAAGGTGGATGATGCTTCTCCGTTCCTGTAAGTGTGATCTCTTCTCTTTTTCTTTTTTTTTTTTTTCTTTTTTTTTTAATTACTTGTTGTAATTTTTGTTCACTGCCTTTGTTGCGTAGGGATGACGGCGCGAAGGATGATGAGGTTTCCTCTCCGCAGAACGAAAACAAGGAGGGGAATGCCAAGGCTGTTGATGGTGGTGAGGCGCAGCAGCTGATGGATGAGCTGGCTGCGACTACCGCCCGCCAAGCTGAGCTTGTGGCTCAGCTGAAGGGGATGTATGCTGGGGAGAGCCGTGCTCTTGCCCAGAAAGAGGAGGAGTTGGCGACCCTCCGTGCGCAGTTGGCTGATGCGCAAGTGGAGCTGGGGGCCTCGAGGGCCTATGCTGAGAAGATTGCTCAAGATAAAATGAGCATATTGGCTGACCTGAAGTACGCGAGGTCGAAGCTTGAGCAAATAAAGGCTAAGACTACCTGGTCGGTGTCCTATCTCGAAGAAAAGAGGGCGGAGCATTATGCTAGCCTCCAGAAGTTTAAAGAGGACATCGAGAAGGCAGTCTCGATACATGAGGAGAAGCTGCGCGCTCTCAGCATAGAGTATGACGAGGAGCTGTACCCCCATCTAATGTCTACTATAGCCGAGCGCAGGTATCCTTGCTTCTTTATCTTTGAAATTACTTCATCGCTTTTTTGGTTATCTTACACAATTGTTTCTTTGTAAATGCAGATGGTTGATTAGCCATGGGCAGCCCTGAGCACACTAGAGTCTGCGGAGGTGGTGGAAGCCTTTGGGAAGGTTGTGCACTGTGCAATGGCCCGTGGCCGTTCGCAGGCCATGGAGGAGTTCGTGAGGCCAAGTTGCTGGAGAAGGACTTGGCGGAGATCCCTGGTTACAGCTCTACGGCTTACGACGAGCTAGTGCAGGCCATGGCGGGGCTGAAAGTTCTTGAGTTGCCCCACATAGGGAAGTTGAAGCGCGATCAAGATGATCCCATAGCCGTGCTGATGGCGGGTCTAACTTTGCAGCGCCATCTTGAGGAGAACGCGGAAGAGGAATTAGATTATTATCTAAAACCTGATGTATCGCAGCTTCAAGTCCCTGTGTTCGCACGGCCTCGTGATATCCTGAAGCCTTTTGCTCTTGAGAAGGAAATTCCTTTGAAAGAGGTGCTGGAGCGACATGCCCAGAGGGTTGCTGTGAAGAAGGGTATCAAGGGCAAGGCCGTGATGTGCGGTATGGGCGCTGCACACCTTCCTAGATCAGATGGCGTGGCCGTGAGCGTTCCGACCGTATCTATGCAAGATGCCATAACCTTGAGTAAGCTTAAGGAAACGGGGAGGTCCGTTGCTTTAGAGGAGAATACTGAGCATCGCCATAGTATATAGGCGTTTTGTATATTTATGTATCTTTCCTTGTAATTTATCGATAAATGTGGAATAAGATACATATTTTGTTTTAAGTTCGTGACTTAAGTATACTTGCATTTTTATTTTTATTTTTTTACTAAGTCTTTTAAGTGCGTGACTTAAGTATACTTGCATTGTTTGCTAAGTTTTATTTTTGACCAAGTGTCTTGGCTCGTTATATTGCTAAGCTCGTACGGTGTACTCGGTATATGCGCATCCGTCGTGTTGCGCATGCGAAACTTACTTCGACGTCTCGAGAGTAAGGCGCTTAGCAAGGATGCGTGATCCAACGTTGATGGGTTTGCAACCCTCTTACTCAACAAGTACATTAGTAGGTTAACTTATCCTTTATGCCTTCGTGGGTCTTTAAGTGGTGCATGCACGCCATGTAGGCAGAAATATAGAATAAACAGTATTGACATATATGCAATAAAGTAAAATGCGCTATGGAGTTAGCTAGAAACCATAACATTTTATTAATACTTGCAAGTTATTTGAAAAGATAGAGAGTACAATTCCTAGAAAAGAAAAGAAAAATAAACACTTATTGGGCATCACGTAGGATGCAAATGTGTTTGTGTGAGGGTCGTAGCCTAAAAGTAACATCTTTTGAGATTGCAAATGTTCCAAGTGCGCGCGAGGTCGTAACCTTCCGTGTCGCGCAGTCTGTATGCGCCATTACCGAGCGCGTCTGTGACCTCGTAAGGTCCTTCCCATTTAGGGCCGAGCTTGCCTGTGTCTTCTGCGTGGCTCGCATCGTTGGCGCGGTAGACAAAGTCCCCCGGTCTGAATGAAGTGTGTTTGACCTTTGCATCATAATACTTCTTCATTTTTGCCTTAGCCTTTGCCTCGCGTATGGCTGCGCGTTCGTGTCTTTCTTCCAGTATGTCTAAATCTATGCGCCGTTCCTCGTCATTTGTCGTGACGTTGACCTCTGCTGTGCGTATAGTTGGCATTCCTATTTCGGCGGGTATGACGGCTTCTGTTCCATAGACTAGAGAAAATGGCGTGTCGCCAGTACTGGTTTTGATCGTCGTGCGATGCGCCCACAAGACGTGCGAGAGTTCATCTACCCACTTTCCTTTGTGTCTGTCAAGGCGCGCTTTTATACCTTCGCCTAGACTGCGATTTGCGCGCTCAACTAGGCCATTGGTTTGTGGGTGTTTGACTGAAGCAAAGTGTTGTGTGATGTTCAATTGTGCGCACTAATCTTTGAATGGGTTGTCACAGAATTGTTTTCCGTTGTCTGATATGATTTCGCCCGGTAGGCCGAAGCGACAGACGATGTTGTCCCAAACAAAGCGCTTGACTTGGTTTCCCGTGATGTTCACCACCGCCTTTGCTTCGATCCACTTTGTGAAGTAGTCTATGGCTACGATGAGGAATTTTACTCCTCCAGCTGCGACAGGGAAGGGTCCTACTATGTCAATACCCCATTTGTAGAATGGCCATGGTGAGGTAATTGGTGTTAGCTCTTGTTGTGGTCGGCGCGGAATTGGTCTATGTACTTGACAATTGCTGCATTTTCTTATCAGGTCGCGTGCGTCGCGATGCATTGTTGGCCAATAGTATCCTGACCTCAGAGCGCTTGCTACCACGGATCGTGGCCCTGAGTGCATACTACACGATCCTGCATGAATTTCGCGGAGGACGTAGTTTGCTTGGAGGGGTCCAACACATCTGAGCCATGGCTGTAAGAAAGATCGTCGATAGAGTACGTTATCGCGTAACTCGAATCGTTGCGCTGTGCGCCGTATTCTTCGAGCATCCTTATGATCTTGGGGTAGGATTCCCTTGCTAATAAATTCGATGATAGGTGTCATCCACGTAGGATCTTGTTCCTCTATCACCGTTGATATCTCCATATCCAAGATTGACTTGTTTTTAAGGGTTTCCACTAACACCTGTTTTGAGAGGTGTGCGAAGCTTGTGGATGCAATCTTGCTGAGTGCGTCTGCCTTCCTGTTGTCGCCTCTAGGTACTTGTTTGATTGTGAACCTGTCAAAGTTCTTGATCAAGGATTTTGTCTTTTCCAGATATTGGGCCATGTGTTCATCCTTGGCTTCGTATTCACCTAACACGTGGTTAGCGACTAGGCGCGAATCTACGTTTGCTTCTAGGTTGCGTACACCCATTTGGATTGCAATGCGTAGTCCAGCTAGTAGGGCTTCATATTCTGCCTCATTGTTTGTGGTTGTGAATTCAAATCGTAGTGCATAGGTGAATTCCATACCTTCTGGATTTGTGAGGATAAGGCCTGCGCCTGATCCATCTACACATGAAGACCCGTCTGTGAACAGGATCCAGGGTTCTTGTAAATCTGCTTTGGATGCAGATGTCGGGCTGTCGCTATCTGGCTTCTCCACGATAAAATCGGCTAAGACTTGTCCTTTGATTGCAGTGCGCGGCCTGTATGAGATATTATACTCACTTAGTAGTACACTCCATTTTTGTAAGCGTCCTGATGCGTCAGGCTTAGAGATAACTTGTTTGATTGGCTGATCAGTGATTACAACTATCGGATGCGCCTGGAAGTATCTGCGCAACCTTTTGGCTGCGAACACTAGAGCCAAGACCAGCTTTTCCATAGCGCTGTAGTTAGTCTCTGTTTTCTTAAGGGCTTTGCTTATGAAGTATATGGGTGTCTGAACGGAGTTTCTGTCTGTCAATAATACGGCGCTGACTGCTCCATGGGTAGCCGATAAGTACATGATTAGTTCTTCCCCTGGTCGCGGTGCAACGAGTTTGGGAAGAGATGCCAGATTGTTTTTAAGTTGTTGGAAAGCTTCTTCTGCTTCGATTGTCCATCGAAAGTCTCCCTTTTTTGTACACTTCGTGAGTGTTTTAAAGAGGGGGAGAGATTTGTCCGCTGACTTAGATAAGAAACGGTTTAGTCCTGCTAACTTTCCATTCAATGATTGGACTTCTTTGAGTGTGCGCGGTGAGGGGAGATCAATAACAGCTTTTGTTTTTTCTGGGCAAGGCTTGATTCCATCTGGTTCTATCAAGTATCCAAGGAACATCCCTTCGGTCGCGCCGAAGGTACACTTTTTTGGATTTAACTTCATGTTGATCCGCCCCAACGTCCGGAATGTTTCCTCAATGTCGCGCACCAACTCGTCCTCTGTATGGCTCTTGATCACAAGGTCATCAACATAGACTTCCAAGTTGCGGCCTACTTGTTTTTCGAAGGCTGTGTCCACCAGTCGTTGGTATGTCGCGCCTGCATTCTTCAGGCCAAAAGGCATTTTTGTGTAGCAGTATACTCCCTGACTGGTGTGGAAAGCTGTTTTTTCTTCATCTTCCACTGCCATCTGGATCTGATGATACCCCTTATATGCATCTAGGAAGCATTTGAAAGGGTATCCGCACAAGGATTCGACCTTCCAGTCTATCTCTAGCAGTGGATAGCAGTCCTGTGGACATGCTTTGTTGAGGTCCGTGAAGTCCACGCACATCCTCCAACTCCCATCGCTCTTCTTTACCATAACTGGGTTAGAAAGCCAGTCGTGATAGTATACTTCGCGCATGATGCCTGCGTCTACGAGCTTATGTACTTCTTCCAGAATAGCTTTTGCACGATCTGGGGCCTGGCCACGTTTCTTTTGCCGTATTGGAGGGTATCCTTGTCGGATTTGTAGTTTATGCTCTGTAATAGAGCGCGGTACTCCTGTCATATGCTTGGGCTCCCATGCAAAGATGTCTAGGTTCTTTTGCAAGAGTGCGCATACAGCTGCTTTACCTTTGTCGGATAAAGATCCTCCAATCGAGACTTGTTGTTCCGGATAATCTGGATGAATGGCGACTTTTAAATTTGGCATCTTTTCCGTGCGCTGTTCTGGAATGGTCTCTGCTTCAGTTGTGGCTGCGATGTATTCTCTTGGTGGTACTGTGGTGTTATAGAGGGTAACAATTCCCCCTTCCACAGGGAATTTAAGCATTCCGTGCGCTGTGGATAGTACTGCGCGCATGGATGATATTCCTGGTCTTCCTATGATACCATTGTATGGTGAGGGAGATTTTATTACCATAAAGTTTATCCATGCTGCGGTTGAGTGTTGTTCATCTCCTACGACCACCAACAAGCGTAGCTGCCCCATGGGCCAGATTTTTTCTCCTGTAAATCCTGTCAATGATGTCGTAGCTGGTATCAATTGACTTTGAAGTTCAGGTCGCAGTCTTTTGAAACAGTGATCATACAGGATGTCCGCGGATGCTCCTCCATCAATATACATGCGGTGGATATCGTGTCCCCCTGTATGTATTTCAATGGTTAGGGGCTCCACAACTGCGTTGTCCGCAGCTATGGTAGGGAAGGATATTTCTTTTTCTGGAGAGAATTTTTGGCTGACTTTTTGCTTTATCCTGCGTTGCCATGATTGTATCATGTATATAGTATCAGCTTTTTCCTTTGGGGGTTCTTTCTTGCCCCCGTTTCTCTGTTTATCCTTTCCCTCCTTGATGTTCTTTACGAGGTGGTCCATCCTACCTTCTCTGACTAACTTTTCAATTAGTTGTTTTAGTTGGACGCACTCGTTAGTGGTATGGCCTTTTTGGCCGTGGTATTCGCAGTATCCACTACCTAGGCGCTTTTCTTCTGCAGTGCGCATTGGTGGTGGTCTTGGGAAGTTCGCACCTTCTGTTACAAATATTTCTCTCGGAGTCTTAGTGAGAGGAGTATATTTGTCGTTGTCTCTTCCACTGCGGTAATTCCTGCTGCGGTTGTTATTCTGATCATTGGATTGTCTCCGCGGCTGTTCTTGTTGCCTATAGTTTGAATAACCTTTCTTGCTATCCGCAGTAGCTGCTTCTCCTTGTATAAAGGATCTGGTGCGCTTTGTTCGCTCATCAAAAGATTGTGGAACTTTGTCATTAAGCTTCCGGATGAGTTCTGGGTTATTGATTCCATTCATGAACCCTGAAATTTTTAGGATTTCAGGACATGCTTTGACTTGTATGCACTCATCTTTAAAACGTTCCATAAAAGCGCTGGTTGATTCCCCCTGGCTCTGTCTCACTCTTGCTAGTTCCACAGGGTTTTTAGCGCACTTCTTTCGCTGGGTGAAGTTGTGGCGGAATGCTTTCCGTAGCTCCTCAAATCCACCAATGCTCCTACGTGGGAGTTTGCTGAACCATGTGCGCGCGTTTCCTACTAACGTGGAATTGAACATGTGGCACCACACAGGCTGTGGCCAATTTTCGATAGTTGCGGCTGATTCGAAAATCTTTAGGTGATCGTCAGGATCACCTGTTCCATCATATGTTTTCACGTTAGCGGGCATGCGTCTGCGTTTACGGTCTGAGTAATCACTGATGCGCCGTGTAAACGCATCGATTTTCTGGCGTCGCCATGGGAGAGATATATCTTCCTCCTCTTCTTCGCGACGTCTTCCTCTTGACTTCCAGTGTCCTGTTTCTTTATCCTCGTTGTCCGAGGAATCGCTGGAAGAAGAATAGTCTCTCTTTCGGCGCTTGCGCCTGCTCCTTTCGGAAGAGGAGCCTGAGGGATCTCTGCTTGGGGATCTCCTTCTCCCCAATCTGTCTTGGATCCGTCTACTTCCAGATTTGGAAGATCCTTGGCTTGGCGAATGTTGAGGCCCTAATCGATTGTGTATTCCCCGACTGCCAAGTCTGGAATGGACATTGGTGCGCCTACCACTGTCTCCAGAATTTTGTGAGTCAGATACCGCACCTAACCTATCATGGATAGTGGTACGTTCTGCACGTCTTCCTCGCGGGTGACGTGGTGGTGATGGTTCATGTTCTGGACCAAAATTAAGTCGGGTTTGTAGGTCCGCACCTGCTCTTCTTGCAGCTTCTACTTGCATGAGGGCGGTTAGGGTTTCATAATTTTGGGATACAAAGTTTCCCAAAGTTAGATTAGGCGCGTCCTCAGTTGTTGCAAGAGCTTCTACCTCAGTGTTTGGTATCCTGTTTTGGTCAGGCGCACCTGGAGGCACATTGTTGTTCACTGCGGGTATAGCTTGATGAGGAGTAGTGAAGAGGGTGCGTTGGAGTTCCTCAACGCTGGGGACCTCTAAAGTGATCCTGGGTAGTTCTACCGCTGGGGGAGGTTGGGTTGTCCCTGCCTCGTGGTGACCAGGTGTGCTGGTTGTCCCAGCGACTTGTCTGGAGGTTGGATCTTGTTGATTCTTCCTCTGATGGTCACGTTTTTCTGACTGCGGAGTCCGCTGGCTCGAATTCTTGTTTTTCGTCATTCTAGTTCTTAGTAGGGTCCCACGGATGGCGCCACTTGTTGATACAAAAGTTGGGCGTACCTTGTTATTGGGCTTTGCTCTTATATCAATTCGTTTCTTAGCACTTCGTTACCTGCGCACTAAGAAAATAAACAACACCGTTAGGCTTATCGAGGGATTGTCTCCCCCGATTAGACTCCGGCGTGAGAGTAAGTAATCGATTTGAGGTTCTCTTAAAGAGTTAGGGTTGTATATCGTACCTTTGAATGAGAGATGTCATTCCTTTTATAGGGGCTGAAACCGCGTAGGTTTCTTGCTCCTTACTCTTCGCACTCGTGGTGCTTATCGGGGTAAGGATATCTATTCCATGAATAGAAGATCCTTATCGCATGCCCGATTAGTTTGGTTGGGCTTTGGGCTTCGTGAGCCCAAGCCGTTATTATTATGGCCCGTCATTCGCTATGATAACTCACTCGTGGTGGGCTTGGGCCGAGTAATGTTTATCATTTGGGCTCATGGCCCAAATATAGACTATACGTCATCAAATACCTTTTATTTCCTTTCTACAATCTACACAGACAGAGTGAGGCCCAGTTTTTTTTTGGGTTGTGGGATAAAGTGTGGGCTAAGAAAAAAAACGTTGGGGTACTGGTCACTACACGATGTCGTTTAGAACGACATTTAGTATATATATATTAATTTGTGTGTATATGGTGTCTTAAATCTTATTCGTTGCATAACTGTCGCCCCGCAACCCATCCCGTTTTCTACTTAAAAAAATACCGTTCAATGACAGGCGACATGAAACGACGCCCCGCCGTAATGCGGCGGCCTGATACGACCCAGTTAGGGGTTGTATCGGGATAAAGCATCACTTTTAGCGTGTGCGAGCTCCTTAAGAAAATAAAGAGAAGAACTAGAGATTTGTTTATCTAAACTTTGATTGATTCATTCATTCATAACATTCTGACACCTTAAATACTAGTTTATAAGATAACTCTCACAAACATAAGATTTATCCTAACATAACTCAAGACATATCTTAAACAATGACTCAACACTTATCCTAATAAATATAATAAATAAACTACGATAGTTATCCAACACGGGCGTATCACTCCCCACTCCTTCAAAATCACCTTGCCCTCAAGGTGTTATCTAAAATAAATCTTGATTCCAGGATCCCACGTTCTTCTTTGAATTTTAGCCTCTATTCCCATGGCAACATCTATGTTTTCAAAAGTTGCCAATAATAGCAATGACCTTGATGTGCGGGTCTGTACCCACTTTTGAATAACAACCAAACTCTCACCAATATCAAAAACACTGTCTATCGCGCTTTTAACCTCATCAACAACAATATCTTCATCTGTTACAACTGGCAAATTAGGGAGCTATTTAAAAACCCGCATTACTTTAAATCTAATAATTTTTGGATTATTTAAAAGTTTATTCGCGATGAATTTGTAAACTTGAATTGTGATTTTTAAATTTCGCGGTTTCTATGGAATTTGAGATTATTTTAATGATTCGATATGGAATATATATGTGGTGATTATTTTGAGATTTTCATTTGGCACTACGTTGACTCCGGCACTAGATAACCTAACAAAAATTAAATGTTTTGAATTTACGGTTCGACTATATATATTTATTTTGAACGTATCGTGAGATTTTAAATATTTGGAACGAGCTTGGTTTGAGAATGTCGAAACACTCTGAAAAGTTTACGGGTCTGGCCTTGCGTCTTATAACTAGCCACTTTACCCCATACTATTATTATTATTATTATTATTATTATTATTATTATTATTATTATTATTATTATTATTATTATTACTATCATTTTTTTTTATAAAAAGAGTAATATACAAAATCGTCCTTGTGGGTTCCCTGGTATTCACACAACACAAACACAACTACACCTACACTCTCTCTCTATATATTCATCTTTATCATCTCTCTCTACCCTAAATATACTCTAGCCGCCGCCAACCTTTTCCGGCGACCACCGCCACACCGCCGCCCCTACCACCAAAATAACACCACCATATTAACCCTCTCATCAAGATCTTTCTTTTGGTATATAGCACGCGCCCTAAAACTTACCATAACATCATTTTTTCATCATTAATCCGATTCCATCTTGGTTGTTTTTGTGAGATTCGTGCGTCTTGAGGTTCAAGAAGGTGAGCAAACACCAAAACAAGTGTAAACTTGTCTCGGTGTGATTAAATCCGTGAGACATGGTGAAAACCTTAATGGGTTTTGGGTTTTCTTGTTCTAATCTTGCCTAAAATCAATGGGAAAATGATTTTGATAATAAATATTTGATTAAAACGAGTTTGGTATCCGGGTTTCTTGATTTTTGGTGGGTGTCGAGAAGAAACCGAGAGCTTAGGCTCTCGGCTTATAACTTTTGTGAGCTTATGTGGTTACTTGATTCTTTTGGTCTCGGGGTAATGTTATCGAGATGGCATATGGTTGCCATTCTTGGGATACCGACGACCCTAAGGGTCCGTTTGGTTTGATTTTTGTTTTGGTAATGGTACCTTGTTGTCGTTGCTCTTGTTGTTGTTGTTTGGTTTTGTAGCCGACGACCCTAGGGGTCCGTGTGGGTTGGTTTGGCTCGTGTAGAGCAAGCCGAGTGATGAGTGTGTAAATACTCATCATTTCTGTCACATTTAGACTGAAAAAACATCTGAAAACACACAGGAATGCCTTAAAATACAAAAAATATCCCTGGATTGTGTTTTTATGCAAAAGGATTGAAAAATGATAAAAAAAAAACAAGTCAAGTTTGCAAAATTGGCAGTTTCAGTCCCTAAACTTTCAAAATTTGTCAAAACTAGTCCCTGGTTAATCAAAACATGGAATTTATCATCAAAGGTCCTTAGGGATTCTCAAGTTGTCAAAATTAATCCTTTAAAGTTGAAAATTACAAAATGACAACTTAGGTCCCTAAAGTTTCAAAAATGGCAAAACAAGTCCCCCGGGTTTTAAATATTAAATTTTAACACCTTAAGTCCTCGGGGAATTAAAACTTGGCATGAATGGCCCTTGGAAAACCTTTGGAAAAATACCACAACCCACCCTAAACTTTCAGCTAATTTCAAAAATGGTCCTTGTGATTTACAAATACCAAACCAAACGGACCAAAAATAAAACCAAACAAGTCCAATACCAAACAAACCCACCACCCCCAGGCCCATCTCATCACCAGCCCAATCCACCCCACTAATATATACTCCCATCCGTTCTAAATAATCAAAGGGTCAAACACCCTTTGACTTTCACCTTGTCCTTCCTACTTGAACCCTGCAAACACCAACTCCCTGCCAATCCCCCCTCCTCCACCTCAGCAACCCACTCCTTGTTCCCTTGACATTCACAAGCCTCCAAGAACCCTTAATTGCTTCTAATTACCCTCACTCAACCCCTCCTGACAAGAAAAGAAAATTGGCGCCAAAAAGCGAATTCAAAGGCCAAGATCAATTTGACTAATCCAATGGCCCTGAATCAATGTGGGAAAGAGAGAGGAACACTCAAAGGCTTTTAAAAGTGAAGAAAAGCATACAGAGAAGGAGTAATTTAGTATGAGTAGAATTTTTAGTTAAATTCGTATGTTTATGTAATTTCATTTCCTTGTTATAAAACTTTGTTTTCAATTGTAATATCAAGCTTTTAGTTTATTTAAGACATATATGAACCATCAATTTCAGTTTCTTTGTCTAACTTAGTTTATGCAAGTTGTTCATTAAATTTCCATTATCCTTCAATCATGTCATAAACCAAGCTTTACTGGTGTACAAGCTCACTTAAGATTAGTGTTAAGCTTTTATAAGCTTATTTCAGAGTCTTAACAAGTTTCACTTTAAAATATAAAAATTTCCAAAAATTCCAAAAATAGTGTAATTTCATAAATCAGTATAGAAAGAAGAAACAGCAATAAAGCATGGGAGATTATGGGAGGAATGTGGTTTAGTTACCTCAGGGAGGTGTTAGGTTGGCTAGTGGTTCTTGGATTATTGCCCTGCATCACAGAAGCATTTGTAAGCTCATTTCTCATTTTCTAGTCATTTACTGTAGCAGTGCTTTTTAGCTTATTATCTCTGTGCTTTTATGCTTGTTTGGTGTCTAATAGTTAGAATCTTGATTAATAAAGCTTACTTGTTCATTGAATATCATGGTTGCTCAGTATGTGGATTTCACAGTTAAAATAGCCTATTCTTGATTCATGAGTATTTGTTGTTGCTTTTGGTGTTTTACTGCTCAAATTATCATAATCCATCATATTTTAACCCTTGGAAATGAAATTATGGGTTCATTCACTGTTAATCACTAAAAATCAATAAATCAGTTAGATATAGCAGTGTTTGGATCTGTATAATTAACTGGGCTCTTGGTTGTTTCAGTTGTTACTATTGGTCTTCATAACTCACCATAGGTAGTTTAAGGTCAGTGAAACAATAAAATCCAGAGGTCCTTTGTGTAAAAGTCAAAATCATGGTTTGAGCTCTTGATTTCATCCACTGTTAAGGATTGTGGACTCATAATCACTCATTCACTTCATAAGTTGTTCACTTAGCTGATTATAGTCTCCTTACAGCTTCTTTTAACCTTATAAATCATTAGGATTAGATAAAATCTCACCTTAGTCAAACTTTCATCAAGATGTAAAAAGTCAAGTTGCAAGTTTTTTGCTGAAAATCCTCTTTTTGTGGGATTTATTCTGATTTTTGTGTTTGGATTCAAGCATTGTGCTTTTTACATATTGTACTATCTCAGCTCAACCTTGAAACCCCATAAGTATCTTAATTTTAGGATTTTTATACAAGCTTGTGTTAAAGCTCAAAGTGTGCTGCAGGGGAAGAACCTCCCCTGTGCACAGACCCCTACAATCACCACCACCACTTTGGTGGGTCCCACAGGCCACCTCAGTGGGCCCCAGTGGGTGTTATTGGTTCCAAATTGTTAACCACCTTGCTAGCTCTCATTTGCAGCGAAGCTCTTGAGCTTAAGCTCTATGGACCCCACCTAGAACTCTTCTTGTTGTTTGTCCCATTTCTGTGTAGAAAATGGGTTAGCAACTACTTAATTGTGCTTAATTGCTTATTCAGGGATCCTATCTGATTTGTGATAGCTTATTTCTATTCACATAACTTATTTGGATCATAATCCATCATTGAGGGTCCTCAGCAAGCTTATTTGAAGCTTATGGCTTGACAGTTTGACCAAAGTCAAATGTCAAGGCATTAAGCACTTGAAGTGCTTATTCACTAAGCCCCATTCTAAGTGTTTTCATAAAAGTTGTTAGATTTTAGTGTTAAAATAGTTTAGAAACAGAAAAACCAGAAAAAACCAATTTAAAAATAAGTGATAGTTTCTATTTAATTTAATTTATCTTTTTAATTTTCCTTTTTAGTAATTTATTAAGTAATTGGCATTTTTATATTTTTCTTAATTTTCTTTTATATTGAAGTATTTTTAGAAATTTTTCCTGAATTTTATCTTGTCATTTAGTAATTATTAGATTTAATACTAGATTTATTAATTATTAATTAATATTAAAGTATTAAATAGCAAAATTAGATTTCATTAAGTAATACCTAGTTTTTATAATTTTCCTAGCTTTTATATAAGTTAAAAAAAAATTAGGAATTTTTCTAGAATTTCTATTGTTAATTTTCTATTTTTTAGAATTTAAATAGTTTAATTGGTAATTAATTAATAATTAGAATAGTAATTAGTAAAATAGTTTAAAAATACATAAAACCAACTTTTTATAATTTTTTAGGATTCCTGTGATGGTTAATTAGATTTATAAATTTTTCTATAAATTTCTAAGTTATTTAAATCTTTTTAGTAATTTAAATTAGTTTAATTAGTTAATTAATAAGTAATTAGTAATTAATTAATAATAAATAATTAAATAGTGTAAAAATAATTTTTCTTTTTCTAAACAATTTTCTTTATTTATTAGGATTGTAAAAATATCATTTTTATACCCGTAGCCTTTTTAGTTAATCAGATTCACTTTTTCTCACGTACGTCAGTACACGTTTATAATTAAAACGTACGTTTCTAGGTTTTAGCTTGTTTCTTCTTAATCTAAATTCACGTAATCAATCATATAGCTTTCCTAAGATATTTCATTTCATAATTCTCAAATAATTCTCATCACAACCCTTTCCTGTGAAAAATCACCCGATCATAAGCACGCTAAAGCACAATTCATACCTCGTCGGGACATAACGACCTGGTGATACCCTATATTACCCGGAAGCATTGGTCTAAGTAGTTTGACTATATTGACCACCCCTGTGGTAGACTTTAGTTGACTGCTTTTGCACCAATCACCGAGACCTAGAGGTCTCGGGTGTGACCCACGATATATTCTTGTGGTGTAATATTGACCCGTTTTGACTTGGTAAGTCGAACCGTATGTATGGTAATTACGTTGGTGGAGATTTATATTTGTTGAGTTATATTAATTGTTGGTTTTATATTTATTGTTTTATGGTGATACTTGAGCTTGAGGTGGATTCTTTTGGATTTGTAATATTGATGTTGGAGTTGTGTTGATGATGTGATATGGGGACCGATTGTGAGACGGTCACATTAGATTGACGGAGATAGGTTAGTCGGGTGCCGTAGTCGGACCCTATTGTTGTAGCACGTGTTATGGGAATTGTTGGACGGAGATGGACTACTTGGTTGTGCTGTTTATTTTTACTTGGACTTGGACAATGAGCCGAGAGTGATGACTCGGACATGTGACCATCTATATAACTCGATAATTATTTATAATCAAACATAAATAATAAAACTCGTAATAATATTATTTATAATATAAATGTTTATATGAGTATATAGACGTGAAAACGTATATACAACTATATAAGTGCATATATTAAAAATAAAACGATCACGAGTAATTTTATAATAACGCTATGATATATATTTGATGAGGCAAAAAATGAACCACTTTTAGGGGGTCATTTAAGCCCGGAATTGAATTTATTTGATCAAATATTGCCCTAAATCGTTCCTTTTGTGATTTTAGGTACTTTGGGAGTGAAATCTGGAAAAGGAAGCAATTCGGACGTTTTTGGAGCATAAAAGTGAAGAAAACGCCAAAGACTTAATTTTTCCATGCTTGTAACAGTGTGTGACGGCGTCAAGAGTACTTTCCTGACGGCGTCAAGAGTAAAGATCATGACGACCCAGTACAGAAATGAAGGCGTCACAAAGTAGAGCGTCAAGAGTTAAATATGTGACGGCCTGCAAAAGTGGATAACATGACGGCGTCAGATGTAGATCAAGGCAGTCCGAGGATTATTTTGGCGGCGAGATGACGGCGTCACAAGGTTGTTCTTGACGCCGTCAGCCTCTATTATCTATATATAGTTTTCTAATTTTCATTCATTGAGAGGAACAAGTTTGGGAGAAACCCTAAGGCCGAACCATATACGTATTTTACAGCTTTTTCAAGGGTTTTCAGCCCTTGAACCCTTACATGTGTTATTGAGATAAGCATTCTTTTAATTCAATCAATATGTCTATGTGTTGGTTTTCTATATCTTGTGCTTGTCTTGATTCTACCATGCTAGGCTAGATTTAACTTGTGTTTGCTTAGATCTAATGAAACCTAGATGTTGATTATGTGTTGATTACTTGTTTATGGTTGTATTGGATGAATGATTTTAATGTTAGGCTTAAGAAAACTGGCAGATCTCCAATTGGTAACATGCTTGAACATCTTAGGAAACATGAACCGATGTGTACTAGGTTTTATTGGTTGTATTTAATGCATGAATAAATTCTAATGATCCCATGTTAGGAGCTTCTTAGCCGGCTCGACATAGGAGTAAAGTAGGCACTCATAGGATTGGGGAGTTAAGTACGCCACCCCATGAATGGTATTAAGGAATACAATCCGTCATCCACGCAACTATAACAAGTAATTAACATGTAAATGATATCTAGGGAGTAGTGAAATCTAAGTAAACACATTTCTCCACTTATTGCTCACAACCTTAGTTTAATATAGTCTATTTTCATTTTTAGTATTTTATTTTGATTGCATCTTTAGTATTGGGTTAGTTGACTAGCAACTAATTCCGCCCAAATCCTTCAAACCCGAGATATTTACTTGCTTTCTAAAAAAATATAAAAATACAAAAAGAATCATCCCTCATCTCTAGAACTAGTATTTAGGTTTTCTATTCCTAGCGACATTATTCCTAGCTGAACGATCAATCCCCAGGTACTTGTCATTATACTATACTACATCGATCAGGTACACTGCCTGGTGGGGGTTGTAAGCTTCTCGAGATCCCTCGAGAGGTAAAGCCTGGTGCAATCCCCACGCATCAAGTTTATGGCGCCGCAGCCCGGGGAATAGTTATTGTCTAGGTTAGAATCTCTTTTTATTAGGTCTACTTGCTAGATTCCTTTCTAGTAAGATTTTATTTTTATTTCTAGATTTTCTTTAGTCTATCTTATTTATTTGTGTTTTTGTTCGTAACTCTTCACCACCCGCCATCATGGCAACCGACGAATTCTCTAACCTTAGGATCACTAGGAGTCGTAGTTCCATTAGAAACCTTGTCTTGCCTTATGCAGAACCCGAAAGAGAAATGCGTAGATTAAGACAATCTCACTCAACTCCTGAACCATCTAGCGTTGCCATCGATTTTGATGCACCCCTTTCTGAAGAAAATTCAGAAAATCACGTTACAACCCTTAGCTCCCAACCCAACAACGAGATGAGTATCCCCGCAACTCCTACTCCTAAGCGCCTTAAGGACTACTCCTCCCCAACCACTCGTGGCTTCTCAAATTCCATTGTCTACCTAAACGAACACACCAATGAGGTCTTGCATGCGACCGATGTTTGGCTTGTCCAAAGTGTGTGTAAGTTTTGTGGATTAGATGAGGAAGATCCAATTCAACACATTAAAGACTTCTTGAAAATAGTAGACACCCTCCATACGGATGGGGCTACTAGAGACACATCCCGATTACGATTCTTTCCTTTCACCCTATATGAAAAAGCCCAAGAGTGGTATGATAAACTCCCTTCTGAATCTATTTTCACATGGGTGCAACTCATATCCAAGTTCTATGAGAAGTTCTTTCCACCTGGAAAAACCTCAGCGTTTAGAGATAGGATCCTCCGTTTCCGAAAAGGGAAGGACGAACCCTTCCATAAATCGTGGATTAGATTTAAGGATTTAATAAGACAAGTTCCCCATCATGGCATCGAACTTTAGCTTTTGGTCCAAATCTTCTACGACAATGTCTCCTCTAATGATCGGAACGGGATCAACCAATCTAGAAAAGGGAGATTAGCCAATCTTAGTGCCGAATAAGGATGGGATAGGATTGAAGAATATGCTCAAGACCAGGATGACACTTGGGATGAACTTGAGTCGACTGTCAGCATTTCTGAAATCACTTCCGATCGGTTAAGAAAAATTCACAAAAGAATGGGGTACCTAGCTGGGTCACAGTTACCTAAACAACTTTCAAATTCTTACTTGATCTGCGACTACTGTGGGGGCCCGCATGAGGTAGAGGAATGCGGAGGAGAAGCCACGACTGAACATGCATGCTTGTCAGGAGGTGACATCTATGCTGATCCCTCCCTTTTGCCTTTTTACCAAAATGACGATTACACCCTCTGGGGGAATCTGGTAAAAAGAAAAGAAGGAGAGGAAGGTCCTGAATTCGAAATCAGGAGCACTTTTGAAGATGACCTTGGTCACTTCACTCAAGAAAAAGGCTTGCAATTAAAAGGTCTTAACGAGCTTGTTGACGAGCAGCAGAATGACATTGGAAAATGGTTCAACAAGCTTAACTCAGCCCTCGATAACCTTGAAATGCCATCAGTAAGCAAAAAAGACCCCATGCTCGCGATAACCACTCGAGCTGGAACAACAACCAAGGACCCCCCTTACCCGAGCTCATCCCCCATCACTCCCGATCCAAACAAGCCTCGCGAGGAGGAGGAGGATGTAGGCAGCGAGACTCCCGACCAACCACCCTTGACGACCCCTTCCCCATCAACCCCACCTAACCAACTTGTGAGAATCCCATTCGCATCCCGATTAAAGAACCAGAAAACAGAGAATGATAATAAAAGATTCTAGTCATACCTAAAAGACTCAGTAGTCACCATACCCCTCCTTGATGCTTGCTATCACATGCCGAAGTATAGCGCATACTTTAAAAAACTACTCGCTAACCGAAAGAAACTTGAGGGTCTTGTGACCCTGGGGGAAGAATGCTCGGTGGTGACCCATCGAGGGCTACCAAAAAAGGTAGACGATCCAGGCAGCTTCACCTTGCCTTGCTCCATAGGATCTCTATCAATAAAGAATGCTCTTGCCGATTTGGGGGCGAGTATCAATCTCATGCCTCACTCTATGTTCCTTAAATTAGGATACTTTGGATTAAAGCCTACCTGTATGAACATCCAACTAGCCGATAGATCAGTCAAGTACCCCGTAGGGATATACGAGAATGTGCTAGTCAAAGTTACGAAATTCAAATTCCCGGTCAACTTCGTAATCCTGGATATGGAGGAGGATGACTTGGTACCCATCATCTTAGGGAGACCATTTCTTGCTACCGCTCGTGCAGTCATTGATGTTTATGACGGCAAGTTAACCTTGCGAGTGGGAACCGATAGCACAACCTTCGACATTAAGGACTCTATGGATCTCTCTCTCGAAGCAGCTAACCGGCTCTATTTCATTGGGGAGGTCGATGAACTCACAGATGTCATTGATAGCTGTGTTGATGAACAAATCGAGGAAGGCTGGTTATGGGACGAGAGTTTTCTGCCTTTGCTAGAGGTGGAAAAGATGGAGGATGTTGGTGCAGTCTCCTTCTACCCTAGACAAGAGGCAACGGAGCATCTCGAGCTCCGAAAGCCCGAAAACAAGCTTAAGCCTTCTATTATCGAACCTCTTGAGTTAGATCTTAAGGAGCTTCCTAACCATTTAGAGTATGCCTTCCTTCAGGGAGAGGACCAACTGTCGATAATCATAAACTCTTCCCTGGAACATGAACAAAAAGGTAAACTCTTAGAGGTCCTAAAGAAATATAAGGGAGTGCTCGCATGGAGTATAGCCGACATTAAGGGGATTGACTCAACTTTTTGCACACATAAGATTCTCATGGAAGAAGATTATAAACCTACCGTGCAACCCCAGAGGTGGGTGAATCCCAACATTAAGGAAGTAGTAAAGAAAGAAGTCATCAAACTTCTGGATGCAGGATTGATCTACCCAATCTCGGATAGCCCATGGGTCAGTCCTGTACAGGTTGTACCTAAGAAGGGTGGAATGACTGTAGTTAAGAATGACAAGGGTGAGATGGTGCCCTAGAGAACAGTCACTGGATGGCGGGTATGCATTGACTATCGAAAGCTCAATGATGCCACGAGGAAAGATCACTTTCCCTTACCATTCATTGACCAAATGTTAGAGAGATTGTCTGGACACGAGTACTATTGCTTCTTGGATGGATTCTCAGGGTATTTTCAAATTCCCATAGCACCTGAGGACCAAGAAAAGACCACGTTTACTTGCCCTTATGGAACATTCTCCTACAAAAGGATGCCTTTTGGGCTATGTAATGCCCCTGCCACTTTCCAACGATGCATGACCGCAATCTTTCACGAACTTATGGAAGACAGCCTGGAAGTGTTCATGGACGACTTTTCAGTCTTCGGGAACTCCTTCAACCGCTGTCTTGCTAATCTAGAAAAGATGCTTAAACGTTGTGAGGAAACCAACTTGGTGTTAAACTTGGAAAAGTGTAGTTTCATGGTGAAAGAAGGAATTGTGTTAGGGCATAAGATCTCAGGGAACGGAATAGAGGTGGACCAAGCTAAAGTTGAAGCTATATCTATGTTACCATACCCCACAACTGTTAAAGCAATACGCAGCTTCTTGGGGCACGCCGGGTTTTATCGGAGATTCATCAAAGACTTCTCCAAAATAGCTCGGCCAATGACTCAATTGCTTATGAAGGATGCTCCATTCGTTTTTTCCCAAGAATGCAAGGATGCATTCGATCTCTTAAAAAAGGAGCTCACACAAGCTCGAATCATGATTACACCCAACTGGGAGTTACCGTTTGAAATCATGTGTGACGCTAGCGATTTCGCTGACGGGGCTGTATTGGGCCAACAGCGTGACAAGCTATTCCAACCTATTTACTACGCTAGCAAAACCATGAATCCCGCTCAAGAGAATTACTCCACCACCGAAAAGGAATTATTGGCCGTAGTGTTCGCATTCGACAAATTCCGGCAATATCTTGTCCTTTCAAAGACAGTCGTTTTCACTGATCACTTGGCTCTTCGATATCTTTTTGCTAAGCAGGATGCTAAGCCACGACTAATTCGGTGGATCTTGTTGCTACAAGAATTTGATGTTGAGATTCGTGATAAGAGGGGGCAGAAAATCTGGCCGCAGATCATCTATCTCGTCTTGAAAACCCCTTGGATGAGCACGATAGAAGTGAGATTAGGGATTCATTTCCTGACGAACAACTCATGTTAATGATTGATTCGGAGCCTTGGTACGCCGATTTTTCCAATTATCTCGCAAGCAGACTCATTCCTGAACACCTGACTAGATACGAAAGAAAAAGGTTCTTTTCTCAGTTAAAATACTACTTTTGGGATGAACCATTTTTATTCCAAAGGTGTCCTAACCAAATTATAAGACGTTGTGTTTCGGAAAGTGAGGCAGTAAAGATTATGAGGGAATGTCACTCTGGAGAGCATCATGGGATAAGCACCACTGCCCGAAAGATTTTCGACGCGGGATTCTATTGGCCCACAATTTTCCGTGATGTCAGAGAAATGGTACAGGCATGCGATGCATGCCAATGGGCCGGGAACATATCACATAGGAATGAAGCGCCTCAGAATTTTATACAAGTATGTGAGGTCTTCGATGTTTAGGGAATTGACTTCATGGGACCCTTTCCATCTTCAGGGGGGAACGAATACATTTTAGTTGCCATCGATTATGTTTCAAAATGGGTTGAGGCACAAGCCCTTAGGACCAATGATGCCAGGGTAGTTATTCATTTTCTGAAAAAGCTTATCGCTAGATTCGGGATTCCTAAAGCTCTCATCAGTGATAGGGGAACCCACTTTTGCAATGCACAAATGGAAAAGGTCATGAAGAGGTATGGAGTATCCCATCGGTTCTCCACCGCCTATCATCCACAAACCAATGGCCAGGTCGAAAACACCATAGGGCTATTAAAAGAATACTTGAAAAGACGGTTAGTCAGAATAGAAAAGACTGGTCATTTAAACTCGACAAAGCCTTATGGGCATTCCGAACCGCCTACAAGACACCTATTGGAACGACCCCATTTCGCATGGTGTATGGTAAGGCGTGTCACTTGCCAGTTGAATTAGAACATAAGGCTTATTGGGCGCTTAAGACATGTAACTTAGATTATACAATTGCCGGAACTAATAGGTTCTTGCAATTACACGAGCTTGATGAGCTTAGGTTAGAAGCCTATGAATCTTCCATTACATATAAAGAGAGAGCAAAAAGATGGCATGACCAGAGAATTAAGAAACCCAAAGAATTTTCAGCGAGAGACAAAGTCCTACTATACAATTCTCGGTTGAGATTATTTCCGGGAAAACTCAAGTCTAGATGGTATGGACCGTTTACGGTGAAAAATTCCTCTAAAACTGGAGCCGTAGTGTTATTAGACGATGAAGGTAGGGAATTTACTGTTAACATACAACGTGTAAAACATTATCAAGAAAATAACAATGAAATAATTAGTGAGGAGGATGTGACATTTGATGATGAGGTCACGTAGTAACCCATGACCTTGAGTCTAGCTACAAGACTCGTAAATAAAGAAAAGCGCTTCTTGGGAGGCAACCCATGCTTTGTGTGATTTTATTTTGTTTGTTTGTTATTTGCTTCCGTATGCATGCTTTATTTTTATTGTTGGTAGATCATGTTTCTAAACTAAAAAGTGGAAATACTCTACTTTGTTGTTTTGGCCTAGTCTTAACTCCACCTAAAGGTATTTTTGCAAAAGATAAGTGTAAGGGGAAACCCCAAATATGTTTTTAAGAAACAAACCGATCATGATTCTCCACAATATTAAGTGAACATGTATATTCGTATTTGTTAGAGTCAAATGCTTGTATCGAGTCATAATGAAGTTTTGCAGGATTTTCCAGGAAGTAGGACCAAGTTTTTCCAGAAATTTTCCGGAAACTTAACATAAGAATTTCTGCAGGTCACTTCTGACGGCATCATGAGCTTGCTCTTGACGGCGTCACGTGTAAAAATCTGGAAATTTTACCAGTTTTGTTTTTCTAACGGAGTTTTAAAGTTTTTGTTGAATTATTAAGTTTTATAATCTCCAGGAAATCTGCAAACTTCATTCCACAAGCATTATATCTTATTTTGTTTTCTAGGATTTAGTAACTTATGTAGATTGCCGCCGATTTTATGCGAGGTTGCTTTGTTTGTTTTCTCAGAACTTACAGGTTATGTATGACAAGAAGATGATTTATATTCTGGAAGGGAAGCTTTGATTGTTCATTTTCTTGGAGGAAGATCTAACCTGGCCACCTTATTATCCATACCGAGCGAATCAGGGGAGTATTTGATTTCATTTGTTTTACTTCACTTTTACATTCTTTACTTGAACATTGGGGACAATGTTCATCCTAAGTGTAAGGGGAGGGTAAAATGATGATACCTTACAGATACACTTTCGCTTGAGTTTGTTTGTTTGATAGTAGATGTGCAATAAAACTATGAGAAATACTTGTTAGTGTAATTTTAGCGCCAAATTTAAATTTTTTTACAACATTTAGGAGTGAAACTTTAGCTATAGCAAGCGTCTCATGGATAGGAGATTGTATGACTAGCACAAAACCGTACTATTCAGAAAAATTTTCCACCCAAATATGTGAGGTTCGCCTTTAGATTTGATAGAAAAAGCATTTACTATTAGTGCTTATGAGTGTACCGGTAGCATTTAGATTCTAGAACTTGCGTTAGTGATGCATCCCGAGACCGCTAGTGAGACTACATTCGTGTAGTAGGATTTACTACATGATAAGAGGCATTAGGATCACCCTTGTGTTAAACCCGTATCATAATTACTTGACCATTTAAGTCATATTACTTGGCTAGTTAAGTCAACTAATTTTTCCCACACCCTTAGCGTTGTACTCATTTTTAGTACATGAAACCCCTAGTACACCCCTCCGAGCCTATCTTTTCGTTTCTAACTTTAAGCATTTTACTTAAAGGAAGAATTTGTTACACCCCACTTAAATGTACACCCAAATCGCCTTAGCCTTCCATGTATGCGCTCATTTTTAGTGCATTATTGTTATTTGTTAAACCCTAAGTTAACTATCTAATTGATTACATGGTTGCTAAGTCGAGTCATATCCTTGTACATA
The DNA here is from genome assembly GCA_030686995.1 of Artemisia argyi. Lineage (NCBI taxonomy): Eukaryota > Viridiplantae > Streptophyta > Magnoliopsida > Asterales > Asteraceae > Artemisia > Artemisia argyi. The sequence continues at coordinate 138,178,292 of CM060699.1, forward strand.
TTGTTTTGGGACGATTGGGACTCATGGGTAAAGTACTTATTTATGGAGTAATGGGGAAGAACATCATTTATTACCCCCATTTGTACGTTAATCTTAAAAGTACTCCAAGTGTTTTGATTTTCTCAATTCGAGTCATTAGATTAGTTTATTGTAAAGTATGTAAAAATTCAAGTGTAAGGGGAATTTCCATTCCCTATGATGTATTATTTTGGATGGTAGGGTAAGAGTGTATGAAAAAAAAAAAAAAAAAAAAAAAAAAAAAAAGCAAAAAATCAAGAAAAAGAAAAAAAAAATAGAAAAAGAAAAGAGAAAAGACATACGGACTACCATACCTTTTTATTCTATGTTCATTTTATGTTTTTGTTATTTTTCATTTATTAGCTTAAGTCGAGTCTAGTCTTGGCTTAGCAACGCCATATTGTACATGTAATTAACCAAGATTGTTAACTCGCCACCAGTAAGACTGCTTATATCCAACAAAACCGTGTATTTTATATCCCTACACCTAACGTTACAACCCTTTGAAAGACCTCTTTGATAGTTTATCCTAGGTGCTTATGCCATGTGGTGGAGGTTTGATCCTTTCCCAAGCCTATGGTAATCTATTTTGCTATGACAGGTAGTGAGAGATATCTTCCGTTTCTATATTGTAATTTATACTTTATTACACCCGAGAGATGTGAGTATCTAAACACTATTTGTGAGGTGCTTGTGTATGACCTCCGTGCTTGTCTTTGGTCTTTAGTGGAACGATTATTTGTTGTAATTACTTTTATATTAGTGTTAAATGACCCCTAACTTGAATTTTGATTAGAATAAAAGCGCATTTGCTTGAGGACAAGCAAATCTCAAGTGTAAGGGTATATGATGAGGCGAAAAATGAACCACTTTTAGGGGGTCATTTAAGCCCGGAATTGAATTTATTTGATCAAATATTGCCCTAAATCGTTCCTTTTGTGATTTTAGGTACTTTTGGAGTGAAATCTGGAAAAGGAAGCAATTCGGACGTTTTTGGAGCATTAAAGTGAAGAAAACGCCAAAGACTTAATTTTCCATGCTTGTAACAGTGTGTGACGGCGTCAAGAGTAAAGATCATGACGACCCAGTACAGAAATGAAGGCGTCACAAAGTAGAGCGTCAAGAGTTAAATATGTGACGGCCTGCAAAAGTGGATAACATGACGGCGTCAGATGTAGATCAAGGCAGTCCGAAGATTATTTTGGCGGCGAGATGAAGGCGTCACAAGGTTGTTCTTGACGCCGTTAGCCTCTATTATCTATATATAGTTTTCTAATTTTCATTCATTGAGAGGAACAAGTTTGGGAGAAACCCTAAGGCCGAACCATATACGTATTTTACAGCTTTTTCAAGGGTTTTCAGCCCTTGAACCCTTACATGTGTTATTGAGATAAGTATTCTTTTAATTCAATCAATATGTCTAAGTGTTGGTTGTCTATATCTTGTACTTGTCTTGATTCCACCATGCTAGGCTAGATTTATCTTGTGTTTGCTTAGATCTAATGAAACCTAGATGTTGATTATGTGTTGATTACTTGTTTATGGTTGTATTGGATGAATGATTTTAATGTTAGGCTTAAGAAAACTGGCAGATCTCCAATTGGTAACATGCTTGAACGTCTTAGGAAACATGAACCGATGTGTACTAGGTTTTATTGGTTGTATTTAATGCATGAGTAAACTCTAATGATCCCATGTTAGGAGTTTCTTAGCCGGCTCGACATAGAAGTGAAAAAGGCACTCATAGGATTGGGGAGTTAAGTACGCCACCCCATGAATGGTATTAAGGAATACAATCCGTCATCCACGCAACTATAACAAGTAATTAACATGTAAAAGATATCTAGGGAGTAGTGAAATCTAAGTAAACACATTTCTCCACTTATTGTTCACAACCATAGTTTAATATAGTTTATTTTCATTTTTAGTATTTTATTTTGATTGCATCTTTAGTATTGGGTTAGTTGACTAGCAACTAATTCCGCCCAAATATTTCAAACCCGAGATATTTACTTGCTTTCTAAAAAAATATAAAAATACAAAAAGAATCATCCCTCATCTCTAGAACTAGTATTTAGGTTTTCTAATCCTAGCGACACTATTCCTACCTGAACGATCAATCCCCCGGTACTTTCCATTATACTATACTACATCGATCAGGTACACTGCCTGGTGGGGGTTGTAAGCTTCTCGAGATCCCTCGAGAGGTAAAGCCTGGTGCAATCCCCACGCATCAATATTATACTATGTGAATAGTGTAATAAATGTCAGGAACGTTATTATAATAAAACAACTATAAATGACTATGAAGTCTATAACGTTGAATAATTATATTAAATAAAATACCTTTTTAAAGATAAACGGGAAAACTATCGAGTTATACGGAGTCGTGGTCACTTGAGCCCAAGTGGGTTATATTATTTATTTTATGACTCTTTGTGCTTGTCACGGATATGTGGCATTAATACATTCACTTTCTATAACTATGTAACTTATTTAATCGACTGATTAAATAAGAGCTATTTAGTTATATAAAATGAGTATATTAATGGGCATCGTATCCTACGACGCTCATAGGTTGTGGTATGTGTACGGGGATAATGGATTACTAAATATCTCGTGAAGTTTGCCAAGTTGACGAATTTGGTAAGCTTGACGACGTAATTAGAGAATTCATTAAACTTTGATACATACCATATAATACTATACGTGCTATGTGATTTAGGATTTGGGTATAATCTTGGAGTGATATATTAAGTAAATAAATATGGGGGATTACCAAATCGACGGATTTGATAAACTTCGATGATTTATTTAAATAATATATTGGACTAATATTAGACCTATAGATGGTTTTATTATTCTTTTGTTGTGGCTTCTTGTTTTGAGTTGTGTCGACCCTCCACCCGCATGGATACCAAACGTCAAACTCCAAACTAATACGAGAATAATACGAGAAATGGATTTTCGGAAAGTAAAAAGGAATACGTTCGGGATTGGGAATAATTGATTTTGAGTAAATGATCCTGAAACGAGTTTATATTGTTATGAAGTGCCGAGTCCGTAGTTGCCGTCATTTGAGTTGCTATACATCTTACTTCTACCGATTTCTTCTTGCTGATTTCTGGACTTGAGGTGAGTCATAGCCCCATTTTTACTCTTGAACTTTGTTTTCAATAATTGGGTGAGAAACGTGCAAATTATTTTATGTGGACTATTATCGCTTTTGTTTTTCAAAACTTGCTAATGTCAACCTTAGTCACATAGTGAATTATCGCGTGTGGACTAGATATGGTTAGACGAATGTTACAACAACTGATTGAGTCTAAACCATCAGATATAATTGACCAAGGTCAATTAGTCAAAAACTGCTTATCTCAATGCTCCGTGGATAGTATAGTGTTTTCCCGGGTCGTTAAAGTCCCAGCGAGATTGAAATGGTGCTTTGGAAATCGTTTATGAGTGAGTGTCACTGAGGACAGTAGCCCAGATGATATGGAATTGATTTTGCTACTGTTATTTTGGTATTTGTACACAGATATAAATATTCACAAAAATCAGATATACAAATATATGCACAAATTCACAATTCAGATTCACGTAACGGACTAGAAAAATGGGATTTGGTGAATTACAAACTACAGGGGGTGCTTTTGACACTTTTTAAAAGTTAAAATGAAATTGAAATATGAAAATGAAATTATGAAAATGATTAAAATATTATTTAAATATTATTTAATTAATAAAACTATTTAAAATCTAAATTAAAACCTAACTTAAATTAACTAAAAATGACAAATGATATAAATTAAACTAAAAATTAGCAAAAATATTTTCTAAACTTAAATTAGAACTTGAAGAAAGTATAAAAAATAAAAATAAATATTTTTGTCTTTTTATGGGTTTTTTATTAATTAAAAACTATTTAACTTAATTAAACTAATTAAACTAATTTAAATTACAATTAATACTAAATTAACTTAGAAAATTATGGAAAAATTTATTAAACTATTTTATAACATTTAAAAGCTAGGAAAAATATAAAAACTAGGTGTTACCTTATAAAAATTAATTATGCTATTTAAAACTTAATTATTAACTAATTATTAATTAAACTAATTTTAATTATAATAAATACTAAATGACAATATAAAAATCTAATAAAATTACTAAAAATACTTTAATATAAAATGAAATTAATAAAAATATAAAATTACAGCTTACTTAATAAAAATATAAAAATGAAAATTAAAATTAAATTATATTAAATAGAAAATATCACTTATTTTTATATTTGTTTTTCTAGATTTTTATTTTACAAAACTAAATTATACCTAAAAATAGACAACTTTAATAAAAACAACTTTTTTATAAGCTATTAATAAGCACTGTGGGGGCTTATTACCTCCACAGTTGACCTTTGTTGACCAAACAAGCAAATAAGCTCAACTGAGCTTGTGTGGGACCCACTATGGTAAAATCTAGTTCCAATAGGTTAAGTAAACAAGTTTGAGCTAGATTTGGCCAGATAAGCCCTTGGAATAAGCTTATAAGCAGTTAAATAGCACTTGGTAACTTGTTATTCAACTGAAAATGGGACAGACTTGATTGCTTATTTCAGGTGGGGTCCACAGGGTTTCAGGTCAAACCATTGGTCAATACAGGTAGTCTACTAGGAGGGGGGTTGGTAGGAACAAAGTTTGATGTGTGGGGCCCTTTGTGGTGGTCACAAATCACCACCAAAGGTGGTGGTGTGGGTGTGATAACTGCTGCACAGGGAAGGTTTTCTCCCTGCAGTTGTGTTTGGCCTAAGGTGGGGCCCAGCAGAAAATTCCTAAAAATATAACAACTATAGGAACTTGGAGATGAGGTGGTATACTACAAAACCTCAAAAGATCAAATGCTAAATCTTACTACAAAATTATACAAAAATCTTGCAATAATTGGAAAAAACTGAAAACAAGCAATTTGACTTTTTGATAAAACTTTGAACTTTGACTAAGTTGAACTTATATCCTAATCTAATGATTTAATAACATGTAATAAGCTGAATTAAAGTTAAACTAACCTAAAGTTATAAGTTACAAGCCAATTTATAGGTTTATGGATCTTAAGTACCACCACAGTTAACTGTGGTGGTGGTATAACTGTGATATTGACTTTTTAGTACTCTGACTACCTAAATTATGTGCTACTAATCTATATTAAACTTGTATAGACTACTGATGCAGAGAATTGAGCAGATTAAAAGCAGGAGCACACAGAGATCAGTTGAGCCAAACACCCCTTTATTGACTGTGATGGTGAGCTTTTCAAACACTTTAAAGGATTCAGTCCAAGAGATCAGTCCATTGAGTCATATTATGATGAAATGGGTTCATTCAAGCACAAAAACACAACTAATAACAATCATTAACCATAACTACCCATACTCTCATTTAAGCAGCTGAGATGAAATTTTAACTGAAACTCAACAAAACTATGAAACATGAATTATTACTTAACTAAATACTATTTAACAAAACATATTAAGCAAAGATAAACAGTAAATACTTCCTAATGAACTATGCTACAGTATAATAAAAACTAAAGAGATTTCTCACCAAATGCCTTTCTGCTTTGACTGAGGTACCATGGAACAAGGGACAATAAACACTTCCTAATGCCTCCTACAAGGCACTACAACCATGAGAATCCAAATTCAGCAACAATCCTTGCTTTCTTCTTGCTTCTCTTATGATTTTTTATTTTTCATTGATTTTCTTGAATTTTTTTGTATTTTTCTTTTTCTAATTGAAACTGATAATTTAGGTTTCAAATAACTATAATAAGCTATGTCAGGGCTTATATGAGTTATTTCAATCCATAATAACAATAAACATCAATATTAAGCTAATAATGAGAATTTGAGTAAAACTTGCACAAAGATTAAATCAACTGAGAAACTTAAATTGGTTACTTGAGAATGTTTAACATACACTGAATTAACTTAATAAGACACTAGAAAGATTACAATTACAATGGAAATAGAAAGTTTAACTACTTTGACATTACACTAAACTAACTAATCTAATTAACTAACTAGCTCCTACTTCTGTGCTTCTTCTTGCTTTTATATTTGATATTCTGAGTCTTGTGGGTCCCTTGAAGCTTTCCCATCTCTATTATCAGCTTTAGGATCACCAATTTTAATCTGAGCCTTCCATTTAAATTTTGGCGGGAAAATTGGTTGGAACCAATTGGGGACTGTGAGCGTTTTATTGGTGGATTTGGAGGTGGAGGTGGACAATTGGGTGAGATGGTGGGCAGGGTAGGTGGTGTTTGAGTGTTGCAGGGTGTTTTGCAGGGTAGGGGTGGTGGCAGATGTAGGTTTGCTACGTGGCATCCCCTGGTACAAACCCAGGGAGTGGGTTTTGGTTTAGGTGGTGACAGAGGGTAGGGTGAGGTGGAGTAGGAGGCAAGTGGTGGATGGGAGAGGATGCAAGTTGCAGGGGTGTGAGGTAGGGGACGGGTCAAAGAGAGTCAACCCAGGTTTTATTATAAAGGGGTAAGTTTGGGCTTGGTCAGGTTTTGGGCCCAAGGATTAATTTTGGACTGGACCAGGGTATTGGGTGGGTTGTATTTAAGTTTGGATTGGATTGGTTTTTGGTTTAGTTAATAATAAGGATCCGTTTGGTTTAGAAATTAGAAATCACAAGGACCAAAGTTGTAATTTGCTGAAAGTTAAGGGGTCTGAATTGGCAAGTTTCCATAAATACTACAAGGACTAATCTTGCCATATGTGATAAACCAAAGGACTTTAAAATGAAATTTTTCCATTTTAAACCACCCGGGGACCTTTTCTGTCATTTCACCAAACTTTAGGGACCAATTATGCAATTTCACCAAACTTCACACCAAGGACCATTCCTGCAAAAGATTAGTAGCACAAGGACCAAAATTTATTTTTCTCAAAGTTTTAATATCCCAGGGACCATTTTTGTCAATTTTCAAAGTTCAGGGACTAAACTTGACATTATGTGAAACTTTTCACCAAAGGACTAAATGTGTAACTTTTTGATTTAAAAGGACCTTTGGTGACTTTTTCAAGTTTTTAGAATAACCAGGGACTAGATTTGACAACTTTTGAAAGTTGAGGGACTGAAACTGCCAATTTTGCAAACTTTGTGCGTTTTTCATCTGTTTTTGATATTTTTGCATTTGACACATGTAAAACACTTTCCTGGGATATTTTCACTATTTTGATTCAATATTGAGTGTTTTTATATGTTTTGGCAGCTCAGAAATGGTAAAAATGATGAGTATTTGCACACTCATCAATCCCCCACAGTAAAACATTGCTAGTCCCTAGCAATCTTTTGAGAAAAACTTGATGGATTTGATTGTGACAACCGGCAGTTTAGGGAGCTATTTTAAAAACCCGCATTACGATTAAAGTTCGTTTATAATTTTTATTTGAAATTTTATTTCACAACGAACTTGTAAAACCTATTTTATGGATATTTTTAATTAAAGATGTTATGGAATTCGTGAATTATGTTCATAATTCATTCTTGATTTAATGCTCGGTGATGTATTCTTAAATTCTCACTTGGTACTACGTTGACTCTGGCACTAGGATTACCTAACGAAAATTTTATGATTCGTCTTACGAGTCCGACTATATTTTAATTATTTACGAGATGTTTTTCGAGAGATATTGAAGTTTGAAATGAGTTCGGGTTCGGGCCACATGTTTTTATATTTACCCACGTTACCCGCTCCACACCGTAGTAATATTATTATTACTATTACTATTATTATTATTACTATTATTATTATTATTAACAAAAAAATAAAAAATAAAAAATAAAAGAAGAGTAAACTACAAAATCCGGTCCTTGTGGTTTTTCGGTACACAACAAACAACACCAACACCTCACCATTTCCATCTCTCTCTTCCCCCTCATCTCCCATCTTCTCTAAACCCTAGCCGTCGCCCCTTTGGCCGGCCACCACCGTCACACCGCCACTCCCACACCAAAAATAACACCACCACTTTAACCCTCTCGTCGAGATCTTTCATTTGAGCTATAACACGTGCCCTAAAACGCGTATTAACACCACGAAATTCTTGTAGATCCGTTCGAGTTTTGTTATTTTTACAAGATCTATTCGTTTGGAGGTTTTTGAAGGTGAGTGAGCCCGTTTCGGTACCTTGGGTGTCTCGACATGGTGATAAATTCGTGGCTACACGGAAGGGTTTTATGGGAATCGAATAAATGGTTGGAAATCTATGTTTTGATATTAAAAATCATGTTTGGTATCCGGGTTTTTGGATTTTGAGGTGGTCGACTCGAAACCGAGAGCCTATGCTCTCGGCTTATTTTTATTTCGAGCATTTGGAGGAGCTTTGATCATTGGTTGTGGTAGTTTCGTTGATGTCGAGGGCTTGATTCTCGATCCGAGCCTAACCGAGACCCATGAGGTCTCGGGGTCACCTATGGTTGCTCGTATAACCAAGTCGAGACCCATATGGGGTCCTCGTTTGGTCGTGACTCGAGCCACGGGCTCGTTATTTTCTGTGGTTCGACCCTTGTGGGTCGCGGCTCTTAGCCGCATTATTATTGTTGTTGCCGAAGACCTTAGGGGTCGAATGGCTAGATTTGTTGTACTCGTGGGAGTTTATTTGGTTACTTGTATGTTTGGTCCGAGCCGTTGTACTCGTGGTTTGGACCGAGACTCATTTGAGTCGAGTGAGACTCGGGTTGGCTTGGTAAACCAACCCGAATATGGACCTTGTTATATTCTCTTCATTATTATTATTGTTGATATATTGGTTTTGGTTTTGGTTGGATAATGTTGGCCGAATACTTGTGGGTCGAGACCACATTTGGTCTCGACAATGGATATTGGTTTTGAGGAGTTGTTGACGAAAAGTGTGATTGGGGACCGATTGTGAGACGGTCATTAGATTGACGGAGATAGGTTAGTCGGGTGCCGTATTCGGACCCTATTGTTGTAGCACGTGGATTGAGATTGATTGGACGGAGATGTATTGTTTTATGACTTTTGCTTATTATTTTGGACTTGGACATTGAGCCGAGAGTCATGACTCGGACATGTGACCATTTCGTGTGACTCGATAACTATTACAATTAAAACGTAAATAATAAAACTCGTAATAATAATTATTGGTAATATGAACGTTTATATGAATATATAGACGTGAATAACGTATATATAATTATATAGGCGCGTATATTAATAATAATAATAATCACGAGTCGTATTATAAATAATACAATTAGATATATATTAGGCTACGAAAGTAGGTTAATATTATCGAACGTATTATTATTAATATAAAGAAATGAATATAAAACGAGAAACTCCCGACAAATTATTAAATATTAAATAAAATGTTATTTTATAAATATGACGAGTAAACTTATCGAGTTATGCGGAATCGTTGTCACTCGAGTCCAGGTAAGTTATTATTTGTGACTTTCGTGTTGTCACGGATATATGACGATTAATATAAACGTTTTATATAACTAAATAACCACTTGACCGTAGGATTGAACTGGGTTATTTGGCTATATGAAATGAATATATTAATGGGCATCGTATCCCACGACGCCCATAGGTGTAGTATATGTAAAGTGTAATAAATTGCGAGTGTATATATCGGGAAATCTGGCCAATTTGACGATATATATGAGGAATTTATTAAACTATGATATGTACTATATAGTAATTATGTGCTATGTGCTTTAGGTTGGGTGTAATCTTGGAACGGTATGTTACGTAAATAAATATGAGGATTATCAAATCGACGGACTTGATAAACTTCGGCGATTTATTTAAATGATATATTGGGCTAATATTAGATCCATAGTTTATTTTATTATTCTTCATGTGATCTTTTTGGTTTGTTTTGAGTCGATCCACCACCCGTATGGATACCGAACGCAAACACACCAAACTAATACGAAATGGATTTTCGGAAATAAAACGGATTCTCGTCCGGGTTTGGGAATATTATAAATTCGCGGAAATGATTTCTGAACGAGTTAATATTGTTAGGTCGTGCCAAGTCCGTAGTTGCTGTTTTGTGAGTTATCATACATCTTATTTCTACCGACTTCTTCTTGCTATTTTCTGGACTTGAGGTGAGTCATAGCCCCACTTTTTCTTGAACTATGTTTTCAATACTTGGGGTGAGAAACGTGCAAATTATTTTATGTGGACTATTATCGCTTTTATATGCTTTCTAAACTTGCTATGCGTATGGACTAGGATGTATTGTCAGCTTTAGTCACATAGTTTTGTGTGTACTATTCAAGGTTGGCTTATTTAGTTATTGATGGATTGTCAGCTTTAGTCACATATATGTTGTGTGTACTATTCAAGGTTGGCTTATTTGGTTATTGGTGGATTGTCAGCTTTAGTCACATATTTGTTGTGTGTACTATTCAAGGTTGGCTTATTTGGACTGTCAGCTTTAGTCACATAGTTTCGTGTGTACTATTCAAGGTTGACTTATTTAGATACTATAGTGTGCACCTATAGGTTATTAATACTTCGGAGGTTATCCGAGTATTTATTGGTATTGCGGGGGTTACCCGAATATCTATGTTAGAATGGAGGGTATCCGTGTGTTAGATTGGAGCGGAGGGTATCCGCAGGCTTTTAGCGAATCCTTAGTCTAGCTAGCAAGCGTTTTGCGTATATGTCCACTATATTGTTAGATGAATTTAAACCTATGATCTCACCAGCGAAAGCTGACTTTTAGCACGTTTTCTCAGGTAATTAAGTGATGAGATGCATGCTTGGAATGGAGGGCTCGGCCAAGGCTCATGGTTTATGGATCTATTTTTCTAAACTCTGATAACTAAATTTGGACCTACTGTTATTTTATTTTGGGCCTAACTCTGAATGATGTTGGGATAAATGTAAACCTTAAAACCCCGTTTTGGTTGTGTTTTTATTATGTTTACTTTATCTCGTTCTATATTGTCTTGTGTTGGATACCAATCCCCGTAGCACCCCGAAAGCTTGTTGAGTCTTCCGCTGTATCAAATTTTGGGGGTGTTACAGATTGGTATCAGAGCCAAGGTTATAGAGAACTAGGTAAATAAACGCCTAAACTATAACCGTATTTTTATAGAAAATGATCCTTGCCCATCGCCCGCCAGCCCGCCAAGCCGAAGCATCTTCTATTATTTGAGGTATTATGAGATTATTGAGATGATTGTTAGATTCGGGATTTATTGAGATGATTTGAGGTTTATGGATTTTAGTAATAAGATGGCGTTTTTTCGAGGAATTATATGGTCTATATGTTTTATAAACATTTTAGTAATGCGGTGTTTGAAATTCTTTTTATTGAGATTATATGATTGAATTAATTGATGAGTATATTTTTTAGTATGGTATTATGAGTTGTGATTTAGTTGTTTTGAAACACTTACACCTACCCTACGCCGTTGTCACAGATCATGGCCTCCCATATGCCCGATGTCGTCGAGGATATTCTTACTGCACCGGTTTTACCTGCACAGTTCACTATGGCATCTGATGACCCTTACCAGATGGCCATGTCTTCAGCTATTGTACCACAGGTAGCTTCTACTTCAGCACCACCTGCTGCATCTACGCAGGGACCCTCATCTTCTCTAGGGCTCCCTGGTACATCGAGGCAGCTTACTCTTCATCAGGCTTTGTCTCGCGTGGCCCCTCGCTTTGCCCACCGAGCTACAGCACGCATTTCGGTACGCCCTACTCCATCACCTTTACAGATTGATGCTCATTCTCTTCTGTCTGAGGCGCCACCCACATCATTGCGTCGTCTTCCCAGATCACCTACTATATCTCCACATGGTTCACCTAGTAGGAGACGACGAGTGATGAGGTACTCTTCCGATGAGGAGGAGGAGGAGTACGAGGGTGAGGATGAGGCTGATGACCCTGAGCGGGAGGATGACCCTCAGGAGGCTGAGCAGGGTGATGATGATGACCCTGAGGAGGAGGATGACCCTCAGGAGGATGAGATGCCTGATGATGATGATGTGTTAGCACCACCAGCTCAGGCTGAGGAGCCTGATTCACCTGTACTACCGATTGAGCCTGATTCACCTGATCATCCGTTCTTGTTTGAGTTGCCTCCTGGTAGTCCCGTTGAGTCGAATGCATCTTCTGAGGTTTCTGCTGAGCATGCAGAGTTAGGTAAGATTGGCAGGTTGTGGGCTCGGATTACTGAGCTTAGTGAGAGAGTTGCATGTGTATCTGATCGACTTGAGAGAGTTATTGGAGAGTTTTTAGCAGATTTGAGAGTTGACTTGACTGTCGTTGTGGGCAGGACTACTGAGCTGAGGAGAGTTTTGATGGATGTCCATGAGCATATCGATAGTTTGCAGCGAGGATTTGTTACTGCTCGTGAGGCCGACCGCAAGCTTTGGCAAAGGAATGCCGAGCTAGAGAAGGAGGTGGCTGACCTCAAGAGAGACCGAGACACCCATAGCGTGGAGCTAGGATCGTTATGGAGGGATCTTGATGGCTTGAGGCAGGAGTTGAGGAGCCTCCGCCAGCCACGTGGCTAGTTGCTTGGATTATGTTGTCTTGTTGCTTTCTTAACCGAGGAGTGTTCGGTTAGAAAAGCTATTTATCATATTTTGATGTATTTTGCTCAGTATTCGTCTCTTTTGGAACGATTAGTACGTTTTGTGTTATCAGTTAGTTGGAACGATGTTAGATCGCTATTGTATGGTTGATGGTTATTAGTATATGGTATTATGTGATTTTGGGTGTTATGGAAATTGAGTCCTTATTCGCTTTATTGATGTTACGTAGTGTATTGTTGCTATCCTTTCCATGACTTGGCTTCGTTGAATTACTCTTGTTGAGCATCTTGATAAGTTCTATTGGAGACTCATGAACTTGTGTGATGTTACAGATTAATGGCAACACGACGAAACCCTGTTAGAGCTACCAGAACTGGTCCTGCTATGACTACTCCTGGTCGCCGAGGACGCCGACCTACTCGAAATGTTGAAACCCCTACTCCTGACAACCTGGACACCACTAACCGCAACAACAGGAATCAAAATGTTGATGTTCAGGGAGACAATGATCATGTTCCACTTAATGCACCTACTGTGGATCAAGCAATGATCAACCAACTTGTGGAACAAAGAGTTGCTGAACTACTAGCTGAGTCAAATCATTCCAACAATTCTGCTGGAACTTTTCCACCTGTTCGTGCTAATGGATGTCAATACAAGGAGTTTAAGATTTGTGGACCTATTGAGTTTGGTGGAACTGAAGGAGTGGTTTACTTGGTTAGGTGGATTGAGAAGACTGAATCAGTGTTTAATGTCAGTGGTTGTGCGGAGAATGCGAAGGTAAAGTTTGCTTCTTTTACTTTCAAGGATGAAGCTTTGACTTGGTGGAACAACTACCGAAATGCAGTTGGGAGTGATGTAGCTTATGCCATGACTTGGGAGCAATTTAAGTCTTTGCTGATTCAGACTTATTGCCCAAGGAATGAGGTCAAGAAACTAGAGATTGAGTTTTGGAACCACAAGGTGAAAGGTAATGATATGGCGACTTACAATCGTCGTTACCAGGAATTGGCCTTGTTGTGCCCAGATATGGTGAAAACTGAGACTCAAAAGATCGAGAGGTATACTGATGGGTTGCCTGTAGCTACGAGGAATGATGTGATTTCTGCTAGGCCTACAAACATCCATGAGGCAATCACAATTGCTCAACAACTTATGGATTCGTTGGAATTAGAAGAAGCTGATAAGGAGAAGAATGGAAAGAGAAAGAGAGACCGTCACTCTAAGAGTAATGATCACCGAAGCAAGAGACAAGCTAAGGCTTATGCTATTGGGAATGGAGATAAGAAGAATCAGAACGGTGATGCACCCAAGTGTGATCGTTGCCACCAGCGTCATACTGGATGGTGTAGTGTGAAATGCCAGAATTGCTCAAGGAAAGGACACACAGCTAGGGATTGTAGAGCCCGACCTCTTGCTATGGTTCAGGCTGCTCCTGAAATGAGAAACAAGGCAGATGTTACTTGTTATGGGTGTGGAAAGAAGGGACACTATCGGAATGAGTGTAGAGAATCGTGGAATCGTGGAAACCAAGGCTCGGGTGGTAATGGGTACAATCATGGAAACCGTGGAGCTGGAGGAAACCGTGGACGACAAGATAATGGGGACCAACGTGTGGAAGCTGGAGCTGCTCAGGGAAGAGTGTATGCACTAGGGAACGAGAGAGGAGAAGATCCGAACGCCGTTACTGGTACGTTCCTTCTCAATAATCGTTATGCTTCCATACTATTTGATACTGGTGCCGATAGGAGTTTTGTGTCCACTACGTTTGCACCCTTACTAGAGAAACCCCCGATGGCCTTAGGAATTGGATATGATATTGAGTTAGCTAACGGGAACATAGAAAGGATTAATACCATCATTCGCGGTTGTACGTTAAATTTCTTGAACCACCCTTTCAACATAGATCTTCTACCCGTCACGTTAGGAAGTTTTGATGTCATCATTTGTATGGATTGGTTGTCGAAGTATCGTGCTCACATACTTTACGACGAGAAGATCATGCGTGTACCATACGGAAAGGAAGTCCTAAATATATTAGGAGACCGAAAGGATTCTAGGAGCCCATCCCGATTAGCAGTGATTTCATGCACTAAGTTGCCAAAGCTAATGGAGAAGGGATGTTACCTTTTCTTAGCTCGAATTTCTGAGAAGGGAGAGACGAAGAAGAAGGAAAGGTGCATTGGAGATGTGCCTATAGTTCGTGATTTTCCTGATGTGTTTCCCGATGATTTGCCGGGAATCCCGCCGACTAGACAAGTGGAATTTCAGATTGAGTTAATACCTGGTGCTGCACCTATTTCACGAGCGCCTTATCGTCTTGCACCTACCGAGTTAGAAGAGTTGTCAAAACAATTGGCGGAGTTAGCCGAAAAAGGATTCATAAGACCAAGTTCTTCACCTTGGGGAGCCCCAGTCTTATTTGTGAAGAAGAAGGATGGATCGTTTCGTATGTGTATTGATTATAGAGAGTTGAATAAGCTAACGGTGAAGAATAGATACCCGTTACCTAGGATCGACGACTTGTTCGATCAACTCCAAGGATCGAGTGTGTATTCAAAAATCGATTTGAGATCGGGATATCATCAACTTCGAGTTCGTGAGGAAGATATTCCGAAAATGGCTTTCAGAACCCGTTACGGGCATTACGATTTTCAGGTGATGCCGTTTGGGTTGACTAACGCACCGGCAATATTCATGGATCTCATGAATCGTGTGTCTAAGCCTTACTTAGATAAGTTCGTGATTGTATTCATTGATGACATTCTGATTTATTCAAAGAGTGAGAAGGAGCATGAGGAGCATCTAAGACTCATTTTAGAATTGCTCAGGAAGGAGAAACTTTATGCCAAGTTTTCGAAATGCGAGTTTTGGATTCCGACGGTACAATTTTTGGGTCATGTGATTGATAGACAAGGAGTCCATGTGGATCCTGCTAAGATTGAGGCGATAAAAGATTGGGCTGCACCTACAACCCCGACCGAAGTTCGTCAATTTTTGGGTTTAGCTGGTTATTACCGAAGATTCATTGAGGGATTTTCGAAGATAGCTAAACCATTGACCAAATTGACTCAAAAGAGCGTTACGTATGAATGGGGAGATAAAGAAGAGGAAGCGTTTCAATTGCTTAAAAAGATGTTGTGTAGTGCTCCTATCTTAGCGTTACCGGAAGGTAACGAGGATTTCGTCGTCTATTGTGATGCCTTACATAAAGGATTGGGAGCCGTATTAATGCAACGAGAGAAGGTGATAGCTTATGCTTCCCGACAGCTCAAGAAGCATGAGAAAAACTACACTACCCATGATTTGGAACTAGGTGCTGTAGTTTTCGCTTTAAGAATATGGAGACATTACTTGTACGGAACCAAGTGTGTTGTATTTACTGACCACAAAAGTCTACAACACATCTTGAATCAAAAAGAGCTCAATATGAGACAGCGACATTGGATTGAGTTGCTAAGCGATTATGATTGTGAAATTCGCTACCACCCTGGTAAAGCAAACGTTGTCACTGATGCTCTTAGTCGAAAGGAAAGAGTACCACCGTTACGAGTTAGGTCATTGGGAATGACTATCGTATCGCCATTACCGTCTCAAATACTTGAAGCTCAAACGGAAGCGTTGAAAGCAGAAAATAGATCTGCCGAGAATATATTTGGGATGGCTGAGAATGAGAAAGGATTTGTTAAGCGATCTGATGGATTGTTATGTGCTAGAGATCGGATTTGGGTACCTTTGTATGGAGGAATTCGGGAGTTGATTATGCATGAGTCGCATAAGTCAAGGTACTCTATTCATCCTGGGTCCGACAAGATGTACCAGGATCTTAAGAAGTTCTATTGGTGGCCAAATATGAAGGCAGATATAGCATCGTACGTTAGTAAATGCTTGACATGTGCTAAGGTTAAAGCTGAACACCAGAGACCGTCAGGATTACTAACGCAACCAGAACTTCCAGTCTGGAAATGGGAGCGGATTACTATGGACTTCATTACCAAATTACCGAGGACAGCTAGTGGTTGTGACGCTATCTGGGTAATTGTGGATCGTCTGACAAAGTCTGCTCATTTCCTAGCAATAAGTGAAGATGATAGTGTGGATAAACTTGCGAGGTTGTACGTGAAGGAAATTATTTCTCGTCATGGAGTCCCGATATCTATTATTTCGGATCGCGATAGTCGTTTTACGTCAGCTTTGTGGCGATCACTTCAAACGGCTTTGGGGACAAGACTTGATATGAGTACTGCATATCATCCCCAAACCGATGGTCAAAGTGAGAGGACCATTCAGACGTTAGAGGATATGCTTCGTGCATGCATCATAGACTTTGGTAAAGGCTGGGAGAAGTATTTACCCCTTGCGGAATTCTCCTATAATAATAGTTACCACACAAGTCTTAAGGCTGCACCATTTGAAGCTTTGTATGGCAGAAAGTGTCGTTCGCCTATTGGTTGGGCAGAAGTTGGAGATAGCCAACTTACAGGCCCTGAGCTTATTTTAGAAACTACAGAGAAAGTGGCTCAGATTCGTGATTGGTTGCAAGCAGCCAGAGATAGGCAGAAGAGCTACGCCGATCAGAGACGTAAACCCTTATAGTTCCAGGTTGGAGACAAAGTGATGCTGAAAGTCTCGCCTTGGAAAGGTGTGATACGTTTCGGGAAACGTGGTAAACTCAACCCACGCTACATTGGACCATTCTTGATCTTAGAAAGAATTGGGCCCGTGGCTTATAGGTTGGAATTACCACATGAACTGAGTAAAGTTCACGCCGTGTTCCATGTTAGTAACTTGAAGAAATGTCTTTCCGATGAAATGCCTGTCATTCCAATGAAGGATATTCGTGTTGATGAGAAATTGAACTTCATGGAAGAGCCAATTGAGATTTTAGATCGTGAAGTTAAACGACTCAAGAGAAGTCGCATTCCGCTCGTCAAGGTTCGTTGGAATTCCCGACATGGACCAGAATTTACGTGGGAACGTGAGGACGAGTTCCGGAAGAGATATCCGAAGCTTTTCACTTCGTAGATGAATTTCTCCGAGTGAAACCCGGGACGGGTTTCCTTCTGAGACTGGGAGGATGTGACAACCGGCAGTTTAGGGAGCTATTTTAAAAACCCGCATTACGATTAAAGTTCATTTATAATTTTTATTTGAAATTTTATTTCACAACGAACTTGTAAGACCTATTTTATGGATATTTTTAATTAAAGATGTTATGGAATTCGTGAATTATGTTCATAATTCATTCTTGATTTAATGCTCGGTGATGTATTCTTAAATTCTCACTTGGTACTACGTTGACTCTGGCACTAGGATTACCTAACGAAAATTTTATGATTCGTCTTACGAGTCCGACTATATTTTAATTATTTACGAGATGTTTTTCGAGAGATATTGAAGTTTGAAATGAGTTCGGGTTCGGGCCACATGTTTTTATATTTACCCACGTTACCCGCTCCACACCGTAGTAATATTATTATTACTATTACTATTATTATTATTACTATTATTATTATTATTAACAAAAAAATAAAAAATAAAAAATAAAAGAAGAGTAAACTACAAAATCCGGCCCTTGTGGTTTTTCGGTACACAACAAACAACACCAACACCTCACCATTTCCATCTCTCTCTTCCCCCTCATCTCCCATCTTCTCTAAACCCTAGCCGCCGCCCCTTTGGCCGGCCACCACCGTCACACCGCCACTCCCACACCAAAAATAACACCACCACTTTAACCCTCTCGTCGAGATCTTTCATTTGAGCTATAACACGCGCCCTAAAATGCGTATTAACACTACGAAATTCTTGTAGATCCGTTCGAGTTTTGTTATTTTTACAAGATCTATTCGTTTGGAGGTTTTTGAAGGTGAGTGAGCCCGTTTTGGTACCTTGGGTGTCTCGACATGGTGATAAATCCGTGGCTACACGGAAGGGTTTTATGGGAATCGAATAAATGGTTGGAAATCTATGTTTTGATATTAAAAATCATGTTTGGTATCCGGGTTTTTGGATTTTGAGGTGGTCGACTCGAAACCGAGAGCCTATGCTCTCGGCTTATTTTTATTTCGAGCATTTGGAGGAGCTTTGATCATTGGTTGTGGTAGTTTGGTTGATGTCGAGGGCTTAATTCTCGATCCGAGCCTAACCGAGACCCATGAGGTCTCGGGGTCACCTATGGTTGCTCGTATAACCAAGTCGAGACCCATATGGGGTCCTCGTTTGGTCGTGACTCGAGCCACGGGCTCGTTATTTTCTGTGGTTCGACCCTTGTGGGTCGCGGCTCTTAGCCGCATTATTATTGTTGTTGCCGAAGACCTTAGGGGTCGAATGGCTAGATTTGTTGTACTCGTGGGAGTTTATTTGGTTACTTGTATGTTTGGTCAGAGCCGTTGTGCTCGTGGTTTGGACCGAGACTCATTTGAGTCGAGTGAGACTCGGGTTGGCTTGGTAAACCAACCCGAATATGGACCTTGTTATATTCTCTTCATTATTATTATTGTTGATATATTGGTTTTGGTTTTGGTTGGATAATGTTGGCCGAATACTTGTGGGTCGAGACCACATTTGGTCTCAACAATGGATATTGGTTTTGAGGAGTTGTTGACGAAAAGTGTGATTGGGGACCGATTGTGAGACGGTCATTAGATTGACGGAGATAGGTTAGTCGGGTGCCGTAGTCGGACCCTATTGTTGTAGCACGTGGATTGAGATTGATTGGACGGAGATGTATTGTTTTATGACTTTTGCTTATTATTTTGGACTTGGACATTGAGCCGAGAGTCATGACTCGGACATGTGACCATTTCGTGTGACTCGATAACTATTAAAATTAAAACGTAAATAATAAAACTCGTAATAATAATTATTGGTAATACGAACGTTTATATGAATATATAGACGTGAATAACGTATATATAATTATATAGGCGCGTATATTAATAATAATAATAATCACGAGTCGTATTATAAATAATACAATTAGATATATATTAGGCTACGAAAGTAGGTTAATATTATCGAACGTATTATTATTAATATAAAGAAATGAATATAAAACGAGAAACTCCCGACAAATTATTAAATATTAAATAAAATGTTATTTTATAAATATGACGAGTAAACTTATCGAGTTATGCGGAATCGTTGTCACTCGAGTCCAGGTAAGTTATTATTTGTGACTTTCGTGTTGTCACGGATATATGACGATTAATATAAACGTTTTATATAACTAAATAACCACTTGACCGTAGGATTGAACCGGGTTATTTGGCTATATGAAATGAATATATTAATGGGCATCGTATCCCACGATGCCCATAGGTGTAGTATATGTAAAGTGTAATAAATTGCGAGTGTATATATCGGGAAATCTGGCCAATTTGACGATATATATGAGGAATTTATTAAACTATGATATGTACTATATAGTAATTATGTGCTATGTGCTTTAGGTTGGGTGTAATCTTGGAACGGTATGTTACGTAAATAAATATGAGGATTATCAAATCGACGGACTTGATAAACTTCGGCGATTTATTTAAATGATATATTGGGCTAATATTAGATCCATAGTTTATTTTATTATTCTTCATGTGATCTTTTTGGTTTGTTTTGAGTCGACCCACCACCCGTATGGATACCGAACGCAAACACACCAAACTAATACGAAATGGATTTTCGGAAATAAAACGGATTCTCGTCCGGGTTTGGGAATATTATAAATTCGCGGAAATGATTTCTGAACGAGTTAATATTGTTAGGTCGTGCCAAGTCCGTAGTTGTTGTTTTGTGAGTTATCATACATCTTATTTCTACCGACTTCTTCTTGCTATTTTCTGGACTTGAGGTGAGTCATAGCCCCACTTTTTCTTGAACTATGTTTTCAATACTTGGGGTGAGAAATGTGCAAATTATTTTATGTTGACTATTATCGCTTTTATATGCTTTCTAAACTTGCTATGCGTATGGACTAGGATGTATTGTCAGCTTTAGTCACATAGTTTTGTGTGTACTATTCAAGGTTGGCTTATTTGGTTATTGATGGATTGTCAACTTTAGTCATATATATGTTGTGTGTACTATTCAAGGTTGGCTTATTTGGTTATTGGTGGATTGTCAGCTTTAGTCACATATTTGTTGTGTGTACTATTCAAGGTTGGCTTATTTGGACTGTCAGCTTTAGTCACATAGTTTCGTGTGTACTATTCAAGGTTGACTTATTTAGATACTATAGTGTGCACCTATAGGTTATTAATACTTCGGAGGTTATCCGAGTATTTATTGGTATTGCGGGGGTTACCCGAATATCTATGTTAGAACGGAGGGTATCCGTGTGTTAGATTGGAGCGGAGGGTATCCGCAGGCTTTTAGCGAATCCTTAGTCTAGCTAGCAAGCGTTTTGCGTATATGTCCACTATATTGTTAGATGAATTTAAACCTATGATCTCACCAGCGAAAGCTGACTTTTAGCACGTTTTCTCAGGTAATTAAGTGATGAGATGCATGCTTGGAATGGAGGGCTCGGCCAAGGCTCATGGTTTATGGATCTATTTTTCTAAACTCTGATAACTAAATTTGGACCTACTGTTATTTTATTTTGGGCCTAACTCTGAATGATGTTGGGATAAATGTAAACCTTAAAACCCCGTTTTGGTTGTGTTTTTATTATGTTTACTTTATCTCGTTCTATATTGTCTTGTGTTGGATACCAATCCCCGTAGCACCCCGAAAGCTTGTTGAGTCTTCCGCTGTATCAAATTTTGGGGGTGTTACATTGAGGATCTCTTTACCAAAAGCCATCACTTCTGGAGTAGCCAGGTGTAAGAACTGTGGCACACCTGATAACCGTGTGATTTTGAGCAAACCACCAGCTGTCAACTGATTTGATTTGTCTTTACCAAAAGTCGTTTGCTTCTGGACTAGCCAGCATCTTGATGGACTAAGTCAACATCTTGGTGAGCTGATTACCAATTATGGATTTTCCACGGCCTTTACCACAAGCCATAATCTTGCGGGCTAGCCAACTCATTTGCTTTTGGGGAGTTGAGGAACCATACAATTTTGGGCAAATTGCAAGCCGTCAACGAATTTGAGATGTCTTTACCAAGAGCCGTTTGCTCCTGGACTAGCCAATCCATTTTTCGTTTAGACTTTGGCGGACTGATTACCATAAAAAATTTTGAACTTTAGTGAAAAATTTTTGAAAAATTTTGGTCAAAAACGGGGGTATAAGATAGTAAAATGTGATAAAATTCGCTAGAATAGCGAAATACCCCCCCACACTTAGCATGAATATTGTCCTCAATATTCAAAGTCCCGGCTATTATGCCGACTCTTGGAACGTAAAAGTAGAACATTACAAGCTAAATGTGGAAACACAATTTTGTTTTTCACTTTTGTAAGCATAGCATGGGGGACTCCCCCACACTTAGGGTGAAAACCCTATAAGCATGCTACTGTTTTTGTTTACCGAGTCGCTAGCTTGACTCGACCCCGAATTCATTTGTCCTTGGGGAAGCATGATGTGGAAGAAACAATCTCAATCGGACTTTCATTCAAGATGTTTGGATAAACATTTGAAGCACGTGAAAGTTCCACACCGATGAGATATAATCCCGGCTCAAGATAATGATACATGAAAATGCCGGGATCAAAGATAGTATCTTTATTCCCGAAGGAGTGAAGAACAGGAGAAGTCACCCTGTAGGTGAAGAAAAGGAAGAAAACTATGATGAAAATCATTATAGGATTTTCTTCCTCGAGAGCAGGCTCCGTAGCCTGAGTTTGGATATCAAAGGGTAAGCTCGTAAACATCCCGGGAGGGTGGGTGGGAATTTGCAAATCCTCATGATTGAGTGCATCTCCCCCCGGGATATCAAACTCCGGAGGAGTCATGATATGATGAATGAGTTCACCGGAGAACTCCTCATGAATAGAATTATTCACAAGATGTGAATCTGTGAATTCATGTTCCGGGATAGACTCATCACAATCCTCATTCTGAATATCAAAGAGTGGATTATCAGAAATCGAAGTGAATTCAGATTCGAATTCAAATAGAGGATTAGTGAGAGTAGTATTGAATGTTTCGGGAACAAAGAGATTATTATTCTCTATTGGACTGTTGGGATCAGAATTGAGTGACAGATCATGATTTAAGAGATTTTCAATTTCGGCTTCGGAGTTAAGGAGACCATCATCACTTCCTGTTGGAAGTGAATTGATTTTGGTGATCTCCTCAAGAAGATGATCAGCATCAATATGTGGAATTGATGCCTCAACATACTCGATGTCTCCATAAGATGCACAATCTTCACTACAATCGGAGAAAATCTCAAATTGAGCTTTTGGACACTCAAGAAGGGAAGGTGAATCACACATATGATCAGAAGTTCCCTGTGACTCTCCTGGGATTGGGACAAGGTTCTCAGCACTAGACTTTATGAATTCGTCCGATTCCTTATTAGGAACAGTGCTAAGATGCTCATCCCCCATGTGTAGAGAGTGAGTGTGAACTTCGGGTGTGATAGCAGTTGTTTGAGATGGAATCTCAACTGCTGGGATATAAACTGATGAACCTGATGAATCTTTTTGAATAATAACAATGTTATCTTCATCATCACTGTCATCATAGTCATCAAATAGAGCAGTATTGCGAATATTAGCACGTATTTTAGCTGCTTGTTGCTCAGCCAATAATTCTTCCATGCTTTTTCCAGATTCTCGTTCTTCAGCAAGTAATTCTGCCGTAGTTTTCCCACGAGAATTTGGAATGAGAGGAAATTGTGGGGATGTGGATGTGTCAAAACCGGAAGGTTGACATTGAAAATCATCGTGAGGACCCCCACAATATGCACAAGAAGAACTTGGAGTATGGCGGAGTGAAATATTAGCTAACTCCTCCTTAAGTTCTTTAAATTTCTCAAGAACCTCTAAAAAGTCTTGCTGGATTTGAGGAGTTGCTTGGATAGTTTGATACTGTGGAGGTTGGTCTTGATACGAAGAGTCATAATTGTTACAAGGAAATAGATTCCTTGTTTGACAATCAGAGCTGAAGTGTGGACCTCCACAGTAATCACAACAGTGAAACTGATGTGGCTGTGGGTTGTATGTGCTTGAGTTATAATTGTTATCAGGAAACTGCTCATAGACAAGCGTATTTCCCGATTGACAATCAGAACTGTAATGTGAACCACCACAGCACTCACAATAGTAAAACTGCTGAGTCTCATGGTGTGGTAACTGATGGAATGAATCAGTTGTGTCATGGTAGGAATAGGGATTCTGGTTATAGACAGACCCGTTTCCTAACTCTACCATGCCACAACTGGGGCAATCGCCACCATTATAAGGATTACCACACTACTGGCAAATCAGAAAGTGTGCATGAGACATAGAAAGAATCAAAAGGTTTTGGAGGGTAAGAAATGGAGAATCAAAAAGGTGAGAGGGTAAAGGTGAATATTTTTGGTATTTTTAGGAAACATGCTTAGTGCACAAGCACCAAAAACAATTTTTCAAAACAAAATCGAGGCAAAACCACAGTGAACTTAAACCAGAAATCACAAGTCAATGGCTTCTTTGAAAAAGGTACACCACTCACAGGGATATAAAGGCAAGTTTTAATCTTAAGTTTGGGAACTTATTATGGGTTTGTATTAATTTGAAAAACTGCTTTAGGCTTATGGGTGTGTGCAGAAAACTTGGGAAATATTTTTGGAACTGATTCGTTAACCGAAATCATCCCTTTAAGATTACTCGCAGGCTGGCGGGAGGAAGTAAATAGGTTTCCTCTTCAGTTCGCAATTTAATGTCAGAACTTACCCTAAACCAACTGTTTCAGGTTGTAATCTTAAAGAAAACGAAGTAATTTAACTTCACAGTTTGTTTTGTTGTTTTTTAATTTTTTTTTTTGTGTTTTCAACACTTCAGGAGAAGTGTTAATGAACGTTTTTTATATGATTATATTTTTACAAAAACTTTTTACAAATTTGTGTGAAATTTGTACAGGGAGGGTTTTGAAAACCACTAAACTTAAAACGATTTTATAAAACACGCAACAACCTCCCCGGCAGCGGCGCCAAATTTTTGATTGAGTCTAAACCGTCAGATATAATTGACCAAGGTCAATTAGTCAAAAACAGCTTATCTCAATGCTCCGTGGATAGTATAGTGTTTTCCCGGGTCGTTAAAGTCCCAGCGAGATTGAAATGGTGCTTTGGAAATCGTTTATGAGTGAGTGGCACTGAGGACAGTAGCCCAGATGATATGCAATTGATTTTGCTACTGTTATTTTGGTATTTTTACACAGATATAATATTCACAAAAATCAGATATACAGATATATGCACAAATTCACAATTCAGATTCACGTAACGGACTGGAAAAATGGGATTTGGTGAATTACAAACTACAGGGGGTGCTTTTGACACTTTTTAAAAGTTAAAAAGAAATTGAAATATGAAAATGAAATTATGAAAATGATTAAATATTATTTAAATATTATTTAATTAATAAAACTATTTAAAATCTAAATTAAAACCTAACTTAAATTAACTAAAAATGACAAATGATATAAATTAAACTAAAAATTAGCAAAAATATTTTCTAAACTTAAATTAGAACTTGAAGAAAGTATAAAAAATAAAAATAAATATTTTTGTCTTTTTATGGGTTTTTTATTAATTAAAAACTATTTAACTTAATTAAACTAATTAAACTAATTTAAATTACAATTAATACTAAATTAACTTAGAAAATTATGGAAAAATTTATTAAACTATTTTATAACATTTAAAAGCTAGGAAAAATATAAAAACTAGGTGTTACCTTATAAAAATTAATTATGCTATTTAAAACTTAATTATTAACTAATTATTAATTAAACTAATTTTAATTATAATAAATACTAAATGACAATATAAAAATCTAATAAAATTACTCAAAATACTTTAATATAAAAGGAAATTAATAAAAATATAAAATTAAAACTTACTTAATAAAAATATAAAAATGAAAATTAAAATTAAATTATATTAAATACAAACTATCACTTATTTTTATATTTGTTTTTCTGGATTTTTATTTTACAAAACTAAATTATACCTAAAAATAGACAACTTTAATAAAAACAACTTTTTTATAAGCTATTAATAAGCACTGTGGGGGCTTATTACCTCCACAGTTGACCTTTGTTGACCAAACAAGCAAATAAGCTCAACTGAGCTTGTGTGGGACCCACTATGGTAAAATCTAGTTCCAATAGGTTAAGTAAACAAGTTTGAGCTAGATTTGGCCAGATAAGCCCTTGGAATAAGCTTATAAGCAGTTAAATAGCACTTGGTAACTTGTTATTCAACTGAAAATGGGACAGACTTGATTGCTTATTTCAGGTGGGGTCCACAGGGTTTCAGGTCAAACCATTGGTCAATACAGGTAGTCTACTAGGAGGGGGTTGGGAGGAACAAAGTTTGATGTGTGGGGCCCACTGTGGTGGTCACAAATCACCACCAAAGGTGGTGGTGGTGTGGGTGTGATAACTGCTGCACAGGGAAGGTTTTCACCCTGCAGTTGTGTTTGACCTAAGGTGGGGCCCAGCAGAAAATTCCTAAAAATATAACAACTATTGGAACTTGGAGATGAGGTGGTATACTACAAAACCTCAAAAGATCAAATGCTAAATCTTACTACAAAATTCTACAAAAATCTTGCAATAATTGGAAAAAACTGATAACAAGCAATTTGACTTTTTGATAAAACTTTGAACTTTGACTAAGTTGAACTTATATCCTAATCTAATGATTTAGTAACATGTAATAAGCTGAATTAAAGTTAAACTAACCTAAAGTTATAAGTTACAAGCCAATTTATAGGTTTATGGATCTTAAGTACCACCACAGTTAACTGTGGTGGTGGTATAACTGTGATATTGACTTTTTAGTACTCTGACTACCTGAATTATGTGCTACTAATCTATATTAAACTTGTATAGACTACTGATGCAGAGAATTGAGCAGATTAAAAGCAGGAGCACACAGAGATCAGTTGAGCCAAACACCCCTTTATTGACTGTGATGGTGAGCTTTTCACACACTTTAAAGGATTCAGTCCAAGAGATCAGTCCATTGAGTCATATTATGATGAAATGGGTTCATTCAAGCACAAAAACACAACTAATAACAATCATTAACCATAACTACCCATACTCTCATTTAAGCAGCTGAGATGAAATTTTAACTAAAACTCAACAAAACTATGAAACATGAATTATAACTTAACTAAATACTATTTAACAAAACATATTAAGCAAAGATAAACAGTAAATACTTCCTAATGAACTATGCTACAGTATAATAAAAACTAAAGAGATTTCTCACCAAATGCCTTTCTGCTTTGACTGAGGTACCATGGAACAAGGGACAATAAATACTTCCTAATGCCTCCCACAAGGCACTACAACCATGAGAATCCAAATTCAGCAACAATCCTTGCTTTCTTCTTGCTTCTCTTATGATTTTTTATTTTTGATTGATTTTCTTGAATTTTTTTGTATTTTTCTTTTTCTAATTGAAACTGATAATTTAGGTTTCAAATAACTATAATAAGCTATGTCAGGGCTTATATGAGTTATTTCAATCCATAATAACAATAAACATCAATATTAAGCTAATAATGAGAATTTGAGTAAAACTTGCACAAAGATTAAATCAACTGAGAAACTTAAATTGGTTACTTGAGAATGTTTAACATACACTGAATTAACTTAATAAGACACTAGAAAGATTACAATTACAATGGAAATGGAAAGTTTAACTACTTTGACATTACACTAAACTAACTAATCTAATTAACTAACTAACTCCTACTTCTGTGCTTCTTCTTGCTTTTATATTTGATATTCTGAGTCTTGTAGGTCCCTTGAAGCTTTCCCATCTCTATTATCAGCTTTAGGATCACCAATTTTAATCTGAGCCTTCCATTTAACTTTTGGCGGGAAAATTGGTTGGAACCAATTGGGGACTGTGAGCGTTTTATTGGTGGATTTGGAGGTGGAGGTGGACAATTGGGTGAGATGGTGGGCAGGGTAGGTGGTGTTTGAGTGTTGGAGGGTGTTTTGCAGGGTAGGGGTGGTGGCAGATGTAGGTTTGCTATGTGGCATCCCCTGGTACAAACCCAGGGAGTGGGTTTTGGTTTAGGTGGTGACAGAGGGTAGGGTGAGGTGGAGTAGGAGGCAAGTGGTGGATGGGAGAGGATGCAAGTTGCAGGGGTGTGAGGTAAGGGACGGGTCAAAGAGAGTCAACCCAGGTTTTATTATAAAGGGGTAAGTTTGGGCTTGGTTAGGTTTTGGGCCCAAGGATTAATTTTGGACTGGACCAGGGTATTGGGTGGGTTGTATTTAAGTTTGGATTGGATTGGTTTTTGGTTTAGTTAATAATAAGGATCCGTTTGGTTTAGAAATTAGAAATCACAAGGACCAAAGTTGTAATTTGCTGAAAGTTAAGGGGTCTGAATTGGCAAGTTTCCATAAATACTACAAGGACTAATCTTGCCATATGTGATAAACCAAAGGACTTTAAAATGAAATTTTTCCATTTTAAACCACCCGGGGACCTTTTCTGTCATTTCACCAAACTTTAGGGACCAATTATGCAATTTCACCAAACTTCACACCAAGGACCATTCCTGCAAAAGATTAGTAGCACAAGGACCAAAATTTATTTCTCTCAAAGTTTTAATATCCCAGGGACCATTTTTGTCAATTTTCAAAGTTCAGGGACTAAACTTGACATTATGTGAAACTTTTCACCAAAGGACTAAATGTGTAACTTTTTGATTTAAAAGGACCTTTGGTGACTTTTTCAAGTTTTTAGAATAACCAGGGACTAGATTTGACAACTTTTGAAAGTTGAGGGACTGAAACTGCCAATTTTGCAAACTTTGTGCGTTTTTCATCTGTTTTTGATATTTTTGCATTTGACACATGTAAAACACTTTCCTGGGATATTTTCACTATTTTGATTCAATATTGAGTGTTTTTATATGTTTTGGCAGCTCAGAAATGGTAAGAATGATGAGTATTTGCACACTCATCAACAACCTTAGTCACATAGTGAACCATCGCGTGTAGACTAGATTTGGTTAGATGAGTTACATCAACCCTAGTCACATAGTGAACCATCGCGTGTGGACTAAATAATGATTGGATTATGAGATTGGCTTATTTGAGGATTTTGGATGAACTATAGTGTGCACCTATAGGATTTTGTGTTGAGGATTGAGGCCTAGTCTAGCTAGCAAGCGTTTTGCGTATATGTCCACTTGATTTGATATTGAATATAAACCTATGATCTCACCAGCTAAAGCTGACTTTTAGCACGTTTTCTCAGGTAATTAAGTGATGAACTTGGATGCTTGGATTGGAGGTTTGGCTTGGCACTGCGATTAAGGATCTATTTTTCTAAAAACTCTGATATGTAATGTTGGACCTACTTTTATTTCTTTTGGGCCTTACTTTTATAAATTTGGGATGAATGTAAACT
This sequence comes from Artemisia argyi, assembly GCA_030686995.1. Lineage (NCBI taxonomy): Eukaryota > Viridiplantae > Streptophyta > Magnoliopsida > Asterales > Asteraceae > Artemisia > Artemisia argyi. Next base: position 138,207,456 of record CM060699.1, read on the forward strand.
TTAAAACCCCGTTTTGGTTGTGTTTTACTTATGTTTACTTTATCTCGTTCTTTCATGACTTTGAATGGATACCAATCCTCGTAGCACCCTGAAAGCTTGTTGAGTCTTCTGCTGTACCAAATTTTGGGGGTGTTACATCATCAATATCTAAGGACCCTTTAGTCTCAGGTGAAGCGAATTGTTGGGATCATAGTTTTCACTATTTTATCAAGTCTCGGTCATTTGTAATAATGTTAGGTTGCTTAACTATTATTTACTTTCATTTACTAAATGTATTAAGTTTACTAGGCTTAAGGTATGTAACCCATGGGCCTCAAAGCCCACAAAATGATGAAAGGAAGGAGAGGGAGTGTTGCCCTAGCTCCTTCCCTATATATAGAAGCCTTAGGTCATTTGTAAACTTGGTTGGTTATGTGAAATATTAAGGAAACTCTTGCAATTCTAATTCTCTCATTCTCATAATCATCCCATTCTCATTCTCATCTCTTTTCTATCATTCTTATACTTGTGTTTACATAAAGTGTGACCTAACAAGTGGTATCATTCGCCGGAAGAAGGTGTAGTTATTGTTTTTAAGTTGAATTCGATCCAAAACCTCTTTTTCTACTCGATTTTTTGTGAAATTTTTGTACTTTCTTGTTTTTTTCTTGGTTTTTATCACATCTTTGCTTACAAACTTGTGTTAAAAATCAAAACAAACCAAAAAGTTCCAAACTTTTATCAAAAAATTCGATTTGGAGATTTGTACTATTTTTCTAAATCTTTTTCATTTTTGAAAAAGTTAATAAAGTTTTCAACTTTCTTAAAGATCTCATCATTTTATACTTAAAAGTACAAGAATCTTGAAATAAAAACGAGTTTTTGGTTAGCTTTCTTTGAAAACAAAAATCTGCCAAATTTTCGAAATCATCTCTTTAGACCTTGTTTCGAAATCGTTAATTTGTACTTCGTTTCGACTTACGGATCGTGAACTCAGTCTTTTCTCTCTTGTATAAGAAAGAAAAGTGCTTCGACTATTGGATAAATTTCGAAATTGGATAATTTCAAAATTTGGTATTGTGACTTTGTGTTTTTTCGAAAACATTTTGTTTTTTTCGAAATCACATCTTTTCGAAACTTACTTAATTTCGAAAACTCTCAACTGTTAAAGTTTCGAATTTTTTTTTAATTTCGCAATCCTGTAAACTTTCGCAATCTTTAAGTTTCGCAGACTTTAGCTTCGTTTCTCAAAGTTTCGCAATCAGTGACAATTTTCGCAATCTCTCAAGTACAAGGTTTCGCAATCGCTTAAGTGACAATTTTCGCAATTACAAGTTTTGCAAGTTTTTGAGATTTGGCTACTTCTATACCTTCTACAAGATCCATAATTACATAAGTATCTTTCTAAAATTTTCTTTCTAAATCTCTCCTTACTATCCTCTTTCATTTAAAAAAAAGAAAAAAAAAGAAAAAAAAAAAGAGTTTTTTGGCGGAAAATTTGAGTAAAATTTAATTTTTACAGGAGATTAAACGTTCAATTTTTACGCGAAATTCAAATTTTGGTTTAACAGTGAAAATTTTGGCCCAAAATTCAAATTTTTAGGCCAAAATTCAAATTTTTCGGTAAAATTTGGCAGCAAAATTTTTTTGAAACTCAAATTTTTCTTGCAACATTTAAATTGCATTTCATAGTGATTTTCAAATTTTGGGAGAGAAAAATTTTTCAAATTATTTTGGAGGGAAAACCAGAAATCACTATTTCATCTTTGAGTGTGACATTTTCTTTGATTATTTCGATTACGTCGCAACAATCAAGGGGGAGAGAAATGTCATCTACAATGTCTCAATCATCTTCTTCCAACTACCTTCCTCACCAATATTCTCATCAGCAACAGTATCATCAACAACATAGTCACAGCTCCCTCATTCGCCATGTTCTGCTCTTTGGCAATGAATCAAGGCCTCCAATGTTGCTACCATAAACGTATACTGTTTGGAAATGGAGATTTCTACAATGGCTCACAGATCGTCCTGCTGCAGATCTTATGCTTAATTCCATTCAAGATGGTCCATACATAATGATACTTCTTGCTGACTCAAAAGGGATTATCAGACTACAAAATGATGAAGATTTGAATGCTACTGAACTTGCTCAGTACGATGCTGACCAACAAGCTGCATGGTTCATGACACTAGCCCTTCCCAACTCAATTTACATGAATATGGACTTTCAAGCCAGTGCTTATGAAATGTGGAAATATCTTGAAGCTTTGCATCGTACCGATGAACTTCATCACATCAGAATGAAGCAAATTCTTGAATCTTGTTTAAGCATGAATCCACTGAAGACCATTCTCCCTGCTCCACCATCTCCTGATGTTGACCATGGATCCTTAATTTACACTCCAAATGGTCTCTTCTTCAATCCTCCGAATGCACCTGAGCCTTTCTTCATTCCACAGTACCATCCTGCAACACTACATAATAATGTGCAATCTCTTCTGCAAAATCTAGTGAAGCTTAGTCAAGTATCTTCTAAGAAAGGCAATGGCGATATAACTTCAACTTCTGAATGCTTAAACACAATGAAAGATACTGATGATGAAGAAGATCTTATCGAACCAAGCATGGCATTCTTGGCATATACAGAAAATATTGCAGATGAGGAAGATCAAGATTATGATTCAACTCCACTTTTTGACGATAATGTTGAATACAATGCCACACTTAGTCAAATGGAAGTTGAAGGGGGTAATCTCAATGCTGTTTTGCAAAGGGTCATGGGAGATATTCCATCTGATGATGAATATGCAGATTTGGAATCCAATATAGCAGATTTGGAAACCGATACAACAGATGTGATGTTGATGGCAAACATGCAGGAATCTCACATGAATAATACATGCCTAGAGCATGATTCTGATGATTCTGAAGATCCAATTGTGAGATTAAACGGAGAGAAAATGTATCAATCAAGGTCGCTGATGCATGAGTTAGAGACATATTTAGTGAAGAGATGCATGGAACAGTGTAGATCACTTAAGTCACACCTTAAGGTCCTCTCATACAAAGACTTAGTAGGAACTCGTTCCGAGTATGGATTCAAACGGGCATTTCCATCACTCCTTGGAGAAGACTTTGACATTTTCACGAATATGATGTTCGAAAACGTGAATCTACTTGAAGAGCAGCTTGCATCAAAAGAAGTTCACGAGAATGAATCCAACGCCACCTTCAGAGTGATCAAGGAACAGTTTCAGCAGTTCATCAAATCCCGAATCGAGGATGAAACTTTCAACGACATATTGATACAAGATTTAGATTCGATTGAGAAGGTGATTCTTCACAGAAGAAATTATGTCCAAAGAATGAATGAACAGAAGTTGCAGATTCAAGTAGAGCAATCTAATATGGTTGATGCATTGGAAGCTAATTTGGGTGTCATGGAAAGCGATGGGACAGAATCAGAAGAGCAGGATGACAACAGCAGATTGGGGAATGATACAGATGCAGACTGTGCAGAGATCAAACCCTTCTATGACTCAGAGCCCAACTTTGACAAAGGACAGATGGATGAGGAAGATGTCATCCCATCTATGACACAGAACCTAACTTTGACAAAGAGCTCATGGCCGAGGTACAATCTACTGTTGATCATATTATACCTGCAAATGAGAAACAACAATCTGAGCAACCTAACTTCAGTAATGTAGGAGAGGTTGACCAGGATGTTGTACAATGTCTTGACAAACGTTCTGAGTCTGAGTCTTTACATGATAATCTAATGACTGAAACATCAAATCAAACTCTTGAGTCTGAAAACCTTCTTCTCAAAAAGACCATTGCCCAGTGTCATAAAAATTTTTCAAAACTAGAGGCACATTGCATCTCACTTGAACTCCAAATGCAAAACGAATCTCAAAATTCGGGCAACAATGGTCAAGTTTCAAATGAACTTAATAAACGTGTGGATACATTAGTTAAAGAAAATGAGCTTTTAAAAGGTCAAATTCAAGAAAAGGTGTTTGCACATGCTGCATTACAAAACAAATTAAGAAGACTGACTGGCCAGAGTGTGGATACTAAGTTTGCAAAACCATCAATCTTGGGGAAACAACCTTCTCAAACAAACAGAAAACAATCAGTGGTTCGACAACCAACTGCATTTAAATCTGAACGACCAATATTTTCAAAACCTCGGTTTGCCTCCCAAGTTGTTGAGAATAACAATTTGACAAAACCAGTCACTCCACATTCTTGGCCTAAGGAAAATGCATCTGTGTCAGCTAAATCTCAACACGTGATTATACCTGGCTCATCTAGGATCAGTTCGAAAACAGTGTCTAAAACGAGCATTAAAAGTAAAGAGTTTTATAGCGAATATGACATGTACAAGAACTATGATCTAGAAAAGGCTAGAAAAAAGGCACTACTTCAAAAGGATGGAATTCTAGGTTCAAAACCTCATGTGATGCCTTCCACTGTAGTACAGAACACTGCTTGTAGTAGCACACCAAAACCTAAGAGTAATCAACAAACTAATAGGAATTGGATAGCTTCTAAGAGTAGTTGCGTAAATAATCATGTTGTTTGTGCTTTAAAATATCTTCAAAAGGGAAATTCACTTGAAAAGGCTCAATCGACTAAGACAAACAAACCCGTTGAACCAAAAGTCATAAGTCAGAAACCTAAGAAGTGGATCAACATAGGACGTAGGTTTTCTCAAAGAAGTGATGCTCCCACAATTCATTCAACTGCATCTAAAAGGAAAACTTCTCCTAGATCTAACACTAGGTGGGTACCCACGGGTAGAATTTTCAAATCAATTGGTCTTAGGTGGATTCCTACAGGAAAGATTTTAGATATTTGCACCAAAACTAATGTGAACTCCACTATTTCTACCCCTGAGACAAGAAGGAAAACCGTCGGAATTGTGTGTTCGAGTGTCAAGAAGATAATTGACACTACATCTTTATGCTTCTAACATCTGGAACCCAGTTTCTCTTGGGGATCCGTGTTCTCTGTTTTTCTTGTCTCTTCTTTCTTTCTTTCTTTGCAGATTCTTCAGTAATGGCTTCGGAACAAATCAGTTTCGGACCCGAGCTTAATGGATTGGCTTCTGAGCACAACAGCTTAGGACCCGTAATCAACCGTTTTAAAAGCACTTCAGCAATGGCTTCTGAGCACAACAGCTTAGGACCCGTAATCAACCGTTTAAAGCACTTCAGCTATGGCTTCTGAGCACAACAGCTTAGGACCCACAGCCAACCGTTTTAATAGCACTTCAGCAATGGCTTCTGAGCACAACAGCTTAGGACCTGCATCCAACCGTCTATATATTCCGGATTCTTCGGCAGAACCATTGTCACTCTCTCTCGCAAGGAATTGGAAACCCTGTTTGCTCAACTGTTTGATGATTCAATTGAAAACCATCCTCAAGAAGTCTCACCAATTTCCGCTGCACACCCTGAGAATATTCAACAACCACTGTTGAGAAAGACGGTCCTCCAAGTGAATCTCCAACAACAGCAAGGCAAACTGCTTCCAACTCCAGACAATCAGCTGAAGATCCATAACAACAATCAGTACCACAACTTTCATCATTTGGATAAGAACTTAGCTCACGGACTACGGCTATGTATTTGACTAGATCTCAATGTACTGCGACTCAAAGTGTGCTATTGCTATCTCGTGCAACACCTTTCATCATTCCAAGGCCATACAAATTTCTCTCCACTACCATTTCATAAAGGAGCATGTTGAGAAGGGTACAATTGAATTAGAGTTTGTGGTAACTGAATACCAATTGGCGGACTTGTTTACAAAGGCATCACCTCCATCAAGGTTTGTTGATTTAGTTCACCATATTGGTATGCGGTGTTTGACTCCATATGATTTGCAAAACTTTCTTAAAAACTAAAAGAGTCAAACATCAAACTCTTTTTTGTAAATATTCTATCATAAAGAAAATACAAAAACTGCAAAAAATATCTTCTTTCTCTGTGTACAAACTTCTAATCTTCAAAACTATGTTCCTACATTAAAGCATATTTTGCTTTACATTGTCAAAATGGAACATGTTTTGAGGGGGAGAAAATTCTTCACAAAATCATGAAGTTTGCACACCTAATCATTATTCTTCAAGGATTAACTGTTTCTTCATCATTCGGATTAAAAACTCATTTTCAAAAGGTTCTATGATCTCTCGAATTAAAATGTGCAAAAATGTTTCACAAAATAAATGCTAATTCGAGGGGGAGAAAAGAAATTTTTCGGCAAGGATTCCAATTTAACCATGTTTAGACTTCAAATGGAAAAGTAGTTAACCTTTAATGAGTAAAGTTCACAAAAGTCTTAAACTTAGGTAAAAGGACATTGCATTGAAAAAAAAAATAAAAAATAAAAAAAATAATAATAATAATAATAAAAAAAGGCTCGCATCAATGTTTTCACAAATGTTCTCAAAAGTTTCACACATAATCAGACTAACAATTTTTTATCCTCGATTTCTTTTCGATTATGAGTTTCTAATTTCTTCATTGTTGTTATCTAATCGTTCCCTAAATGTTTCAAATATTTTCAACAGTCAAAAAGGCATAATCAGAAACTAGGGTTCAAGTAATTATCGATCGGGGCATTTTCTTTTATGTGTTTAGTCTAGTTAATTATTTCATATAGCTTTAGAGAACACTAAAGAATGCTTGATTGATGTGTTTGCTCAATTAGATACAACATAGGTTTGAAATCAAGTGATTTAGGGTTTAAGATGTCGATGTCTTTGCTGCTACTACTAGGGCGTTTGTTTGTACAATATTCTTGCATTTTGATGCTAACATGCGTGCAAAGTCTCAAATCATAACTCTAAACCATGATAATAATTGGGAAATTTCAAGTGAAAGAATGAATTAATCTGTGATCTTATGCGTAAATTTGAGAATTCTGAGCATTCTTCAAAGATTTGGAATGAGTTTTTGATTCATCCGCATACTTGTTTGTGCCTTATGCATTTTCTCTGTGTGCAAGTACATGTCATCCCATTGAAAGTCAAAATTTCAACATTCGACAAAATGTTTCTTATGGAACATATTTTGAGGTCAAAGGGCAAAATGTGTTTAAAGGTTAAACTGGTAAAAGAATTCAAAATGGTGAGAAACAAATTTTTTTTCCAAACTCTACACTCTCATTTTACACCGGTAAAGCAAGTGTGGAGACCGAAGCAAAGTCATTCAAAACCTTTCAAATTTTCGCAATCTGGAATGCTTTAACACAATAAAAGAATGTCTCTGATCTGAACATCCCAAATACCGGATGTTTTCCATGCATTACAAAAACAAATCTTCAAAAAGAACCCATGAGGTTCAACTTTAGATGGAAATCTTTTTCAGATTTTAAAACTCAAAAGAGAGATTTCGGGTCTCAAACAACTTTTCAACAGTAAAAGAGTTTTGAATTTCAAGCATTCTTTGTTGTATAATACTTGATTGTGTTTTCTAAAACCTTGAGCAGAGTCGTCTCACGAATTTTCAAAAAGTATTTTATAATACGATTCAAAATTCTGCTCAAGAAGACTTTCTCTCGAATAACATTCATTATTTGAGGGGGAGTATTTTGTTTAAAGAAAACTAATTTTGTATTAAAACAACGACTTGTGCACTCATTTCAATGTACAATTTGGTTTTCAAAGAAAGGAAAGTACCTTGCTAAACCATTTCTTAAAAACAAAATGTGCACTTTTCCTTGAAAACAAGAAGTTCTCATGCAAAGCTTATCTTTAACTCTCTTAATCTTGAGCAAAATTTATTCAAAATTTTTTCAAAAGTTTTTTCAAAACTTTTCAAAATTTTGCTCAAGATTTTTTCAAATCTTTACTCCCCAATTCGATCCACGGTTTAAAAAATGTCAAAACACATGCTCGTTTTGAGGGGGAGTATTTTGAAATCAAAATGCTTTGTCAAAATCATGTTTTTTATGGCTTGTGCACGCATTACAGTGCACAACCCGAACTTGAAAAGAAAGGACCCTGAGGTACGCTTCAGTGCCTCAATCCTAATATAAGGAGCGAAGGCTTCTTACTTTTGAGTAGAATTAATCAAACATTTATGATTTTTCATAATTCTGCTCAAAAGGACAAGTATTTCACCTCAATAAGACCTAATCACTTGTTGAGGGGGAGCACTTGTCAAAACAAAATACTTTGCTCTAAATCATAAGTTCTTGGTGCATCTCCCCGTAAGACTCAAAAGGCATATTTTAATCTAAAAGTTTGTCAAAAACACCATGTTATATGCTATTTTTGAGGGGGAGAAAAGGAAAAAGTGACTAAAATATACGAAGTAAAAGCTTAAAAGTTGTATCATGTGCGAGCTAGACTCAGTATTGACCCAGGAATTGACGAGATAATACAAGTTAGTAATATCGAAAGGACTTATCCTCGACGGGTAATAACATCAAGTTAGTTACTAGAGCTAGTTGTCACCTAAAAGCTGACAATGCATCTCTTTAACTAACCACGTAAGCGTGTCTCGAAAAGGATATGTCTTAGTAGAAATATACCGTCTCGAGAAACTTTCTGTGAACTTGATCAGGCCGGGTAATAACTTCAAGCTAGTCTAACTAGTGATGTAAGTGTGTCTCGAATCGGTCTTGTTCACGGAAAGTGGATCAATTCAAAAGTGATTGCTCCTCCCGCATATGCAAATTTATTAAATACTTATGAGCACATGTGCAGGGGGAGCCTTTCAAAAGTGTACACAAAACTCTCAAAGTGTTAAACAAAATATTTCATTAACACAAACACTTTGAGAGATTTTCAATCAAAGGTTTCTTGGCTACTGTCGGAGTTATAAGGTGATTAAGATAGGTATATCCGTCCTATGATCCGCCAGAGCCGGAGGGATCTACCCAAGGACATCTCCCATAGTTAGAATTAGAAGTCCTTAGGTATGATACGAAAAAAAAAAAAAAAAAAAAAAAAAAAAAAGGAGAAAAGAATGAAAGGGAAAGAAGGAGTTGAAGAATTAAAAAGAAAAGTAAAGAAAAGGGTGAAAAGAAATAGCCCTCCAGATGATTCAACCTTAGGGTAGACACCGGGTTCAATACGTATGCTACTGGCTGTTGCTAAAGACAACACCGGTATTGAAGATTAAGTCGTCATGGACCCAGTGACGCGATGCACTAAACCTTCTTAACCACTCAAGTTCTCTTAAAAGGACTTGTTTCATTCTCACGGGGAACCAGCATAATCTATCGACCTATCTCTTAGAGACGGTTGATATTGAAGCAGGAGACCCTTCCCTAGTCTCCGCATATGAAACCTAAGTGTGCACTTATAGAGTCTAGAGCCATGAGATACATCAAAGATCTCTTAGGAACACTTAGCATTTCTACAACTGGTGTTCTACATCAATGGACACTAGCTGTAAATTATCGAGTCCTTCGCAGATCTTAGCAATCTGCCGAGAACGTTTATGAGAGAATTTACATAAGAATTTCTCAATGATTGAACGGAAATCCTGCCAGGGTCAACATCAAACAGCCCTGACAGCAGGTCACTTCGGTAACTCCTTGCGGGTTACGCTTAGTGTTTGCGGTGGTTTCTTAGCGGTCTACAGTCGTGGAGTGATCCCCAGCGACTCACCCAGTCATTGAGCTACTTAGTAGGTCTCGTAAGCTCCTTCGGGAGTATCTGATATGGGAACGGCCTTGATAAGGATTAGAAGGAGTCTTCACACTATGCTGTTGACGATCTCTAGTTCCTTATCTGTAAGTACCGGATGTTTTATTGCTAACTGTTTACATGCAGGGTTACATCATTTCCATGGCGACGGATTCCACATGCTCATACATGCATCTTGAAGTCATCAAAAGCTCCCTCAAAGATCAAAGCAACACAAAGTTCAAAGAAAGATTCTACGCCAAAAAGGAAGAATCTACAAAGTATTAAGACTAAAGATCTTAAGTGAAAGAAAGGGACTACGTGCATGTATAAGTCAGAATTCAAAGATGTATGAGCATGTTGGAATGGCGGACTACCACCACAGACACAGAAGTGACGCATGGCAGATAACTTCATAAGATGATCACTACCTCATCAACAAAGATCAAAGAACTGTAAAACCCACACTTTCACATCATGATTAAATGACTAAAATACCCTCCAATTTGAAATTTTGAAGAATTAAATACGTTTACCAAACAAGCTCGAAAAAAAAAACGGTTATCGTACGATCACAAACGTGGACATGTAACTTCAAGTAAATTACAATTGAGCTACCACAGTATTATGAGAACTCAAGAATTGTAAAACCCTAAATTTTGAATCTCTAATTTTACGACTAATCTTGAATTTTCCTAAGTTATAAATATGACTAATTACAAACCTAAACTATCTGTTATATAATAATAATACAATTAATAAAACTAACCTAAGATCTACAAAATTAATATGTGATCGCTATCTAATTTAATCTTTCCAAATTCCTTTAATAACTCACACGTTTTCTTAGCTGTAATATACGAATTTCACGATACGAATCCCATGATTCTAGCCCATACAATCCCACGCATAACTGACACCATTAAAAACCAATCAAAACGAATGAATATACATTAATACCTTCCTAAAATAGAGACACATGTTTCCATTATTTATTTACTTTTTTTGATACGTTTCTATCCTATTCTCTCTCCCATTCATACGAAAAACACCACTAAAATAAACACAAAGTTCCTGCTGCTATTTTTTTTCTCTTTCAAGATCCAAGTGAAAGGGTTTGCTGCTTGTGTTCATGGGTAATAGGTTCGTGAAGATTGGGTTGTGATTCGTTTCTTATTCTCCTATTTTCTTTGTTTCGTGACAGAAGGTATCACCAACCTTTCTTTTGTATTCCTTCCACTCGACATCACACATGAACCGTAAAATATTTCTACATCTAGGCTGCCCATTTGCTTGAGAATTCAAGCTTGGAGAAGGATACGAACGAGGCTGTGACTTGGTCATGATAAGGTGCTGATCGACCTTGGTAGTTCTGGTTCGAGTGGTGGTAATCGTTGTATTAATGGGGTCGAAGAGGGCTGGTACAAGTGGTGTTTAGTCGTAGTATATCAGGATCAATGGAGAGTTTGGTTTCGGCTTAATCTTGGTTCATGGCTTCTTCTTCTCTTCCTTTCGATTGTACAAGGGTATTTCATATCATCCTTGTTCTATTATTATTTCATTTTGATCTCATATTAACCAAATCACCTGTTGCATGGATAAAACTAATAAGAATCAGTTCACATAAAATCATAAGACAACCTCACATGAAATCACAAGTATATCGCATGAAACCATATAAATGCTTATAACCTGGAACTAATTCCTTGATCGATAATATTAAGTACTCGAATACAATATTTATCGCATGAAATAATAATAAACTGTTTGGTCGATCTTGATATAGTTTTGGCTGTTTGTATTGGTTAAAACCTGGTAATTACCTAATCAAAAATGACTGATGCATGCAAGCTAATTTCGTATATAAAAAAGGTAGCATGTGGTTAACTTCATGAGACCTTATATATTAACTTAATATGGTTGTTGTCTATTTTTCCGATTGGTTTTATAAGTGAGTCTTGATCTTTTAATACGCAACAATTGCATGTCTTGAACCTAATATAATATGAGCTAAAATGGACATATGCATGCATATAAATAAGGGTATGTGTCGCGGCTTATTTAAACAACAAGAGAAGAAATTGTCTCGGCATATTTTAACAAGAGGGTGTCATGGACTTGTTTGTTTTCAAAATAATTAAAATCTTGGGTCGTCAAGACAGGAATATTAATATCGTGGGTACATTACTAAATTATATAAAATTTTAATGACGGGGTCCAAAATTATTGTCTTAATATTAATTTATTAAAATAAGTTTTAAAATAATTTTATTTGACTTTTAATATTTAATTTTAATAATTTGCATTTTAGACCCTAAACTTATAATATTGACATTTTAAAACCTAGACTATTATATTGGTCATTTTAACCTTAAATATTATCAATTGTCCATTGTAACCTTTAAGTATTAAATTACAATTTATGGAACTTACTAAATTTGGAAACTTACTAAATTGGAAAACTTGCCTAAAATAGAAAGTCTTCTAAAATGCTTAAACTACTTAAAGTGAGAAGTCGCTAAGTATGGAAACCTACAAAAATTGGAAAGATAACAAAAAGAAGTAATTTGAGTAATTCGGACTCGTCTTGATTCGTATCAATTATCTTCTAGGTTCGATGAAGCGGGAGTGGCCCATTCTCTCTTTGACTTGTGACTTTGCTTATGCAATTGGACTGAGGTACAGATATTCCATACTCTTTCAGCAAGAGTACAACTTCTTCTATCTCATGACCCTTTCTCTCTCTCTCTCTCTCTCTCTCTCTCTCTCTCTCTCTCTCTATCTCTCTCTCTCTCTCTCTCTCTCTCTTATATTACTTGATATTGAACCCTTGATATTGAACCATTGATATTGAACTCTTGATATTGACCCTTGATATTGACCTTGATGTTTAAACTTTGACTTGAACCTTTGATTATGACTTGACCACTTGTACATGACATTGGACCTTGACCCTTGACCCCTCAGTATTTTACCCAGGAGCTACTTGTTGTGGAGTAGCCACAACCATAGCATTGATGCACCAATGTTATGTACTCTAGTGTAGTTAGAGAGATGTACTACACCGTCCCTGATTCTTGTTATCTACTGCTGCTATTATGGTTATTATGATTATGATTATTGGCCAGCAGGGGCGTATGGATGCATCCTAGATTTGTCTTGACTTGTCTTGGGCTACGGCCATCTTGATATGATATTGGACTACATGATATATATTGCTTGGTGACTGGGCGTGTGTGCATTACAGCCCCTCACATCTTGGGAGTTGATCACTCCATCTTGGGATACTTGACTTGACTTGTGTGCCTGGGGTTTAAATACTGATAGCCTTAACACTTGATACCTAATACTTGATAGCCTTGATACTTGACACCTAATAGCCTTGACCCTTGATACTTGACACCTGGTAACCTTGACACTTGATACTTGACATTTGACACTTGACACTTGATACCTAATACTTGGTACTTGACACTTGATACTTGACCTTGCAAACTATTGATACTTGACCTTGCTTAAACCTTGGAAACCTTGGAATTTGGTAACCTTTGATACTATACTCAAACCTTGACATTATACTTGACGATCCTTGAAACTAGTTAACCCTTACTATTACACTTGATGATTCTTGATACTTAACCTTGATGACGTTTCATATTAAACCTTGAAATTTCCTTGATATACCTGGTGACACCATATGTAATTTCTATTCATACTCTCTTATCTTATTACTTGATGTGCTTGTTATCTTCATATCTGTTCACTGAGCTTTTTTATGCTCAGCCGCGTTTTCTTTTCCATGCGGCAGGTACTTAAGCTAGGATGCGGGGTTTTGCTTTGGGATGAGAGAATGTGGACCAAACCTAGAGTTCCTTTATATTATGGACATTGTTTTATTATTGTAATTTCCTTATCTTGGAATTCATTGGTAACCTTGTACTCGTTGTATTGTTAAAGTATAAAGCTTGTGTTTTGCTCTGTTGGACACTATTTATTGTGATATCTTTACCCTTGACGGGTTGGGGTGTTGCAATTTATGGTATCAGAGCCCAGGCTGACGACTTATAATACATAACCTGGACCTGTGAGTTTTGGACCATTAGGTTTCCACTATAGGAACATTGATGAACACCTTGAGAACTTGATTTAGGATTCTTCCATGTGCGAACTTAAGTTTAAACCTGTGAGGATTGGGTAGATATTAGGCTTCCTTCGGCACCTTTCGCGTTTATTCTTGACTTCCTTATCCTAATCAATTGGTAACCGTTCAGATGGTTAAATCTCGTCGCTCTGGACCACTTGACGAAAACCCGAAGTAAATGGTGACTCCTGCCATTAAGGATAAATCAAGACAGATCCAGAGCGTAAGAATGAGTAAGGGAACTACTGTTAATGCTACGGGCTGCCAGAAGGTGGATGAAAAGGAGAAAGAGAAGTATGAAACTAAAACAAATGATAACAAAAGTATTGGCACCAAGTCTTACGGAAAGTGCCATGAGTCTGTTGAAGAAGAAGAGAGAGATCACAAAAGTGGTTTTGCTAGCCGCCTTTTACCGCAACACGAGAATAACATGAATGGCTGGTTTAGTGAAAGAGATGAGGAGAAAGAAGAGAATGATGTAGACTCTGATCTAGAGTCTATGGCGACCATCCGTTATAATCCAAATTGAACAAAGGAAATTTGTGATCGTGAACTAGTTCCTTTTACTCTTCTATTTAACCTATACTAGACTTCGGATTTCATTCCATTTCCAAGTTACTCTAATAATATTGAAGTTTGAATTAAGTTCCCCCTCGGTGAGTTTTGTTATGGCAATCCTGTTTGTGTTCATCAGCTTATTGTAATGGGAATCTTGATGATTTTGGAAGTATTGGTACAATGGTTTTGCACCCTAACTAGATTGATCTGATAGATTCTGTTACTTTCGGATAATTCTCATCTTTCTATTTGATTCCATTGACGATGTTAGCAACTAGTATTCCACGCGCATTCCTTTGACAACAATACAATATTCATATTCGCAATGAGGCACAATTGGGCTAAGAAGCTGAACAAAATCCCAACCTTTTCGAATAGTTGATTTATCTGCCTAAAGAATCTTGATAAACCTTACACTTGATCCTAATTCGTGAAACATCTGTCTGGTTTGGTGAATGTAGTTGTTCCACAATCCTGTTTACCTTTGATATGATTTTGACCCTTTTTTTTGAAAATCCGTTTCCGATGGCTTCATTCGAAAGACTGAAGAAACAAATAAAATAACTTCTAAGAAATAAGTTTACTAATCGAGAGTAAGCCCGTGAAGTATATTGGTTTTATTGGTGAAGAAGAGGAGAGATGACGTAGGGTGAACGTGAAGGTTCCTTAAGATGATTTTAAAGCTGTTTTTGTATTCGTAACAATAAGTTAACGATTCCAATTGTATTGGCTATCACGTCAACTATTCCCTTGTATATGGTGAGATTATGTTTTCGTGAATATTTGGAAGAATTGTATAGTATGACATTGTGGTATGTTTTGAAATGGAGTTATGAGTTGAGGTTATTTTTGGAATCGCCTTCCGTATTAGTGACGACTACTATAACGGTTAGTGACGCTAATAGTATTAGCTAAAGCTCTGACCATCTTGTGAATCTGATAAATAGTGTTTTCTCATGAGTACTTGCACAAACAGTCATCGTATGACGTAATAGTACATTCAGAGACGAGAAAGGACATGGAAACTATTTTGTACCTTGTTAGAAATTTGGCGACAACTTGTGCATTTTGGGAGATTGATATTTGTTGGACAACGGTGTTCTTAGATTAGAATATCTCTTTAAATTCCGCAAGATCTGAAACTATCACCAAATGATCAAGACCGACAACAAAATTGAAAAACTAGTCTTTTGAATCTTACAGAAGAATTTTGGAAGATGCTTACCATTGTGCGTTAACTAGAAACTTATGAGAAGATTAACTTCACTGCCTGACCTGGAATGGACAACAACAATGGCTACCATGAAGAGTGAAGACACTCCTTACAAGGCATAAGTGTTGGCTATGCAGGGAACAAGAGTTGGTCAAAGTGGCGAACCTAGAGCTGATGAAGACATGCAGTCTCACTTCCCTATTCATCTTGGTTGTACTAAGATGAATTAAGAGCGGAAGCAGACTGGATGATGAAGAGATTTGAAGATCGTGTCAGAATTCGCATTACTCCATCACATTCCAAGAAGAACTGCAGAAGGCTTGATGAATCAGACTCAAGTTCACAGTTTTGTTTCACTTCCAGGTTGATAGACAAAAGAAGATAGATTACTTGGACTTGAAGAGATTGATGTTTAGTATTGGTGATCTTTGGAACAAACCATTTTGTTGTTTGGAAGAGTTGATTTTGTGGAAGATGAAGTTTATGTTGACTAATGCTCACTCTCGTTAATTTCTTGAGTTTAGTTTTCTGGTAATGTAATCCTTGGATGAATTAGGTTCTCCAATATCATCTCTGTTCCGTGTTCATTCTGCGTATGCTTGATAATGGTCTTGTTTTGGAAATTTCGGCGAATTTTGGGAAAATTGATGCTTTTGGAGATGATGTACTTTACTTGTTGATGTGATTAGATTTCCGTTACTCTTGCGAATAGTTTGTTTTCCTTTAGTCATTCATTGAGACTTTCATTTCTTTGTCATTGAATGTTCCTCCTGGTTATGACGCCTGATTTCGGTTAACCTCTTGGGTGATAGAAGTAAAAGGTGAACTAAGATTGACTTGTTTGTTTACGACCCGTGATAAAGTATGACCATCATGAGAGCATATTTATATGATGCTAGTATTATGACGCCTGGCCAACGTGATAATACGCATCATATAACGTGCACTTATTGTGGCCATATGATATCTTGGGGAGAATCTATAAAGCTTAGAGTTTGATCTCCGTTGAATTTTTTTTGTGATTTGTGAGACTTTAGGTACATTCTACCTATGAGTTAACTCTACATTCGTTCGTTAGATAATTGGATAAATTGAACTCTCGATTTTGTATTTTGTTGACCTCGATACATCGGTCACCAATCCCAAGCTCTTGTAGAGATCTCTACTGTTTGATACAGTTAATTTGATTTGAAATTTTGTTCGTATCCCATAGCTTTCCAAAAGATACAATTATCATCCTCTACATATGGTGTCATACCCTTGTGATCAGATTCAACTAGATATATCACTTCCAAAAAAAAAAAAACGGAAGCCATTCTTGATAGACAGGAGAGAGTCATGAGAAACAAAGTTATTCGTTTTTTTAAAGCTCCATGGAAGAACCATCTACCACGTTAGGCGACCGAGGAGTCTATGCGAGCCAGCTACCCCATTTTCCTTTGTAGTCTGGCAGACGTTCGTTTGGTTTCGCTGCATTATTCCTTCTTTCATTTTCGTGGACGAAAATTCTTTTGAGGGGGGAATAGTTGTAAAACCGACACTTTCACATCATGATTAAATGACTAAAATACCCTCCAATTTGAAATTTTGAAGAATTAAATACGATTACCAAACAAGCTCGGAAAAAAAAAAAAAAAAAAAAAACGGTTATCGTACGATCACAAACGTGGACATGTAACTTCAAGTAAATTACAATTGAGCTACCACAGTATTATGAGAACTCAAGAATTGTAAAACCCTAAATTTTGAATCTCTAATTTTACGACTAATCTTGAATTTTCCTAAGTTATAAATATGACTAATTACAAACCTAAACTATCTGTTATATAATAATAATACAATTAATAAAACTAACCTAAGATCTACAAAATTAATATGTGATCGCTATCTAATTTAATCTTTCCAAATTCCTTTAATAACTCACACGTTTTCTTAGCTGTAATATACGAATTTCACGATACGAATCCCATGATTCTAGCCCATACAATCCCACGCATAACTGACACCATTAAAAACCAATCAAAACGAATGAATATACATTAATACCTTCCTAAAATAGAGACACATGTTTCCATTATTTATTTACTTTTTTTGATACGTTTCTATCCTATTCTCTCTCCCATTCATACGAAAAACACCACTAAAATAAACACAAAGTTCCTGCTGCTATTTTTTTTCTCTTTCAAGATCCAAGTGAAAGGGTTTGCTGCTTGTGTTCGTGGGTAATAGGTTCGTGAAGATTGGGTTGTGATTCGTTTCTTATTCTCCTATTTTCTTTGTTTCGTGACAGAAGGTATCACCAACCTTTCTTTTGTATTCCTTCCACTCGACATCACACATGAACCGTAAAATATTTCTACATCTAGGCTGCCCATTTGCTTGAGAATTCAAGCTTGGAGAAGGATACGAACGAGGCTGTGACTTGGTCATGATAAGGTGCTGATCGACCTTGGTAGTTCTGGTTCGAGTGGTGGTAATCGTTGTATTAATGGGGTCGAAGAGGGCTGGTACAAGTGGTGTTTAGTCGTAGTATATCAGGATCAATGGAGAGTTTGGTTTCGGCTTAATCTTGGTTCATGGCTTCTTCTTCTCTTCCTTTCGATTGTACAAGGGTATTTCATATCATCCTTGTTCTATTATTATTTCATTTTGATCTCATATTAACCAAATCACCTGTTGCATGGATAAAACTAATAAGAATCAGTTCACATAAAATCATAAGACAACCTCACATGAAATCACAAGTATATCGCATGAAACCATATAAATGCTTATAACCTGGAACTAATTCCTTGATCGATAATATTAAGTACTCGAATACAATATTTATCGCATGAAATAATAATAAACTGTTTGGTCGATCTTGATATAGTTTTGGCTGTTTGTATTGGTTAAAACCTGGTAATTACCTAATCAAAAATGACTGATGCATGCAAGCTAATTTCGTATATAAAAAAGGTAGCATGTGGTTAACTTCATGAGACCTTATATATTAACTTAATATGGTTGTTGTCTATTTTTCCGATTGGTTTTATAAGTGAGTCTTGATCTTTTAATACGCAACAATTGCATGTCTTGAACCTAATATAATATGAGCTAAAATGGACATATGCATGCATATAAATAAGGGTATGTGTCGCGGCTTATTTAAACAACAAGAGAAGAAATTGTCTCGGCATATTTTAACAAGAGGGTGTCATGGACTTGTTTGTTTTCAAAATAATTAAAATCTTGGGTCGTCAAGACAGGAATATTAATATCGTGGGTACATTACTAAATTATATAAAATTTTAATGACGGGGTCCAAAATTATTGTCTTAATATTAATTTATTAAAATAAGTTTTAAAATAATTTTATTTGACTTTTAATATTTAATTTTAATAATTTGCATTTTAGACCCTAAACTTATAATATTGACATTTTAAAACCTAGACTATTATATTGGTCATTTTAACCTTAAATATTATCAATTGTCCATTGTAACCTTTAAGTATTAAATTACAATTTATGGAACTTACTAAATTTGGAAACTTACTAAATTGGAAAACTTGCCTAAAATAGAAAGTCTTCTAAAATGCTTAAACTACTTAAAGTGAGAAGTCGCTAAGTATGGAAACCTACAAAAATTGGAAAGATAACAAAAAGAAGTAATTTGAGTAATTCGGACTCGTCTTGATTCGTATCAATTATCTTCTAGGTTCGATGAAGCGGGAGTGGCCCATTCTCTCTTTGACTTGTGACTTTGCTTATGCAATTGGACTGAGGTACAGATATTCCATACTCTTTCAGCAAGAGTACAACTTCTTCTATCTCATGACCCTTTTTCTCTCTCTCTCTCTCTCTCTCTCTCTCTCTCTCTCTCTCTCTCTCTCTCTCTTATATTACTTGATATTGAACCCTTGATATTGAACCATTGATATTGAACTCTTGATATTGACCCTTGATATTGACCTTGATGTTTAAACTTTGACTTGAACCTTTGATTATGACTTGACCACTTGTACATGACATTGGACCTTGACCCTTGACCCCTCAGTATTTTACCCAGGAGCTACTTGTTGTGGAGTAGCCACAACCATAGCATTGATGCACCAATGTTATGTACTCTAGTGTAGTTAGAGAGATGTACTACACCGTCCCTGATTCTTGTTATCTACTGCTGCTATTATGGTTATTATGATTATGATTATTGGCCAGCAGGGGCGTATGGATGCATCCTAGATTTGTCTTGACTTGTCTTGGGCTACGGCCATCTTGATATGATATTGGACTACATGATATATATTGCTTGGTGACTGGGCGTGTGTGCATTACAGCCCCTCACATCTTGGGAGTTGATCACTCCATCTTGGGATACTTGACTTGACTTGTGTGCCTGGGGTTTAAATACTGATAGCCTTAACACTTGATACCTAATACTTGATAGCCTTGATACTTGACACCTAATAGCCTTGACCCTTGATACTTGACACCTGGTAACCTTGACACTTGATACTTGACATTTGACACTTGACACTTGATACCTAATACTTGGTACTTGACACTTGATACTTGACCTTGCAAACTATTGATACTTGACCTTGCTTAAACCTTGGAAACCTTGGAATTTGGTAACCTTTGATACTATACTCAAACCTTGACATTATACTTGACGATCCTTGAAACTAGTTAACCCTTACTATTACACTTGACGATTCTTGATACTTAACCTTGATGACGTTTCATATTAAACCTTGAAATTTCCTTGATATACCTGGTGACACCATATGTAATTTCTATTCATACTCTCTTATCTTATTACTTGATGTGCTTGTTATCTTCATATCTGTTCACTGAGCTTTTTTATGCTCAGCCGCGTTTTCTTTTCCATGCGGCAGGTACTTAAGCTAGGATGCGGGGTTTTGCTTTGGGATGAGAGAATGTGGACCAAACCTAGAGTTCCTTTATATTATGGACATTGTTTTATTATTGTAATTTCCTTATCTTGGAATTCATTGGTAACCTTGTACTCGTTGTATTGTTAAAGTATAAAGCTTGTGTTTTGCTCTGTTGGACACTATTTATTGTGATATCTTTACCCTTGACGGGTTGGGGTGTTACAAGAACAATGAATGATTTTGAAGACGTCTAAAGCCTTGAAAGTCAAAGATTAAGATGAAGACGTCAAGCAACCGTGATGACCGACCGTTAGGGGGAGATTGTTGGGATCATACTTTTATATTTAGTCAAGTCTCGGTCATTACATTTTGTAATAAGATGATCACAACTACATCAACTAAGAACAAAGAACGATGAATGATTTAGAAGACGTCTAGAGCTTTGAAAGTCAAAGATCAAGACGAAGACGTCAAGCAACCTTGATGACCGACCCTTAGGGGGAGATTGTTGGGATCATAGTTTTCACTATTTTATCAAGTCTCGGTCATTTGTAATAATGTTAGGGTTCTTAACTATTATTTACTTTCATTTACTAAATGTATTAAGTTTACTAGGCTTAAGGTATGTAACCCATGGGCCTCAAAGCCCACGAAATGATGAAAGGAAGGAGAGGGAGTGTTTCCCTAGCTCCTTCCCTATATATAGAAGCCTTAGGTCATTTGTAAACTTGGTTGGTTATGTGAAATATTAAGGAAACTCTTGCAATTCTAATTCTCTCATTCTCATAATCATCCCATTCTCATTCTCATCTCCTTTCTATCATTCTTATACTTGTGTTTACATAAAGTGTGACCTAACACGAATTCACTTTGTAATGATGGAATGGCATCTGATTTCTTTTCAATTATATGCTCTTTCTCTTTCTCTGCAATTGCCTCAAAACGAGCATCGACTATATGGGCTAAGAAAAAGGGTTCTCCTAAAGTTTTAGGCCTTGCCCTCAACAGTTCTATTTGTAATGTCAGTTTAAGTCCGGAGATATAAAACGATGTAAGTAAAGATTCAGAAATCCCCGTTACTCGATTTATAAGTATCTCAAACTCACTCCCATATTTGGACACTATACCCATTTGCAATAACTTAGATAGTGCGTATTCTGCGCTCCGATCGTTGCCACCTGATGCCATAAATAGTAGCTCGAGGGGAAAAAAAAGTTTTTTTTTCCGCTGATGAATAGTACTCCGAATGAACATTTTTTTTTTTTTTTTTTTTTTTTAATTGAAACCCTAATCGGAAGCCCTCTCAACGAGAGCTCTCAATTAAAGCACCAATTGATACGACCCAGTTAGGGGTTGTATCGGGATAAACATAATAAATAAACTACGATAGTTATCCAACACGGGCGTATCACGGCCCGTCGCCCAACTCGTTAAACATGATAAATGATGTTAAACTAAAGAAGGTTTGTTGTTCATTAACTGTCTCTTTTTATTTATTAATTAATGAATTGTTTATTTATTACACTAAGGCAGGCTACATGGTTAGCAAAATCTAAATAAACATAATTACCAAAAATAACAAGTGGTAGACCTGCAGTAAAAAAATTATTTTAACGTGAGCAAGGATAGACTTTAGCCACAAAGAAAAAAATGGGCCACCTTACTTTGTTGAAAACAAGGTTTTTAATTGACTCGGTAGAGCCACCGAGTCCGGTTCAACCGGTTTAACTGGCGATTCAATCGGGTTTTCCACTCAAAACTGGTTTCCGGTCACCCGACCGATTCAACCAGCTGGGTCAACCTGGGTTTTAAAACACTGGTCGAAAACAATAGGTTTGCGTGAGAAGACTTGAGGTCAAGTGAATTTGAGCCACTGAACTATTAGAGGATACAAATTGTGCACGCCAACAATGACTTCCAAGTCTTCCGGGCCCCATAAGTTGCTATTCATATATGGATTTCTACATGAATCATTTTGTTCATCATGAGGAAATAGGGAATACTCGGTTTGGTTTAGGGATCTATCTGATCATGTTCATCATTAGTATTAATTCAGTGCCAATGTTAACAGACAAGTATTTTTGCCTTAGGGGCTCGCAAATATGGTGGCTCAAGCCCTTTAGGTGTCTAAAGAGAACTTGCAGAATGGGGCCTTTTCGATTAAAATATTTTGCGTAGTTTTGTTTTTCAATAGATTAGATATATGGAACTTCGGGCATGAAACAAAAAACATTATGCGGAATTAAGAGACTGAAGATTGGAAAAGAAAATAAGAAACAGAGAACCAATTGTGTTACATAAGAATGAGAAAATTGAGCATGTTAGGATCACGGACACTGTAACTTGAAAGTACTGATCATTGTGTTTAAGATAAAATGGTTATCCCGTCATCCCACATGTCAAATCCCTGAAGCTTTGGGGAGATCAATTTTGGAAACTTACCAAGCTTCACCTTTCTTACAATCAGTTTAAGGTTCAACTCCAGATTTATTAGGAATTGAAGATTGATCACCAACATTGTTTACAAGGGCTTTCCTTTTCCTCAATCAATTCGGTTGTGTCAGCCGGTCTAACATTTTGTAATGGGCTGGCTTGCTTCGCAGTGACAACCTTGATCGAATGTGTTCTTTCTCTCTCTCTCAATTTTTCTTCCCCTCTCCTTGTTCCGCCCACTGGCCTATAGGAAGACTGGTCTCAAAATTTTTTAGTGTCATCATTTTTGTTGAACGGGACAATATATGCAATTTCTAATCAGGCAAACTCACCATATATAGTCTATCTTGTCTCTAACGTTTTTTTTTACAAGGAGTGGTTCACTAGCATACTTTGCTAATCTCTCAGTGAAGTCCTTGAATACGGCTTGTAGTATCAGCTCAGAACTTGCAAGAATTCAGATGGTTTCCACAGTGGTTCGAACTCAATGAAAACTTGTTGAGTTAGTACTGTTGTCCAGTGCCAGCATTTCTAAGCCTCTACCCACATGTTCGCGCCAGATCTCGTTTTTGTCTTAAATCTCTCTCACAACAAAGTCATTGGACCTTTGATAAACTTGTACAAGTAACCTTTTTAGGGGACAACTTAAAGTGTTCTTGATCTTTTAGAAATAGGTTGACTGGGAAAATTACCAAAGTGTGTTGGAATCTAGGATACTTGAGTATGATGATCTATTGTTCAAATAGGCTATCTGGTGTCATTCCAAGTTCATTAGGCCGTCTTTCGTCATCCATGACATGGCTACAATGAGAAGTCCATATATAGCTTCAACTGAGACATTCCTCCAATATATAGTCTAAGATTTGGGAGAAAACAAAGCATGGGGAAACATACCCGCAAGTTAGCACGATGACTCGTATATAGCGTCGTTAAACTTGTAAGCCTTTTGAATATGTCAAGTAACAGCTTTCTGGTGCTCCGCTGCCAAGAATTGCTCGAAACATGATGATCCAGAGACCCTAACAAGCAAGAGTAAATACAAAGACGCCAA
Organism: Artemisia argyi; assembly: GCA_030686995.1. Lineage (NCBI taxonomy): Eukaryota > Viridiplantae > Streptophyta > Magnoliopsida > Asterales > Asteraceae > Artemisia > Artemisia argyi. Next base: position 138,231,364 of record CM060699.1, read on the forward strand.
TGAGCCTAAGAAGGTACAAATTTACTTTGACATAGTGCGAGATTTTGCGACAGGGTTCTGGGGTGTTATTGGAGTCTTATTATTCAAGAAGCAGTTCAAACATTCATATTTTCATAGGAAAGGCTAAATAGATCCTATGGAATTCAAATACATGTGAGAAGTATCTATTGTCATCAGTAAGTATTCATTGTGCCTTTTGATAGCTTATCATATTTGTTATAAGCAGTTTACAAGTTGTTATGGTTTATCTATGACAACTGGCAATTTAGGGAGCTATTTTGAAACCCGCATGACATTAAAATTTAATGATATAGAATGTTTGGAGTTTATTCTCAATGGATTTGTAAAATTTAAACGCGTGACTCTGAATTATGAATTACATGTGGAATTTAATTTGAATTATTGATTTCATATGGAATATATGTTGCGTGTTTTTGTTGTTGCGGTTAATTAGGCACTACGTTGACTCCGGCACTAGGAAAAACCTAATAATACAAATTTTACTGAAAACGGTTGCGTTTTATTTAATATAAACGTGTGAATATTTAAAACGATCGGAAAAACGTCTTTTTAAATTATGGCGACGCATACGGATGCTTTTGGGCGACGTTTAATATTTCTGGAGTAAGTGTTCGTGTTTCGGGAGACGACGATAAATAAATACACTAATTAAACCTAGTTTTTGTGGCTAAAATGGAAAAGGAGGAAACATGAGGGGCTAATATGTAAAATCGGGTATAATATTACCCTAACCCTACACACCAACACCCTCATTTCCCATCATCTTCTCCAAATAATTTCCCCACCTTCCTCTCTTGTTAACCGCCGCCGGCATCACCTCCGGCCACCCTCACCGCACCTCCGACGAACACACCGCCACCACCATAATAACCACCATCATCTCCTCTCTCTAATCCACCCCTACACGCGCCGATATCCACCCTCCCCACCATCATTTCTTGTTACCGCCGCCTATACAACCACCCAAACACCATTTTATTAGTTTTTGAACAAGTTTGAAGGTAAGAATCGTGAGATTTCACGAGGTGTTTGACTATCTGAAAAGTCAAACCGTGTATTTCTTGTTTTCTTGGTCAAAAATCGAATGGGTAATATAAATAAGAATGGTTTTTGAAATAAAAATGATATTGTATCCGTGTGGTGTCGACTCTAGTTCGATTTGTGTTCGGATTTGATTCTTTGAGGTTGTTTGGAATGGGATTGATGCTCGGTTGAGCTTAACCGAGACCCTCGTGGTCTTGGTGTCTTGTTTGGTGACTCAAGTGAGCAAGTCGCGACCCTAAGGATCCGTTTGGTTGATTTGTTGAGCTCGGTTGAGCCTAGCCGAGACCTTAAGGGTCTTGGGCTTTGGTCCTCGTGGCTCGTGGAGTAGCCGAGACCCAAGTGGGTCTCTCGGCTCGGGTTCGACTTGGTAAATCGACCCGGATTATCTATATTCTTGATGTTCTTCTTCTTGTTGTTTTAATGTTGTTGTTGTGTTTTACTTTGGGCCGAGAAAGGATAGAAGGGCCGAGACCCTTTGTGGTCTCGGCAATGGAACCATATGATTTTGTTGAAGTGTTGTCGATAATGGGAATAAACGGGACCTATTGTGAGACGGTCAAACTAGAATGACGGAGATAGGTTAGTCGGGTGCCGTAGTCGGATCCTGTTGTTGTAGTTTGTGAAATGGGAATGATTGACGGAGTTGGGTATGCTTGTTATATTACATTGGACTTGTGAGTTGAGCGAGTCGGGGTCACTTTTACTTTCTAGTCAATGGTTGATTTTGACAAACGCCTTAACATTTGGATTTGGACAATGAGCCGAGAAGTGATGACTCGGACATGTGACTCGTATTTTATAACTCGAAATAATTAATAATTACACAATCAATAAAAACTCGTAATAACTTATATATCGATATAAACATTTATATAAATGTGAAAGCGTATATATATTTATATACATGCGTATATAATAAATAAGAGATCACGAGTAATAAAAATAATAACGTTAACGATATATGTTAGACTATGAAAATAGTATAATATTGTCGGAAACTTTATTATGATTAAATTGTATAAATGAAAGAATAAAAGTGAAAGTAAATCGTTTTACGAACTATAATTAGTTTTTGGAAATAACATGAGACTTTACGAGTTATAAAAGATTCGAGGGCACTTAAATCTAAGTTGGCCATTTTATTAATTGTGACTATTTGTGCTAGTCATGGATGTATGACGTTAATATACTCGTTTGATATAACTAATTAACTTATTTAGTCGACGAATTAAATAGGACCTATTTAGTTATATAAAAAGGGTTTATTATCAAATAATGTATCCTACGACGCCTTAGGTTGTGATAGGAGTTCGGGATAATAAGTTATTAAATATTTTGTGAAGTTTATCGAATTGACGAATTCGATAAGTTTGACGATATATTCAAAAAACTTATTAGGCTCTAAAACTTACCATATAGTAATCTACGTGCTATGTGATTTAGGGCTTGGTATGGTTTTGGAATAATATATTAAGTAAATAGGTTGTGGAGGATTATCGAGTTGACAAACTCGATAAACGTCGACGATTTATTTAAAGAATATATTAGACCAACACTAGACCTATAGATCGTTATTGTTTCTATTGATGTGTTTTATGGTTTGTGTTGAGTCGACCTTCCACCCATACGGATTTTGGAAAGTAAAAAGGAATACGTTCGGGATTGGGAATATTTGATCTTTGAGAAAATGATTCTGAGAAGAGTTTATATTGTTAGGAAGTGCCGAGTCCGTAGTTGCCGTCGTTTGAGTTGCGATACTTCTTGTTTCTACCGATTTTGAGCTATATCTGGACTTGAGGTGAGTCATAGCCCCACTTTTACTCTTGAATATTATTTTCTAATCTTGGGGTGAGAAACGTGCAAATTGTTTTATGTGGACTATTAATGTTGTTTGAATCAAAACTTGCTATGCTAATAGAACTAGGTAAGTCGTAGAGCATTTCGTATCCTTACGAATGCATCGCATGTCGTATCCTTACGAATGCAAGAACATGTCGCATCCTTGCGAATGTTGGACATGTCGCATCCTTGCGAATGCATATTGATTTGATTGGTTTTGGACTATAGTGTGCACCTATAGGGTTGCTTTAGTGGAACGAGGCCTAGTCTAGCTAGCAAGAGTTTTGCATATATGTCCACTTGATTGAATTAAGAATTTAAACCTACGATCTCACCAGCGAAAGCTGACTTTTAGCGCGTTTTCTCAGGTAATTAAGTGACTGCTTGGGATGCTCGTGTTTGGATGGCTTGGCTTGGCAATTTGGTTAAAGGATCTATTTCAAACTCTGATGTCTTATTGTGGACCTATGTTTAAACTTATTTTGGGCCTTACTTTGTATCATTTGGGATGAATGTAAACTTAAAAACCCTGGTTGGTTCTGTTTTTACTTATGTTTACTTTATCTCGTTTCTTTATGACTTGTGACGGATACTAATCCCCGTAGCACCCCGAAAGCTTGATTAGTCTTCCGCTGTACCAAATTTTGGGGGTGTTACATTATCCCACATCGGAGTAGAAGAAAATAATGTGTTGAGGGGCTGCTATAAATATAGATTATCTAGTGTAGTTAAAGCCATGATCCTTTAGGCACATTTTGATGGGAAGTGATGAGTGGTCGATACTTGCATTTAAATATGCAAGTTGGGGTGTCCGCCCAAAGCCTGTTACGACAATTGGGCACCTCCTATTTAAACCATCTGATCCCTACAAAAAATTAAAAAAAAAAAAAAAAAAAAAAAAAAAAAAAAAAAAAAAAAAAATTTCCACTTCTTTTCTAAAAAATTAAAAATTTGTTTTTATAAAATAAAATGTACCTACAGGTTCCACTCATCTTTTGGAACCTGATGATGTGCAGGACTGCAGGGTAATATTTTTATCAACTGCTCTTGCCGGTGATATAAACGATATATGTTTTTTTTTTTTTTATTTTTTTTATTTTATAGATCATTTCTAGCCAGGTTAATCATAGAATTTTTCACATAAGCTATAACCACTCTTTTAATAGTTCCAGAGGGTGAAGAATTATTCTATATGTTCAAAATACAAGAACAGACGAGAATTAGATTGGATATATAAGTTTGTAAGTTTGTCAAAAAGGGAATTGAAACAAATTCAGTAGTGAACAACCCAAAAACGGTGAACTTATTCTCTAGGAGGTATGGGATATATTTAAGTTTAAAGCTCAATTTGGTGTTAAAGCTTGACTAGAACATACAAAGTTACCATTCTTATAGCCTACAATTCCTACAAAGAAGTTACAAACAAATCTTTATGACATAACTAATATAAACTACATGATTAGTTGGAGTACTTTGTTGGCTATTTTACATCACTAATATGATTTAAGTGTAATGATTGACTTAGTTGACCAATGTATTATCATGATAAATGTTCAACAAGTCGGGGTTGTGCGGATTGCACACTTGTATGACGTTATTATGATTATTGCCCAGAATTACGGGGGTCTGGGGGCAGCGCCCCCGGTAGCGGGGTTCTAGGGGCGGCAGCCCCTGGTAGCAGGGTCCAAGGGGCGGCAGCCCCTGGCAGTGTCCAAGGGGCAGCGCCCCTGGCGGGGGTCGAGCTAAATAAAATTCACGGTATTTTGGACCTCAATTTTGCCCCTTAAATTTAACCGTTTCGGCAGTTAAATAACTGTCTTGGCAGTTACAACCGAGTTCTGTTTATTGGTCATATATTCATCACTTTTCTGGTTCGGTTTTTTCATAACAACAAACACACATTCTCGTTTCAAATCTGAGTTTTATCCGATTAAAGATTTCGATAGAACCATCAAAATACTTCGATCTGAAAGTGTTTACATGACTCTCAGATTACTGTGATCCAAATAAATCTAACAAAGATCGAAGTATATGTGATCATGACGAACGGAGGAGAATCTGTGAAGGATATGACGAGCAAGTTTGATAAGTTGGTAAAGTTTGAAATGCAGGATTTCCATCACTGGCAAAAGAAGATGCACTTTCTTCTTACCACCCTGAAAGTTGTGTATGTTCTGAGTACACCCACTCCCGAACGGAACGACAATGAAACTTTGGAACAGACTAGGAAGAGGAATAAGTGGGAGAACGACGACTACATATGCCGTGGTCACATTCTAAACGGTATGTCTGATTCCCTCTTTGATATCTATCAAAACGCTGAATCTGCAAAAGTACTATGGGAGTCCCTAGAATCCAAATACATGGTAGAAGATGCTTTTGCAACAAAGTTTCTTGTGAGTAATTTTATGAATTAAAAAATGGTTGATACCAGGCCTGTCATGGAACAATTTCATGAGATGTTAAGGATTCTGGGACAGATTACCCAACACAATTTGTTGATGGATGAAGCCATCTCGGTTGCAGTTATCATTGATAAACTGCCCCCTTCCTGGAAAGAATTCAAACATGGTTTGTAACATAAAAAGGAAGATTTAAATTTGGTTCAACTCGGTAGTCATCTACGAATTGAGGAAGGATTAAGAAATCAGGAACTTGATAATAATTCTAAAGGAAAGAACCAAATTGGATCATCTTCTGTTAACATGGTTGAAGGAGATGGAGTCAAAAATTCAAACAACAATAAGAATAAAAGAAAGTTCAAAAGTGGCGATGATAAATTTTCCAACAAGAAGGCTACTGTTACTTGTTGGAAATGTAACAAGCCTGGTCATATGAAGAAGGATTGTCGCTCTCGTAAGGACAATATAGGCGCTGGTGCAAGTGGGTCTAAGGATCCTGAAAAGCAACAAGGTTATAATTCTGATTTTATGCAGAATTTAGATAATGTTTTACATTATGTTTCTATTATTTCTGATGCATTTTATGTTCAGGATGATGACGTTGCTTGGTGGGTTGATTTGGGTGCAACAAGTCATGTTTGCAAGGATCTTCGTTGGTTTCAAGTCTGTAAATTAATTGAAGATGTATCATTTGTAAAGATTGGAAACGTTGCAACTGAACCAATCAAAGGAATAGGGCGTGTTTTATTGACTTTCAATTCTGGAAAAACTTTATGTTTAGATAATGTATTGTATGTACCCGGGATTCGAAAGAATCTTGTTTTTTAAATTGTGTTGAATAAGTGTGGCTACAAACAAGTGTTGGAAAGTGACAAGTATATCTTGTCAAGACATGGTTCATTTGTTGGATTTGGTTATGTATGTAAAGGAATGATTAGATTAAATTTTAATTATCCTTTGTTTAATGCTTATGCTTGTATGATTACTTCTAGTAATAGCAATACTTTAAGTAAATCTGAATTATGGCATGCTAGACTAGGACATGTTCATTACAAGAGAATGAAAGATATCTATAAAATGAGTTTAATACCCGCTTTTGACATGGCACATGACAGTTGTAAGACTTGTATGTTAACAAAGATCACTAGACAACCTTTTAAGGGTGTGGATAGACAAAGCAAAGTATTAGATCTTATACATAGTGATCTGTGTGATTTTCATCCAATCCTTCACTAGGACATATTAAGTACGTAATTACTTTTATTGATGATGCTTCTAGATATTGTTATGTCTATCTATTGCATGCTAAACATGAAGCTTTTGATAAATTTAAAATTTATAAACAAGAAGTAGAACTTCAAAGACAAGATTTGATAAAAGTATTACGTACTGATAGAGGTGGTGAGTATTATGATCCAGTTTATTTCCAATCAACCGGAATAATACATCAAACCACGGCTCCTTACACACCACAATAGAATGGGGTGGCTGAAAGGAAGAATAGGACTTTAAAGGAAATGGTGAATTCCATCTTATCCTATTCTAGACTCAGTGAAGGATTTTGGGGTGAGGCTATGTTGACAGCCTGTTATATTCTGAATAGAACTCCAAATAAAAACAGTAAACAAACGCCTTATGAAATTTGGACCAAGAAGGTACCAAATTTGACTTATTTGAGGGTTTGGGGCTGTAGAGCGGTGGTATGGCTAACTGAACCTAAAATGAAAAATCTGGGTGAAAAAGGTATATATTGCATCTTCATTGGGTATCCTGAGCATTCCAAGTGTTATAGGTTTTATGTTATAGAGCCTAATGATTATGTGTCGGTGAACTCTATAATAGAGTCAAGAGACGCTATATTTGATGAAGAATGGTTCATGTCTATACCTTGACCAAGAGGTATGGTTCAGTCATCTTCAAGTAAAATAGTTGAAGATGAGATTGAAGTACCTGGTCCATCTGTTCCTAGAAAAAGCATTAGAACAAGAAAAGCTAAGTCTTTTGGTTCTGATTTTCAACTTTATTTAGTTAAAGGAACAAGAGATAAGACTTTATCTCCACGTGAATATTGTTTCATTATTGAGGAGGATCCAAAGACCTTGAATGAAGCAATGGCTTCTAGGGATGTTGCCTTTTGGAAAGAAGCAATTCAAAGTGAGATTGATTCCATCATGCATAATGATACATGGGAATTAACTGATTTACCTCCTTGATGCAAAGCATTAGGATGTAAATGGATCTTTAAAAAGAAAATGAAAGTGGATGGAAGCATAGATAAATATAAAGCCAGATTGGTTATCCAAGGCTTTAGACAAAAGGAGGGAATTGATTTCTTTGATACTTATGCTCCTGTTGCTAGGATTTCCACTATTAGATTGTTGTTAGCTCTTGCGACTATACATGATCTAGTTATTCACCAAATGGATGTGAAAACTGCATTCTTAAATGGTGATTTGGATGAGGAAATTTACATGAAACAACCTGAAGGGTTTGTGATACCTGGACATGAAAGCAAGGTATGTAAATTGAAGAAAGGGTAAAATGCAAAAATAGTCCCTAAACTATCACGAAATCGCAAAAATGGGACCGAGACAAAAAATCACGCAAAAAAGCCACTAACGTTACGTAAATTTGCAAAAAAGCCACCGAGAGCCATTTTCCGTTAGTTTCCTCGTTAACTGCCTAGTCATCAAGGGTAGTTTCATCTTTTTACTGTACATACTTATTAAATTTGCCGCCATAATCAGCTCTATGCCTGGGCATCGATTTGACATGACTTCAATGGCTAAATTTGCAAAGTAACTAAAAGGTTTTAACCCCATAACCCCCCCCCCCCCCCAACCCACACTTGCAAATCACGACTCGAGGTAAAAAAATCACGATTTGTAGAAAACGGAAGCATCACCAAACACCACAATAATCACCACCACCATAACCACAACCACCATCACCAAAACACATCAAAAAACTTCAATGTTGGTGACCACAACAACTCTGACACAACCCCCACATCAAAGGCCATGCCCACGTTGTTTCTCAGAAGACATTAAGTTCTGCTACTACAACAACTACAACACTTCACAGCCTCATCACTTTTGCCATAGCTGCCGCAGACACTGGACTCATGGTGGCGTTCTTCGGGACATCCCCGTTGGAGGTGGTACTCGAAAAAACAACAAAAGGAAAAAACCCATGAACCCCACCACCACTTCAGGTTATTGTGATACCACCTTTGCTCCGCCGGAGAACCAGGAGTACCAGGCGTACCAGTGCCATCTGACGCCTCTACCTGTGGATGATGCCAAAAATGTGATGGTTCCATTTGAACCCAATGTGTTTGTGCCATCGCTGTTTGAGGGTGTTGGGTTTGAGGATGGTGTCTGGCCATTTTGTGGCACTTAAGCTAGTTTCTTTGTTTAATGTTTGTCTTTTGCTGGTAGTTGTTGATGTAACCGATCTGATCTTTTGGTGAATGGTAAAGTCTGGTTTGTACAATATTGGCGGGAAACTAAAACTAACTAACTAATAACTAACTGAGCCTTCTAGAACTACTTAGCTACAATGGAGTGTTTGGTTCTGCAGTTATTAGCTTGACTTGACTATTTTGACCCATGTTGAGTAGCGTCCCATTATCCCCCGCGCAAATTGGCAGTGTGTAAAGGGTTACACAGAGCCAATTTGGATAAACAATTGTAGTGCAGAGGTTTGCTTAGGCCCTTTGTGAGAATATCAGCCAATTGTGACTTGGTTGGTATGAAAGTGGGTAGAATTTGACCACCTCTAATCTTGTCTCTCACAAAGTGGCAATCAATTTCTATATGCTTGAACCAGTTTGGAAGGTCTGTACAAAGGAGTGTTTGTTTCTGCAGTTATTAGGTTCACTTGATTGTTTTGACCCGTGTTGAGTAGCATCCTCATTACAAATCCGTGTAACCATTGACTATCCGTGTAACCTTATTCAAATGAATGTGCAGGCATAAAAATACCCAAAATTACCCAAATTGACAATCAAGTTTGACTTTTGTAAATGACAATCAACGTTGACAATCTTTGTTTTGACCTTGTAACATAGCATCATAACATAAGTAACAAAGCAAAATAACATAATAAATCAACAAACAGATAACATAATTGATAATATAACATTAAAATTGATAAAAAAACATAACATCCCATTAAAATTCAAAATATAACATTGATAAAACATAACGGGTAACATTAAAATTCAAAGGAACGTAACATGGTTGATAAAAAACATTGAAAGAAACTCTAAAGTCCCTTGACAAATGCGTGCTTGTTGAAAAGCTTGAGCTTCGCTTCGGCAATCTTCTTCAATTCCAAAAGCTCGATAACGTCAGACTTTTGAAGTTTCTTAAAGTACTCCAAGCACTTGAACATCTGCACCGAGGGACGCACAAGTTCCATTTTAGCCATGTACTTGTTCTTTTGAATAACAATATCAAGCAACTCTTGATATGCCTTAAACAGATCTTTCGCATACTTGACATCACGCTGTGTCTCCCTATCAAAATACACCGTCGTCATCTAGTATGGTAACTCACTTGAGTTAGCAGCCGCTGCAAGTTCCTGAAGAAGCACAAATTGAGACATTCTTTTGTACCTTTGTTTATGTTTTACTGTGTTTGTTTAGTGGATGAATGAGGAAGTAACTTAGGTTATAGCATATAAATAGGCGTGGTAATTACATGTGAAAATGTGTTTTAGGCGTGTTTGGGTAATAAATGCTAAACGTTTGGGTTACCAACATACACATCCCAAAATTGCCTAGTTTTTTTGGATTCCATTAGATTCGATAAAATGTTATGCAACCATTGACCCTAGTTAAGATTACATAACCGATAGATAAACTTTAAGAAAGTAAATATTGTTATATGTGGAAAACTATAAGGGGGGGTTGAATAGTTTTACGTCCGTTTTAAAATTTATAAGAACAAGTTTGTTTTAAAAACTTCGATTCTAGTTTATACGATCTCAATACTTGCACAATATGAACAATTATATAGTAACTAACTAACTAAGCTAATATAGTATAAGTAAATAAGTAAGTAATGAAAAGAGTTGGAAAGATCAAACCACAACGCAAGGATTTATAATGGTTCGGCTACAAGGTCACTTTCCTTGTTCCTACTCCACTCCCCGAGTCACCTACTCGAGAGTTTTCTTCACTATGTCAACAAACTCCCTTATGGCGGAGAAAACCTTACACACTAATATACACACCACAACTTCTACACAACTTCTTCACACCAATTTACTTCACCACTTACTACTTCACACCTATCTTCTTCACAACTACACTACTTCACTACTAAGCAACTTCTTCTCCCTACACAACTTCTAGATCTCCTAAACTACTTATTACAAGCACACTCACAACTTTACAAATAATATACACAATATACACAACTACTCTTCAATACTTCTTGAACTTAGTTGTAGAAGGAGTGTTCTTCTTTTGCACTTTGGATGAGGATGGATGAGAAGGGATTGAATCACTTGAAACAAGGATTAGTAATCAAATGATCAAAAGATTTTGGAAGATGTTTAGAGAATTTTAGATCTGAAATTTTCGTGCAAAAGGTGGGGAAATATTCCAGATTTAAGGTGGTATTTATAGGAGAAAATTTCTGACAGATTCTGACACAGGAGCTTGGCCGGTCCCCTTAATTCATGGTCGGTCCCATTAATTTTAAGGGGACCGCCCCTTATAATTAAGGGGGCCGCCCAGCTGTAACGGCCAGAAAGTCTGTCTTTTAGTTGGAAAATTTTATTTGGTAAAAAACTAACTGATTTTGGTTAAAAATTTGAATTCATATATTTAGTATGATTAAAACATTTTTCTTTATTACCAAAAGTGTTTTTCAAAAAAATATATACTATGTTTATATAATTAAATAAACTTTGTAATAATTGATTAAATACCCCTTTGATCATGAGATGTATTAAGCACTTGTTTATTCATACCTTAGTGATTAAATTGGATAAATTGATATAAATTAGCTTAATACTTGTTTACGTAGTAATCTTACGCTTGATGATTTTACATTTTGTGATCGTCAAAACATAGAGATATCGAAGAATATAAATAACGTTTTATGCATTATTTATGTCAACAATCTCCCCCTTTTTGATGATTACAAAATCTAAACTCATTAAGCGAAAATTAGTATGTATACAAGTATTATTGTGAGTTTATATCAATTCTCCCCCTTTTTGTTAGCATAAAAAAAAAGGTTATCCCGATTTTATTTGAGCTCCCCCTTGATGTATACTCCCCCTCGTTTTGAGGTCATAAAAGAATCGAGATATGGAATGCTTGCAAAAAAAAAAAAATAATAATTAGAACAAACAATATAAATATGCATGCAACAATTATATATAAAGATAAGGCAAGCAATATAAGCATGGAAGAAAACACTTCATTAAATAGATAAAAACACAAGCATTATACATCCAAGATGCATGAACAATACAACAATACAACTAATAAACCAAAACTCTAATAGAAATGTTTTTCCTAGAGCTTGTCATCAAAATGGTTTAAACAAAGTTATTCTCAACCATGAGTCATGCTTAATTAGGGAGGAGCAATGTTGTAGGTGGAGATGATGAAGTTGATGGAGGAGTGTTTGATGGAGGCGGAGGTGTGGTTGATGTTGGTGGTGGAGGAGTGGATGTTGTTGGTTAAGGTTGAGGAAGCAAGCTTTCAATATATGAAAACATGTAACGGATTTCATCTCTTAATCCAAAGATGATGGTGCGGTTATGAATGCAACAAAGACAAGTATCACCATGAGCTTCAAGCAAGCTCCATGGGATGGGATTGTAGGTTGGTGGATTGAGTGGTGATGGTGAAAATTGTGCATCAAGAGGTGTGATGGGTGATAATGAAAGTGTTATGTCTAAGGTTGCATTTTCAAGAGGTGATGGTGGTGGAATTCTTGGTGGAGGTGATAGATGAGTGTTGATGTAGTCATTGATGGATGATGATGATGGTATGGAAGAGGTGGAGGTTCCATGTGTTGATGGTGTTTTGGATGGTGCATTTGGAGCACTAGGAGATGAGCATTGAGGTGGTGGTGATGGAGTGGTATTGTCTTCATTTGTGAGATTAATAAAGAGTTGTTTTGGTGGAATGATAACAAGTTTTTGTTTCTTGGCATTGTTGAAGGTGGTGGTTTTTGGTGATGACATGATGGATTTGTTGAGGTTGATGATGATAAGGAAGTGTGGATGAAGATGGAAAGGGTTATATAGCATGAAATCATGATTAGAAATGGTATTAATTTGAAATTGCATTGTTAGATTCCAAAATCAGTTTAGTTTTTAAGGGAAATGGTAGCTGGGACTAGCAAAAGAAGTCACAAGTTGCAAAAAAAAACAGTAAAAATTATTGTATGGGTGGCCGGTCCCCTTAAATGCAGGCCAGTCCCCTTAAATTTAAAGGGGCCGCCCCTTATGAATTAAGGGGGTCGCCCATCTGACGACCCAGAAATCAAAATTTTTCAAAAATTTTCTGGAAAAACGTTATATTCTGTTTTGTTTTTGCAGCAAGCTCTATTTGGACATTTCACATTTGTTTTGGTCTATTAGACAGCATACATACATACATACATACATACATACATACATACATACATACATACATACATACATACATACATACATACATACATACATATATATATAGTTCAAATATATCTAGAAACATAGCAACAAACAGCACATAAGTAACATATTACAAATTGTTTAAGAGGAATAATAAAGCAAACTTCATAGTCATCATCACTACTTTTTCTTTCCTAGCACCCCATCAACAACAGTGGCAAATGACTATAAGTCCTCCTCATCTTCATCCTTTGGAAAAGAGAACGAAACAAGAATGCTAGGACGATTAGATTTAAACTTACGAGTTTTGTGGGTTTGAGGAAGAACGAGAGGACGGAGGGTTGAATAGATAGGTTGATAAATACTATCATCAAGATCGGGATAGTTTTCAATGACATGCTTGTGGAGACGAGTGAGAAACATACCATACAGAAGAATAGCTTTAGGATTTGCTCTTGCACATTCAATACATTTGATAAAGAAGTAAGCCAAATTGTAAGGTTGCTCGGCAACAATACAATACAACATATGAGCGAGACAAGCCGGGAGATGGTCGGAGTGTCCTTCGGAACCAAACGCATTCTCACGAACTAGTTCTTCCCAATACTCCATGTCGGGCCTTAATTCTTTAAGAAGAATTTGATTTTTAGGATTTGAGACATGTTTGGATATGATGCTTTGGGTGGAAGTTTCACATTACAACCCGAGCATTTGACGAATATCTTCAGGAGATGGAATTTCGGAGACATAAGGACCATGAGTAGGACGAGAACGTTGGAGAGCGTAAAGATCCCATTCATTTGTGAATACGGATTGACCGGAAAAAGGAATTTGAAGGATTTGACCAAATTGTGCAAGAGTGAGAGTAATAAATTCATGTTGGATCATGAATGAAATGAAGATGGAACCAAAGTCATCGGTTTGAACCGTGACTTGGCTATAGAAGTCAAGAATGAAGCAAGGAATGATGGGTTCATTAATTTGGAAGAGACATTCAAAATGGATATTTGTGAATGAACTTTCGATGAAATCGGATTGATAGTAAGCTTGATCTACGTGTGTAAAACTAGAAGGGGGTTGAATAGTTTACCGATTAAAATCTTTTTAACTTGTTAAGTTAGCTTTGAAACTTTCCGTTTGATCAAAGATATATGCACAAACACAATATATAACATGCAAGTAAATGAAAGAAACGATCAAACCACAACATGAGTATTTATCGTGGTTCGGCTACAAGGACTCTTTTTCCTTGCCCTACGTCCACGCCCCGAGTATCCAACTCGAGAGTTTCTTTCACTAGTCAACAAGCTCCTTTCACCGGCGGAGAAAACCTTACACGTCGCTTATACTTTTACCGACACAAAGCTAAATGTCGAGTTCTTTTACAAAGGCACAACCACTCCCGTTAGTTCTTTTACTAGGGTACAACAACTCCCAACACTCTTTGTATTTTGAGGACTAAAATACTAACCGATCACTACTGAAAATACACAATCAAATGAAGTGTAAACTACACAAGTCTACACAATGCTAAGCTAACAAGTCTTGCAACGTTGTGTTGAATACTTGTTACTTTTAGTAAGCTCGTGAATCTCTTTGCTACAAAAAGAAACTTCACATATGAAATGTTAAGAGGTTAGATGAAAGAATGAATGTGTGTGTAAAATGTAATGTCAAGTGATGAGCCAAAATTCAACTTGTGGCTCAATAGTTATAGCCAAAACCTTCTGCAGGTCTGGCGGATCAGGCGGACCCCTGAGAAGGGTTCCGCCCGTGTACCTCCAGGGTACCGCCGGGCTTGCAGTTGGTTTTGCAATAAATCTTGCAAACCAAACAATGTCTTGTCTCATAACTCCTAGCAACCAAACAATGTCACATCTCATAATAACAAGTCAAATACAAAGCTTGCAAGCAACAACAAAGTTAGTCAAACACATTTCTTTCCATAAATGCATAATGACAAAACTTGCCATAAATGTGATGTGACAATTTCTAATTTAAGAAATAAACTTGTGTTTTGTTTTATGAAATGTAAAATGTAGCAAAAGTCTAGTTTATGCAAGTCTTAAAAACTAAGATTATGTTTTGCTTAGAAACTAAAGTTTACATTTTGTCGTTAACAAAACTTAGCGAAGATCGTAAAATATAAATAACGTTTTTAGGCGATATTTGTATTAACAATCTCCCCCTTTTTGTTGATGACAAAACATAAACTTTGTTTTTAAGTAACACGCAAAATCTTGGTTTTCAAGACTTAAAAAAAATTATATTAACCTTGTTTTACTTAAGAGACGAAAAGCATATCAAGTATTGAAGATTTAATATATTTCTCCCCCTTTTTGTCGAAACAAAAAGTAGAGTAGCGAAGCGGAATAATGCCCATGCTCCCCCTTGGTCGATACTCCCCCTAAATGGAGTGCCAAGATGGGAAACATGGATTTTGGACCCTACAAAAATATTGTTAGTTGGTGATATATATAGTCTAGGATGTAGTTACCACACACATTGCAACCACAACACAAACATGATCAACCAACAATGTACTAAAGTGAGTAGAAAGAAATATCATTCCAAGTAAAATTTTGACTTATAAAAGTCAAAAGACAAGAAATGGGTAAAATTCTTCTACTTCTAAAAAAAAACTTAAGAAATAACCAAGAAAGAAAAATAAAATCCTACTTTCCTAAATTGGGGCAAACGGCCTCCAAGGATTGTCTAGGATTTGTTGGGGTGGGAAAGAGCATCCAAACGTTCTATGACGTGTTGGAATGCAAAACGGGTTTCATTTTGGAATTGGTTAAGCAATGTTTTGATGCTTGCACCCATTTGCTCACAATTTGAGCAAACATGGGGATTTGTGGGTGGAAATGGGTTGGCATTGGTTTCTTGGTTTGAGGGTTGATTGGTTTGTGGTTTGTGGTTTGATGATGGGTTTGGTATTGAGTCAAGCAATGTGGTTTGAAATTCCATTGCTCGATGAAGGTGGTTCTCAACCATGCTTTGGATTTCCTCATATGAGGGGAAGAAAGTCTCAAAGGTTTGGGCTTGAGAATGTGGTGGATTTGGGTGATCATTGTTTTCAAAGTTTGGTTCTCCATATAGAGGACCATGGATGTCATGGTAGATGGGGTGAAACAATAATGGTTTAGGTTGATGGTAGACTTGTTGTGGTGGTTGAATGTGGTTAAAAAGGTTATCTTGGTCAAGAATTGACCTTGGTGATTCATTTGCAAAAGGTGGTGGTTGTGTAGGTCTTGGTGGAAGATCATTAAGATCTTGGACAAATGGGTGTGGTGATGTGGGAGGAGACCCAAATAGTTCCATTGGCTCAATTTTGGGTAAAGGTGATGGTGATGAGGTTTTGGATGGTTGAGTTGAAGCACTTGGTGGAGTTGGGTCAATAGGTGATTTAGTTGGTGGTGGAGTGAGCTCATTTGGTTCATTGGGTGATGGTGATGGAGATGCAAGGTTCAAAAAGTGTTCATTTTTTATGGGTGATGTGAATTCATCCGAGGATGAGGAGCTTAGGTTGATGGGTTGATTAGACCATAGTGGTTTAACACTAATCCGGGCGGTTTTCCGGATGGGCCTTGATGGTTGAGAGGTGTTTGTTGACTTAGTCATGGTGAAAAATGGTTTATAAGTTTCAGAAATTGTGTTGAGGAAGGTGTGATTTGATGGTGTTTAGGATGGCTTAATTTATAGTGTTGAAGGATTATGGAAAGGAGTGTTTGGATTTGATGTTAGTCCATACAAAAATGGAGGTTTCTAATGATTTGGAAAACTAATTGTGGGTTGTCAAATCATGGAAGTCAATCCAATGAAAATGGTGAAGTGAGAAGACAAGTTTTGCACTAAATGCTTAGTGGTTTTGGTGGATTTGTGGTAGTATAAATCTCAGGGATTTCAAGGATCCCTTAAAAGGGTTCCTTCCTTTATGTTTGAGGGGTCCTTGAGGTTGTTATGGCTAAATTTGAATTTTGGCGGGAATTGGTTTTGGTTAAGTTTATGGAAGAAGGAGTATCCTATTATGCTAAACACATTGCAAGTAATGGGTTTCTACCTAAAAGGATTGGATTTTGATGTTTGGGTGTTGAATTGGTGAAAATGAAAACAAAAATTCTGCAGGTTGCTGGCGGCACCCTCAGAATACATAGGCGGAACCCATTTGAGGGTGCCGCCTGGTCCGTTGGGCCAATTCTGGAATTCCCAGAATTTGCACTGGCGGAACCCAATTTTGGGTACCGCTAGATCCGCCAGGGATGAAAAAAGTGGCAGTCCACGTTTTTGACCCGCGAGACGATTTTCAAAATTTTCGAAAAGTCCTAAAACCAAAAATATAATTCATAACTGGTTAGGAAAAGCAAAAATTAGACATGTAAACACGCATAGCATAGGAGTTTGACCGGGGGCTAGCGAATTTCACTATACTTAGTGAAAATTATATAAACATGAAAATTTGACATCTTGCCAAAAGTTGTCTTCCTGCATCATTGTTAGTTAAAACATGTTTCAAATAGTATCAAACATCCTACCAACACATAAATTCAAGAGAACCATTGTTTACATAACCAAATTGTTTAAATAGCACCTTATGCCTAACACTCCTAACACACCCGCACTCATTGACGGTCAATCTTCTTCTTCATTTTTCCAAGGAATCTCCCGATGTTTTTGAACATCCCCTTTGTTTGCTTGAACTCCTCTGACTCATTCGGAATATCCGGAAGTTGGGAAAGGTATTCTAGAGGTGGGAGCCTAGAGTTTGGCAAATTGTCATCTTCACTCATTGAGGAAGAAGATGATGAGGTAGGAGGATGTGGGCGTTTTCCTTGGGATTTGTAAACTCTCTTATCACTAAGTGGAACAAAGGTGTGTGGAATGAGAGTGTAGTCAAGACGAAGACGGTTAGGAGTTGGTGGAATGGGTGAAATGAACCTAAAGAGACGGGTCAAGAGCATTCTATATGGCATAGCCATTGTGCCATGCACGGGAATGTCGGCCATTCTCTTGGCCATGTAGTAGGCAAGGTTGAAGGGTTGTCTAACGGACAAGGAGTAGAGCATGTAGCAAAGGCAAAGGTTGATATGGTCACGGTTCCCTATTGTGCTAATGACATTGGCTCTAAGGACTTCCTCCCATTTCTTGAATTGGGGCTTAAGTTCGTTCATTTCCATTCCATATGGGTCCTTATCGACCTCATTCCCCGAACGGGTTCTCCTAGTGGTGGTGGTCCTAACAAAGAGGTGGTCACGGAGTACATCTTTTGAGACAAGGGGTGTGTCATAAGGGTGGATACGGTCTTGGAGGTTGTCAAGAGTTGAGAGGGAATGCAAGTCGGAATAGAGGCAAGTACCACGGTTTGGGACACCTAGGATTTGAGCAAACTCCTCAAGAGTGAAGGAGTATTGATGATCGTTAACCCTAAAGTTGATAGACATATGACCATAATCATCCGTGGAGAGGACGGAGGATGCATAGAACTCTAGAATGAACCTAGGACAAATAGGCTCGTCTATATTCAAAAGACACTCAAAGTTGATTGTTGCAAAATCGGCGTAAAGGTTTGTGCCTTCTAGGAAGGATGGGTCAATGGTTCTACCCTCATGGACATAGTGTTTTTCTAGGGCTTTGAAAACGTTTACTTGGTTTGGGGTAAGGCCTTTGGTTTTGTGGTGTTTTGGTAGGTACTTAATGGTGTCCTTGTGGTCGTAATGGGTTAGAGGAGGCATGATGATTCCTAGAACAACAAAATTTCACATTTTAGTTCATGTAAACCGCAATTATAATGTGGATGTTCTAGTGTGTGCCTATATGAAAACAATGTGGAGGTGTGGTTATCTTGACTCATTTTGATGCTTGAAAATCGTTTTATGCAAATTTTGTTATAAAACAAAAGATAACCCAAACGCTCCTAGTTTAATGTAGCTTCGTTTGAATGTACCCAAAAATACATATTGGTTATGTATTCCCTTTAGCATTCAAGAGACATTATGCAAGTGATGTTTTAAACATAACGTTTTGATTTTGTATTCTCAATGTGAGACGAAAAAATATTTGTCCTACTTATGAGAAGTTTTTGCAAAAATTTGACATGGGGTGTTTTAACAAACATGTTTATACTTTAGTAAGAATGTAATTCCTAACTATGGGAAACATGATTAGTTTTGTTAATTACCTAATTTCATGCATGAATTTCTTAAGTTAATGCATAACCCCAAGTTTTTGTTTTTGTGCAAGAAATAGAATTCCTAGACTCAGATCAGGATTGTAATCATGTTTAGAATACTTACAATGATGTTTGATTTGTAAATGAATGAAGGACCAAGAATTCGTTAGTGTGGATGAGTGGTAAAGTGAATAGTAGCAGCCTTGAAGTGGTGGTATGAGATAATGGGTGTTTGGTTTAATATAAACAAAGAAAATGTTTCTGCAGGTCGACGGATAAGGCGGAACCCTGAGTTGGGTTCCGTCCGTTATGGCTGAGGGTTCCGCCGACCCTGCTGAGAAAAATGGTTTTGGATTTGTTTTGATTTTTGTGATTTTTGTCTAATATCCAGAACTACAAAGTAGGTTCCATGAGTCCTAAGCCTAGCCTAAGAAGATTAAAAGGTTCACGTTTAAGAGGTTTAGTGAGAATGTCGGCAATGTTATCTTCGGAAGAAACTTTCTCAATTGAGATATTTCCTTTTTTAACATTGTCACGAAGGAAATGATGACGGATTTCAATATGTTTGGTACGAGCATGTTGAACCGGGTTTTTGCTAAGATCAATGGCACCTTTGTTGTCACAAAGAATTGTGATGTCGTTGAGTTGAATTCCGTAGTCGACAAGAGCTTGCTTCATCCAAAGAGCTTTTTGACATGCCTTTCCGGCCGAAACGTACTCGGCTTCCGTTGTTGAGATAGCAAGAGCCGTTTGCTTCTTAGAGAACCATGAGGTGAGACAATGTCCAACAAAAGTACAAATACCACTTGTGCTTTTTCTATTGACATAGTCACCGGCATGATCCGAGTCGGCATACACTATGGTGTCTATTCCCGTTCCTTTGGGATACCATAAACCTAAATGTGTAGTGCCCTTAATATACCTAAAAATCCTTTTAACGGCTTCGAGATGGGTAGTTTTAGGATCTTCTTGAAAACGAGCACATAGACAAACACTAAACATAATGTCGGGTCTACTAGCCGTTAGGTAAAGTAGACTACCAATCATACCTCTATATTTTGTACTATCTACGGATTCACTTTCTTCATCCTTGGTGAGTTTAGTTTCCGTGGACATGGGAGTTTTGATAGGTTTCGAATCTTCTAGTCCAAATTTCTTAAGCATGTCCTTAATATATTTAGATTGGTTAAAGAAGATACCATCTTCTAGTTGTTTGATTTGGAGTCCTAGGAAAAAGTTGAGTTCTCCCATCATACTCATTTCAAACTCGTCATGCATGATTTTTGAGAAATCCACACATAATTCTTGACAAGTTGATCCGAATATAATGTCATCAACATAGATTTGGACTATGATAATATGTGAGTTTTTCTTCTTAGTGAAGAGAGTATTGTCAACTAAGCCCATGGTATACTTATGGTCAACTAGGAATGTTTTAAGTTGATCATACCATGCTTTTGGAGCTTGCTTAAGTCCGTAAAGAGCCTTTTTAAGTTTGTAAACATGATTTGGTTTTTCAAAATCGATGAAGCCCGGTGGTTGAGCAACATACACTTCTTCATTAATGACTCCGTTTAGAAATGCATTTTTGACATGCATTTGAAAGAGTTTAAAATTGTGTGCACATGCATATGCAAGTAAGATTCTAATTGACTCGAGCCTAGCAACCGGAGCAAAAGTTTCATCGTAGTCAATGCCTTCTTGTTGGTTATAACCTTGTGCAACTAGCCTAGCTTTGTTTCTAGACACAATTCCATTTTCATCCATTTTATTTCAAAATACCCATTTTGTTCCAATTATAGTTTGACTCTTTGGTTGAGGAACTAATGTCCATACATCATTCCTAACAAATTGGTTTAACTCTTCTTGCATTGCAATTACCCAAGACTCATCTTTAATGGCTTCATTAATATTTTTAGGTTCAATGGTTGACACGAAACAAAAATAGTTGCTTTCATTTTGAACTTTTGACCTTAGTGTTCTTTCGTTAATGTTGCCAATGACACCATCTAATGGATGACTTTTAGATTCTTTGACATTGACAAGTTCTTTGTTAAATAGTTCATCTTCTTTGTCATCACTTAAAATTTCTTGATTTTCTATTGCTTGGTTTTCAACTAAGTCATCATCTACCAAAGGTGATGTCTTAGAGGGAGGTGGACTCTCGTCAAATGTTACGTTCAACGATTCCTCGACTCTTAAGGTTTCTTTGTTCAAAACAATATACGCTTTACTATTTTGTGAATATCCAAGAAATACACCTTCATAAGACTTTGGGTCAAATTTGGTGAGATAATCCTTGGTGTTAAGAATGAAACATTTACTCCCAAACACTCTAAAGTATCCTAATGTAGGCTTTTTACCTTTATATAGTTCATAAGGAGTTTTATTCAAAAATGGTCTAATTAAGACTCGATTTAAAATGTATGTTGATGTGTCAATGGCATTACACCAAAACTTTTGTGGAATGTTTTGTTCATTAAGCATTGTTCTACTCATCTCTTGCAATGTCCGGTTTTTATGTTCTACTACACCATTAGATTGAGGAGTACGTGGAGCCGAAAAGTTATGAGTTATTCCATTATTATCACAAAAGTTACCAAATTGAAATTCATTATCAAATTCACGACCGTGATCCGTTCTAATAGACACAATATTAGACCCTACTTGATTTTGAATTTTCTTACTTAGAATTTCAAATTTATCAAAAGCTTCATTTTTACTTTTCAAAAATTTTGTCCAAGTATATCTTGAGTAATCATCAACTATGACCAAAGTGTAGAAGTTACCTCCATAACTTTGTATAGCCGACGGACCAAATAAATCCATATGTAAAAGTTCTAGACACCTAGATGTAGAAACCAAGTTTTTAGCCTTATGGCTACCATGGACTTGTTTACCGACTTTGCAAGCATCACAAAAGTGTTGGTCATATTTCAACTTAGGTAGGTTTCGAACTAAGTCTTTGGAGGAGAGGTTTTGGATTAGTCTCATGTTAGCGTGTCCTAAACGTCTATGCCATAAAGTTGAAGATTCATCTAATGAGGTAAGACAAAGTTTGTCTCTAGATGTTGAATCCAACTTCATGACGTATACGTTGTTCTTAAGGACACCTTTGGCTACGGTTATACCATCTTTAAGTATTTTACTACCGTTTTCACTAAAAAAGACATTATACTTATTACGACAAAGTTGACTAATACTAAGAAGATTAAATCCTAAGTTATCAACATGAGCAACATCATCTATAGAAAGGGAGTCATGAGAGATTGTACCTTTTCCGATGATTTTGCTCTTAGCATTACTACCAAACGTAACATTACCTCCATCACATATGTGATATGTTGAGAAGAGGCTTTTATTACCCGTCATGTGCCTTGAACAACCGCTATCTTTGATCCATTCATCCGGATCCAAACAAACTTTGAGGCACACCTATTTAACGAAAAACACTCAAACATTTGGTCCCCAATTTCTCATGGGTCCATTTTGGTTAAGCATACCATTAATTTGTTCCAAATATGAAAATAGAGCATAAGGGTTCCATGGCATGTAATTTGAAGTTTGGTAATGTCCAGGAGTGTTTTGGTTCCAAACATGTTGGTAGTTTGGTCGAGCGTTGAAGTTGCTCTTTGGAAAGGGGCGTTTGGGAATTGGAGTCTTAGGTCTTGGTTGAGTAGTCTTAGCTCTAAATTCATTTTTACTAAGTCCTACTCCAGTTCTAAAGGCAGGTTTTGTTCCATTTTTATATGTAACTTTAACAAATTTTGAACGATCCGATGTGGATGGAGTTACTGCTGCAGCAGACCTAGCGGAACCCTCGGGGCCAACGGGCGGAACCCTATTTTGGGTTCCGTCTGATTCGCGGGTTGCTTTAACAGTTTTGTTTGTTTCATGTGCATTCTTTTCTTGTTTCGTGTGATCCTTAACGGTTTCTACTTTCCTGAACCCTATACCTGTTTTATCAAAGGGTGACTTTTGAAGTTTCATAATTTCATCCGCACACGACATGCTCTTATCGAACTTTTTGAACTTTGTGGTTTGTTTGATTAGATCATTTTGAGTAATTTTAAGTTTCTCAACTTCAAGTTTAAGTTCTTCACATGATTTGCATGATGTGTCAATACCTTTACCCTTTTCTAATCTCTTAGCTTTTTCTTTTAACTCATAAACTTCATTTTCTAAAAACTCCTTTTTAGTTTTCAAAAATTTATTTTTGTTTATGATTTTTAAGCTTAACTCAAAAAGTTTGTTATATTCATTTTGTAAAGTATCATCATCAATAGAGGAGTAAGATGAGTCGGAGAGTACCTCATTTGAGTTGTGAGCCATGAGAGCAATATCATCATTCTTTGGCTCATCATCATCTCCTTCATAGTCACTCCAAGCACCACCCACAAAAGCTTGTTGAGGTTTGCTCTTGGGTGGTTTTGGACATTCTCCTACAAGATGACTTGTGTCTCCACACCTATAACATTTTCTTTCAACTTTTCCTTCTCGATCATCACGATCTTTCCGGAAGGTTTTCTTGTCATCTTTAGGTTGCCTTACAAACTTCCCTCGCCTACGAAAGAACTTCTTGAAGTCTCTCACGGCCATAGCATATTCCTCATCATCACTATCCGAAGTAGATTCTTCATCATCACTTGATTGGACTCTAGCTTTCAAGGCAATGGACTTAACTTTTTCTTTCTTGCCTCTAACTAGTTCCGAATCTTTTTCCATTACCATTTCATGAACTTTGAGGTTTCCAATAAGCTCATCAAGTGACATGCTTGAAAGATCTTTGGATTCTTCAATTGCCGTCACTTTTGCTCTCCACTTCGGATGGAGTGCTCTAAGAAATTTCCTGACAAAGTTCTTACTACAAAAAGATTCATCAAGTGCTTTAAGTGAAGTAATAATAGTGTTAAACCTAGCAAAAGCATTATCAATAATCTCATCTTCGGAAATAACAAATTGTTCATATTGTTGAACAAGAAGATCAATTTTGTTATCTTTAACTTGTGAGTTTCCTTGATGAGTGACAATTAAAGATTGCCAAATATCTATGGCGGTTTTACACAAAAAGACTCTTTCATATTCTTTCTTAGGCAAAGCGTTGTAAAGCATCATTTTAGCTTCATTATTTTTACCTATTAATTTCTTTTGATCATCATCTTTGATGTTAGTAACTACGTTATCACCATCAATAATTATATACCACAAATCTATATCTTTAGATTTCACGTAAGTTTCAAAACGGTTTTTCCAATATATAAAACCATTTGCTTCAAAGAGTGGTGGTCTTTGCATAGATTGCCCTTCTTTGTAATTTTCAAAATCCATGGATCGTTTCAAGTTTTAAAACACAATATATTTTAAAAGCTTGAGTAACGTAGCTCTTGATGCCAATTGTGGAAAACTTGAAGGGGGGTTGAATAGTTTACCAATTAAAATCTTTTTAACTTGTTAAGTTAGCTTTGAAACTTTCCGTTTGATCAAAGATATATGCACAAACACAATATATAACATGCAAGTAAATGAAAGAAACGATCAAACCACAACACGAGTATTTATCGTGGTTCGGCTACAAGGACTCTTTTTCCTTGCCCTACGTCCACGCCCTGAGTATCCAACTCGAGAGTTTCTTTCACTAGTCAACAAGCTCCTTTCACCGGCGGAGAAAACCTTACACGTCGCTTATACTTTTACCGACACAAAGCTAAATGTCGAGTTCTTTTACAAGGGCACAACCACTCCCGTTAGTTCTTTTACTAGGGTACAACAACTCCCAACACTCTTTGTATTTTGAGGACTAAAATACTAACCGATCACTACTGAAAATACACAATCAAATGAAGTGTAAACTACACAAGTCTACACAATGCTAAGCTAACAAGTCTTGCAACGTTGTGTTGAATACTTGTTACTTTTAGTAAGCTCGTGAATCTCTTTGCTACAAAAAGAAACTTCACATATGAAATGTTAAGAGGTTAGATGAAAGAATGAATGTGTGTGTGAAATGTAATGTCAAGTGATGAGCCAAAATTCAACTTGTGGCTCAATATTTATAGCCAAAACCTTCTGCAGGTCTGGCGGATCAGGCGGACCCCTGAGAAGGGTTCCGCCCGTGTACCTCCAGGGTACCGCCGGACTTGCAGTTGGTTTTGCAATAAATCTTGCAAACCAAACAATGTCTTGTCTCATAACTCCTAGCAACCAAACAATGTCACATCTCATAATAACAAGTCAAATACAAAGCTTGCAAGCAACAACAAAGTTAGTCAAACACATTTCTTTCCATAAATGCATAATGACAAAACTTGCCATAAATGTGATGTGACAATTTCTAATTTAAGAAATAAACTTGTGTTGTGTTTTATGAAATGTAAAATGTAGCAAAAGTCTAGTTTATGCAAGTCTTAAAAACTAAGATTATGTTTTGCTTAGAAACTAAAGTTTACATTTTGTCGTTAACAAAACTTAGCGAAGATCGTAAAATATAAATAACGTTTTTAGGAGATATTTGTATTAACACTATGACTCGACCTTCATGAATGTTCTATCTTCTATATGACGATAGATACGTGCAATGGAGGGAGAGGTAGTGGGAAGTTGAGAGACTTTGGGAATGTAGTTTTTGGTTAAGGAAATATCTTCGGTAATTACTTTGGGCATTTTCACCTAAACACAACAACAATACAAAAGGCCAAAATAAATATAAAGAAGAATAAAAGTGTATATATATTGTTAAGACTTATGTTGGAACGTAAACATACTTCGACTCTAAGATGATAATCCTAAGAAGTAGTTTACCATGTTCCTTATTTTTATTTTTAACTCGTTCTAGATATATTTTACGATGTTTAGCAAGTAGTTATGGACAAATCCAAACGCCCTTTTTAAACATTTTAATATATCATGAAATTTACTAGATTTACTTTAGGTTGTAAAACTAGCCATTTCTTACGAGTTTCTCATGCATGTGATTTGTTTTCGAAAAAGATTGTTTATGTTTTAACTCAAAAATGCCATTTTTCGTACTAAACCAAACGCTTCCTTAACTAGACACTTACACTACAAGTATGTCAATATATATATGAATTATATATCTTGACAAGTCCGAATTACAAGTTTTAGGTTTATAATCTTGTCAACGTTTTATAAAAATTATAACAACTTAATTTCGACATTATTTGGACATAATCCAAACACCCTCTTATCGTGTACAAAAATATTTTTACTTAGTCAAAAAATATAGTTTCATATTTTACAAGTTACAAAAGTATAATGTGATTAGTTTTAACAAGTTTTTATAGCATTATTCAACACTGTGTTTACCAAAAATTTTGAAAAGGAGTGTATGAAATTTTTCAAAAATTTTCGACAAGAGGGTTTATAATTATTAGTTTCTAGTGTTAATAAAGCATCCTAATCCTAAGGGAAGCATTTAGTTATGGAAATTTTAGACCCAATTCGAAAGAAATTATGAATTTGAAAAAATTATTAAAACATGCATAATCTTGAGTTTGACCAAATTAGATGGAATTAGATGAAATGTGTTATGAAAAACTTACAATATGTAATGGTGATTGTGTTAGATGAATTTTCCCTTTGCGAAATAACCCGAATTATGTGATTTGGAAGTGGTTCTAGGTGTTTTGGGGTTTGGTTTTTCGTCACAGCAGTAGCAGAAGGAAGGGGTGTTGAAAAAGTGGAGTGTTTGGCAAAAGAAACAAGAGGAAAATCGTATTGGAACAATCAGATGGCCGGCTCCCTTAAACATTAAGGGGGCCGCCCTTTATTTGGCTGCCGGTCCCCTTAAACATTAAGGGGGCCGTCCTCCAAAAGTTTATTTTTCGAGGTTTTGGTTTCTGGAAAGAACAAGAAAATATTTATATATATATTAGATTTATATTTAATCAAAAATACGTTGGAGAGTATTCGCACGAAAGGAATATCTTGACACTTTTACTTGACATTTCGTCAATTAAAATTTCTTGATCATTTCGGATGAAATTTATCAAGTTATCAAGTGGACGAGAGAGTTATGGAAGGCTTATAAGTGTATATATATATATATATATATATATATATATATATATATATATATATATATATATATATATATATATATATATATATATATTATGGGCTTATAAGACGAGAATATAGGAGGGAGACGTATGCAACGGAAGATGGGAGTTTGTTTCATCCATAGATTTTTTGACTCATCTCTCTACATAAGCATGAGTGTCGTTGAACATTGAAGTTCAATAAGGCAAATGGGGGGAAAGAAAAGGTTCGTAAATGAACAATTTCTAGTTCTAGAAAGTCAACAAATGAGTTTCCTAGGTTATAAGATCCTAGATATAGCTAAGTATATATACATATATATAGATATAATATAAATAGATAAGTATATATATATGTATAGATATAAAATCTAGAGGAAACTATAAGCCAAACAAAATCACATAAATACTAGAGACTAAACTAAGCATGCATTTCTTGAAAAGGAAATAAAAGGAAATGTGTACCTTTCGTCTTCAATGCGTTTTTCTTCAAGGTATTCAAGGGATTGTATGAACAGGAGGTGACAACTAAACTTTCCAAGTTTGAATGGCGAATTTTCTACGTTGGTCCCCATTGTCTCATTTGACCAAAGTTATTTGATCCGAACATGTTTTGTATTTGACTTGGGTGCATATATGGTGGAAACATTCCCCACGGATTGAAGTTCCACATTTGTTGATTATTGTTAAGGTTTCGTCTATTTTGGTTTGCTCTTGGTTGAGGTGTTTTAGATCTAGGGTAAGAATTATTTGGTTTTCTAGGTGGTGGAGTTTTAGATCTTGTTTTAGGTTTAGACGATTCAACATCGGTTTTTAAAGATGGTTTGTAAAACGGTTTCATTACTTCATCACTAGTAAGATGTATTTTCTTATCATTTATTAGTATATACTTAGGATTAGATTTTAGAGGTTTTAGTTCCTTGAGTTCACTTTCAAATTTAACATTTTTAATTTCACTTGTTGAAGCTTCGGTTGAGTTAAATCCTAAACCGGTTTTATCTCCGGATACTCTTTGAATACTTATTGTTTTATTAAGTGAGTGACTACTATTTTCAAATCTATCAAGTTTGCAAATTTCTTCCCTGAGTTTTTCGTTTTCACTTTTAAGTTCTTGACATGATTTACATTCGTCAAAAATTTCTTTACCTTTTTCAAGTTGATGTATTTTAATTTTTAGTTCTAGTACTTCATTTTCTAATTGGTTGTTTATGTATTTTAGTGATTTGTTTTTAGCCAATACTTGTTGTCCTTGTTTGCATAATCTATTGTATTCACTATCTAAATCTTTTTCATCTAATGATAAATTTTCATCACTAAAGTATTCGGTTTCGGAACGTACCTCACTTGATGTTATTGCCATGAGACATGTTTCTTCCTTTGTTGTTTCTTTCTCATCTTCATCGCTATCACTCCAAGCTCCTCCAACAAATGCTCTTTGATTTTGATCTCTTGTCATCATTGGACATTTTCCAATGAGGTGATTCGGATCACCACACTTGAAACACTTTCTCTCATTCTTGCTATACATGTCGTCTTTATTCTTTTTAGATGCTCTCCTTTCATCGTTTGGTTGTCTAACGAATCTTCCTCGCCTTTTGAAGAATTTCTTGAAGTTTCTTATGACCATGCATATTCTTCGTCATCACTTTTGGAAGATGAGCTATCTTCGTTGTTGGATTCCTTTCTAGCTTTCAAGGCGATTGACTTGCTTTGCTCTCGTTTTTCTTTGACCATTTCGGAGTCCTTCTTTATGATTGCTTCATAGACTTTCAAATTTCCAATTAATTCATCAAGTTGCAATGTTGACAAATTCTTTGATTCTTCAATAGCCGTCACTTTAGCTCGCCATTTTGGGTGAAGAGCCCTAAGAAACTTCCTAACAAAATTCTTAGTAGAAAAATTCTCATCAAGTGCTTTTAAACTTGTGATGATAGAGTTAAATCTAGCGAAAGCATTATCAATTGATTCCTCTTCCGAAATTGTGAATTGCTCATATTGTTGGACAAGTAAATCTATTTTATTATCTTTGGCTTGATTATTACCTTGGTGAGTTCTTAATAAAGAGTTCCAAATTTCTTTTGCGGTTTCACACATAAAGATCCTTTCGTACTCTTTACGTGGTAGCGCATTATAAATAACCATTTTTGCTTCATTATTTTTAGCAAGTTTTCTTTTTAAATCATCATTTTGTTTTTCAAAAGGTACGATTTCTTCTTACTTTGTTTCAGGGTTATTTTGAATAGGTAAAAAATCACCATTGGTAATAACATGCCAAAGATCTAGATCTTTTGATTTCACATAAGTTTCAAATCGATTTTTCCAATATAAAAATCCATCACTTTCAAATAGTGGTGGTCTTTGCATAGATTGCCCTTCTAAATATTTTTCAGATTCCATAGATCGTTACAAGTTTTAAAATACAATATA
Organism: Artemisia argyi; assembly: GCA_030686995.1. NCBI lineage: Eukaryota > Viridiplantae > Streptophyta > Magnoliopsida > Asterales > Asteraceae > Artemisia > Artemisia argyi. The sequence continues at coordinate 138,260,952 of CM060699.1, forward strand.
TTTTAAAGAACTTGCAAGACGTGGCTCCTGATACCAATTGTGGAAAACTAGAAGGGGGGGGGGGGGGTTGAATAGTTTTACGTCCGTTTTAAAATTTATGAAAACAAGTTTGTTTTAAAAAACTTCGATTCTAGTTTATATGATCCCAATACTTGCACAATATGAACAATTATATAGTAACTAACTAACTAAGCTAATATAGTATAAGTAAATAAGTAAGTAATGAAAAGATTTGGAAAGATCAAACCACAACACAAGGATTTATAGTGGTTCGGCTACAAGGTCACCTTCCTTGTTCCTACTCCACTCCCCGAGTCACCTACTCGAGAGTTTTCTTCACTATGTCAACAAACTCCCTTATGGTGGAGAAAACCTTACACACCAATATACACACCACAACTTCATCACACCTTGATCACAACTTCTTCACACCAATTTACTTCACCAATTACTACTTCACACCTATCTACTTCACACCAATCTTCTTCACAACTACACTACTTCACTACTAAGCAACTTCTTCTCCCTACACAACTTCTAGATCTCCTAAACTACTTATTACAAGCACACTCACAACTTTACAAATAATATACACAATATACACAACTACTCTTCAATACTTCTTGAACTTAGTTGTAGAAGGAGTATTCTTCTTTTGCACTTTGGATGAGGATGGATGAGAAGGGATTGAATCACTTGAAACAAGGATTAGTAATCAAATGATCAAAGGATTTTGGAAGATGTTTAGAGAATTTTAGATCTGAAATTTTCATACAAAAGGTGGGGAAAAATTCCAGATTTAAGGTGGTATTTATAGGAGAAAATTTCTGACAGATTCTGACACATGAGCCTGGCCGGTCCCCTTAATTCATGGCCGGTCCCCTTAATTTTAAGGGGACCGCCCCTTATAATTAAGGGGGCCGCCCAGCTGTAACGCCCAGAAAGTCTGTCTTTTAGTGGGGAAAGTTTATTTGGTGAAAAACTAACTGATTTTGGTTAAAAATTTGAATTCATATATTAAGTATGATTAAAACATTTTTCTTTATTACCAAAAGTGTTTTTCAAAAAAAATATATAATATGTTTATATAATTAAATAAACTTTGTAATAATTAATTAAATACCCCTTTGATCATGCGATGTATTAAGCACTTGTTTATTCATACCTTAGTGATTAAATTGGATAAATTAATATAAACTAGCTTAATACTAGTTTACGTAGTAATCTTACGCTTGATGATTTTACATTTTGTGATCGTCAAAACATAGAGATATCGAAGAATATAAATAACATTTTTATGCATTATTTATGTCAACATTATAATCTTCTACAAATTATTGAGCTAAACATAAAACCATAACCATTATTTAGCATCATCCTTGGGTTCCTTGTCAGCATCATCCTTGGGTTTCTTGTCATCCATCAGTCTTCGCCTCTTGATTGATCTGCCTAGTTTCCATTTGGGTTTCTTGCAAGCACTCCATCTTGCCCAACTCCATTTTTTTCAAGCACTTGAAGTGGCTCATCTCCTTGTTTAGCAACCACTTTGTTCATAATCACATCTCCTTCAACAACTGATATACATCCCTCATTTCTAACTACTACAGCACATTGATCATCTGGTATCACAGCCACATCACAAACTCTTTGTTTACCATTTCCAACTACTACAGCACACTGATCATCTGGTATCACAGCCACATCACAAACTCTTTGTTCACCATCTCCAACAACTTCATCACATTGCTCATCTAGAATCACATCCTCATTACGAACTCTTTGTTCACCATCATCACCATCAACATCCACAAGTGGAAGCAAACTGAAACTAATTGGTTCAGCATAAAGAGCATACACCTCTGTTCCTTCTCCAGCTGCAACTACGTCATTAAGTTCATCCAATGCTTGATATATTTCAGCAAACATGTCACTAATCTATTGAGGCTCTTCAGGCTATTGAGGCTCTTCAATCGCATGCATCTCTTCAGGTTCAGGTACATCAACTAAATGGTATGGATCATCATGCCATTCTTGAGTAACCTCTTCATCACTTGTGTCATCATAATACGCATCATCAAAATCGAGATCATAAAAATCGAGTAAACCTGTAGACTCCTCACTTGAATCCTCCACAGTAAAGTCTTGGTCAATCTCTTCCAATAACCTTCTGAACTGAAACTCATCACTCATCCTTTTTGTATGATATGCAATCATTTTTTCGGCACAAAATGTTGGTGGGAAGTCACTGTCAGAATCAGTATCAAAAACAGGTCCAGCCTTCTCAGGTTGTCTTGTCTTATGCCACTCTCTAGGCCACTCTAACAATAGTAATTTCCCACTGTTTCCGGTCTCACCATCAACACCCTTTCCAGCAGTCTCATTCATATCATCATCCACTATTTCTTCTATCACCACACCCTTGCCCTTAGTCACCATTCGATCCATCATCTCACACTCAACAATTGAAACACCGGTTTCAATATACAACTCCGATTGTGTAAATATAGGAACATGCTCCACAAGTGTCTTCACATCTTTGTCAGACTTTAGTGGTAGCAAACCATCATCCAGTGACTCCCCAGGTATCCTAAAGTGAGTAAACATAAGGGTACTATCCGAGTAACCTAAATCCTCTAACATTTCACCCAATAATTCCATGGAAAAAATGTCAAAGTGAATTCCGTCAAACCAATCTGTATCTCTAAAGAGATACATTCTTCTTGGTTTTGAGGTAAATTCACCATTATGATGGATTTGCAAAGAAAACACCTTTTCATTCAAATCTGTGGAACACATAAAACATCAATTACTTCCGACAACAATAACAAGTTTAAATGGAAAACATTAAAATGGAACAGAGTATTCTTACTATAAAGGATTCCTAAATCAGGTATCGGGGTACTGCATGCACAATTTTGCCAAAGCTTAACCATTCTCAAGATCTTTACTTGTGAAATTAATGTTCTGCTTGGAAGAAATTGAGCCACGTATATAAAGTATGGTTCTAAAGGACTAAATTTGTAAAACAAAACACTGCCAATTGAAGTTATTGGCGGGAAAGGGATAGAAAGATGAAACTACCCTTGATGACTAGGCAGTTAACGAGGAAACTAACTGAAAATGGCTCTCGGTGGCTTTCTTGCAAATTTACGTAACGTTAGTGGCTTTTTTGTGTGACTTTTTGTCTCGGTCCCATTTTTGCGATTTCGTGATAGTTTAGGGACTATTTTTGCGTTCTACCCTTGAAAAAAATTATTGTATGGTCTGAAACAAGCACCAAAACAATGGCATCAAAAATTTGATGATGTGGTCTTGTCTAATGGTTTTTCTTTAAACCAAGCTGACAAGTGTGTATATAGCAAATTTGATGCTTCTGGTAAAGGAATGATAATTTGCTTATATGTGGATGACATGTTGATCTTTGGTACTGACCAAGATCAAGTTGATAAGACAAAGGAACTCTTGTCATCTAACTTTGATATGAAAGATCTGGGGGAGGCAAAGGTGATTCTTGGTATTAGAATCAAACGAGGAAAAAATGGTATCTCTATTTCTCAATCTCATTATATTGAGAAGATACTGACAAAGTTTAACTTTGCTAATTGTTCTCCTGTTTATACTCCTATAGATCCTATTGTGAAGTTTCGACCTAATACAGGAACTCCAGTGAAACAACTAGAATACTCTAGAGCTATTGGATGTCTTATGTATGCCATGATTAGCACTAGACCAGATATAGCTTTTGATGTAGGAAAGCTTAGTAGGTACACTAGCAATCCTAGTGCTCTACATTGGAAAACTCTGGGACGAGTATTTCAGTATTTGAAAGGAATCATGAATTATGGTTTATCATATAGTGGTTATCCTTCCGTTATAGAAGGTTATTCCGATGCCAGTTGGATTAATAATACGAAGGATCACTTGTCTACGAGTGGTTGGGTATTCCTTCTTGGGGGAAGTGCTATTTGTTGGGCTTCAAAGAAACAGACTTGTATTACAAGCTCAACCATGGAGTTTGAATTTGTTGCTTTAGCTGCAGTTGGTAATGAAGCTGAGTGGCTGAGGAATTTGGTTTATGAAATTCCTTTGTGGGCTAAACCAATATCTACCATTTCTATCAGATGTGATAGTGATGCTACCTTGGCTAAGGCTTATAGTCAAGTGTATAATGGCAAGTCTAGACACTTAGGTGTTAGACATAGTATGATTCGTGAGCTTATCATGAATGGTGTGATATCTGTGGAGTTTGTAAAAACTCAACTGAATTTAGCCGACAATTTAACCAAAGGGTTAGCAAGAGATCTCATACACAAGGCGGCTATTGGGATGGGTTTAAAGTTCACCTAATTAAATCCTTGTATCAAGATACCCAATTCCCATCTAACATAATGTTAAATGTTGAATTCAATGAGGAAAGCTTGATATCTTTGGATTGGAACACATAATTACATCATCCCACGGTATGTGTTCAGTACTGCAAGATAAAGGAGGTTGAAATTATATTTCTTAATGTTTTTTTGACAAATTGCATGTGCAGGTGCAAGAGTAAAAAACCACCTATATAAGAATGAAGTTTAGCTGCTTCAAGAAGCTTGGGACTTGGCTTTGATATGCTTATTGAAGGATAGGACACAAGCTAGTAAAAAATAGTGTCAAGTAGAACATGTGAATGTGTAAACTGTTGTGTATATTTTCTTCATGTATTCACTATGAATAGAAAGAGTTCAATCCTTTAGTGACACTCTGATATTCGAATATTTGAAATGCTAATGTACTAATGTGAAATTCAATCGTTGCGATATTTCATTTATGCATCACTTTGTTGTTTGTTATGAGTTTGTTTTAAGTTAATCAAGATTACACTTAAATGGGGGAGGAATGTTAGTGATTTTAAATCACCAATATGATTTAAGTGTAATGGATTGACTTAGTTGACCAATGTATTATCATGATAAATGTTCAACAAGTCGGGGTTGTGCGGAGTGCACACTTGTATGACGTTATTATGATTATTGCACCGAATCAAGGGGGTCCGGGGGCAGCGCCCCCGGTAGCGGGGTTCCAGGGGCTGCCGCCCCTGGTAGCAGGGTCCAAGGGGCGGCAGCCCTCGCAGTAGGGTCCAAGGGGCGGCATTTTCTTTTTTTAAAGTGCTGTGTTAAAAACGCACTTAAAAATAAAATTACCGGTATTTTGGACCTCAATTTTGCCCCTTAAATTTAACCATTTCGGTAGTTAAATAACTGCCAAGGCAGTTACAACCGAGTTCTGTTTATTGGTCATATTTTCATCACTTTTGTGGTTCGGTTTTTTCATAACAACAAACATACATTCTCGTTTCAAATATGAGTTTTATCCGATTAAAGATTTCGATAGAACCATCGAAATACTTCGATCTAAAAGTGTTTACACGACTCTCAGATTACTGTGATCCAAATAAATCTAACATACTTAAAAAAAATGAACTCTCCAGAAATAGGCGTATGCCACTTGATGCAATGAGCACACGGTATTCTTCGGTGAAAGGCAAAAACATATTTTGGTTTGCGCTCATTGGGGTGATTGTGTGCCTTTTTCCATTTTACAGCTTCGTTTCTATATACAGCCATCCTTACTTACTGATTCTACTAATTACCAGTTGATGTGGAATAATTAAACCTAAGTCTCCATAGTGCACCTTTCTCATTCCCACTAATTTTTTCCATAACTTTTTTCGCTTCTCGACCTTGATGTATTTGGATGCAAATTAGTAAAAACAATCAAATTTACCAGGAAACTTATTGTTTCTCCTTGTTTATTAGGGAACAGAGTTGCTATGTAAATAGGGTATTTGTATCACCTTATATTCTTTCTCTATAACTAAAAAACACTATGATAAGTTTTGGGAGTAAGGATTTAATAATTTTTTTATTATTTATTTATTTATTTATTTTTTATTTTTTTTTATTTTTTTATTTTTTTGTATTACACAATAACCTTCCTGGACAAATAGTTCTTGTTACTAGTTACCGCGGAAATACCATTCTTTCCTCTAAAGCCCTTTTTCAAATGATAGATGGGAAATCTTCTTTGCTTCAGCTGCATTCTATGTTATTAGCACAGACCATAGAGAGAAACAGATAACAAGTTGAGATGAAGCTTATAAAGCTCTTAAACATAAGTTAATACATTAGTGAGCAAACTTATATATAGCATTATAGTGGGATGTGTAAAGAAAGGGAGGAAGGTATTGAAATTCATGATCATTTGATCATATAGTAGTGAATGTCAGTTGTATTAGATAAATATTTGAGGTCTGTCCATCCAGTTTACTCGAATATTGTACCAAACGCTCAAGGGCATAAAGTTTTGAACCTAAACCATCCTAGAATCTAACATAACGGCATTAGCTACTAACATTTTTTTTTTGCAATTTAGAGAAAGAAGTTTTTGTAGTTAACAATTGGGCCCGTTTTGCTTCAAACTCTAAAGTTACAAAACTTGTTACTTAACAAAACCGACTTGGCTATGCCACGATGCATATATTTTACTTTGGATAACGTAATTCGTGGCGGTTAAGTGCAGACTCATTCTACCCCTTACCTCGATCACGGTTATCACTGTTACAAAAAGTTATATTGGTCACGCCAGAAATGTGTGACGATATGCATATAGTCACACACGTTTTTTTCGTTGTGTGTCACCATAGGTGGCGCCACTGTAGGTGGCATATGGTGACATTGTTGAGTTCGTGACCATTGCCATTGAAAAAGAGTGACCAAAACCCGAATATGTGTGACAAATTATGCACAAGTTTTGTTGGATTAATGAGTATGTGTGACCGTAAACACTTTATAGTCACACAAATGTTTTTTGAGAGTAACTATTGTTCATCCTTTGGCCACATAAATATATAATATATGTGACATTTGAGATGATTTATTCAAGTAAATGTGTATTTTGTGACTATTTCCGTTCTATAGCCACATGAATATATAATAAATGTGACGTTTGTGATGATTTAATCACACAACGGGTGTTGTTTTTTTGGAGTTAGTCACATATAATTAAGCAAAAAGTGGCTAAAAGTGTTAATAAGTGTTACCATATGCTGTTTAAAATAAAGAAATGTGTATTTTGTGTGACTATTGTTCATCCAATGGTCACATGGATTTTTAGTTTGTGTGGCCTTTTGTAATATTTAGTCACACAATGCACGTTTGTTTTTGGTATTTAGTCACACATAATTAAGCAAAAAGTGACCAAAAATGTTAATAAGTGTGACCATATGATATTTAAGGTGAAGAAGTGTATATTTTGTGTGACTATTGATCATCCAATTGCCACATTAATTTTTTTTGTGTGGCCTTTTGTAATATTTAGTCACACAACGAATTAAGCAAACATTGACCAAAATAAGTGTGACTATATGCATCTTTTAGTCACATTTAAGAAATCAATATATATCAAAAGAAATTCAAATATATATATATATCAAAACGAATTCAAATACAATAAAACTGGAATGTATATAACTCAACTACAAATACATATCATATAAGCAGTACTAACTATATGAACCAACAGTACTAACTTATAACTAAGAGTTGTAACTAATACACTAGCAGTACTAAATGAGATACATCCTTTCCATTTGGTTGAGTAGTTCTTGATCTCGAGCTGTTGTAGTGTGTGATGAAGCCTCTCCATCTCGACAAACTCCCAGTTGCTCGACAAACTCTCCATGAGCCTGAACAAAATATACGTATACATGAAAATAACTGGGAATGCAGAAAGATAAAGCTTACAATTTTTCTTTATCAAGAGTGCATAGCCGCGGGAAGAGGTATTTCTGAATGTTGTTGTATGGAGGGTACCTGGAATAAAATATCAAAAAATTAATACTCCAAGTCCGTGATATTTTCTCATAAGTTACAAGATAGTGAGTTACTTACGCATTCAAAAGATGTATTGGTACATGATCAGGGAGGGATTGGAGTGGGACCCAACCTAGACGTGTGGCCACCCGAGCAACGTTTGTGTCAACCTATCACAAACAAAGCAATAAAAGTTGAATTGCAATGCAGTATGTAAAAATAAAAAAGGCTCTAATCCTATCACACTTTTCAAACCTGTTCCAAAGAAGCTCAACAAGAATTTCCTATAAACATAGAAAAGATTAACCTCTAATCCTCAGTAGATACAAAACCTTATGAGATTGTTTTGATGATTATAACTCCATCACTTACTTTGCTTTTTCTTTATTTTCTTTCTCTTTTCTCCTTTTCTCTTGTTTAGTCGTGACCCACAAAACTTGTCTTGCACCGGTCAGTGGTTCGAGAGGCATCAGGACATGAAGTACTTGCAACTGATTCTTGGCTTCATGCAAACTCATCATGAAAACTAAGTTGTTTGTTCCTGATTTTGGGCGGAAATCTTGCAGCTACTGACATGAAAGCAGAGCTGAAGAAAAAATAAACTTTGTTAAGCAAAACTATATGACAGAGATTGCACAAGATAACTTGATAAGTAAAAGGCAGTACAAATTGGTTAATAATGAGCTGCTATCTACGACCATGCTTATAATTTGGGATATCTACAACAACCCAAATGGGTGACCTTTCAAAACATATAAAGGAGATGCACCAATAGGTCAAACATGTCAAACGAGTCATGTGTATAAAATGTCACATATCAGCAGCACACATGACACAGAAAACAATGAATAAGGTGGTCTACTGTGTCTAGGCTAAATAATCAGCCAAAAGGACCAAAGCTAACCAAATATTTCAGGATAAACAATGTTAGCACCTATACAGCCATGTATGCATATCACCTTCTGTTGATTTCAATTCAAGATCTACCATTGATTGGTTGTTAGTCGGAGGCAAAGGCACAGGATCTTCATCTACTGCTCGTATCTGTTCCTTGCAAATCCATGTTGTTCCAGTGTACCGAAATTTGCAACCTTATGATATGCAAATTATAGTTAGTAACTAAGTTATTTTGACAAGTAAAAATGGTATAACACAAATTTAAAATGCAAACCTGAGGAAAGCAAATGGGCATGCCTCCTTTCATGGGTTTGGGTGGTTTCAAAACATTAAGAAGCTAGTGACATTATCAGAACAGTCCTGCAAAAGGAGTTAAAAAAATTTATCCACAATTCAAAGAACCAAACAATATTTATCCTACAGCTTTAAGAGGTACCTGAATATCTTGAACTAACAGATTTAATCCATATATCTTAGCAGCAGCAGCACTAGCAACTGCTCCATTATCTTTGAGTTCATGAAGGGCAACATGCTGCAAGGGTGGAAGACACCAAATAAAACATCACCAAACATTCAACTATAACCAGTTACGAAGAGGAACATTTCTTGCAGAAAAAAAATGTTTGCATGGTCCGTTTTTTACCTTCGAGCTCAATTCTGTCAACTGAAACTGCAACCTCCATCTTCCATTATAATCTAACTTGTATCATGTGGAGATAACAAAGATAAAATGTGTTAGTAAGTGTTATTCAATATCAAGAGCTACTAAAAGATTCCATAGAACAACAAGCTAGACTAAAGCTTTGATTAAGTCAAAAACTACAAACACAACCAGATTGTTTCTTAGTCTCCATTCGATTACAAATTTACAATTACTTAAATCCGAATAATGTGTTAACCTTACAGTCAATCTTGTGTAGTATATGTATGCTTCAGGATTAAAAGCAGATAAGAGTATCACAAAGTCCTTATAGTTCAAATCATCCACCATCTTAAGCAACCTCTATATGTGAAAAAGAAACCATAAAAACAAAGTTGAGCATCTCATCAAACAACTTATGTGCAAGCACAAACTACATGAATGTGCTTCATAACTAACTCTAATTCGGCCACATAACCTCTATTTCTTATGAGACAAACACTAATTAAGTAAGCCAACTCTAATTTATATAATCCCAAATTCAAAAAGCAAATTAACTGATATTTTACAGGAATTAGAAAACAAACAAATCAATCTTCAAAAAAAATATAATTACAACAAATTACAGATTTAGTAATCGAGTTCATGTATTATGCACCTGTGATATAAATACGTCAAAGGTATTAATTGGTATGATGACCAGAGGAGGTGGCAGAGGTGTGGTCGTGTGGGTGTTGGTGAATGTTAGAGAAAGGAGATGAAAGTGTAGATAGGGTTAGTTTGAAATCCAGTGAAAATATTTGAAACAAATAAGAGGGTGGAGGGCCAATTTGATTTTGGGGAAAAGATAAAGATGGGTGGAGGGCGAATTTGATTTTGGGGAAAATTTTAAGCGGGGCTTCTGAAAATTTAGGCAATTTGGTTTAGCGTGAGTATATATAACATTTGGTCACACACTTTTCAAGTGTGTGACATATATATTTGTCACTTTTAAATAATGTGTAATGAACTTGACTATATGATTTAGCCACATACACAAATACTTCATGTGACCATATATGGATTTTGGTCACATTGTTCAATTGTGTGACATATATTTGTCACATATGTATATATATAGTGTGACTAATGTTTCAAACTTATTTGTTTCCGTCACACGTCCCAGATTATAAGTGGCTAAATAATCCAATTTTTTTCCAGTTACCTCTAGTCACATGAATATTCAAATGTGTGACAATATAATTTCGAAATGGTCACACAAGTCGGATCAAATGTGGCTGTTTATTTTATTCTGGTACATTTAGTCACATAAAAAAGTTGCTGTGTGGCCGTTCGATAATGTAACCACCGGTAAAATTTCCATCTATATTAAACCAATACTTGTCCATTTTTCTACGTATATTTTTTTTAAACGTTATCAGTTTATCTTATCACCACAACCAACTAGTGTGACATAACTCACATCATGGATAAACGTGCTCCCACATAGACCGACACTAACTGCTTATGTTTATTTCACATAAACATCCTCACATGTCAAGTATACAACATTACAACAACACACTTGCCACTTAACGTTAATTCGTTAGCGTACGTTCACACTAAACGTTTTCTACCCATTAGGGTTTTCGCTAAACCCTAAAACTAAGGTAATACTAATATTAAGTATCAAAACCAAGAAAATCTAAAGTATAATACTCGCTAGTACAATGTACAAGATATCGAAGCACGAAAACCCTAATTTCACTTTAACTCCCGATATAAACCCTAACTTCATAAATCTATGATTTCATGTTAGAAAATCAAAAATCCTAACTATTAGTAACATGTTTTATTCAAAACATAAGGGTACAAGCCTTTCAAGCTCAGGTACAAGTCTCTAAACCTAATGTACAACTACCTTATGCATAAATACCTAGAAACACTATTACTTTAACCTAATTAAAACTAACCAAAACCTATGTAAACCTAATCAAAACCCTAGAAATATGTTTTCTACATTTATAAACCTTAAGTACAACTCACTCTAGCCCATGGTACAAACCCCTATAGCACAAATCGATTTCTTTTGTTTTCTACCTATGTCGACCTAAAACCTAAACCTAAACAAACCCTAGTTTGTTTTTAACTACACTTCACTTGAACTAAACTCTAACCAAAGGTAACTATACTTCCTAGCCTAAGTACAATACCCTAAAGCTTGTGTACAACCTACCTAAAGCATAAATCGATTCTACCCTAACTAAATGGTTCGATTGGAACTAGGAACTAACTATACCATTCCATGTTAGCAAGCTTCCCTTAGGCTGCATGCAGTAAGCATACACGATCGACATTGTCGATCGATTTCTGTCGATCTTCCTTGATGCAAGATTTAAGTCGTGGGACAAAAATACCCCATGTGGGTCGTGTAGCCGATCGAATGGTATTCCCCTTTTTACTTTGCTTTTTGAATCAAGGTTACCGTTTATATATTCATGTAACGGTTAAAAAAAATTTAACACACTATAAATACCACATTAACACAACATATTTTACACACTTAAATTCTCAAAATCTCACACATATTTCAATTCAAAATGGCGTGTAATAAACTGCCACATACCGTCGAAGAATTTCAAAATTGGGTCAAAAACCAAGCTGAGAAAGACGACACGGCTCGTCAAGAAGCTATTTCCGAAGTTATTATCAGGTTTGAGCTGGCAAAGACCCTCAAACAACGAATGAGAACACGCTACACAGATTACGATCACATTTCTGACGACAGGAAAAATGTGATCGACCAGTTTTTATATGACAAAATTCGTAAAGATCATGCCGTTGTTGAGGCATTGCGTGGCTGTGTGAGTCAGATACATGCCCAAAAAACAAACAAGATTCGTTGGAGCTTTGAAGAAAATATGGAAGATGCTATGGTTGAACAACAACAACAACAACAACAACAACAACAACAATTTGTGCAAGGTGCATCAAGTTCAACTGCAAAAAGAGTTGTTGAACAACAACAACAGCTGCCTCGTCTGGATAATTTTCAGGTAAGTTTTGAGGAAAATGTGGCAGAAGATGATGATGGCTGGAACTCTGAGAAGGAGCGGGAACTGAGCAGGTTGGAAGCTCAGTTAGAAGAAGAGAGGTTGGCGAGCTTTGATCCTTACGATGACGGTTACCGCTCCGACAACTCTCAGACTTGGGATCACCCGGACTACAACTGAGGCTAGGATTATAATTGAAGTTTATGTAATGTTTAAGTTTATGTTTTCAATCTATGTACTGTTTTATTTTTATTAATGAAATTAATGTTTTAATTATTAAGTTTGTATAAAAAAAAAAAAAAAAAATGAACTAGGTCGCCCTTACTGGGGCACTGAATCGCATGCAGGTCGCTGGAGAGAGAAAACTGATGTGGCAGGGAAAAGTAAGGGGATTGAATTCCCTTACTGTGGGTAGCCTTAGAAGTCACTTAACCCTCACCCTACACTTGGCATATCTATTTTCAAACCTAGGTCAAAAATCTCAAGCTCATCATGTGCATAATCTTTCCATAAGCTTCCATGCATCGAATGTAGACACCCTAGGTCATCTCATCTCCAACATTTCATTGTACCACGTTTCTTGTGTCCCCTTAAGACTTTACAACACTCACCAAGTGGCCTTGGTGCATTTATTGAACCCTAGCTCACTCCCTCTATAAATAGCGAGGCCCTTCCTCCCCTCTTGCCTCGTCCCACACCCAAAACAGCAAACCACACACTCACACACACTCATTCTGATCTTAGAGGTGCCTTAAGAGAAGTAGGAACAAGTCTTGTAGAGAGATAGAAGTTTGGAAGAAGTTTGGTTACAATTCGAAGGCCCTTTGTGTCAAGTTCCCCTCTAAATCAGTTCTGTAAGTTTCTAAACACTTTCACTCTCATTTTACTTATGTAGGAAACACATAATAATAAGCTAAAACCAACACTTAAGTCGAATACATGCATATTCTTTTGTTTCTGTTTTAATAAGATCAAACAAACACCCTCTCTATGTTATACTCTAAATTCTATGAGCATATATAAACTTAACAATCAGTTAGGTGAAATAAAAATGAGCTTCTAGGCTATTGAATCACCTAAAACGAGTACACGAGTCAAAAGATACGGCCAAATGAAATTATCAAAAATCTTGTCGGAAAGCTGTCAAGTTTCTGTGACGGAAACTGAAAACACGCAAAACGAGCCATTTCCAGTCCGATTCATCAAAAAGTTAAAGCATGAAACTTGTCCGGAACGGCGTTTTCTTCAAAAACTCAGGAGCACGGGTCCTAAAAACGCACGACAAGAGCTGTAGGTGCGGACTGTTTTTAAACCGGAGATTTGAATTTCCAAAAATCTTTTCTTAAACGAACTAGTTCCCGAACTTCATAATTTACCAAACTTAACAAACTTCACGATTAACTTATAAGGGTCATAAAAATGTTGCAAGGCCCCATTTTTATTTGACCTCCTTTTGAGCCTGTCGCTCATTGAAACTGAAACAATTTATTTCTTTTATTAAGAAAACGACTCAACCCCTCCACTTTGGACAATTATTGCAAGCAAACCACACAAGCTTAGCAACTCTAGTTTGCACCATTAGAAAGATCATCTGGAAAATATTTGAAAGGAACAAGAACGTAGCAAAAACCTCATAAGGCCTCGTCTATAATTGATCTTGTTTAGGCCTATTTGGAAACAAATTAAACGCACCCTTTTAATTATTTTTTTTAAAACTAAAAGGTTAACTTTTGTAATTATTGAAAAATAGAGTTTTCTTGGGCCAAAAGTTTAATTTCTTTAAAGATATAATTACAAGGGCAGTTTTTGCCAATGATCCATAGTTAAGGGTTATAAAGTGTCACTTCTGAAACTACAAGGTTGAAACTGTCATTTCTCAAAACTTCAGGGTATATAATGTCATTTTATAAAACTTGAGGAACTTGATTTGTAAATTTGTAAAACTTGATGGGTATAAGTTGTAATTATATAAAACTTAAGGGTAAGAATTGTCATTTCATGATAGTTCAGGGGTGAGTATTGTCAAAACCTAAAACTACAAGGGTAAAATACGTAACATTTATTTTGTCTTGGAAAGTAATATAAAACTTATATGAAAACAATAACCAACTCAAAAAAAAAAAAAAAAAAACGGGAGACTAAGTAATATATATACGCCAACTTTTGTAGAGATTTCAAGTTGTCTCGTATAAATAGAAAACCATCATCGATCTTTCATCACACGAGTATTAAACTCACAAATACTTGACATCATTCCCTAGGTTACGTGTCGGAGCAGTTTATTCGATAAACATCATTTGTTTTCCATCCAGACTACTTTAACATCGATGTGAGTTCATAGTCCCACTTTTTAATACGTTTTTCAAACTTGTGGGGAGATACATGCTACAAACCGAACACAAGTATTTTTCTGTATGCTATACTGATTGATATTGTCTAAGACACACCGTTGCCATTGAAAGTCCCTCATATCATGAACCATTAATCACTTGTGAGTGAACGCGAATATTGTAAATAGATCTATTGGAGGTTGACAGCCCATTTGGTTAGCCGGATAGATAGCCTTCGTGCTAGCCGGATTGATAGCCAATGCACATTATTTGAGAACTACTAGGAAGTTGGAAAGCTCCTACTCGGGGGCATTCTTACTTACATCATCATTATGATGTCGGTAATTTATATCATTTTATGATATCACACACGTTAACGTTTGAGTTCATGAGACTTAGAGCAATATACTGAACTTTACTGTTTTACTATTATGCAACTTGTGTTCAACTAATCATTATACAAACACTATGGATTCACTCAACCTTTTTGTTGACATTTTTAGCATGTTTATCTCAGGTCAATAATGAACGAGGATGGCAAGGGAGGAGCTGGGATACACCAAGAAGGCTATAAAATTTTATTATCATTTGATAACTTATTTGACAAACTGTGAAACTACTGGGACCTCATTTTGTAAACTCTGATAATTGAATAATAAATATTTCAAAACGGCTAATTTTGGAGACCGTTTTCTATTATTATAACTGTTGTACCGTCGAGTAACACCCAACTTTAATTCCGCTGCGTAACCCAAATTTGGGGCTGTTACAGATAAACAGCATGTGTGACGAAATCCCAATTTTGTACTAGTGTATATTACATTATAATCGTTCAACAGTTATCATATCTCAATGTTTTTTGCAGTTTAAAAGTTGTAAGTTTGGATCTTAGAGTACTTGTGCAAATATATTGAATAAACCACATATAAACAGATCGGAAAGAATTCCTACAAAACTAAAAGAAAGATTTAGTATTGATGTTATTTTGACATTTGACTAATATACAAGTACATCTTAATTATATTGCTATCGTGAAAGGAAACGGTAATATAGGGACTAATTAACAACCTAAAATCCATATTATACAAACAAGACATAATTATGTGGAGAAATTTTGAACAAGTTATTGTAATTCCAATTTAGTTGATACAAAATCAAAATAGCGACCTGATAATAATAAGAAAACTATGAAAAGAAACTCGCGCTTATGATAGAAGTTCATCACATATATGGTAGCTTTAAGTTCCAGAATCGGATGCAACCTTCTACGGTAGAGCTCAGTTAAGTTTCTATATGTAAAAGCAAGTACTTACCATATATATCATATTGAGTGGCTTCTCCAAACCTATCTAGGAACTATCTCAGATATTGAAATAGTATTTATCGAATGTTGGGCCAATCTTGATCTTGAAGAACTGTACTCGTTTAAGAGTGGCATTTCAAGATCAGTGTTACTACGCACGAAAAATGCAGGTTCTAATGGTACTGGAAGTGTCACGGAGAAGTTATTGAGCATATGAACAACCGAAGCCATTGTTGGCCTATCATCAACATTTTCTTGAACACATAACAACCCAATATGGATACTTCTAATTATGTTGCGCAATGAACTTGGTCCCGTCTTCAATGTAGGATCTATCATATCTAAGGGTGTACCATTCCGCCATGTTTTCCATGCCTAGAAAAGATTAACAATTATATTGTTCAATATTTAGAAATACAAAAAAAATTGATTTCTGCAAAGAATTAATGCGTCCTTGCTAACAAAATGGTTATGTTTCGATTTTGTTTTATAGTTTTAACTTTTAAGTGGAAGGGACACTACCATAAGTAGGTGAATTCTTCTTGGCGTATGTAAAAGAATAGATATCATGCAAGTTTATGAAAATGCCTAAAAGTGTATAGTGGTAAAGAAATCATGGAATTCATATATAGATCGATAGATATAATTAGTTGAAAAGTTATTCTGAAACTCACACTTAAGGCATTTAGCCAACTTATAAATTTTATTTTAATTTTAAATATAAACATTTGTTAAATATTTACTATTTACTAAATAGTAAACTAATTTGTCTTTTAAAGCATTTAACAAGTAAAATACATGTGTGATGTATCATAGACATAAAAGATTGTTGTTTTTATTTGTAACGGTGCAACAGACCCAAGGTTCAGTCCCGTGGATGAACTTTTTGTCCCTTATTTTGAAGTTTTACCAAAATACAAATCAACCATTAAACTTTAAGTTTTTCAAATAACCATATAACCTCTCAAATTTGATAACTTTTGCTTCTTTTTTTTATTGCTTTCTAAAGGTTTTCTACCTTATTATTATTATTATTATTATTATTATTATTATTATTATTATTATTATTATTATTATTATTATTATTATTATTATTATTATTATTATTATTATTATTATCATTATTATTATCATTATTATCATTATCATCATTATCGAACTTATTATTTTTTCATCAATTTACATTTACTTGGAATATCTTCTAATGATACATTTCCGTCACTATAAAAATAAAAATGAACCAAAAATTAGGTTTTAATTTGTAATTCCGCTGCAGCGCGCGGGGACACATCCTCGTTAAAAACTAATGTGAAGTTGTTGACGTTTTCAAGTTTATAGTTTAATTTTTTTTTCCACATAGTTCAGTATAAATATTTAGAACTACTTTGTTGTGTGACAATTCTCCACAACTTTTCATAATTATACATATTTATAAGTATGCCACAAAAGTATATAATTGTTGTAATGGAGATACTTACAAAGCTAAGTAGGTCTTCGATGCTATCTCCATTTCGAAAACATTGGTTTTTTTGACTAGTTACCATCTCCAATACTAATACACCAAAGCTAAAGACATCCGATTTTACTGAGAATTGGCCGTGCATAGCATACTCGGGTGCCATATAACCACTGTACAACACAACAAGACAACAACGATTTGAGCACTTGCACTACTGGAAGGAATAAACAAGTCAACTACCCTATGATATTGTCTGAAGGATGTACTTACTAGGTTCCAACAATTCGATTTGTGTCGCCTTGAGTTTCCTCTGCTTTGAACAATCTTGCCATGCCAAAATCTGCGATTTTAGGTTTCATCTCAGAATCTAACAAAATATTACCAGCTTTCATATCTCTGTGAACTACCCTTAGACGGGAATCTTCATGAAGGTATAAAAGTCCCTTGGCAATGCCCTTAATGATATTATATCTCTTTTCCCAATCAAGAAGTGTACGTTTAGTGGGATCTACAAACACCACCAGACAACGTTAATATCTTTTCTGCAAAACATTTTTCTTAGTCAAACATCATCAATGCTTTTAACAAATAAAATCAACTTCTTCAACTATCAGTGCTACCTAAATCAAATCATTCTATTGAAACTTATTATGACATCCTAAAGAATATTTTGTTACAAACTTAACCAAAATTAAAACCAATAAAGTTTGCATTTGGTTGCTCAACATGCTAAATCCATTGCTTCATGCGATATATATGGTTCCCAGTAATTGTAAAGTATCGATTATCTTAAGAGCTTACCAAATATAATTTGATCTAGACTTCCATTTGGCAAGAACTCGTAAATGAGAAGTCGTTCGTTTCCTTCTATGCTGAAACCAAGCAACCTAACCAAATTACGGTGTTGAAGTTTTGCAACTAGCAAAACCTCATTCTTAAATTCTATGTCACCTTGTGCAGAATCCGTGGCTAGTCTCTTTACTGCTATCTCTTGCCCATCTTCAAGTTTACCCTAAATACAATTTGATAACATATATTAATATTCTTGTTACATTCACAATCTTGTTCATTTGCAAAAGAAAAAAATAGTAAAAAAAGCTAGCAACATCAATGATCAAGCTGTGTATACCTTGTAAACCGCTCCAAATCCACCTTGTCCTAATTTATTAACTTCGGAGAAATCGACAGTTGCTGCTTTGACTAAACTAAAGTTATATCGCAAAGATTCAACTGTTCCAATATCCACGGTTTCAACTGACAAATAAATACAGTTAACATTTATTTGACTAAAAAGTAAAGTCCTAATAATTAATCTATTCACGCCTCAACCAAGTGGTCTATTATGTACGTTATTGGGGTGTTTGGGTAAGCTTATATGATGGACTTATGAGCTTATTAGCTTATATGACTTAAATAAACATAAACCAAGTGTTTGGCTAAGCATATATGAGTGGGCTCGTTAGCTTATGTAAGGGGCTTTTGTTAAGCCCCAAAATTGTGGCTTTTCTCAAGAGAGTTGGGTTTATTTAACATGCTCCTTGCAAAATTACAATTTTATCCATAATTATACCTAACCCGTCATTCAAATTTTAATATAAGTCTTTTTGGGTCATTCATCAACATGAGCTAAACCAACACTTAAGATTATCAACTTATTATGTATAAGATAATTCAAACACTTAACATGGACTTATAAGCTTATGATATATAATCCATAAGTTGGTTATAAGCATAAGCTCAACTCATAAGACTACCCAAACACACCCTATATTCATCGTGGTGGTATTAAGTTAATTAGATCACACGAATGTGCACCTCACACCTCCTAACTCGTATTATAGCTTAGCTTGCTAAACTCTTAGATTTTGGCATAAAAAATAACTGATTACACGAAAAACACCAATACTTTGTAATATTGTAGTTGTAGTAAATATGATCATTATACAAGCTGCAAACTTGATACTTACTCTCTGTAATTTTGGACTGTGGTGTTTGCTGTTTCTTTTTTCTCAATCTTATGAAGATACATCTGCAAGTGATTATGATGACGACAATGACTATGACAATAACTAGTACTCTTATCAAAATTCGTGTCTTGCTTGAACTTTTGCCTGCAAAAATAAGAACGTCGTGAAAGAATCATTTCAATTTCATGTTTTGAATATTCAGCTCTCATTAGAGGGATAGTGGCAGGGGCGAACCTACAACATATATAGGTGGTGTCCTGAAACCACCTAAGATATCGATTTTGTTTAGAAGTAATAAATCAAAAGTTTGGGGACCTACATTAGAGTTATGCGATGAACCACCTTAGAGTTAAATAGTACAAAGAAAAAAAAAAGGTATGACATGCTGGTACTTTTAAGAGATAAATTAATTCCGGCCAAAGTCACCGGGCTTGACGAAGAAGATGAAGTTTGTCAAAGAAAAGGGTATGACATGCTGGTACTTTTAAGTTTTAATGGACGAAAGAGAATATTGTATGTCATAGTTTACTATAGTAGTACATTTAAGAAAATGTAAGAGAAGGGATCTAATAAAAAGAATAATTAAAATGAGAATGATGAGAACTAATTCAAGCCCCATATTTTAAATTGGGACGGAAAATTTGAATGAAGATGCATCCATTTTTGTAGGTGCATCTAGAATGTGTGGTTGTGATTACTTCTTATCTTTCCTATTTTAATTATTCTTCTTATTTGATACTAACTCAATGTGTGTATACAAAGTTAAAACATCAATGGTCAATAATTACTAATTCTTCGTGGATCGAAGGTTTTGAAAATTCCTTTGATAATTTTCTTTTGTTTTATCTTCCTATCTTCAAAGTAGGTTACTTGAATGTTGCGGTGGCGAATACTCTGTGATTAAAACTTTTTAGGAACAATATTTTTCTATTACATATTTTTCGGGCTAATGATTTTATGCATGGTGAAATTTTTGAGGAATAACTTTATCACACACTATATCATATTAAAATGTCAAGTACATATGCATCACGATGTAATGGCGATACCAAAATGGTAGTCAGTAGTATTACGAGGTTGTGATGATTGACAGTAAAAGGTACTTGCTAATCGGTAAATGTTGTGTAATATTAATCACAATATTATATAACATATAAACATAGAGGATGTTTGTACGTTATATGTTTACACGTTTTCATATTTTATAAATCGTCTTAAAATTTTAGTACATTGACATATACGACTCTTTTCAATCGAATTTATTAGCAAAATGATTAGGATTTCACTAAACTTGTACTAAAATACAGACATAGATGATAAACGTTTTTTGAATACACAATTTTCAAAAAATTTAAATGCTTATAATCAAACAAAAATTTGACATTAAACTAATAATAATGAATGCTTTAAATGATTAATCCCCCCGTCCCAAAATATAAGTCCAATTTAACTTTTTGAATCGAACTTTGACCTTAAATATTTTTGTTTGTATTATATAATAGTATAATATTTGATGCAAAATATATAAATGAATTGTGTTTTAAATGTATTTTCATTTGGTATAATTTTCATCAAGTGTTATATAATACAAACAAAAATATTTCAGGTCAAAGTTCGATTCATTAAGTCAAATTTGACTTATATTTTGGGACGGAGAGAGTATTTGTTAAAAGTTAAAGTCTAAATTTAATTTTCTCCAAAGTTTACATTTTCTAGTTCCAAAAACAACAATAATTACCAACTACTATATATTCATGGCTAGTTATATACTACGTAATAACTTTTGCATACTTAAAGTTTGTATATGATAGTTCAGCCTAGCTCTGGGCACGGCACATACACACGAATCCACTTTGAGTCAGATCCGAGCTCCAGTAGACAACGAGACAGCCATTGTGGTAAAAGGGAGCAAAGAAACTGAAAGAGAGGTGAGTGACGCCAAGGGGAATTCCAATACGAAAGCAAGTGTTGTTATCACACGTCCATCTTGTCTGATTGATTCACCTTCGACAATTCAATCAAGGAAGCAGAGTCAACGGCTTTCGAACAAAGATTACTTGTATTTTAAGATATTGAGTTGGACAATCAAAAAGCCCAAAGGCAAAAAAGAAGAGCAAAAATAAAGGAGATGTCTTCTTGATAGGCCATTGACTATCTATCCCCGGAGTCTTTCTCTAGCTTTTGCATACTTAAGTTTTGATAAATGGTATTTTCTTCTAATTGTCGTATGTCCATTAATTTGGGCTACATTAAAGGATAATGAGTAACTAAATGGGTGTTTAATAAATTAATTAGTTAGATATGAAGGTCTTAATTAACATTTTATGTATATTTAATGAGTCTCTCAATTAAAAATGAAAATGATTTTTGTGCCTAATAATCATGCCTACTTAATGATTTAATTGGTTGACTTGAAAAAAGGATTGGTATGATTTTGAAGAGAGAAATTACATAAACAATCGTACAAGTAATTTATACATTAACCATGTGTTTTAGGTCTAAATAGCATTAGTTAATATAAATACACATACATGATTTTCTCTCAATAAAACTCATGTTTACACCAAACCACAACCTGTCTACGGCTATAGCCAAAGTTGTTGGGCCTCCGATCTGCCACTGGAACGCACACCATGGGTCTGATTCTCAAACACAACCGCTCCTCTGCCGATTCTACAACGGTGAAAACACTATCTCCGTCTCACGGACACGCCAATGATTTCTGACATCGTATGTGACCGGTGGCCACGCTAGAGTATAAATTTTGATTACTTGGTTTTTCTATTATTTGTTTCCTTCTTAGATCCAGTTAGGTACGGTTTTTTGTTAAAATGTTATTATCAATGGGTGTTTTCAAAACATACATAGTTTGACGCCGTTTTTTATTTTATTTTATTTTATTTTTTTTAGTGCAAAGGTGAAATTATATTACATCCAAACATTTACATCAAGAGGATAACAATAAAGTGGTCTTGGGCATTTCCCAAATCAGATACAAAACACAAATACAGACATATGCCTATACAACATATCTCTGAAATAACTAGAGCTTTATTTGACGGCATCCTAGACAAGCAAACAAACCAGAGAACCTCATAGCACAATAGTCTCTTGGTTTTGGTATCCATTCTCAAATTGAATTCACCTTTATTATGCACGTATCATCTAGCTACATTTCCATTACTCCATTCTATCAAGCCACTCAACCTGCCACCATAATGGACGAAGTAGATATGGAGAATGGCATCGCTAGGCACCCATAACCCATCCATGGGGGGCTCTGCCAAAGCAACCTACATTTCTGATGAGGCGAAAAATGATCCGTTTTTAGGGGGTCATTTAAGCCCGAATTCGAATTTATTTGATCAAATATTGCCCTAAATCGTTCCTTTTGTGATTTTAGGTACTTTGGGAGTGAAATCTGGAAAAGGAAGCAATTCGGACGTTTTTAGAGCATAAAAGTGAAGAAAACGCCAAAGTCTTAATTTTCCATGCTGGGAACAGTAGGTGACGGCGTCAAGAGTAATTTCCTGACGGCGTCAAGAGCAAAATTCCATGACGGTCCAGAAGAGATTTGACGGCGTCATGAAGGTAGGGCGTCAAGAGTAAAAGTCATGACGGCCTGGAAATGATTAAGTCTTGACGGCGTCAAATGTAGATCAACGCAGTCCAAGAATAGTTTTGGCGGCGAGGTGACGGCGTCACAAGATTTGTCTTGACGCCGTCAGCCCCCTTTTCCTATATATAGTTTTCTAATTTTTCACATTTAAAAAGAGAAGTTTTGGGGAGAAACCCTAAGTACGATTTTGGTGTAACTTTACAGGTTTTTCAAGGGTCCCAAGCCCTTGATACCTTGCATGTGTAATCAAGATAAGTGTTCCTTTAATTCAACCAATATGTCTATGTGTTGGTTGTCTATATCTTGTTCTTGTCTTAATTCCATCATGCTAGGCTAGATCTATCTTGTATTTGCTTAGATCTAATGAAACCTAGATGTTGATTATGTGTTGATTACTTGTTTATTTTTGTCTTGGATGAATGATTTATATGTTAGGCTTAAGAAAACTGGCAGATCTCCAATTGGTAACATGCTTGAACGTCTTAAGAAACATGAACCGACGCGCACTAGGTCTTTATTGGTTGTATTTAATGCATGAGCCACTGTTTACAATCCCTATAGTTGTACTGGGCATGGTGTAGGAGGAGATAAGAGCTCATAGAATTGGGGAGTTAAGTGTGCCACCCCATGAATGGTATTAAGGAATACGATCCGTCATCCATACAATTATAACAAGTAATTAACGTGTAAAAGATGTCTAGGGAGTAGTGAAATCTAAGTAAACACATTTTCTCCAATCACTGCTCACAACTTTAGTATAAATTAGTTTATTTTCATTTTTTGTATTTTATTTTGATTGCATCTTAGTATTGGGTTAGTTGATTAGCAACTAATTCCGCCCAAATCCTTCAAATCCGAGATTTTTAATTGCTTTCCATAAAATATAAAAACACAAAAATAATCATCCCTCACCTTTAGAACTAGTATTTAGGCTTTCTAATCCTAGCGACACTATTCCTAAGCTGAACGATCAATCCCCCGGTACTTGTCACTATACTATACTACAACGATCAGGTACACTGCCTGGTGGGGGTTGTAAGCTTCTCGAGATCCCTCGAGAGGTAAAGCCTGTTGCGATTCCCACGCATCAAGTTTTTGGCGCCGCAGCCTGGGGAATAGTTATTGTTTAGGTTAGAATTTCTTTGTATTAGGTCTACTTGCTAGATTCCTTTCTAGTAAGATTTTATTTTGATTTTTAGG
This sequence comes from Artemisia argyi, assembly GCA_030686995.1. Classification (NCBI taxonomy): domain Eukaryota; kingdom Viridiplantae; phylum Streptophyta; class Magnoliopsida; order Asterales; family Asteraceae; genus Artemisia; species Artemisia argyi. Next base: position 138,285,252 of record CM060699.1, read on the forward strand.
TTTTCTTTAGTCTATCTATTTCTTTGTGCCTTTATTCGTAACCACCCGACATCATGGACAACGGGAACATCTTTGAACCCGTCATCCCACCACAACAAAACCCACCATTAGAACCCCTTAGGCCCCGAACCTTAGGAGAGTATTCCCGATAGCCACCAAGGCTACCGAAACACCATTGAGCTCACCGGAGCCAATGTGACCCCCTTGCGATCCGACACCATCCGGTTGGTGCAAAGCGGATGTGCATTCCATGGACTTCGTTCTGAAGATCCAAACCAACATCTTAAGGACTTCCTCAAAATCGTAGATTCCATAGACCTAGATGTTGCAACTAGAGAGACAACCCAATTACGCCTATTCCAATTATCTCTACGGGATCAAGCTAGTCAATGGCTTGAGCGTTTACCCGCGGGATCCATCACCACATGGGATGATCTCACCACTCGTTTCCTTGCTCAATTTTTCCCACCGGGGAGAACTACTAAGCTTAGGAATGACATCTTGATATTCCAACAACGTCAAAATGAATCTCTTTATGAAGCATGGACTCGTTTCAAGGACTTACTCCAAAAAGTCCCTCATCATGGCATAGATCTTTGGCTCCAAGTCCAAATTTTTTATGACCATGTCGATATCTCCACGAGGCAAGCCATTGACCAATCGGTCGGTGGTAAGCTACGTGATCTTAGTGCGGAACAATCATGGGAACTCATAGAAGATCTTGCTGTCTATGACAACGAAAGTTGGAATGATCCCCGTGACTTGAACAAAACGGTCAAGGCAATATCTTTGCCTTCGAACAATTCTAGCACTCCCGACCGTAGGATCATGGAACTGAAGGACCAAGTCAAGTTTCTCATGAAATCTTACGAAGCTCCTAAGCCTTCAAGCCAAGTGAACAAAATCACTTCTTCATGCGAATTATGTAGTGGTCCCCACGACACTCGTAATTGTGTGGAACTCCCCGGAACAGCTTTTGCGGACTACGCATCCACGCGTACCGACGAAGCGGGAGATAAGTGGTACACTTTCAAGCCCGAGCCAAACACTTACGGTGATTCATAAAACCCCTCTTGGAAAAATCACCCAAACCTTAGGTGGAAACAAAATCAACCCAATTCTTCCAATCCGCCTAATCGTTACCAACCAAACGGTCTACCATCCAACCGTACTTTCAACAACAATCCTTCTAACAACTATGGTAGTACCAACAATCTTGAAGGATTGATGTCAAAGTTCATGGCATCTCAAGAAGCTCGCATAGCTAGGTTTGAAACCGAATTCAACCAACAACAAACGGAGATGACCAACAAGATTGACAACTTGTTGAAAGCCCTCAACAACCAAGCGTTAATCACACCTAGGAAGGACACTAGGGACACCAGTAGTGGAATCCAAATTAAGGATCCCTCATCATCCAAACATGTCCACTTTGTCAATGTTGTCACCATTAATCCGATAGATAAGGAGATAGAAGAGAGTGACAAGGATGAAGTTAGTGTAGAAGCCGAGACTAAGGATGAGAATAGGAAAGTTGAGGTTAACAAGGAAGAGGAATTAGAGGAGGTAGAGCCTATAGAAAAATACTTTGATAAGTTGCCCACCGAGGAAGAACGGGAGTACCATAAGGATTTATTCGATAGTCCCGAGAGACCATATATCCTTGGCACCCACCTTATCAAAATAGGAGACCCCTCTAACATTAACATTCCATGCAATATCGGGCACATGCATATATGGAAAGCTTACATCGACCCTAGATCCCCCGTGAATATCATGACTAGGACTTATTACAATTGGGTGATGAAGAAGCAACTTGATTTTAGGATGATGCCCGGTAAGAATCTGATAAGTAATTTTGCAGGAAGAGTGAAGGGACTGCATGTGATTATAGGGAATCTCACTTATGAGATCGATTTTATGATAGTTGAGGACACTCGTCCGGTGATAGATGCTTGCCTAAGCCAAATAATATTCGGAAAACCATTTGTTGAAGTCACTAGGATGAGTTATGATCCGACTTTAGGGATAGTTAGATTTAAGGAAGAGAATGATGAGGTTGCCTATCAAATGCCCTACAAGATTGAGCAATACCGCCTTTTCTCTAATTTCGAAAAAGAACACAAGCAAGCGGCTTATTATAGGAATGAGGAGGATAGACGTAGAGGAGTAGAATATGTAAAGAATAGGATGCTTGGTTTCTATAAAGAATGCTTACAACTAGGTCCGGAATACAAAACTGGTTTAGAAGACGACCTAGAGAGTGAAACCAATAATGAAGTCACGTAGTAACCCATGACCTTGAGTCTAGCTACAAGACTCGTATATAAAGAAAAGCGCTTCTTGGGAGGCAACCCATGTTTTGTGTGGTTTTATTTGTTTGTTTGTTATTTGCTTCCGTATGCATGCTTAGTTTTTATTGTTGGTTGATCATGTTTCTAAATTAAGAAGTGGAAATACTTTACTTTGTTGTTTTGGCCTAGTCTTAACTCTACCTAAAAGTATTTTTTGCAAAAGATAAGTGTAAGGGGAAACCCCAAATATGTTTTCAAGAAACAAACCGATCATGATTCTCCACAATATTAATTGAACATGTATATTCGTATTTGTTAGAGTCAAATGCTTGTATTGAGTCATGATGAAGTTTTGCAGAATTTTCCAGGAAGTAGGACATAGTTTTTCCAGAAATTTTCCGGAAACTTAACATAAGAATTTCTGCAGGTCAATTCTGACGGCGTCAAGAGTTTACTCTTGACGGCGTCAAGTGTAAAAATCTGGAAATTTTACCAGTTTTGTTTTTCTAACGGAGTCTTATGGTTTTTGTGAATTATTAAGTTTTATAATCTCCAGGAGATCTGCAAACTTCATTCCACAAGCATTATATCTTATCTTGTTTTCTAGGATTTAGTAACTTATATAGGATGCCGCCGATTTTACGCGAGGTTGTCTTGTCTATTTTATTAGGTTTTACAGGTTATGTATGACAATAAGATGATTTATATTCTGGAAGGGAAGCTTTGATTGTTCATTTTCTTGGAGGAAGATTTAACCTGGCCACCTAATTATCCATACCGAGCGAATCAGGGGAGTATTTGATTTCATTCTCTTTACTTTTTCACTTTTACATTCTTTACTTGAACATTGGGGACAATGTTCATCTTAAGTGTAAGGGGAGGGTAAAAAGATGATACCTAACATATGCACTTTCGCTTGAGTTTGTTTTGTTTAATGGTAGATGTGTAATAAAACTATGAGAAATACTTGTTAGTGCAATTTTAGCGCCAAATTTAAAATTTTTTACAACATTTAGGAGTGAAACTTTAGCCATAGCAAGCGTCTCATTGATAGGAGATTGTATGACTAGCACATAACCGTATATTCAGAAAAATTTTCCACCCAAATATGTGAGGTTCGCCTTTAGATTTGATAGGAAAAGCATTTACTATTAGTGCTTATGAGTGCACCGGTAGTATTTAGATTCTAGAACTTGCGTTAGTGATGCATCCCGAGACCGCTAGTGAGACTACATTCGTGTAGTAGGATTTACTACATGATAAGAGGCATTAGGATTACCCTTGTGTTAAACCCGTATTATAATTACTTGACCATTTAAGTCATATTACTTGGCTAGTTAAGTCAACTAATTTTTCCCATACCCTTAGCGTTGTACTCATTTTTAGTACACGATACCCCTAGTACACCCTTCCGAGCCTATCTTTTCATTTCTAACTTTAAGCATCTTACTTAAAGGAAGAATTTGTTACACCCCACTTAAATGTACACCCAAATCGCCTTAGCCTTCCGTGTATGCGCTCATTTTTAGTGCATTATTGTTATTTGTTTAAACCCTAAGTTAACTATCTAATTGATTACATGGTTGCTAAGTCGAGTCATATCCTTGTACATATTGTTTTGGGACGATTGGGACTCATGGGTAAGTACTTATTTTATGGAGTAATGGGGAAGAACATAATATTATTACCCCCATATGTACGTTAATCTTAAAAGTACTCCAAGTGTTTTGATTATCTTAATTCGAGTCATTAGATTAGTTAATTGTAAAGTATGTAAAAATTCAAGTGTAAGGGGAACGTTCATTCTCTATGATGTATTATTTTGGATGGTAGGGTAAGAGTGTATGCAAAAAAAAAAAAAAAATAAAAAAAAAAATAAAAAAAAAAGGAAAAAACATACGGACTACCATCCCTTTTCATTCTATGTTCATTTTATGTTTTTGTTATTTTTCATTTATTAGCTTAAGTCGAGTCTAGTCTTGGCTTAGCAACGCCATATTGTACATGTAATTAACCAAGATTGTTAACTCGCCACCAGTAAAACTTCCTTTATCCAACAAAACCGTGTATTTCATATCCCTACACCTAACGTTACAACCCTTTAAAAGACCTCTTTGATAGTTTATCCTAGGTGCTTACGCCATGTGGTGGAGGTTTGATCCTTTCCCAAGCCTATGGTAATCTATTTTGCTATGACAGGTAGTGAGAGATATCTTCCGTTTCCATATTGTAATTTACACTTTATTACACCCGAGAGATGTGAGTATCTAAACACTATTTGTGAGGTGCTAGTGTATAACCTCCGTGCTTGTCTATTAGTCTTTAGTGGAACGATTATTTGTTGTAATTACTTTTATATTAGTGTTAAATGACCCCTAACTTGTATTTTGAGTAGAATAAAAGCGCATTTGCTTGAGGACAAGCAAATCTCAAGTGTAAGGGTATATGATGAGGCGAAAAATGATCCGTTTTTAGGGGGTCATTTAAGCCCGAATTCGAATTTATTTGATCAAATATTGCCCTAAATCGTTCCTTTTGTGATTTTAGGTACTTTGGGAGTGAAATCTGGAAAAGGAAGCAACTCGGACGTTTTTAGAGCATAAAAGTGAAGAAAATGCCAAAGTCTTAATTTTCCATGCTGGGAACAGTAGGTGACGGCGTCAAGAGTAATTTCCTAACGGCGTCAAAAGCAAAATTCCATGACGGTCCAGAAGAGATTTGACGGCGTCATGAAGGTAGGGCATCAAGAGTAAAAGTCATGACGGCCTGGAAATGATTAAGTCTTGACGGCGTCAAATGTAGATCAAGGCAGTCCGAGAATAGTTTTGGCGGCGAGGTGACGGCGTCACAAGATTTGTCTTGACGCCGTCAGCCCCCTTTTCCTATATATAGTTTTCTAATTTTTCACATTTAAAAAGAGAAGTTTTGGGGAGAAACCCTAAGTACGATTTTGGTGTAACTTTACAGGTTTTTCAAGGGTCCCAAGCCCTTGATACCTTGCATGTGTAATCAAGATAAGTGTTCCTTTAATTCAATCAATATGTCTATGTGTTGGTTGTCTATATCTTGTTCTTGTCTTAATTCCATCATGCTAGGCTAGATCTATCTTGTGTTTGCTTAGATCTAATGAAACCTAGATGTTGATTATGTGTTGATTACTTGTTTATTCTTGTCTTGGATGAATGATTTATATGTTAGGCTCAAGAAAACTAGCAGATCTCCAATTGGTAACATGCTTGAACGTCTTAAGAAACATGAACCGACGCGCACTAGGTCTTTATTGGTTGTATTTAATGCATGAGCCACTGTTTACAATCCCTATAGTTGTACTGGGCATGGTGTAGGAGGAGATAAGAGCTCATAGAATTGGGGAGTTAAGTGTGCCACCCCATGAATGGTATTAAGGAATACGATCCGTTATCCATACAATTATAACAAGTAATTAACGTGTAAAAGATGTCTAGGGAGTAGTGAAATATAAGTAAACACATTTTCTCCAATCACTACTCACAATTTTAGTATAAATTAGTTTATTTTCGTTTTTTGTATTTTATTTTGATTGCATATTAGTATTGGGTTAGTTGATTAGCAACTAATTCCGCCCAAATCCTTCAAACCCGAGATTTTTAATTGCTTTCCATAAAATATAAAAACACAAAAATAATCATCCCTCACCTTTAGAACTAGTATTTAGGCTTTCTAATCCTAGCGACACTATTCCTAAGCTGAACGATCAATCCCCCGGTACTTGTCACTATACTATACTACAACGATCAGGTACACTGCCTGATGGGGGTTGTAAGCTTCTCGAGATCCCTCGAGAGGTAAAGCCTGTTGCGATTCCCACGCATCAATTTCCCTCTCAAAGAAAGGCTTCAGTTGCTTGGGAACACTCATCCTCTATGATGACCAACTATTACCTCCTTGGTGGTGTATTGGATGGACCAAGAAGGATTATCTTTCACTCCTCTCTATTCCATCCATCATACACCACTCCCAACCACTTACCCTTCACAAAGAACAATAAAGTTTCCGGAACAGTAAACGTTATCTCTAAAATATATTAAGAGGGGTGCTTAATGGAAGAGATGCTTATCAATGATTGTGCTATTGACCTTCCTGATTCTATTTTTTTGAGTTTAAGAATAATTAATTGTATGTTAACAATCAATAGATGTATACGTTGATGCATCAATTATGTGTACACATTGCGTAAATAAATGTATTTCTTAATACTTAATACTCTGTAGTATCTTAGTGCAATTAATGATGAAAAAGTGGTTTTTACATTATAAATAATATTGATATTGATATTGATATTGATATTGATGAGGCTAAAGATGTTTTACAGTAATTGTTTGGTATATGTGGATGGGTTTTCAAAAGGGAGGTGATTGGCACTGATAAGGATTTATTTGGTACCTTTTTAAGGGGTCATTTAAGCCAAAAATCGAGTAAATGTGATCAAATATTGTCTCAAATCGTTTCTTTTTGTACTTTAGGTACTTCGGACAAGAATTATGAAAAACGACACTTTTGGAGCATATTTGGACGATAAAGTGAAGAAAACGACGAAGTCGCAAAAAACCCGTCAGACTTGGAGACGTGACGGCGTCACAAGCTACAACGTGAAGTCGTCCCTTGTTGATGAAGCAGGATTTTTGGTTCAAGTTTATCAAGTGACGCCTAAGAAAGTTTTGAAGGTTTTACAACCTGATGCCGTCAGGTACAAATTGAAGATGGACATCACGCTTTAAGTTAACAAGAGACGGCCCAAAAGAGTTTAACAAGTGACAACCTCAGATCCCTTTCTGACGCCGTCAGAGCGGCGATTACACAGACGAAACCCTAATCTAAGGCGAGTTGACGGCGTCAAAGGCTATAACCTGACGCCGTCAGAATTGTAATACTATATATATTTTCAAATGTTTTCATTGGAGGAGAAAACACTAAACGATTTTCAGAGTTATTGTAAGGCTTTTTCATCCATGTTCAATTGAAGATAAGTTATCATTTTAATTATTCGTTATGTCTATGTATCGTTTGATTACTTGTTTATCTTTTCTTTACTTGACTATGCAAGCTTAAATTCGCTTATGTTTGCTTAGATCTAGTGAAACCTAGTTGTTGATTATTGGTTTGTTGTCTATTGTTTAGTTGATTGCCTCGCGTTAGGCTAAGAAAATTGGTTGACCTCTTATATGTAACTAGCTTGAACGTCTTAGAAAACGCAACCGTAGAGTGCACTATTAATTTTTCTGGTTGTATTTATTGCGTGAATTAAGGATTGTTGATCCTAGAAAACTTAATAGACTTTAAGGGTTTAGGGGAGACTAATATTCATTGAGTTGGGGACTTCAGCAGCACCCCACGACCAATATTAAGGAATACAGCGCTGCAACTAAAACAAGGACGTGACAATTCAATGAATCAATAGGAGATAACTAGGGATTAATTAAGTCTAAGTAAACACGTTTGTCTACCATAAGAGTTACCAATAAATTTACTTTTTATTGTCATTAGTTTAATTTTTTAGTTTTTATAAATTAGTTTTTGGGTTAGTTGATTAACAACTCATTTCATCCACTCTTTCAAAACCGAGATCTTTAATTTGCTTTCTAAAAAACATAAAAATACAAAAAGAATCATCCCTCACCTCTAGACCTATCTCGACATAAATTTTGACCTAACGACACTATTCTCCTAGAGAATGATCAATCCCCCGGATCTACCTATACTACACTACAACGATCAGGTACACTACCTGGAGGATTGCAAAACTTCTTGAGATCCCTTGAGAAGTAAAACCTTTTGCAAGGTCTTGCAAATCCCGCATCAGGCACACTTCCAAATCTTATTGGGACACTCCATTTTACAAGTAGTTAAAGCAAGTTAAATGTAATGTATAATTGTCTGTTGCACATAGTGGAGCGTCCCAATTAATTTTGAGAGTGAGCGAACCATTTCCCTTTTCAAAATGGCCATGACACCCATACGGATCTCTTCATGGGTTTTAACAAACCTCAACCTCATGGGTGTAGATAAGAACTAGGGTTTTAAAAGGCACGTCATAGCGGCGATAAGTTGTCGTTGAAGCGCGAGCGACACCTCCTCGTTACGAAATATACAAAGGAGCCGGCTCTAGACGTAACGTGAGATGAGGCGTAGAAATGCGCGTTAAGGCGTGAGGCGTGACACCTTTTTTGAATTCAACCATGATTGAAAAAAAGTTTTTTTTGAAAGAAATTAAGAAAATTACATCCAAAGATATTTTTTAATTTTATTCTTTATGTATAACACTATTTGTAAACTCGATATATATGAAATATGGTATAAATATATAAATCTATAAATATTTTCAACTTTTGTGCTGCTTTAAGTCAGACCTTAAAAAAAGTCGTGGCTTCTCCATGGCTTCTAAGACATATGGCTTGACCATGTCACCACGCGACACATCATGCTATTTATAACCTTGATAAGAACTAAAAGCAAGCTTCTTTCTTGAATTTTGAGCTATAACGATTCTTGGCCACATATTTTCAACATGTCTCTTTTAAGGAAAATGATATTTATTTCTACTACTTGTTCCTACTAATCATACTACTTACATGATTATGACAAGTGGAGAAATCAATGATACAAATTATGAGAGAGAATTAGTTCATTACACATGTTGTATGATTCTATGAGTAGGAGGATGAGTAGAAAGGTTAAATAGGATGATATAGCAATGCTCTTCTTTTAGGCCTGTTTGCTTGGGAGGTTTTGGATTAGCTTTTGGGATGAAAGTAGAAAATAGATGTTTGTTTAAATTTGGAATCTGAATATTTGGACATCATGCAAAATATAGGGCTGAGCATCTGTCTAAAACTGACCGACCCAACCCAAACCGACAAAACCGAAAACAAAAATCGTGAAATACCTAAACCGAATCGACTATAGTCGGTTCGGTTTGGTTTTGTGTTAGGTCCGTCGGTTCGGTTCGGTTTAGGTTTGTTTATGTGTGTTTTTGTCAGTTTTGGGTCGAACCGAACGGACCCAACCCGAAATCAAAAATTGTGAAAAACATAAACCGAAACCGAACCGACGGGCTATCAGATCGGCTCGGTTTTTGTCTGTTCGGTCAGTTTTGTTAGTCCAATTCGCTTTTGAACCTTCCATGCTCAACCCTACCAAAATATATGCTCTCTACAAATCATGAATGGTGTGGTGGGTTGTGAGCCCATTTGCATGTCTTAGTCTATCATTAATTATTCAAAAGTAATTATTTTTTTTGGGTGTTTGCATATATATCCTTCCGAAAATGCATAATTGCGTATATATCCAAAGCATGCATAAAAACCATTGTATTATGTGCATAAAAAACTTGTACAAATGATATATATGCAATTATTCACTTTGGGAAAGATATATATGCAATTTTGCCTTCTTTTATTTTAGTTTTTTATATTTACTATTAAAATAAACGGGCCCTTAAATGTATTGGTATACTACATATAAATATAAGCCCACCTTACCATTTCACTTTTTACTCTTACAATAATAATAAATTTTAAATTTAATTTATATCCCAAACCATAAAACAAACACTTTTTATTACAATTATAAACATCAAGGCTATGTTTGGTGCAGAGCTTTTTGGGTGATGAGCGGTGAGCAATGAGCTTTTTGATTTTTAGTGTTCGTTTGGCGAAAGAGCGGTGAGCTTTGCTATTTTTTAGGAAAACTCATTTTTTCAATGCTTCATTAAGAAGCTGGTAGTGGTGAGCAGTGAGCTACAGCTACAGCTCACTGCAACTGTTTACAGCTAATTTTACCAAACATAGCCCAAGTCCTACACTAAATCCTAATCTCGACCAAAAACAAGAAACCAACCACACGGGCCCTTAAGATAGTTTTCTAGTTTATGGATGCAACAATTTTGAAATGGTTTAAATTGCGTTAGTTTTTTGTGTATCTATCATCCGTGTTGTACATGTCACTCAGATGAAATGATATTACGTCAATGTTAATGGTAACCGTAATTATTGTGGTCATCCGCTGTCACATCAGCGCCACCTCATATTTCTTTCTCTATGATTATACTCCAACCACAATTTGCTAATAAGGAGCAACTACAACAAAAAAAACATACCCCACAAAAACAAATAAAAAAAATACACACACAACACAATTGAAAGTTTCGATTGGCAAGGCAACCATAACTTTAAAAAGGTAGGGGTAACACTCAATTGGCGAAGGTTGTGCTAGGGGTGACGACCGGTTGATGCTCGGTTGGTTGGGGGTCAACCGACCCTAGCATTGGCGTTAATATCCAGTCGTTGACATTGTGTTTTATTTTATCATGAATTCAGCCTATTTTTTTGCCTTTAAGAAACTAGGCGTTGTTAAGGGCAAATTATTACAAAAAAAAAAAAAAAAAAAAAAAAAAAAAAAAAAAGAAAAAAAAAAACTAAAATTTTTTATTTTTAGCACCATTAACTTGTCTTTTTTTCATCTTATGGGTAATATGTGACTTGCTCAATCGGTACCAAGTTCCACCACCACCCAGAAGATGAATAGGTGGCAAGTATAATACCATTTTTTATAATTTGCCCTACCCATCACCACCCACTCCGACGACCCCTCTCTTCCTCCTTCCCAAAAAAAAAAAAAAAAAAATCTCCACCATTCGCCGTTGTTATTTCTACCGGAAACCACCACCACCATCACAACAGCCGCCGTTATTTCTACTTGAAACCACCACCACTGCCACAACGGCCGCCGTTATTTACTTCCCATCATGTAAATAACACAAAATAACCGTATTCCAACACACCACATCTCTCTCAGGCATTTCATCAAACACCTTAATTGCAACCCAAAGCATCCCATATTTCGCATACATACCGAATCATTCCTCTCGACACCAACATAATACCAAACCATTATTTATTACATTTTTATTAGTTTTTATTCATTATTAAACTCCTATACCCTCGAAAGTACACAGATTATCTACCTTGGACCTTCAGTATCAACAAAGAGAGAGAGAGAGAGAGAGAGAGAGAGAGAGAGAGAGAGAGAGAGAGAGACACACACACACACACACACAGAGAGAGAGAGAGAGAGAGAGAGAGAGAGAGAGATGTTTTCAGTGGTGGGTGTGTGGCTGTGGTTGAGTTACGAGTGGTGATAGAGATGTTTCTCGGCCCGTGAAGGGTACCAGATTAATGAAAATAATGCAGAGATCAAAGAAATGGTGGTAGTGTGTTCATGTTGGTGGCAGTGGTGTTCCGGTGACCAAAACACTTGGGATATATAAACTAATGATTTACCAATAGGGTATATATATATATATATATATATATATATATATATATATATATATATATATATATATATATATATATTATACTTGTCAAATATTCATCTTTTGGGTGGTGGTGGAACTTGGTACCGGTTGAGCAAGTCACATATTACCCATAAGATAAAAAAAAAAAAAATTAATGGTGCTGAAAATGAAAAAATTTAGTTCACTACAAAGAAGATAAATACGTAGCAAGTATAATATTTTTTTTTTTTTATAATTTGCCCCCATTTTAATTATGGCATTAGACCCGACACGACCTTATCCACTCATTATAACTATATATGTTAGATCTGGCCTAAAAGGAATCGTTGATTGTTTGACTTATGAACCAGTTAACTTTGTTGTGTATGTGAGGACACCTTGGATTTGTTCCTGGGTCGCCACAGGATAGTGGATATTTATGATTAAAAAAATCATTGTCCACATGTCGTAGGCCGGAACTCTTATTTGCACTTTTGCAATTCACAGGATAAGACTCATATAATTTGTTTACTACTTTGTTTGATGAATTTAAGAACGCATTGTATTTAACTTTTTAACCATAAAATTTGATTACATACCTGGTGGTGCCGATGATGATGGTGGTGGAGGTATCGCTAGAGTACCTGGTGATGGTGACGATGGTGGTGGAGGTATAGCTAGATCACTACCTGGTGATGGTGATAAAACCTTTTATATATATATATATATATATATATATATATATATATATATATATATATATATATATATATATAACACTTTAACCGTATAACCCATTAACTTTAGCTTAAAATGCATTTTATTTCATACCTGGTGGTGGTAACCAGACTTGCAATTTTGGTGGTGGTGACGGTGGTGGTAGGGTTATTGCTCGAGTACTCGTGTTAAAAAACGGCTAAATGTCATACCTAAAGTTACACATAGGTAGAAGACCTCTCCCTCCTATTGTCCCCCTAGAGATATTTACAAATTGATTGATTACATCGATCAAGCAATCATTGCACTGCAGGTTTAGTAAATCTGGAGAACACTGCACAAGCCCATAAATCTTTGTGAAATCAGGCCCAGTTAGATTCCAAGCTGCAAACTTGCGAAGCGAATTACCAGCAGCCGCTTTGTCTATCAGATCATTAAGCAACGTTTGCAGGGCCCAATTGAAACTATTTTGATCAGATGCGTTTTGTGTGTTCATCAAAAAGAGATAAGGCTTCGGTTGTTCTCTTCCCAATATAGTTTGGTCAGAGTATTTTAACAAGCAGAAGTCGTAGTATATGGTTGCTTCCTTTTGGTTAGGGCAACCTTGTCTCAAGTTAACAATGGAATCATTTAGACAACGCTGACATACATCGGGATTGACATCACCTCGGCATAGGGCGATTGAGTTGACTGAATCAATACCCTGCCCGGTGGAGCAGTTAAAGAAACCGAAGCCAGAGTTTCTGTTAGGGAGGACAGAGAGGGTTGTGTCTAGATTTTTTTCAAACGTACTGTTTCTAGTATAATTAGCAGCCGTTCCACACATATTGTAAGGGAAAATGGATTTTGATAAGGTTGGGGTAGCGAATAAATATATGAAAGCAAGCACTAGCCACATGGGTAGTTTTTCAGTGAGTATGATCATGTTTACGTGCAAGTAAGGATTTGAATAATTGGATGGCCGGTTTTATAGGGGTCATAAGAAATAATTAACAACTTACTATAGTATAGTTTTCCACATCTATTTGATTATTCTGGGAGAAAAGTATGTGTACCTATAGAGACGTAAATGACCCGCTTGATAATCATCATATGATGGCCACTCGTTTCTTCTTATACTAATCAACATAAAAGACCCGCTATGTATCTAATCAATTATAGCTTTTATTCATGCACTGAATTTTATTGTGACTTTGACAAATATACCCTCAAGAAGCTTCAAAACCCCATTTAAAAGACCTGCTATTTGGTCAAATTGTATTCTCCTGGCAATCTAAACGCATTAGAATATTATTTTTTTAATTTAATTATACACAACCAATAATATTAAACATGATAAATGATGTTAATTAAACAAAGAAGGTTTGTTGTTCATTAACTGTGGTTTTTTATTTATTTATGAACTGTTTAACCATAACACTAAGTCTGGCTATGGTTAGCAAAATCTAAATAAACATAATTACCAAAAATAATGAGTGGTCGACCTGCAGTCAAACAAGATTTTTACGTGAGCAATGAGGATAGATTTTAGCCAAAATGAAAAAAATGGGCCAGCTTACTTTGTTGGAACCAATAGGTATGCGTGAGAAGACTTGAGGTCAAGCGAATCTGAGCCATGCATGGAACAATACAATTTGTGCACGCCAACAATGACTTCCAAGTCTTCCAGGCCTGTAAGTTGCTATTCATATATCAATTTCTACTTGAATCATTTTGTTCACACGAAATCATGTTAGAATCATGGGGAAATAGCGAATACTCGATTTGGTCTAGGGATCTATCTGATCATGTCCATAAGTATTAGTTCAGTGGCAATGTTAACAGACAAGTAATTTTGCCTTAGAGGCTCGAAAATAATCTGTATGGTGGCTCAAGCTCTTTATGTGTCTAAAAGAGAACTTGCAAAATGGGGCCTTTTCGATTAAAATATTTTACGTAGTTTTGTTTTTCAATCGATTAGATATATGGAACGTCCAGGCATGAAACAAAAAACACTAGGCGATATTAAGAGACTGAGAACTGGAAAAGAAAATGAGAAACAGAGAACCAATTGTGTAGTGCACAATGTCAAACATTGCTAATTTATTTATTCATGCCATGCCTGACCTTCTAAAGCTTGACCTTTTTGATGATAAGAGCACTCGGTATGATGCCCACCACCCCCAAGTTATCCCATGACTTTTTTGCGTTAAGCCACGTTATACCATACCGGGCACAAAAGTCGATCATTTGCACGTTAACTTGGCAAGTTAACGAAATAACTCTGCATTATTTTGGTGAGTTATGGGATAACTCAGAAAGTCATTATACCGCCCCTAAGTTATGGGATAACTCAGTTTTTTTTTTTTTTCTTTTTTTTTTCTTTTTTTTTTTTAAGAAGAAAAAAGTAGGGACCAAAATGTTGAGTTATGAGATAACTCAGAAAGTTATTATACGTTTTTTTTTTTTTTTTTTTTTTTTTTTTTTTTTTTTTTCCAGCTATAGTTAAAAGGTTAAAGCTGATGTGACGCTGACGTGACACTGAGTTATGTCATCATACCTTATGCTCTAAGAATGAGCAAAGATACACATTTCAAAAAACTTGTCAGGTTAAACCCCTGAAGCTTTGAGGTTATTGCAAAAACTTAGCAAGCTTCACCTTTCTTATAATCCATTTATGTTTCAACTCCAAATTTATTAGAAAGATCACCAACATCTTTAACAAGTTTTACTTTCTGTAATCCTATCAAATTAATTAACAAGTTTTTTTCTTCAGTCCTATCAAGTTTAACTGAGACATTCCTCGAAGAGTTATGCTAAACTCACAAAAGAAGTTTCACAAAACACATCCACAAAAGGGATATGGCATTATGTGATTGGCTAAATAAAAAAGAAGAGAGAGAAACTGACGCCCTTAGCAGACCAATTGGGTCGTGGCAAGCGGACCGAGAAGGTACCAAAGTGGCAAGACTCGTTTGTTATGGGCTAGGATTTATCTCCATATTTATCTCAATGTTTTCGGAAAGTCTTTGAGTCGTATTAGGAATGTCTTTGTGTCAAAGAATTTGTGTTTCAGAATGTTTAAGTATTTGTCTTGGGTTATAAGTTATTATTTGGCTATTTATATACCGAATAGATTATCAATGAAAGTCATAGTTTTGTCTAAATAATATCTGCTTCTCTTCTCTTTTCTTAAGGAGTCCGCACCCACTATAGTGGTGCTACTACCGATACAAGTAGGTTGTATCATTGGTGCTTTCTGTTAGGAATACAAATATTCCTGTAAAAGTCTCGGTCACCTAATGATTGTAATAGCATTAAGTTAGCTCGTAGTTAGTTTATTTATTAGTTAATTAGTGTTAGTTTTAGTAACACCGTGGAAGAAGGACGGGTCTTCACCCACTGTATGCCTGATCCACAGCCCGGGAGTGGGCGTTATGTTGTAAGTATAAATACCCCTCTCCACATGTGGAGAGGGTTGAACCTTTCACTCTACTCAATCTAATATTTTCTCTTTTTCTCTCAAGGTTCCTTTCTTTCTTTCTTTCTTTCCTCTCCTCCTCCTCAATTCTAACGTCTCACTAATCACAAGATAAACATGTTTCATATATAGTTAGTATTCTACAATTGGTATCAAGGGCCAAGGTTTCATCTTAGGGCCTTGTAGAATCAAATTTGATGATGTTTTGAGTGGTTTTGTGAGTTTGGAGTCACTTTCTTGGAAAACATCTTGGTTTAATCTATCTAGTGTTGTTATACATGTTTGTGGTGTACTTTTATGTTCATTAGTGTTTGTAGAACATTGTAGGTCAGTTTGTGTTTCCATATCATTAAGCTATTTGTAATTTGGAGTTGGTTATGGACGGATTTCTATGTTGCGTTTAAGTCCACTGTTTCATTGCTTGGTTGCGGTAAAGTCCTGAAATCTGCGGTTAGCCTGCTGCGTTTACTATTTCGAGAATACAAACAAAACGCAATGAAAGGGATTTTTGTCTCTGCGAGTAGATCCTGCGGTTAAGTCATCTGCAGCTAGCTTATTGCGTTTAGGTTCTGCGGTTAAATGCTCTGCGTTTAGTTCACTGAGGATAGTTCTCTGCGGTTAAGTGTATTGCGTTTAACTCATTGCGGTTAGATTTCTGCTACTGTGGTTCAAAGTATTGCAGTTAGATTACTCATTGTGATTAACTCATTGCGGTTAAGTGTATTGTGGTTAAGTGTATTGCGGTTAGATTTATGCCGTTAGGTCTTGTGGTTAGCATATCTTGCGGTTATCTCTTCACATGTGATTTCCTCCTTGTAATCTTCAAATGAAAGGACCAGTATCATATGTTGACTCTAGTGGACAATCATGCTCGGACTTTCAAGGGAATGAGTCTCCTCAGTCATGCAAATTGCTTGAACTGGCAAGAGAATGTCACATTGAATGCTTTCATACACTTCAGTCACATCTTTCTATGCTGCTTGAGGGCAATGGATTCGTAATGGGTTTTGAACGTGCATTCATGACACTTTTCGGTCAAGATGTTCAAACATTCACAGACATTATGATCTTGAATTTGGATCAATTACGACAACAATTGGTCAGAAAAGAAACATCTAACGAGGGATCCTCTGCTGCCCTAGGAGTGCTCAGCAAACAACTGCATAACTTCTTTGACTCCAAATACTCCATGATCTATGATTACGACAGTCAGATGACTATGAAGTGCTTCGCTGACCACACAAAGATAGACGTTGATCACTATAGAGATATGCTACGTCAATACCTGGACAAGGTTAAAGAGTACATCGAGAGACAGCCAATACTTGAACTTGGAGATGATGACAAGGCCGAGTCACATGTTGAACAAGCATGTGATAGGTTGGGGTCGGGTTTAACAGTGGATGCAAAGTCGGTCAACACATGAGAGAGTCACTTCTGCTGAATTAGTGACCCCGGCTATGGAGAACATACCCACACCAGACTCAAGCAATTAGGTATCGTCAATTGATCAATACAATACGCCATCAAATGTAAGTCATCATACAGATCAAAGCAATCTCAGTTATAACACAAATTTGTTGAGACAGGCTGACAGTGCATTACCCTTAACTAATTCAACAAATATGTGTTATAAAGGGGGAGAAAATGATCTGTATGATGTCTTCAAAAATGATCTGTTTGATGAAAACCCTTGTCTCAAAGTTGAGTTTTCTAAGACACTGGACCAGAACATGGTTGATAAAGAGACATTTAATCAACTCCAAAAACCGTTTTCACAATTACAAAAACATTGTATTGAACTTGAAATTGAAATACAACGTAAAGAAGAATGCTTTCAAAACTGCAAACCATGTCTAAATCCTGAATTGCCTGATCTTAATGAATATTTTATGATCAACAATCTGAAAACTCAGCTGCATGACAAGGACTCAACTATCAACTGTCTTAAAAAACAGATCAAAATGTATGAGCAACGTAATGACGCCAAATGGAAATACAATGAGTATGAAACTAATTGCAAAATTACTAAATTACGTTTTGAAAATGAGAATCTCAAGGTGAAATGTAATAAACTGTATGAGTCACTCAAACAGATAAATGCTGAGAACATCAATCTGACTACTCCACAATTTGCTAACAACGATGATTTCTCTGCTCAAAGTCTGACGTCATGTTCTAAAACTCCTAGTGAGCACACAGTGCCAAGTGATGTTTCAAAGAGTCAAATGAGCCTCAATCTTTCAAAACCATCTATCTTGGGAAAACCTGTCTTGAAAAATGTTGGTTATCAAACTATCATTAGACAACCAAATGCTTTTAGTCAAATGAGACTCAGTCTTTCAAAACCGTCTATCTTGGGAAAACCTGTCTTGAAAAATGTTGGTTATCAAACTACCATTAGACAACCAAAGAATTTTAGTTCTGAAAGACCTAAATTCTCGAATACACGATGTGTTTCTCAAGTGGATAAAAAATGTGATTTGACTAAGTCTGTAAGGCCAAAACCCACAATTCATAAATTAAATGGTCTTAAACCTGTTAAACCTTTGAGACATCGACCAAGGAAATATGACCATAGAACTACTCATCACAAGAATGTCACCATGCATGAAAATACTTACAGGTTTAGATCTTCTTGGTTATGGATACCAACTGGTAGGACATTCGTGATGAATGGTCACAAATGGTCACATGTGTGCACCATTGAAACAGGTGTTACAAAGGGATTACACAACAGGTCCACTAAAACCTGCGTGTGGCATCCAAAGACACTGACATCTCCCGCGACTAGAGACATGTCTGCTCACATGTGAGTCAACATCATGTGGACTCCTGACTACTTTGTTTCAGGACTCGGGTTTCACTGTTCACCCACTAACGCATTCACTGTTTATACCCTATGTCAGTAGTTTGTGTACATATTGTGTGTTTGTTTTACATTAATTTTATTTTTCAGGCTATCTTTCTGTGTATATTCTTTTACTTCACATTGTGTCTATATGCCTGCTCTATGTAGTCTGCTGCATCTCATATCTAGCATCATGGTATTTTATGTTCGTCTTGTAAGACTTCCTCATCACTTGGACATCTCTCATAACTACAGGGACCAACCTTGTGCACTTGCATTATTCTCTAATATGTGATAGTGTAGTACAGGGACTATATGTGTCATTATGCAAAATGTGTCTCATCTCATATTTAAGAAATTCTATTTCTTGCGATTAAAAAAAAAAAAAAAAAAAAAAAAAAGGATACCCACAACACATCTTGCCATTAACTCATCTCTACTCGTGTGCTGCGATTAAGTCTTGATTGTGTTCCCTGTTTGCTCGATTGTTGGTATGTCAAGTGTTTTATCTTCACATTTGCTATTACCTTCCATGATTTCATTTTCTCATACGTTGCGTTATTTTAGGTGGATATACACGGTGCTCACTACCTCGTGTAAAAGAATTTGTGTCTAATAGGTTAGATCATACTTGCTTTATAATACATGTAATTGTTCATTTACTGTGTGTGTGTGTGATTCACGGTCATGAGTATGAGATCTTGGGTTTGTTGGTTTTGCGGTTAGGACGGAAATACCATGTGTAGTACTTTTGATGTTAGGTAGGAAAAAGTAGAGTTAGTTGCTTAGGAGGATGGATCTCATTGTAATTTACGATGTCTATTGTTAGATCTGTTGGATATTACGGAGTGTGGAGAGAGTTCCTGATTGTGGTTAGACTAAGTTCTTGATTGCGGTTAGATTAAATTCTTAATTGCGATTAGTTTATGATTCTTGATTGCGTTTAGATTAAATTCTTGACTGCGGTTAGATTAAGTTCTTGATTGCGGTTAGATTAAATTCTTAATTGCGATTAGTTTATGATTCTTGATTGTGATTAGATTAAGTACTTGACTGCGGTTAGATCAAGTTCTTGATTGCGGTTAACTTAAAATCTTGACTGCGGTTATTGTGAATCCTTGATTGCATTTATCTTAACCTAATTGCAAGTGTCTCTCTAAGTGTGACTGCTATCAATTTAACCTTGCGTTTCATAGAACTTGCGGTTAACCTTCTCTGTGATTAAAATGGTTGCGTGTAATTATTACTGTGACTGCGGCTTGCTAAATCTGCGGTTACCTATACTTGCGGTTAACTTGATGTGCGTTGACTATGTGTTGCGGTTCAATTGGTTGCGGTTAACTTGACTTGTTGCGGCTAACTTAGTTTGCGATTATAACTTTGCGGTTAAAATTTGAGTCTGCGTTTAATTGAGTTTGCGTTTAATTGCTCTGCGTTTAACTCTAACTGGGAACTTTCTTGACTCACTCTGTCTAACATTTATTAGAAGTGCTCAGCTTGTGTGTTTATGTATGGGTGTCTAATTTTTCATGCATGACTTGGTGTGTTTGACACTCATTCTTATTTGTCCAAACTGCTATTCTATGTGTTGAATGATTTCCCTTGAGTGCTTATTACTAGCCGAACATAACCCTTGGCCCTGTTCCTATTTCCTTACCATTTAATTCTAGGGTTTCTCTTGCTACTAACACTCACTATCACATATGGTCTCTTTCTGTGGTGATGTGTGTCAAATGCAGCTCCTATGGCAGAATCTATTGTCGAAGAACCATTGGCTCCACCTGTTCGTTCTGACGATGACATTTTGCCTTTCAACAAGTGGGTACCCATTGGGAAAAGCAACTGCTATGTTAAGACAGATAGACCTCAGAATCATCCCATATTCAGAGTTGCACTAGACATACTGAAAAACACCACCTTCTTCAATGCCTTTACCGCATCCTCCTCAATCCCCTCCATCTACATCCAACAGTTCTGGAACACTATGTGCCTTGACAGAACAACCAACATGTACAAGTGTCAGCTGGATGAGCATTGGGTGAACATCACCATGGAAACACTTGGTAGTGCTCTGCAGATATTACCAACGGGTGATAATGTTGAATATACTCCCCCACCTACTCCAGCTACTCTTATTGACTTCGTCAATGAACTTGGATATCCCACTCAAGTATCTACACTTTCCACTGTCATCACACATGACCTCTATCAACCATGGAGAGCAGTTGCAAGCCTAATCAATTTGTGTCTGACTGGAAAAACATCAGGATATGAAAGACTTAGAGCTCCATCTCTACAAATTCTCTGGGGTGTCGTCAACAGTGTGAACATCAATTTTGCTGAACGTATCTGGGAGGAATTTAGTCAGTCCATTCACTCTTTCTTGGTCGACAAGGCTAACCTTGAAGCACACAAAGACGGAAAGAAAAGATCAGCCAAGCTTTTGATCCCAAGCATTCGGTTTACTAAGCTGATCATACTTAGCCTTCAGCGATCTCTAAAATTTCACCCCAGAGAAGAATCCCTTCTTCATCAACCTACTGACGAACATCCACTTGGGTTCCTCAAATATGATTCTAAGAGCACTGGCGAGATCATATTCGGCATGGACATTCCCACTGCCCTTCTTACCCGTGATACACTGACTGCTCAATATTATGAGGAATATCTTAAACTTCTGAAGACAAGTCGGGAAGCACCCCTTAATGAGCCAGCCGTATCCACTAAGTCTGCAAGATCTGCATCTAAGAAACGCAAAGGTGGTAATACCCCGGCTGCATCCTCTGAAGGCTCTAAAAGAGTTAAGAAGACCACTGGAGGTAAAAGAACCAGCTCAAAAACTAAATCTCCAAGTGCTGAAGACCCCAATGCTGCACCGTGCTCTACTCAGTTGCCTCTCACTGAAGAAGAAATGGTACAAATGGCAACTGCTGAAAGCTTGAAGGAAGCATATATGCCACCGGTTCCACCAGTCAGTGGGGTCAACATTAGAAAACCTCAATTTGATAAAGCTTCACAGATCCAACACGTGACCGGTAAAGGCAAGGATGTTGCCAAAGAAGAACAAGCGGCACACACCCTATTGAAAATATCATCTCCTGCTTCCAAATCAACCAGCTCCAAGTATATCCTCAAAAGACGCTCACCAACATCCTCATCTGCTAAGCTTTCTTCTGAAAATGTCTCCTCACCAAGTCCTGGGCAACCCGCTAAATCAAGCAGTTCTGAGACTGACACCAGCTCTGCTCCCAAAGGTGATGAAATCCACCTCTCTACACAAGATGTAACCAGCCATCAACCAGTACAGGATAAACCTGCTGAGTCTGTACCCCCGGTCGATCCACTCGATGACGAGTTTGTTTCTACTGCGTATCCGGATGTTTAAGGTAACCTCAAATTGAAAACTGATGATCCTAAGCTCGAGGTGGTACCTGACAGCCCCACTGGTACGCTATCATCGTACAAGAATCTGGATACTTTTGGCGATCAATTCCTCATGGATAAGCCAGATGATGCGAAAGGTGAAAAGTCTAGTGATGAGCATGGAGAAGTTGTGTCAATGGTTGATGTGCCTATTGTGCAAGACAACTCCACCATTCCTACCAAGTCTGCACCAACGTCTACTGCTGGTCCTAACAACGATGACATCCCACAAGCTGATGACACACAAGAGAAACCGTCTGCATCTGCCGCTCCTGCTAGCACTGAGAAGAAGTTAGATCTGGACACTTTAGCTGCTTTGACTACCGATGCTGTTCAAGAAAATCTTGCCATTCGTGAGAAGTTGGACAAGCATGCCTCTTTGCTTCAAACCCTAGTAAACCTTAATCTGCCACAAACAATTACTAATCATGGCAGCAGATTATACAAGTTGGAGCATCTTGATCTTGAACTACAAGTATCTCAGGCTATCAACAAACAGGTAGCTGAAGCTGTCAGTATTGCTCTCGAAGCACCTCTCAGGTCCAGGTTCAAAGACCTACCTATCAATGACATGAAGATCATTCTGCAGCACAGTATGTATCAACAGGGTCAACACACAGGAGACGATGCTCACGTACAGCTGTATAAGGCATTGGAGGCCTCAATTCAACAAGATGATGCTGAGGAACACGCCCGGGACATGGAAATTGAACGTAAAAGAAAACAGCGGCGTCAGGGTCACCCCAAGCCACCATCTGGATCACCTCCTCAACCACCTCCACCTCCTCCACCTGCTGGGGCATCTGGTCCATCAGGAACTCCTTCATTGCCTGGTGGGTCGCAAGCTCCTAGCAGATCATCACAACCCACCTCATCACCATCTCAAAAACATCAGACTGACAAGTCAATCAAGTCAGCTCCGTCTAAACAAGCAAAACAAGTTAAGTATGCTGCTTGGACTACTTTTGACGCTGGTGCAACCTCCATTGCATCTCATGCCCCTGACGATCATGTCTTTAATGAAGCTTCTGTCACTCCACAACACGATGATTCTTCCGATAACGAAGATGATGATGCTTCTACAACTCACATTCCTGGAAGACAGTGGTGGAAATCATTCACCAGAACTGACACCAATGATCCACCGCAAGTTCCCTTAACCAAGGATGACAAAGAGACATGGTGGAAACCAGATGACAACAAACCGCAATCACCTGAGCCCGACTGGACGATTCCTTCCTCTGACTTGCCAACCAATGAGAGTAACTGGACCAATGCAATCACCACCAGTTTTGTTCCACCTTGTGAAGATTCCCTACTTTCCCAAACTGGTGATATGGGAACATTCATCGCATGGTTCTGCAAGAAACGGGGTCTCTCAAGGCTCACTCAGAAGGACCTAGAAGGCCCTGCCTTCAACATTGTCAAAGCTTTTCATCAGGATGTTAATCATCTACAATACCAGATGGAAGAGTGCCACAAGATGTTCAACGACATTGTGGATGAAGGAATAATGAAGTATAATTACAACACTCCACTTCCCTTGGGTGGCCCTCCAGGAAATGTCACTATCCAAGCTGAATTCTTCTTCAACAAAGACCTTGAATATCTTAAGCTTCGGAGTAGACAATGCAAATCAGCCTTGTCCATCACAAAGATGAAAGCTGCCCATTATTCTGACATCGGGTTGGAACAGCTAGTCCCCGACAGTATGTGGAGTACTCAAGAATGCGACTACAACATCTCGGCATCTCTGGGCATTTCACACTGGTGGTTGAAGAAGCAACAGTTCTACATAGATCGGTTTCAAGCTCCAGGTGACCGAAAGTCAGTTCACTCACCACTGCAAATCATTAGTGTGGTTAAAGTTCAAATACATCCCATCTACGGATATGACTACCTCAAGAGCATTACACTCAGACGAGCAGACTTCAAGGACTACACCATATCCGAAGGGGACTTCAAACACCTACGCCCTAATGATTTCGAAGATTTGTTTCTACTCCATCTTCAAGGAAAGCTGCATCATCTACCATCACGTGAAATGAAGTCTCTTGTGTTTGCTGTACTTCACTGGATCCGG
Source organism: Artemisia argyi (assembly GCA_030686995.1). Classification (NCBI taxonomy): domain Eukaryota; kingdom Viridiplantae; phylum Streptophyta; class Magnoliopsida; order Asterales; family Asteraceae; genus Artemisia; species Artemisia argyi. Next base: position 138,309,393 of record CM060699.1, read on the forward strand.
GGCATCGTCATCAGGAAACGGGTCGAAGACTTTCAGCTTGGTATCGAAAGCTACCAATCCCAACTCAACCTCACAAGACCCCTATGGAATGTTAATAGTCTAGAACGGGTTGCTGACTTTACAGTCATTGAATCTCCTCTGGCAACGGTATTTCGAGACAAATACAATGTGCCCATGGTTTTGCGCTTCAATGAAATACACAAGTTCAGCGACGGTACCTTACGTATGGTCGAAGAGGCACTGGACTTCAGAGTGAAAGAATACCACGTTTATGCCCAGGGAACTAGACGTTATACCAATCACTGGACTGCAAATGAGTTAACCCGGAACAAGAGGTTTTTGGCTGGCATCCGCAAGAGATTAAAGATACGAAGAATCTTCCGAAGCCTGGAGTGCTACGTTGGTGGCAGAGTTCGTGAAGGGGACTACCGTCTTCTCCAACGTACTGAGTAATAAGATCAGTAATGGGGTTCAGTGTCATATTTTTGTGTGTTGGTTGGAATGTTTGTTTTGTACTGTCATTAGTTTGTGGCCCTCCTTGTGTATCCTTATAAACATTTCTCTTGCTTTTTGCATATCCTATCTCGCATAGTGTACATACTTCTGTATATATAAATAGAAAAATATAAAACCATAAAAATCTGAAAAATCATATAAAATACAAAAATATTCTTCTCACGACATGTCTCTTGTGTAATCAATATTATGTACGTTTCTAGAAATGTCATTCAATAATGACACGGAATCATACATATGCTTGAGCAAGAGTTTTTCGGTTTCAAATAATGTTTTTCTAAAACATGTCGTTTCTCAAAACATTCTTAAAATATGGCTTGCAGTCATTTCAGGCTGTAACCTGTGCTCTATCTCATGGCTTGTAGTCATTTCAGGCTACAACCCGCACTTCAAAAATACGGCTTGCTATTACTTCAGATAGCAACCCGGTTTTCAAAATTAAGGAAAACACGTCGCCAAAAAGACGGTTGTTCCTAACAAAGGGTGCCGTTCGTCCGAGCGTGAATTACTTTATATTCATGCACCCTCGATTTAATGTACGTTTCAGTGCATTATTTCTTGATAAAGAAGAGAAGTCTTCTTTTTATCGCCAAATACTTTCCCTTCTATGATTTTTCCGAAAAATATTTGTGCAAAACTTGGTGGTACCATGAGATTTTGATTGAAAATCAAATTGAACTTAAACGTTTGATAAAATTTTCACTCAATCAATGAATTTAACATTTTATGAAAATATGTTTTTAACATCCGTCATTGATTGAGGGGGAGAGTGATTTCTCAAAATTTTATGTATCATCAAAACTCCCCACACTTCGTACATAAAACCTTGCAACAAAATGATTTGTTGTGAGTTATGTGTCAGAATGAGTAAATTTTCAAAGAGTTTTCACTAAAACTTCAAATCTTTTGCAAACTCTTCAAATCTGACACATAACAACCTCCCTCACAGTTTGAGGGGGAGCAAGAAAAAGTTCCTTTTTATCAGAAAATATTAAAATTGACTGCATTTCTCTCCCAAAACGCTTTCTAAATTATTTAAATCAATTGAGATAAAAAATCTCGAAAGATTTGAAATTTTTGATTGGGGGAGAGAATGTGATTTAAATATGCAATCTGATATCAAATGTGATCTTTTCGACACAATAATAGACTCCCACATATGTGCTAAACACTTTCGAATATCGATGCACATATTGAGGGGGAGCGAAAGGCGTTTGTGGAAGTAATACCTAAGACCGACCATTTACTTTAATGCACGGAGTTATAAGGACGGTTAAGGTTAGGTATAAGTTCCCGTGATCCACCAGAACCGGAAGGATCTTCCCAGGGACAATCCGTAGATAGATTAGAAGTCCTTAGGAATGATTGAAAAAAGGAGTAAAGTGAGAAAGGGAAGAGTGCGGACTGAGATAGAGCTAGGACTGGAACAAACCCAACAAGGTTCTAGTGGTGAAGTCTCGGTAAGCACTGAAGGGGTTGAAGAATGAAAAAGAAATGAAATGTGAAAGGGTGAAAAGAAATAGCCCTCCAAATATTCAACCTTAGGGCAGAAACCGGGTTCAATTCATAATCTACTGGCAGTTACTAAGGTAACACCGGTATTGAAGACAAGACGTCATGGACCCAGTGACGCACTGCACTAAACTTCCCAACCACTCAAGCTCTCTTAAAAGAGCTTGTTTCATTCTCACGGGGAACCCTGTGCAATGTATCGACCGCTCATTGCGAGCTATGTTGATACCTAAAATAGGAGACGCCTCCCCAGTCTCCAGGAACGGATCAAAACGCACTATTGAGTCTAGAGCCATGAGATCATCCATAAATCTCGATAGGACACATTCCAAATATGCTTATTGCTTCACACAATGTGGAAAATAAGATAAAATATTTAGAGTCCTACGCATTATCCTTGTGGTATTGCCAGAACATCCAAGTGATATGAAAATATTCACTATGAAGATGGAAGTCCTTCTAGAGCGAACATCACTCAAGCTCTTGGTAGGTGACATGTGAGATCCATCGTGGATCAATGATCAAGTGACAACTGGAAAGCAATAATGGTGCGATTCAAATTTGAATCAAACTTGTTCCAGGATATGGATTGACGGATACTTTTGCTAAAACCTCTCAATGTGCTCACCAACTTATCTTTCGAGCACATTGATTGTGTAATATCTTTCAAACAAAAGTATTTTTGATGAAAATGTGATTCAAAGTATAAAACTCTCGTCGTGTCTCAAAAATGTTTATCATATGGCACGCGAGTGATTTCTATTAATCAATTTCTCATCAATCCGTGAATTTCAATTCACCGATTCACTCTATCGTGTTGTCTGCTTTGAGACGTTCCGGTATGAGAACATGCTTAGTATGAAGATTCCAAAGTGGATTCTTTGGAAAATTCATTACTACAAGCTGGAAATTCCTGTCAAGGAGAGTCTTCTTTAAAAAGAGATTCTACCTGATCACAGGTCGGTTTTCACAAAACCGGAGGGTAGTCTGTCCTCGCAGAACGAATGACAAAGCCATATTCGTTCTCTATCTTTATTGCTAACTGTTTTATTTCAGGGACACATATAAAGATGGCATTGATGGCTGCCGTTTCCAGCTGAATCGGGTCAATCCATACCTCATGCTCACACGTCCCCCACACTATCAATGAAGATGAGAGACTTGCTACAACAAATGTTGAGAGACTACCAACAACGGTTCCGCAACTCTGATGAAAAAGTCTCCTGATCTACAACTATGATGCAATGTCTCCAGATACAGAAGGGTGTGAGCATGATGGTCCTAAAGTCACTACATCACATGAAGGCGATACTGCAATGGATGAGCTCGGAGATTTACTTTGGCTGATGATCTCAAAGAAGCTCAAAGATCACATATCTCAAAGGAACCCTAAATCACAAGTTCGCTTGCTTGAAGTACGAAGTATGCTGAAAAGAGAAGAATCAGATCCTACGAGCTACAAAGACAAAAGAATGCTTAAAGACCAAAGATCTTAACTTCAAAGGTGACCTCGCTTAGGGGGAGATTGTTAGGAATACAAATATTCCTGTAAAAGTCTCGGTCACCTAATGATTGTAATAGCATTAAGTTAGCTCGTAGTTAGTTTATTTATTAGTTAATTAGTGTTAGTTTTAGTAACACCGTGGAAGAAGGACGGGTCTTCACCCACTGTATGCCTGATCCACAGCCCGGGAGTGGGCGTTATGTTGTAAGTATAAATACCCCTCTCCACATGTGGAGAGGGTTGAACCTTTCACTCTACTCAATCTAATATTTTCTCTTTTTCTCTCAAGGTTCCTTTCTTTCTTTCTTTCCTCTCCTCCTCCTCAATTCTAACGTCTCACTAATCACAAGATAAACATGTTTCATATATAGTTAGTATTCTACACTTTCATTGTACTCATGGTGGATGAACAGACAATTCGTTTGTGGCTCAAAGATTATCAGGATGCGGCTGAGCGTGTGGCAGAACAACAAGCTGCAAATTTTCAGGCGCAATTCAATGCTTTAAGGGATGAATTACAGGTGGCTACACGGTTGCTTCAAGTTCGACATGGTGGCGGAGGTGATCAGGGGACCTTGTTACCACGGTCTATGCGCCTGGATGTTCCTAAGTTTTCGGGCGACGATCCTGAGAGTTGGTTATTTTCTATTAATGAGTATTTTTCTTTGCTCAACACACCCGCGGATCAACGCTTACGGATCGTGGGGTTTAATCTTGAAGGGGCCGCTGCGGAATGGTTTCGTTGGATGACGAGGAATGGGTTGATTACTGATTGGCCCAGGTTTGAGGAGAGTGTTAAGAATCTGTTTGGTCCTTCAAAGTACGAGGATCCACAAGGAGCTTTATCTAAGTTGTTACAAACTGGAACGGTGGCAGAGTACCAATGTGAGTTTGAAAAGCTCATGAACAGGGTTACGCAAATTTCGGGGTCCTTACTTATTTCTTTCTATATCTCGGGGCTTAAATTGTCGTTGCAACGCGAATTGTTGGTGTCCAAACCAACCACCCTTGGCGATGCGTTTGCATTGGCTCGGGTCACGGAGGCGCGCTTGGAGGATCAAGGTACAGGGGTGAGTACATCTAAGGTCACTATTACCAGTGGCGGTTCTCAAAACCAACGATCATCATCAGTTCGCCCCACGCCTTTACTTCTGACTCCCCCTAAGGCTACTGTTACTACTACTAGGAAACCTTTGGCTATCAAATAGATTTCACAAGCGAAATGACAAGAACGTTTGAGTAAAGGGTTGTGTTTCAATTGTGACAATAGGTGGACGAGGGGACATAAGTGTCCTGGTAAGTTTTTGTTGCTAATGACTGATGATGATGGGGATGTAAGTGAGGAAGCAGCCGTGGAAGGAGATGATGCAATCGAGAGTGGCGATATCTCTATTCTTAACTCGTTGGTGGGTCAGGGCAGCCCACGTTCTCTTCAATTATGGGGGAAGATTGGTGCTAATGAGGTGCATGTACTCATTGATAACGGCACCACTCATAATTTTGTGCAGTCCGATGTTGCAGAGCTGTGGAAAACTAGAAGGGGGGGTTGAATAGTTTTGCGTCTTTTTCGTTTAATAAAAGTTCACTTTCAAAGAATTGATAATAATTTGTATAAACCTTTGAAGCTAAAGTATTAATACAAATTAATTAACATATGTCACATAGATACTACTTATTTAAAGTGTTGAATAGAAATTATAATTTCATATATCTCACTTGATTATAAGTTTGTATTTATATATGTATATGTGTTTTAATGATTGTATATACTTTTAATTTACTAATGTATAATTAATGTTTTGAATGGAACCTAGCTTGATCTTTATGTGAAACCAATATATGTACAACACACACTAATAATAATGTACGAGAAGCAAGTAAGTAAATAAGTAAAGAATGAGAGTTGGAAAGATCAAACCGAGAGACAAAGGATTTATAGTGGTTCGGCTACAAGGACACCTTCCTTGCCCTACTCCACTCCCCGAGCACCGAACTCGAGAGTTTTCTTCACTAAGTCAATAACCTCCCTTATGGCGGAGAAAACCGTACACACCAAATGCTTACACCAATTAACGACACAAAGCAAGATGTCGAGTTCTAATCGTAGCTAGAACCAATCTCACACCAAATGACACACCACAACTTCTTCACACCTTTTACTTCTTCAACACGTCTTCACACCATGAGTATCTTCACGCCTTCACAAAATACTTCACGACTTCAATGTCTTGCTACTTCACAACTTCAAAGCACCAATGTCTTCACAACTTCAGTCTACTAATGTCTTCAAGTCTTCTCCACTTGGAAGCTTCAATTTCTTCACTACTAGTCACTATTGCCACTCTATCCTATCTTCACTACTATCCAACACTACTTCTTCACTTCAACCTCCACTTCACACTTCCAACAATTCTAGATTCTATAACTAAATCTAGCAAACTAATACATACACCTTATTCACCAAGATATGAAAGATCAACAAGATGAAACAAACAAACAACTTAGATAGCAAGTTGATACTAAGTTGTAATACTTCTAATAGAAGTATTCTTCTCTTTGCACTTGAGTGTTGAGGCTTGAATCACTTTGAAACAAAGATCAAAGTATATAAGATCAAAGGATTTTTAGAGGATGGAGAGGGATGTTTAGATCAGAAAGTTTTTAGTGCAAAAAGGTGAGAAAAATATGTGGAATGATCCAATATTTATAGGGCCAAAAAATACTGTTCTGGAGCGTGTCGGTCCCCTTAATTAGGGGGCGGTCCCCTTAATGATTAAGGGGGCCGCCTAGTATAATTAAGGGGGCCGCCCTCCTGAACGTTGGATTTTCTTGTCCTTTTGTGAGGGGAATTTTTCTGGATTAGATTTGCCATTTTTGGTTGAAAATTTGAATTCACAAATTTGTAATGAATAAAACATATTCTTTTAATTCCAAAAATGTTTTACAAAAGATACAAAATGTTTTGTGACATTTTATAAATATCTAGTGATTAACAAAAATGTTCCTTTGATCTTGTAATACATTAGACACTTTGTTTATCCATACCTTAAGTGATTTAATGGTAAAGATGAGTATTTACTACTAAATACTTGTTTATATCATAATCTTTGGTTTGATGAGTTTTCGTTTTGTGATTATCAAAACATAGAGATATCGAAAGATATGAATAACGTTTTTAGTCATTTATTTATATCAACAATCTCCCCCTTTTTGATGATTACAAAACCTAAACTCATTAAATCCAAAAATTAATTTTTAGACAAGTATTTAGTGAGTTTATATTCACTTCTCCCCCTTTTTGTAAAATCAAAAAGGTTTAAGCCAAAAGAAAGGAAGCTCCCCCTTGATGTATGCTCCCCCTCGTTTGAGGGCACCAAGGGTTCGAGAATTGGGATTCTTGCAAAAAAAATATTAGAAGCACAAGCATAGCACAAGCAAACACATATAACATAATACCAACAAGTAATAAGCATGGCAAAAGATAATAAGGAACACATATTAAGTCATTCATTGATAGAAAATGATTGTGTTAACCCATAATCATTGTTATAAAAGCCATAAATATAGAATACTAAGACTAAGTATAGCATCCTATTGTGCTAACAAGGAGTGTCACCAAACTTTCTTGAATCCCAAAATGGTTGAAATGTTTTATTTGAAAATGAGAAACATAAGCATATAAAATGCTTGGTGGTTTAGCGGAGATAAACTTTTGGTTGCATTGATGTTGGTGAGTTTGGAGATGTGGAACTTGTAGGTGGTGGGTTAGAGATAGGGTTTGTTGATTGAGGGTTTTGATGTTGTTCAAGTGATGATGTTTGTTGAGATCTTGTAAGAAGATACTCAATCCAAGTGAAGTGCTCATTCAAGGCAATGGTTTGTTGTTGAAGGAAGATGCAACAAGGGTAATTGTTGACATGCTTCTCAACTTGGTTGATGTTGTGTGGTGATGATGGTGAGCTTGATTGGGTTGGATCCAAATGGCGTTGCGCAAGATGTAATGCTAAAAGAGCACTAAGCTCATGAGCCTCTTTTAGCTCCTCAACGAACTTCAAGTGTTCGGAGGAAGGTGATGATGGTGGAACAAGATGGTTGTCTTGGGTGAAGGTTTGAACATGCAATATAGGAATGGCATGTGAGGTTGTAGGATGTGGTGGTAGTACTCTTGGTGGTGGAGACATGGTTGAGCTTGGGTAGTCATGAAAACATGAAATGGGTGGAAGAAGTTCTCCAAGAGTGAGTGGTGTTTTTGTTGAATGAGCAACATGTGAAGTATTGATTGAGAGATTGGGATTGTTGTTTTGGGATTGAGCATGCTCATCATAAGAAGAAGCATGAATGAGGGAATGAGTGGGTGATAGGTTGTGTGATGAGTCATTATTGTGGGTTTGAGGTTTAGTAGTTGGTTGACTTGGAACAACATCACTTGAGTTATCAAAAGAATCAAGTTTCCTCCTCCAAACGGGTTTGACGGAGATCCTTGCGGTTCTTGAAATCTTAGGTTTTTGGTTGTTGGGAGATGACATGTTTGGGTGTGATGGCATTAATGATGGGAAGAGGGTATTTATAGTGTATGAGAAATGTGGTTTAGGAAGGTAAATTTTGAGGGATAGCATGGTGTGGAAAACTAGAAGGGGGGTTGAATAGTTTTACGTCGTTTTTCAAATTGTTATAAAAGTTTGTTCAATAGCTTTCTTTGTTTTATAAAATATAGATTTGATGCTATATGAAATCAAGTCGTGCACAATATGAACAACACTAAGTATGTACGATAAAGCAATAATAATGTAAGTAAAGAAATAGATAAGGGTTGGAAAGATCGAACCGAGAGACAAGAGATTTATAGTGGTTCGGCTACAAGGTCACCTTCCTTGCCCTACTCCACTCCCCGAGCACCTAACTCGAGAGTTTTCTTCACTATATCAACAAGCTCCCTTATGGCGGAGAAAACCTTACACACCAAATTACACACCACAATAATTTCACAACTTAGTCACACCTTCTACACAACTAGTTCACACCTATTCACTACTAAATCACACCACTTCTTCACACCAATCTTCTACACACCAATCTTCTTCACACCTATTCTTCTACACACCAATCTTCTTCCTAACTTATCTTCTTCACAACTATTCTTCTAACTAATCACACTATATATCAAGCTACACTATCTTCTAACAAATATTCACAACTATTCACACAATGAAATAATAACAATGATGATACACTAACAACTTAGATGTGGAGATCACAACAAGTTGTAATACTTCTTGTCTTGAGGGATATAAGTATTCTTCTCTTGCACTTGATGGGATGATGTTTGGATCACTTTGAAACAAAGATTTAAGAATGTATGATCAAAGGATTTATAGATTGGAAATGGAGATCTAGAACAGAAAGTTCTGTAGTGCAAAAGGTGAGGAAAAAATCCAGGTTTAAGGTGGAATTTATAGGCAACAGATTCTGATAGAGGAGCGTGGCCGGTCCCCTTAAATCATGGCCGGCCCCCTTAAAATTAAGGGGACCGCCCTTTATAATTAAGGGGGCCGCCCAGCTGAAACGGCCAGATTCTTTGTCTTTTAGTCGGGAAAGTTTATTTGGTGAAAACTAACTGATTTTGGTTAAAAATTTGAATTCATATATTTAGTATGAATAAAACATTTTTCTTTATTACCAAAAGTGTTTTTCAAAAATATATAATATGTTTATATAAATAAATAAACTTTGTATTAGTTAATTAAATACCCCTTTCATCATAAATTGCACTAAACACTTTGTTTATTCATACCTTAAGTGATTTGGATGTAAAGAGAAATATTAATCACTAAATACTTGTTTATGTCACAAGTTTTAGTTCTATGAGTTTATATTTTGTGATAATTAAAACATAGAGATATTGATAACATGTTAATAATGTTTTTAGGCATTATTTATGTCAACAATCTCCCCCTTTTTGATTATTACAAAACCTTAAACTCAATATATCTAAAACTTGTTTTTAGACAAGTATTATAGAGTTTACATTTTTCTTCTCCCCTTTTTGTAAAATTAAAAAGGTTAAGCCGAGTAAGCTTCGCGAGGGAAGTTTAAACGGGTAGAATGCTCCCCCTTGATGTATGCTCCCCCTCATTTGAGAGCACCAAGGGAACGAGCTATGGAGATCTTTGCTACAAAAATATTTGAAGAGAGCAAGATACACATATATGCAAGGCAACAATTATGCAACTAAACATAGATTCATTCAAGCATTATAGAAATGATAAGCATTACAACATTCAATATGCTTGAAGCATATTGATAAAAATAACACAAAAGAAAAGACATAGTCCTATATTGCCTAAGAGAGCACTTGGACTTGCTTGCAACCCATGGTTGATTGTTTTATTTGCTTGAAGGGAAACATAAGCATAAAGCTTAGATGTTTGATTGAGAGGGATATGGAGTGGAGTATGGAGCGGAAGAAGTGGATCTCACGATGTTGTATCGTGTTAAGGGTGGTATTGGATGATTACGAGTGAGAAGATATTCAATCCAAGAAATATCTTCACTCAAGTAGAGGATTTGTTTTTGAAGGAATATGCAACAAGGGAAAAAGTGAGTGTGGTTTGTAACTTGATCCAAGTTGAGAGAGTGGGGAAGGCAATTTGCATAGGGTAATGATGGAGGTTGCCCTTTGTTGCGTTGTGCAAGATGCATAGCAAGGAGATCACTAAGATCATGGATTTGGTTTATTTCATCACGGAACTTTTGTTTTTCCGTGGCAATGTGGAGGGGATCATAGGTTTGGTATGGAAGAGTTGGGTTTGTGTAGTTGGAATTGTAGTTTGATGGTTGATCAAACTTGTATGGATCATTATAAGTGGTTGGAGGTTGAGATGTGTAGTTTGGCTTGAAGGAAGATGTTTAGCCAATGTTGTATGGTTTGTAAAGAGGATCAAATGAATGACCTTGTTGGTCTGATGCAAAGTTTGGGAAGTAAGAAGTTGGGGGTGTGGAATGACTTCCAACTTCATTAATGATGATGGATTTGTTTCGAGGGCTTTTTCTTCGCCAAACGGGTTTTTCCGTCATCCTTACTAGCCTTGAGGCTTTTGATTTTGGTTTGTTTGGAGAGTTCATGATGGGATGAATGGAGAGTTTTGAGGATTGGGGATATTTATAGTGTAAGATTTGTGTGTTTAAGGATGGATAAGGTTTGTTTGGGGGATTAGGACAAAATGTGTTGGTGAAAAATGGGAAATGTAGGTTGAAATGGGCTAAAAAGCAGAAAAGATTTTGTAAACCCGTCCATTAGATGGCCGGTCCCCTTAATTAGGGGGCGGTCCCCTTAAAATTAAGGGGGCCGCCTTACATAATTAAGGGGGCCGCCCATCTGGTGATTTTCAGATTTCCAGAATTGGGTTTTTGGCAGAAAATTTGCAGAAAGGTTGTGTTTTTGGACTTGGATTCAAGCAAGTTCAATTCCTTTAGGCAATATAGCATCTAATCTAATCATTAAATATCATGCATGCAAAAACACATAGGCACAAGAGCAAATAATCAACACATAATAAGCAATAGGAGGTAAGTAAAGGCAAGCACACTTAAGCTTCCTAAGGCACCTATCTTAGATCTAAGGCAAAGGCAATTAGTTAGTGAAAAACTAATGATGGATCAAGTTGACACCATTACTAGTGAATTTTTCCTAGTGAGTGTCTATATGCAACAAATGTGGAGTTGTGATTGTTTCAACTCCTAGAAGCAAAAAGAAATAACGATCCTAAGAAACAATCCAAATGATCTCCTTGATTCAATTTTTGCTCGATCATGAATGTCAAAGACATATATTAGATTATATACCTTGACAATTTATGTGAGAGTTTATGCGTGATTTTGAAATACAATGTTTTTAGAATTAGTCAACAATGCAAGGAAAATGATCTTAATGTGATTCCTAGATTGTGAGAATAATTTTTAGAAAAAATTAATTGAGTTTTACAAAAAAAAATTTATGCAAAGAAAATAAATCTTCTCAATCTTTAGTTTTGTGCGAAATAGATTCCTAGACTCAGAAAAGGTGGAATGGAAGAAAAGTAAATTTTCATGCAAGTATAAATTTGAATTAATTCAATGTAATTTACTCAACTTGTTCCATCATTCCTAATCCTAAACGCAAGTGGTTGAATAATTCACGCTTAAGGGGTTTTGTGAATATATCCGCAATGTTGTCTTCCGATGCAACCTTTTCTATAGATATATTTCCTTTTTGTACATTATCCCTAAGAGAATGGTGACGTATTTCTATGTGTTTAGTCCTAGAGTGTTGCACCGGATTTTTACTTAAATCTATCGCACCTTTGTTATCGCACATAATGGGGACATTTTCTAACCTAATGCCATAGTCTACGAGAGCTTGTTTCATCCATAGTGCTTGTTGACATGCCTTTCCGGCGCTTACATATTCGGCTTCGGTGGTAGAAATAGCAAGAGCGGCTTGCTTCTTCGAAAACCAAGACGTTAGACAACATCCCATAAACGTGCAAATACCGCTAGTACTCTTTCTATCTACGTAGTCTCCCGCATGATCCGAATCCGCATAGACAATGGTTTCTATGCCGGATTCCTTAGGATACCATAATCCTAAGTGTATAGTGCCTTTAACGTATCGAAAGATACGCTTAACCGCTTCTAGGTGAGAGGTTTTGGGATACTCTTGAAAACGGGCACAAAGGCAGACACTAAACATGATATCGGGTCTACTTGCTGTCAAGTATAGTAAACTACCTATCATTCCTCTATACTTGGTGTTATCTACGGACTCACCTTCATCGTCCTTTGTGAGCTTTACCTCCGTAGACATGGGTGTTTTCATGGGTTTTGAGTCTTCTAGGCCAAATTTCTTAAGCATTTCTTTAATGTACTTAGATTGGTTAAAGAATATTCCATCTTCTAATTGTTTTATTTGTAATCCTAGGAAGAAGTTAAGTTCACCCATCATACTCATCTCAAACTCATCATGCATGATTTTGGCAAATTCGTCACACATGTCTTGACAAGTCGATCCAAATATAATGTCGTCAACATATATTTGGACAATGATGAGATTTGGGTCTTTCCTTTTAGTGAAAAGAGTGTTATCTACTATTCCCATGGAATAATCATGTTTAATAAGAAAAGCTTTTAATCGATCATACCAAGTTTTGGGAGCTTGTTTGAGTCCATACAAAGCTTTCTTTAACTTATAAACATAATCAGGTTTTGCGAAGTCAATGAATCCTGGAGGTTGTGCCACATATACCTCCTCATTGATAAAACCGTTAAGAAATGCACTTTTCACATCCATTTGGAATAACTTAAAATCTAGGGCGCAAGCATAGGCAAGTAATATCCTAATCGATTCTAGTCTAGCTACGGGGGCATAAGTTTCATCATAATCAATTCCTTCTTGTTGATTATAACCTTGGGCAACTAACCTAGCTTTATTCCTAGTAACTATTCCATTCTCGTCTAACTTATTCCTATATACCCATTTGGTTCCTATGATGGTCATATCCTTTGGATTTGGGACTAATTCCCAAACATCATTCGCCTTAAATTGATTTAATTCTTCTTGCATAGCTATAACCCAACTTTCATCCTTTAAAGCCTCACTAATATTCTTAGGTTCTATTGCTGAGAGGAAACAAAAGAAATTGTTTTTATCTTGGGCTTGTGACCTAAGGGTTCTTTGGTTAAGATGTCCTATTATATTATCTAATGGATGTGATCTAGATTCTTTAATATCAACAGTTTCGTTATTTTCTAAGTGAATGTCTTCATTATCATTTCCTATGGGTTTTGTTTTACTAACCTCAATAGCTTCATCTTCGACTAAATCATCATCTTCTAAAGGTAATGTTTTAGGAGGTGGTGGTGTTTCATCAAATGTTACATTTAGTGATTCCTCTACCTTCATGGAGTGTTTGTTAAGTATTATATATGCTTTGCTATTTTGTGAGTATCCTAGAAATATTCCTTCATATGATTTTGGATCAAACTTAGTGAGGTAGTCCTTAGTGTTTAAAATATAGCATTTACTTCCAAATACCTTAAAGTAGCTTAAGTTTGGTTTTCTACCTCTTAATAACTCATAAGGAGTTTTTCCTAGAATTCTTCTAATTGATACCCTATTTAAAATATAAGTTGATGTATCTACGGCGTGACACCAAAATTTTTGTGGGATGGATTGTTCATTTAACATAGTTCTACTCATTTCTTGTAGTGACCTATTTTTTCTTTCTACTACGCCATTTGATTGAGGAGTACGAGGAGCGGAGAAATTGTGAGATATTCCATTTAACTCGCAATATTTTCCGAATTGTACTTCGTTATCAAATTCCCTACCATGGTCCGTCCTAATGGCAACTATTGAGCATCCTAATTTATTTTGAATCATTTTACTAAATATTTCGAATTTTTCAAAGGCTTGGGTTTTGTCACTTAAAAACCTAGTCCACGTGTATCGTGAGTAGTCATCTACTATTACTAAGGTATATTTGTTTCCTCCATAGCTCCGCACAGCGGATGGACAAAAAAGATCCATATGTAATAATTCTAGGCACCTAGTAGTGGATACTATATTCTTGGCTTTGTGACTAGCATGAGCTTGTTTTCCAATTTTACATGCATCACAAAAATGCTTGTCATATTTTAGATTAGGCAAATTTCTAACTAATTCCTTAGAGGCTAAAGATTGTATTTGTTGCATGTTAGCATGTCCTAATCTCCTATGCCATAGTGTAGAGTTTTCATCTAGGGTCGTTAGGCATATCCTATCCTCAAGTTTGTTTCCTAGTTTCATAACATATATGCCACCTTTTCTAATTCCTCTACCTATAATTTTTCCATTCTTAACTTTTTCGCTATCATCTTCGGTAAATGTGACTCTACATTTATTGTCACATATTTGTCCTACACTAAGCAAATTATATGTTAATTTATCTACATGCTCTACATTTTCAATAGTAAGTGAGTCTTGAGAGATCGTACCTTTGCCAATGTTTTTTCCACGTAAGTCACTACCGAAAATAACGTTACCTCCATTGTATGCCTTGTATGTAGAGAATAGATTGCGATTCCCCGTCATGTGCCTCGAACATCCGCTATCTTTAATCCATTCGTCAGGTTCCAAGTCAATTCCTAAACATATTTCGTCGGTTTCTTTTGCCATAAAACACTTTTCATCTCTTGGCTTTTCGACTTCTTCTTTGTCATTATCACTCCATGTTCCACTAACAAAAGCACCTTGATTATCATAACCCGGTGGCTTTAGACATTCGCCAATGAGATGATTTGGACTTCCACATCTAAAGCACTTTCTTTTCCCGTAGTTGTCACTTCTATTCCTTTGGAATGCTCTTCTTTCGTCTCGTGATGATCTAGTGAATCTTCCTCGTCTCTTGAAGAACTTCTTGAATTCTCTTACGGCCATTGCATATTCTTCGTCTTCACTTTCGTCACTTGAATCATCATCATCACTAGATTCCTTTTTGGCTTTTAGAGCAATGGATTTGGTTTGTTCTTTCTTGACTTTGACCGTTTCCGAATCTCTTCTTATGATTTCTTCATGAACCTTCAAGTTACCAATTAGTTCATCTAGTGATAACGTCATCAAGTTCTTTGATTCTTCGATTGCCGTGACCTTAGCTCGCCATTTTGGATGCAATGCCCTAAGAAATTTCCTAACACAATTTTTACTAGAAAATGTCTCATCAAGTGCTTTTAAACTTGTGATGATAGTGTTAAACTTAGCAAAAGCATTATCAATTGATTCCTCTTCCGGAATCGTAAATTGTTCATATTGTTGTACAAGAAGATCTATTTTATTATCTTTGACTTGGCTATTACCTTGGTGAGTAATTAGTAAAGAATCCCAAATTTCTTTGGCGGTTTTACACATAAAAATTCTTTCATATTCTTTGCGTGGTAACGCATTATAAATTACCATTTTAGCCTTATTATTTTTTGCTAATTTCTTTTTCAAATCATCATTTTGTTCTTCAAAAGATACAATTTCATTCATTTTAGTTTCAACATTATATTGAATAGGAGGAAAATCACCAAAGGTAATAATATGCCAAAGATCAAGATCTTTTGATTTCACATAAGTTTCGAATCTATTTTTCCAATATAAAAATCCGTCACTTTCAAATAGTGGTGGTCTTTGCATAGATTGCCCTTCTAAATATTTTAAAGATTCCATAGATCGTTACAAGTTTTAAAATACAATATATTTTAAAGATCTTGTTAGACGTGGCTCTTGATACCAATTGTGGAAAACTAGAAGGGGGGTTGAATAGTTTTACGTCGTTTTTCAAATTGTTATAAAAGTTTGTTCAATAGTTTTCTTTATTTTATAAAATATAGATTCGATGCTATATGAAATCAAGTCGTGCACAATATGAACAACACTAAGTATGTACGATAAAGCAATAATAATGTAAGTAAAGAAATAGATAAGGGTTGGAAAGATCGAACCGAGAGACAAGAGATTTATAGTGGTTCGGCTACAAGGTCACCTTCCTTGCCCTACTCCACTCCCCGAGCACCTAACTCGAGAGTTTTCTTCACTATATCAACAAGCTCCCTTATGGCGGAGAAAACCTTACACACCAAATTACACACCACAATAACTTCACAACTTAGTCACACCTTCTACACAACTAGTTCACACCTATTCACTACTAAATCACACCACTTCTTCACACCAATCTTCTACACACCAATCTTCTTCACACCTATTCTTCTACACACCAATCTTCTTCACACCTATTCTTCTACACACCAATCTTCTTCCTAACTTATCTTCTTCACAACTATTCTTCTAACTAATCACACTATATATCAAGCTACACTATCTTCTAACAAATATTCACAACTATTCACACAATGAAATAATAACAATGATGATACACTAACAACTTAGATGTGGAGATCTGATGAGGCGAAAAATGATCCGTTTTTAGGGGGTCATTTAAGCCCGAATCCGAATTTATTTGATCAAATATTGCCCTAAATCGTTCCTTTTGTGATTTTAGGTACTTTGGGAGTGAAATCTGGAAAAGGAAGCAATTCGGACGTTTTTGGAGCATAAAAGTGTAGAAAACGCCAAAGTCTTAATTTTCCATGCTGGGAACAGTGCATGACGGCGTCAAGAGTAGTTCCCTGACGGCGTCAAGAGTAAAATTCCATGACGACCCAGAAGAGTTTTGACGGCATCATGAAGGTAGGGCGTCAAGAGTAAAAGTCATGACGGCCTGGAAATGTTTTGTACTTGACGGCGTCAAATGTAGATCTAGGCAGTCCGAGGATTGTTTTGGCGGCGAGGTGACGGCGTCACCTATTTGGTCTTGACTCCGTCAGACCCCTTTTCCTATATATAGTTTTCTAATTTTTCACATTTAGAGAGGGAAGTTTTGGGAGAAACCCTAAGTACGATTTTGGTGTAACTTTACAGGTTTTTCAAGGGTTCCAACCCCTTGATACCTTGCATGATTAATCAAGATAAGTGTTCTTCTAATTCAATCAATATGTCTATGTGTTGGTTGTCTATATCATGTTCTTGTCTTAATTCTATCATGCTAGGCTAGATCTATCTTGTGTTTGCTTAGATCTAATGAAACCTAGATATTGATTATGTGTTGATTACTTGTTTATTCTTGTCTTGGATGAATGATTTATATGTTAGGCTTAAGAAAACTGGCAGATCTCCAATTGGTAACATGCTTGAACGTCTTAAGAAACATGAACCAACGCGCACTAGGTCTTTATTGGTTGTATTTAATGCATGAGCCACTGTTTACAATCCCTATAGTTGTGCTGGGCATGGTGTAGGAGGAGATAAGAGCTCATAGAATTGGGGAGTTATGTGTGCCACCCCATGAATGGTATTAAGGAATACGATCCGTCATCCATGCAATTATAACAAGTAATTAACGTGTAAACGATATCTAGGGAGTAGTGAAATCTAAGTAAACACATTTTCTCCAATTACTGCTCACAACTTTAGTATAAATTAGTTTACTTTCATTTCTAGTATTTTATTTTGATTGCATCTTAGTATTGGGTTAGTTGAATAGCAACTAATTCCGCCCTAATCCTTCAAACCCGAGATTTTAATTTGCTTTCCATAAAATATAAAAACACAAAAATAATCATCCCTCACCTTTAGAACTAGTATTTAGGCTTTCTAATCCTAGCGACACTATTCCTAAGCTGAACGATCAATCCCCCGGTACTTGTCACTATACTATACTACAACGATCAGGTACACTGCCTGGTGGGGGTTGTAAGCTTCTCGAGATCTCTTGAGAGGTAAAACCTGTTGCGATTCCCACGCATCAAGTTTTTGGCGCCGCAGCCCGGGGAATAGTTATTGTCTAGGTTAGAATTTCTTTTTTTAGGTCTACTTGCTAGATTCCTTTCTAGTAAGATTTTATTTTTATTTTTAGGTCTTCTTTAGTCTATCTCATTTCTTTGTACCTTTGTTCGTAACCACCCGACATCATGGACAACGGGAACATCTTTGAACCCGTCATCCCACCACAACAAAACCCACCATTAGAACCCCTTAGGCCCCGAACCTTAGGAGAGTATTCCCAACCTAGCCACCAAGGCTACCGAAACACCATTGAGCTCACCAGAGCCAATGCGACCCCCTTGCGATCCGACACCATCCGGTTGGTGCAAAGCGGATGTGCATTCCATGGACTTCGTTCCGAAGATCCAAACCAACATCTTAAGGACTTTCTCAAGATCGTAGATTCCATAGACCTAGGTGTTGAAACTAGAGAGACTACCCGATTACGCCTATTCCAATTCTCTCTACGGGATCAAGCTAGTCAATGGCTTGAGCGTTTACCCGCGGGATCCATCACCACATGGGATGATCTCACCACTCGTTTCCTTGCTCAATTTTTCCCACCGGGGAGAACTACTAAGCTTAGAAATGATATCTTGATGTTCCAACAACGTCAAAATGAATCTCTTTATGAAGCATGGACTCGTTTCAAGGACTTACTCCAAAAAGTCCCTCATCATCGCATAGATCTTTGGCTCCAAGTCCAAATTTTTTATGACCATATCGACATCTCCACGAGGCGAGCCATTGACCAATCGGCCGGTGGTAAGCTACATGATCTTAGTGCGGAACAATCATGGGAACTCATAGAAGATCTTGCTCTCTATGACAATGAAAGTTGGAATGATCCCCGTGATTTGAACAAAACGGTCAAGGCAATATCTTTGCCTTCGAACAATTCTAGCACTCCCGACCGTAGGATCATGGAACTTGAGGACCAAGTCAAGTTTCTCATGAAATCTTACGAAGCTCCGAAGCCTTCAAGCCAAGTGAACAAAATCACTTCTTCATGCGAATTATGTAGTGGTCCCCATGACACTCGTGATTGTGTGGAACTCCCCGGAACAGCGTTTGCGGACTACGCATCCATGCGTACCGATGAAGCGAGAGATAAGTGGTACACTTTCAAGCCCGAGCCAAACACTTACGGTGATTCATACAACTCCTCATGGAAAAATCACCCAAACCTTAGGTGGAAACAAAATCAACCCAATTCTTCCAATCCGCCTAATCGTTACCAACCAAACGGTCCACCATCCGACCGTACTTTCAACAACAATCCTTCTAACAACTATGGTAGTACCAACAATCTTGAAGGATTGATGTCAAAGTTCATGGCATCTCAAGAAGCTCGCATAGCTAGGTTTGAAACCGAATTCAACCAACAACAGACGGAGATGACCAACAAGATTGACAACTTGTTGAAAGCCCTCAACAACCAAGCGTTAATCACACCTAGGAAGGACACTAGGGACACCAATAGTGGAGTCCAAATTAAGGATCCCTCATCATCCAAACATGTCCACTTTGTCAATGTTGTCACCATTAAACCGATAGATAAGGAGATAGAGAGGAGTGACCAGGATGAAGTTAGAGTAGAGGCCGAGATTAAGGATGAGAGTAGGAAAGTTAAGGTTAACAAGGAAAAGGAGTTAGAGGAGGTAGAGCCTATAGAAAAATACTTTGATAAGTTGCCCACCGAGGAAGAACGGGAGTACCATAAAGATCTATTCGATAGTCCCGAGAGACCATATATCTTCGGCACACCCCTTATCAAAATGGGAGACCCCTCTAACATTAACATCCCATGCAATATCAGGCACATACATATATGGAAAGCTTACATCGACCCTAGATCCCCCGTGAACATCATGACTAGGACTTATTACAATTGGGTGATGAAGAAGCAACTTAATTTTAGGATGATGCCCGGTAAGAATCTGATAAGTAATTTTGCAGGAAGAGTGAAGGGATTACATGTGATTATAGGGAATCTCACCTATGAAATCGATTTTATGATAGTGAAAGACATTCGTCCGGTGATAGATGCTTGCCTAAGCCAAATAATATTCGGAAAACCATTTGTTGAAGCCACTAGGATGAGTTATGATCCGACTTTAGGGATAGTTAGATTTAAGGAAGAGAACGATGAGGTTGCCTATCAAATGCCCTACAAGATTGAGCAATACCGCCTTCTCTCTGATTTCGAGAAAGAACACAAGCAAGCGGCTTATTATAGGAATGAGGAGGATAGACGTAGAGGAGTAGAATATGTAAAGAATAGGATGCTTGGTTTCTATAAAGAATGCTTACAACTAGGTCCGGAATACAAAACTGGTTTAGAAGACGACCTAGAGAGTGGAACCAATGATGAAATCACGTAGTAACCCATGACCTTGAGTCTAGCTACAAGACTCGTAAATAAAGAAAAGCGCTTCTTGGGAGGCAACCCATGTTTTGTGTGATTTTATTTGTTTGTTTGTTATTTGCTTCCATATGCATGCTTTATTTTTATTGTTGGTAGATCATGTTTCTAAACTAAAATGTGGAAATACTTTACTTTGTTGTTTTGGCCTAGTCTTAACTCTACCTAGAAGTATTTTTGCAAAAGATAAGTGTAAGGGGAAACCCCAAATATGTTTTTAAGAAACAAACCGATCATGATTCTCCACAATATTAAATGAACATGTATATTCGTATTTGTTAGAGTCAAATGCTTGTATTGAGTCATAATGAAGTTTTGCAGGATTTTCCAGGAATTAGGACCAAGTTTTTCCAGAAATTTTCCGGAAACTTAACATAAGAATTTCTGCAGGACAATTCTGACGGCGTCAGGAGTTTACTCTTGACGGCGTCAGGAGTTAAAATCTAGAAATTTTACCGGTTTTGTTTTTCTAACGGAGTCTTATGGTTTTTGTGAATTATTAAGTTTTATAATCTCCAGGAGATCTGCAAACTTCATTCCACAAGCATTATATCTTATCTTGTTTTCTAGGATTTAGTAACTTATATAGGATGCCACCGATTTTACGCAAGGTTGTCTTGTCTATTTTGTCAGGTTTTACAGGTTATGTATGACAAGAAGATGATTTATATTCTGGAAGGGAAGCTTTGATTGTTCATTTTCTTGGAGGAAGATTTAACCTGGCCATCTTATTATCCATACCGAGCGAATCAGGGGAGTATTTGATTTCATTCTTTTTACTTTTTAACTTTTACATTCTTTACTTGAACATTGGGGACAATGTTCATCTTAAGTGTAAGGGGAGGGTAAAAAGATGATACCTTACATATGCACTTTCGCTTGAGTTTGTTTTGTCTAAATGGTAGATGTGTAATAAAACTATGAGAAATACTTGTTAGTGCAATTTTAGCGCCAAATTTAAAATTTTTTACAACATTTAGGAGTGAAACTTTAGCCATAGCAAGCGTCTCATGGATAGGAGATTGTATGACTAGCACATAACCGTATATTCAGAAAAATTTTCCACCCAAATATGTGAGGTTCGCCTTTAGATTTGATAAGAAAAGCATTTATTATTAGTGCTTATGAGTGTACCGGTAGCATTTAGATTCTAGAACTTGCGTTAGTGATGCATCCCGAGACCGTTAGTGAGACTACATTCGTGTGGTAGGATTTACTACATGATAAGAGGCATTAGGATCACCCTTGTGTTAAACCCGTATCATAATTACTTGACCATTTAAGTCATATTACTTGGCTAGTTAAGTCAACTAATTTTTCCCACACCCTTAGCGTTGTACTCATTTTTAGTACACGAAACCCCTAGTACACCCCTCCGAGCCTATCTTTTCGTTTCTAACTTTAAGCATTTTACTTAAAGGAAGAATTTGTTACACCCCACTTAAATGTACAACCAAATCGCCTTAGCCTTCCGTGTATGCGCTTATTTTTAGTGCATTATTGTTATTTGTTAAACCCTAAGTTAACTTTCTAATTGATTACATGGTTGCTAAGTCGAGTCATATCCTTGTACATATTGTTTTGGGACGATTGGTACTCATGGGTAAGTACTTATTTATGGAGTAATGGGGAAGAACATCATTTATTACCCCCATTTGTACGTTAATCTTAAAAGTGCTCCAAGTGTTTTGATTTTCTTAATTCGAGTCACTAGAATAATTAATTGTAAAGTACGTAAAGATTCAAGTGTAAGGGAAATGTTCATTCCCTATGATGTATTATTTTGGATGGTAGGGTAAGAGTGTATGGAAAAAAAAAAAAAAAAAAAAAAAAAAAAAGAAAAAAAAAGAAAAAAAAAAAACATACGGACTACCATCCCGTTTTTATTCTATGTTCATTTTATGTTTTTGTTATTTTTCATTTATTAGCTTAAGTCGAGTCTAGTCTTGGCTTAGCAACGCCACATTGTACATGTAATTAACCAAGATTGTTAACTCGCCACCAGTAAAACTTCCTTTATCCAACAAAACCGTGTATTTCATATCCCTACACCTAACGTTACAACCCTTTAAAAGACCTCTTTGATAGTTTATCCTAGGTGCTTACGCCATGTGGTGGAGGTTTGATCCTTTCTCAAGCCTATGGTAATCTATTTTGCTATGATAGGTAGTGCGAGATATCTTCCGTTTCCATATTGTAATTTACACTTTATTACACCCGAGAGATGTGAGTATCTAAACACTATTTGTGAGGTGCTTGTGTATGACCTCCGTGCTTGTCTATTGGTCTTTAGTGGAACAATTATTTGTTGTAATTACTTTTATATTAGTGTTAAATGACCCCTAACTTGTATTTTGAGTAGAATAAAAGCGCATTTGCTTGAGGACAAGCAAATCTCAAGTGTAAGGGTATATGATGAGGCAAAAAATGATCCGTTTTTAGGGGGTCATTTAAGCCCGAATCCGAATTTATTTGATCAAATATTGCCCTAAATCGTTCCTTTTGTGATTTTAGGTACTTTGGGAGTGAAATCTGGAAAAGGAAGCAATTCGGACGTTTTTGGAGCATAAAAGTGAAGAAATAGCCAAAGTCTTAATTTTCCATACTGGGAACAGTGCATGACGGCGTCAAGAGTAGTTCCCTGACGGCGTCAAGAGTAAAATTCCATGACGACCCAGAAGATTTTTGACGGCGTCAAGAGTAAAAGTCATGACGGCCTGGAAATATTTTGTACTTGACGACGTCAAATGTAGATCTAGGCAGTCCGAGGATTGTTTTGGCGGCGAGGTAACGGCGTCACCTATTTGGTCTTGACGCCGTCAGACCCCTTTTCTATATATAGTTTTCTAATTTTTCACATTTAGAGAGGGAAGTTTTGGGAGAAACCCTAAGTACGATTTTGGTGTAACTTTACAGGTTTTTCAAGGGTTCCAACCCCTTGATACCTTGCATGATTAATCAAGATAAGTGTTCTTCTAATTCAATCAATATGTCTATGTGTTGGTTGTCTATATCATGTTCTTGTCTTAATTCTATCATGCTAGGCTAGATCTATCTTGTGTTTGCTTAGATCTAATGAAACCTAGATATTGATTATGTGTTGATTACTTGTTTATTCTTGTCTTGGATGAATGATTTATATGTTAGGCTTAAGAAAACTGGCAGATCTCCAATTGGTAACATGCTTGAACGTCTTAAGAAACATGAACCAACGCGCACTAGGTCTTTATTGGTTGTATTTAATGCATGAGCCACTGTTTACAATCCCTATAGTTGTGCTGGGCATGGTGTAGGAGGAGATAAGAGCTCATAGAATTGGGGAGTTATGTGTGCCACCCCATGAATGGTATTAAGGAATACGATCCGTCATCCATGCAATTATAACAAGTAATTAACGTGTAAAAGATATCTAGGGAGTACTTGGACTAAGAGAGCATTACAACATTCAATATGCTTGAAGCATATTGATAAAAATAACACAAAAGAAAAGACATAGTCCTATATTGCCTAAGAGAGCACTTGGACTTGCTTGCAACCCATGGTTGATTGTTTTATTTGCTTGAAGGGAAACATAAGCATAAAGCTTAGATGTTTGATTGAGAGGGATATGGAGTGGAGTATGGAGCGGAAGAAGTGGATCTCACGATGTTGTATCGTGTTAAGGGTGGTATTGGATGATTACGAGTGAGAAGATATTCAATCCAAGAAATATCTTCACTCAAGTAGAGGATTTGTTTTTGAAGGAATATGCAACAAGGGAAAAAGTGAGTGTGGTTTGTAACTTGATCCAAGTTGAGAGAGTGGGGAAGGCAATTTGCATAGGGTGATGATGGAGGTTGCCCTTTGTTACGTTGTGCAAGATGCATAGCAAGGAGATTACTAAGATCATGGATTTGGTTTATTTCATCACGGAACTTTTGTTTTTCCATGGCAATGTGGAGGAGATCATAGGTTTAGTATGGAAGAGTTGGGTTTGTGTAGTTGGAATTGTAGTTTGATGGTTGATCAAACTTGTATGGATCATTATAAGTGGTTGGAGGTTGAGATGTATAGTTTGGCTTGAAGGAAGATGTTTGGCCAATGTTGTATGGTTTGTAAAGAGGATCAAATGAATGACCTTGTTGGTTTGATGCAAAGTTTGGGAAGTAAGAAGTTGGGGGTGTGGAATGACTTCCAACTTCATTAATGATGATGGATTTGTTTCGAGGGCTTTTTCTTCGCCAAACGGGTTTTTCCGTCATCCTTGCTAGCCTTGAGGCTTTTGATTTTGGTTTGTTTGGAGAGTTCATGATGGGATGAATGGAGAGTTTTGAGGATTGGGGATATTTATAGTGTAAGATTTGTGTGTTTAAGGATGGATAAGGTTTGTTTGGGGGATTAGGACAAAATGTGTTGGTGAAAAATGGGAAATGTAGGTTGAAATGGGCTAAAAAGCAGAAAAGATTCTGTGAGCCCGTCCATCAGATGGCCGGTCCCCTTAATTAGGGGGCGGTCCCCTTAAAATTAAGGGGGCCGCCTTACATAATTAAGGGGGCCGCCCATCTGGTGATTTTCAGATTGCCAGAATTGGGTTTTTGACAGAAAATTTACAGAAAGGTTGTGTTTTTGGACTTGGATTCAAGCAAGTTCAATTCCTTTAGGCAATATAGCATCTAATCTAATCATTAAATATCATGCATGCAAAAACACATAGGCACAAGAGCAAATAATCAACACATAATAAGCAATAGGAGGTAAGTAAAGGCAATCACACTTAAGCTTCCTAAGGCACCTATCTTAGATTTAAGGCAAAGGCAATTAGTGAGTGAAAAACTAATGATGGATCAAGTTGACACCATTACTAGTGAATTTTTCCTAGTGAGTGTCTATATGCAACAAATGTGGAGTTGTGATTGTTTCAACTCCTAGAAGCAAAAAGAAATAACGATCCTAAGAAACAATCCAAATGATCTCCTTGATTCAATTTTTGCTCGATCATGAATGTCAAAGACATATATTAGATTATATACCTTGACAATTTATGTGAGAGTTTATGCGTGATTTTGAAATACAATGTTTTTAGAATTAGTCAACAATGCAAGGAAAATGATCTTAATGTGATTCCTAGATTGTGAGAATAATTTTTAGAGAAAATTGATTGAGTTTTACAAAAAAAAATTTATGCAAAGAAAATAAATCTTCTCAATCTTTAGTTTTGTGCGAAATAGATTCCTAGACTCAGAAAAGGTGGAATGGAAGAAAAGTAAATTTTCATGCAAGTATAAATTTGAATTAATTCAATGTAATTTAGTCAACTTGTTCCATCATTCCTAATCCTAAACGCAAGTGGTTGAATAATTTACGCTTAAGGGGTTTTGTGAATATATCCGCAATGTTGTCTTCCGATGCAACCTTTTCTATAGATATATTTCCTTTTTGTACATTATCCCTAAGAGAATGGTGACGTATTTCTATGTGTTTAGTCCTAGAGTGTTGCACCGGATTTTTACTTAAATCTATCGCACCTTTGTTATCGCACATAATGGGGACATTTTCTAACCTAATGCCATAGTCTACGAGAGCTTGTTTCATCCATAGTGCTTGTTGACATGCCTTTCCGGCGCTTACATATTCGGCTTCGGTGGTAGAAATAGCAAGAGCGGTTTGCTTCTTCGAAAACCAAGACGTTAGACAACATCCCATAAACGTGCAAATACCGCTAGTACTCTTTCTATCTATGTAGTCTCCCGCATGATCCGAATCCGCATAGACAATGGTTTCTATGCCGGATTCCTTAGGATACCATAATCCTAAGTGTATAGTGCCTTTAACGTATCGGAAGATACGCTTAACCGCTTCTAGGTGAGAGGTTTTGGGATCCTCTTGAAAACGGGCACAAAGGCAGACACTAAACATGATATCGGGTCTACTTGCCGTCAAGTATAGTAAACTACCTATCATTCCTCTATACTTGGTGTTATCTACGGACTCACCTTCATCGTCCTTTGTGAGCTTTACCTCCGTAGACATGGGTGTTTTCATGGGTTTTGAGTCTTCTAGGCCAAATTTCTTAAGCATTTCCTTAATGTACTTAGATTGGTTAAAGAATATTCCATCTTCTAATTGTTTTATTTGTAATCCTAGGAAGAAGTTAAGTTCACCCATCATACTCATCTCAAACTCATCATGCATGATTTTGGCAAATTCATCACACATGTCTTGACAAGTCGATCCAAATATAATGTCGTCAACATATATTTGGACAATGATGAGATTTGGGTCTTTCCTTTTAGTGAAAAGAGTGTTATCTACTATTCCCATGGAATAATCATGTTTAATAAGAAAAGCTTTTAATCGATCATACCAAGTTTTGGGAGCTTGTTTGAGTCCATACAAAGCTTTCTTTAACTTATAAACATAATCAGGTTTTGCGAAGTCAATGAATCCTGGAGGTTGTGCCACATATACCTCCTCATTGATAAAACCGTTAAGAAATGCACTTTTCACATCCATTTGGAATAACTTAAAATCTAGGGCGCAAGCATAGGCAAGTAATATCCTAATCGATTCTAGTCTAGCTACGGGGGCATAAGTTTCATCATAATCAATTCCTTCTTGTTGATTATAACCTTGGGCAACTAACCTAGCTTTATTCCTAGTAACTATTCCATTCTCGTCTAACTTATTCCTGTATACCCATTTGGTTCCTATGATGGTCATATCCTTTGGATTTGGGACTAATTCCCAAACATCATTCGCCTTAAATTGATTTAATTCTTCTTGCATAGCTATAACCCAACTTTCATCCTTTAAAGCCTCACTAATATTCTTAGGTTCTATTGCTGAGAGGAAACAAAAGAAATTGTTTTTATCTTGGGCTTGTGACCTAAGGGTTCTTTGGTTAAGATGTCCTATTATATTATCTAATGGATGTGATCTAGATTCTTTAATATCAACAGTTTCGTTATTTTCTAAGTGAATGTCTTCATTACCATTTCCTATGGGTTTTGTTTTACTAACCTCAATAGCTTCATCTTCGACTAAATCATCATCTTCTAAAGGTAATGTTTTAGGAGGTGGTGGTGTTTCATCAAATGTTACATTTAGTGATTCCTCTACCTTCATGGAGTGTTTGTTAAGTATTATATATGCTTTGCTATTTTGTGAGTATCCTAGAAATATTCCTTCATATGATTTTGGATCAAACTTAGTGAGGTAGTCCTTAGTGTTTAAAATATAGCATTTACTTCCAAATACCTTAAAGTAGCTTAAGTTTGGTTTTCTACCTCTTAATAACTCATAAGGAGTTTTTCCTAGAATTCTTCTAATTGATACCCTATTTAAAATATAAGTTGATGTATCTACGGCGTGACACCAAAATTTTTGTGGGATGGATTGTTCATTTAACATAGTTCTACTCATTTCTTGTAGTGACCTATTTTTTCTTTCTACTACGCCATTTGATTGAGGAGTACGAGGAGCGGAGAAATTGTGAGATATTCCATTTAACTCGCAATATTTTCCGAATTGTACTTCGTTATCAAATTCCCTACCATGGTCCGTCCTAATGGCAACTATTGAGCATCCTAATTTATTTTGAATCATTTTACTAAATATTTTGAATTTTTCAAAGGCTTGGGTTTTGTCACTTAAAAACCTAGTCCACGTGTATCGTGAGTAGTCATCTACTATTACTAAGGTATATTTGTTTCCTCCATAGCTCCGCACAGCGGATGGACAAAAAAGATCCATATGTAATAATTCTAGGCACCTAGTAGTGGATACTATATTCTTGGCTTTGTGACTAGCATGAGCTTGTTTTCCAATTTTACATGCATCACAAAAATGCTTGTCATATTTTAGATTAGGCAAATTTCTAACTAATTCCTTAGAGGCCAAAGATTGTATTTGTTGCATGTTAGCATGTCCTAATCTCCTATGCCATAGTGTAGAGTTTTCATCTAGGGTCGTTAGGCATATCCATAATTTTTCCATTCTTAACTATTTCGCTATCATCTTCGGTAAATGTGACTTTACATTTATTGTTATGAGAGTTCCATGACACCCCTAGCGCTGGGCATGGGGGAATCAAGAAGACGTTGGTTGGGTTGTCGGCTTTGTTTTTATGGAAGGGAATGCGTCAGTCGGTAGAAGAATTCATTAAGCAGTGCTTGGTATGTCAGCAAACCAAGTATTCTACGGACGCACCGGGTGGTTATTTACAGCCTCTTCCGACGCCAAACGCCCTATAGGAAGATGTGTCAATGGACTTTATTACGGGATTACCGGAATTTCGGGGTATTACAGTTATTCTAGTGGTGGTCGATCGTTTAACGAAGTATGCTCACTTTGGGTCATTGCCTACTCGTTTTAATGCACATAAGGTAGCCGAGGTGTTTCTGGAAATTATGGTTAAGCATCATGGGATACCAAAAACCATTGTATCTGATCGTGGTCCTATTTTTGTAAGTGTTTTTTGGAAGCAGTTATTTCACTTTAGCGGTACACAGTTGAATCATAGTACCGCGTATCATCCTCAAACGGAAGTCGTGAACCATTGTTTAGAGCAGTATTTACGAGCCATGGTTAGCCATCGTCTGCAACAATGGGTTCGTTATTTACCATGGGCAGAATATTGTTATAATTCTAGTTATCATAGTAGCACTAAGATGTCAGCTTTCCAAGCATTGTATGGACGATTACCATTGAAAATAATTCCATATCCACCTGGGTCTTCAAAGGTAGCGGCTATGGACAATTTACTTGTGGAACGTGATGGGTTGTTGCGGCAACTCAAGGACAGCTTGTTATCCGCTAAACAACGAATGGAAGTCAAGGCTAATCGCAAAAGGCGGGATGTCGAGTTTAATGTTGGGGATATGGTGCTTGTTAAGCTTCAACCATACCGGCAAATTACTCTAGCCAAGTGACTCTCAAATAAGCTGGCAAAGCGTTATTATGGACCTTACAAGGTGGAAGCTCGTGTGGGAAAAGTGGCTTACCGTTTGGCGTTACCTGTGTCTAGTAAGATACACCCGGTTTTCCATGTGTCTATTCTCAAATCTTTTACAGGAAATGGAAGCGAAATGGTAACACCTTTGCCAGAAGAATTCGTGGATGAGCAACCAATGGAGCAACCTGTAAGGATTTGTGACTCTCGAATGGTGTTACGGAATGGTCAACTAGAGCGACAGGTGTTGGTTCAATGGACAAGTCGGTCTCCTGAAGAAGCGACATGGGAATGGTTGAATGATTTCAAGGATGCATATCCTGCATATAACCTTGAGGACAAGGTTGTTTCTGAAGATGGAGGGAATGTTACGCCCTTAGCAGACCAATTGGGTCGTGGCAAGCGGACCAAGAAGGTACCAAAGTGGCAAGACTCGTTTGTTATGGGCTAGGATTTATCTCCATATTTATCTATATTTATCTCAATGTTTTAGGAAAGTCTTTGAGTCGTATAAGGAATGTCTTTGTGTCAAAGAATATGTGTTTCAGAATGTATAAGTATTTGTCTTGGATTACAAGTTATAATTCGGCTATTTATTTACCGAATAGATTATCAATGAAAGTCATAGTTTTGTCTAAATAATATCTGCTTCTCTTCTCTTTTCTTAAGGAGTCTGCACCCACTATAGTGGTGCTACTACCGATACAAGTAGGTTGTATAAAAAACATAGCCAAATACACCAATCACACAATGCCATGTCCTTTTGTGGATGTGTTTTGTGAAACTTCTTTTGTGGGTCTATCATAACTCTTCCTCGAATATATGGGGAGGCTTAGATTTAGGAGAGAACAAAATATGGGGAAACATACCACAAGAGAGTACGTTGACTCGTATATGATCCCTTGCTCCAAGAATGGCATTGTTGAACTTTTAAGCCTTTTAAATATGTCATGCAACAGCTTTCTTGTGCTTCGCAGCTTCACTGCCAAAGAATTGCTCGAAACATGATGGCTATGTTTGGCAAAAGTAGCTGTGAGTAGTAGCAGTGAGCTGTGAGCAGTAGCCAAAAAAGCTCAAAGCTTCATAAAGAAGCATTGGGAAAATGAGCTTTCCTAAAAAATAGCAAAGCCCACAGCTCTCATGCCAAACGAACACTAAAAATAAAAAAGCTCATTATTCACCGCTCATTGCCCAAAAAAGCTCCAATAAGCTTTGTGCTAAACATAGCCGATGATCCATATAGCGTCACAAGAATAATTGAGCCTAAGAAGGCACAATTTTACTTTGACATTACAGTATGAGATTTTGTGACAAGGGTTCTGGAGTGTTATTGGAGTCTTATGATTCAAGAAGCAGTTCAAACTTTTCATATTATTCAAGAAGCAGGACAAATAAAATACACGTTACAATAGCGATGAGACTTTCCAAATTAAAATGAAAAGAAGCAGGGAGGCTAACTAGATCCTATTGAATTCAAATACATGTGAGAAGTATCTATTAATTGTCATCATTAAATATTCGATCATTTTGCTTTTTGATACTATATGTAAGGCTTATCATATTTGGTATAAGCAGTTTGCAAGTTGTTATGGTTTATCCCACATCGGAGTAGAAGAAAATAATGTGTTGAGGGGCTGCTATAAATATAGATTATCTAGTGTAGTTAAAGCCATGATCTTTCAGGCACGTTTAGATGGGAAGTGATGAGTCGTCAATACTTGCATTTAAATTTGCAAGTTAGGATGTCCGCCTAAAGCCTGTTACGACAATTGGGCACCTCTTATCTAAACCATCTGATCCCTACTAAAAATTATTATTATTATTATTATTATTATTATTATTATTATTATTATTTTATAAAAAAATTAAAATTTTGTTTCTATAAAATTAAAATGTACGTACGGTTCCACTCATCTTTTGAAAGGGTCCTACTAAATACTAGTAAACCCATAATCTACTAACTAAACCGTTTTATACTTTTAATTCTCAACAAAGTCAAAATCACTTAACCCAAGATATACTTTTCATTAAAAGCACAAAAACTGTCAATCTCTCTCACACACAAAACAAGTACTCCGTATTATATCTTCTCTTTCACACATCTTTCTTTCTACATCAAATTCACCAAACACCACCACCACCACCAAGGCACCAACTATCATCCCACCGCCACTCCACCACCCAAAACAACCACATCCACTAGTATAAATCAACAACATCCTTGCATCTAACAGAAAAAACAAAGATCGAACACACGAAAGACACCACCATGACCAAACCGAAGAATTTTCATTAAATATATAGCTATTGTCTCACACACATTCTAACTCTCTCTTACTCATGAGTACATAACAACAAACTCCTTCATCTTTCTTTCTATGATTTGTCACCACCAATTAACAAACATGTCTACATATCAAAACCACCGGGTTTCAAAGTTAAGTTTGTAGTTTTATATAAAATCAAGTTCCATAAATAAATAACACCATCCTTTTTTCTGTATTGTTTAAGACAAATTCCAGTTGCGGTTCAGATTCCGGCGTACTCCTATATTGTTTCCACCTCCGATGATGGAGTATCTTACTTCTAGTTGGTTTGTTTAGGGGTTAAATTTCTTTTAGAAGATGTCTGACTTTTTTGTCTTAAGTCAGTTAGAATAAAGAAAATGGTAGGTAGAAAATGAGGGTGGGGAGAAAACAACGAAGGAAAAAGATGATTGTAGAAAACAATGTAAAAAAATCAGTTATTATTATAAAACTACATGATTGGTTGGAGTACAAGGAACTCTCTAGAACTAGGCGTATGCCACTCGATGCAACGAGCACACGGAATTCTTCGGTGAAAGGCAAAAGAATATGTCGGTTTGTGCTAATTGGATGATTGTGTGCCTTTTTTCATTTTACAGCTTGGTTTCTATATACAGCCATCCTTACTTACTGATTCTACTAATTACCAGTTAATGTGGAATAATTAAACCCAAGTCGCTCCATAGTGCCCCTTTCTAGCTCATTCTCACTAATTTTTTCCTTACCTTTTTGGGAAAATTATCTAAAAAAACATTATATTTGACACTTTTTACCATTGTGTGTACTCAAATTTTTTTTCTAAAATATCACTAGACTTTGTAATTTGGTACATTGTATGTACCCGGTGACCTTCTATCCAGTTAGCCGGTTATACTCTTATTTTTGTTTAAAAAACAATGCCTCCTGGATATATTATATCCAACTAGGATACTCACTTATTTTTAACTCACCCTACATGACATAACACACACAAAAACACACACATCTTTCTCTGGACCACACCTTTCTCTCTCACCTTATCCCCAAAATACCCGACCAAACCCTAATCTTTATTCCTTCCAATTGACAGTGATTTGTCGATCAATTATTAAAATTGAATGGTGCTAAAGGTTCGTACTTCTTTATTCTTCATGGTCCCCTTATTATTTTCTTTGTATTGATGCTTATTACATGCACATTTATTAGGGTTTGTAGTTATACATGCATATATGTTAGGGTTTTTTTATGGCACCTTGTTTATTCAAATTATTTTGCATTTTTTTATACAGGATGGCACCACTTGGGTCAGATGCTCTTTGGTTTGATGTTCACCATGATGGTTACTTTGAAGGCAACCCACTTAAGTATGAAGATGGTTTAGTTTATGAATGGAAGTTATATAAGAGTAAAAAAATGAATTATAAGAGTATGTGGAAATTTTTGAATGATAAGACAAACCATCTAGGCAACCTGGTTTGTATTTCTGCTTAACAGGATGTCAATTAGAACTAGGCTTGAAAATTTTAGAAAGTGATTCAGATGTAGATTCAATGTATACGTTTGCTGAGTCTTATGGTAAGTTGCAAGTATTCATGACTCATAGGCATCAAGACTTTTATGAGTATTATTTTAAAAACCTTAACATTGAAGAGTCTGAGGATGAGGCTACATCTAGGTTGAGTATACATGAAATAATGTTCAAAGATGCTTCTAATATGAGTGTAGATGAGCTTATCTCATGGGCTGAAGAAGATGCGGAAACACGAACCCCAAAAAAGAAAGTAGTTGAACCTGTGGAAGAGGATGTAGCCATACCTATTGTGAACCTAGTTAATAGCCCTGTCTTTAAGAATAAGTTACTAGGAAGAAGCAGCCCGAGTCCTAGTACTAAACGCAGGTTGTTGTATAACCATAAGAGCCCAACTTCTTATGTTGTTTGTTAATACAAATATCGCCAAAAAACGTTATTTATATTTTACGATCTTTGCTAAGTTTTGTTAATGACAAAGTATGAACTTTAGCTAGGAGTAAATCATCACTTTAAGTGTTTAAGTCTTGTTTAAACTAAGGTTTACATTTCCTTTTAAACAAAACATTGTTTTTATTTCTTAAAATAGAAAGTGTCTTGTCACATCATATTTATTTCTTAAAATAGTAATGTCACATCACATTTAGGGCAAGCTTTGTCAATATACATTTATGGTAAGAAAGAGTGTTTGACTAACCATATGTTTGCTTGCAAGTCTTGTGTTTGACTAGGTGTAATGAGATGTGACCTTGTTTGGTTTGGAAGATTTATTGCAAAACTAACTGCAACCCTGACGGAACCCTGGGGGTGCACGGGCGGAACCCATCTGAGGGTTCTGCCGTATCCGCCAGACCTACAGAATAGTTTGCTATAAATACCAAACCATTTGTTAGTTTTGAGTGATGACTTTAGGACATATTTTCATATACTCTCTCAACTAACTCAGTAACATTTGACTTGTGTGATTCTCTTATGTAGCAAGGGACTTCACAAGATCATTCTAGAAGTTACAAGCTTCAACTCTAAAGTTGAAAGTCTTGTTAGCTTGGTCATGTATAAGCTTTGGTAGTTTATACTTCATTTATGTCATGTATGTAGAAGTGATTGGTTAGTATTTTAGGCCTCAAAATACATAGTGTGTCGGGAGTTGTTGTACCCTTGTAAAAGAACTAATGGGAGTGGTTGTACCCTTGGTAAAGAACTCGACATCTAGCTTAGTGTCGGTAAAAGTGTAAGCGACGATGGGAGTGGTTGTACCCGTGTAAAAGAACTCGACATCTAGCTTAGTGTCAGTAAAAGTGTAAGCGACGTTGTAAAGGTTTTCTCCGCCGGTGAAAGGAGCTTGTTGATTAGTGCTTATAACTCTCGAGTTGGAAACTCGGGGCGTGGATGTAGGGCAAGGAAAAAGAGTCCTTGTAGCCGAACCACGATAAACAATCGTGTTGTGGTTTGATCGTTTCTTTCTTTATCTTTGCTTATTACATGTTGCCTTTTAGTTAGAATCGCTAGTCACATATAAAGCTTTTCAAAGAATTAAACAAGTAATGTTGTGTTTATATCTTTAAACAAATGTAAAGCTTTTCAAGGAACTAAACAAGCAAAGTTAGGATCATCACAAGTAAAGCTTTTCAAAGTATGAAACAAGTAACGTTAGAAGTGTTATTTACATGAGAATCTTTTCAAAGAATCAAACATATAACGTTGTGTTTATATCTTTAAGCAAACGTAAAGTTTTTAAAAGGATATTCAAGCTAAAAGGATTTAAAAAGCGGTAAACTATTCAACCCCCCTTCTAGTTTTCCACAATTGGCATCAGGAGCTACGTTACTCAAGATCTTTAAAATAGAATGTATTTTAAAACTTGGATCGATCCATGGATTTTGAAAATCTCAAAGAAGGGCAACCTATTCAAAACCCACCGCTATTTGAAAAAGAAAACTTGCTTGAATGGAAAAGTAATTTTGAAAACTATGTGAAATCAATTGATCAAGATCTTTGGCATATTATTTCTTTTGGTGATTTCAAACCAAAGAAAACAAGTTTTTGAAAACCAAGATAACTATCTTAAACTTGATAAAAATACTAAAGCTAAAACAATGATTTATAAAGCTTTAGTACCAAATATGAAAGAATGTATTTTTGTCAAACGGCTAATGATATTTGGAAAAATATGTTAAACTTTCATCAAGAAATATGTCAAGTCAAAGATGATAAATTTGATCTCACATATGAATTAGAAGTCTTAGAAATATTAATAGATAGACATTTAGTTGAGATGAATACATGTGCTACTAGTTTAAATGTTTTAAATGAAGGTGCAAGTGAAGATGATTACTCATGTTGAGCTCTTAGTGTATTTGCTTGCGATTCATGGAATAACACGGATGAAGATGAAGCCAACCATCCGGTTTGTGATTCTCAACTAGATAAAACATCAAGCAAGGTACATTTTGAAACCAAACACTTTTGCTTGACAAATTTATCCTAGAGTTTTCTAAACTAGAAAATGAGTCTAAACGTTTATGCAACATGGACCTAAAAACTATCTTCAAGAATGAGTCTTCAAAATCTTTTAAGAATATCTTTGAAAAGGAAATCTTGTTAGAAGATAAAATGTCTAAAATTGAGAGTAATGTTGAAATTGATCTAGAATGTAAATTGTGTCTAGATTACAAACATAAGATCAAAAAGCAAAATGAGAAAGGAAAAATATTAGTTAAATTTGATGAAAGCTCAAAATCTCTTGAAAGATTGTTGAGGAGTCAAAGGTTGTTTAAAGATAAAACCGGATTAGGATTTAACTCAAAAGCACCATCAACTAGTAAAACAAAACAAGTAAAATTTGTCAAATCTAGAAGAGAGATTTAGAGATAATTCAATCTCTAATAGAAACTCATGATAAAAGGATTAAGATTATCATGCTCTATGCTTTTATATGATTATCTAACCTTCTTGGATACATGAGTAATTATGTTTCAAAGCGTGTCGTCAAACCAAGATTTTACGCGTAGTGTTTATCCTCTTGATAGCATCTCTATGCAATTTAAAAGGTACGCATTACTTCAACTTGACTTTGATTGTCTCTTGTTTCTAGCATTATGTGTTGGAATATGTGTTATTAGTAATACTCTAAAGTGTTTACCTGCTATTAGTAATAACTAAGATTAGATTCTATGCAACAAGGAATTTCATCATTAGTACTAGTAGGAGATATAAGGTGTTTTGGTTCTTTAACCATCAAGAGATAAACACGAGAAACTCTTGAGTGAGTCTCACTCAACTCTTGCTTACAAGTGAGCTAACTAAGAATTTCCTAAGTGTTAAAATGTCTAACACTTTTGTGATGCTTGCAAAACAAACCTTTGTTAAACAACATTCTCAAACACCATACTTTGAGTCTTAAATTATGTTTTTCTTCAATCACTCCTTTATGATAATCCCACATAAAACACACAAGGTGAAATAAATTACATTAGCATACATTAGGATGTGTGGAAGAAAATAAGTTTTCAATATCTAAGATTTACACATCAAATGTGACACTTAGTCTCATGATGCTGTACATCTTGGACTCTTTCAAAACAAATAGAGTTCATAGTGTCTTAAGTAAGAAAACCCAAAGAGTTCAGGAGTCGTTGAATATAAACATTTAACGAGTGATCCATCCTTCTAAGATATCATCTTTGGTAGATGATGACTTAGTCGAAAGTCCAATGATGGCAAGACATGTATATTTCGTAAAACATTAAGAATAAAAGTACAAAATAACATCTTCTCACTTTGAGTCAAACATTGAATCAAGCAAAATTGACATAAGTTATAAAACTTGATTTATAGGTCATAGTTGTGTCTAAACAAATTCAACATTAACAGTTTTTGGAATTTAGAGTAAAACAACTAGTGAAACAAAATAAATGTTTCGAAGTAATCATGTGATTATAAGTGTCAATATTTGAAAGTCTTTTTGATAATAAAAGCAAGCTCCAAAAGCAAGGGATTTTAACTTAAAGACATTCCTAGTTACTTTCTTGTTCTCAATGGTTAAGTTATTGATGACTTATCAAGAATGAGATTAGTAAATCCGTAGGTAAAACTAAACGTAGAGAAATGTTCGGAATACTATTTGTTCTCATAACAATTAGATCCAACATTATGTTTAGCATTTGTTTATGTGCTCGTGTTAAAGAAAATCCTAAAACAACTCTTTAGTTGAGCTTGTTTGGATACATCATAAAGTACTACACAACTAGGATTATGGTATCCCAAAAGAACAGGGATAGAAACCATAGTGTATTCCAAATGGAATTATGTCGGTAATAAGTTGATAAGAAAAGCACAAGTGGTACTTGCACTTTTATACTTACTTACATTCTCCAAAACACGTAAGGTTCTCAAATTAGTTTCGGATGAAGAAGCACATCAACAAGCTTCGCTTGAACAAGCAAATTCGTGTCAACAACGGAATTCTTTTATCAACATTGTCATCCCTTCAACAAAGGAATCATCGACCTCGGCAACAATTCAATCCATTATGGTCTTAATAGACATATTGTGATCCATCATCATCGCCTTGGTAAGATTGTTCATTGAGGAACGTCTTAACTAAGAAAGTCTTCTACGTTAACCATTCTATCAACTTTTTCACAAAACCTCTTGAATGTGAAGCATTCATCATTCCTAGGCTTAGTCAAAGACTCATAAGACCTAAAATCTTAGTTTTGAACATTAGGATAAAACCACAAAAATCAAGACAATCCCTTTTGAATTTTTCCTTGCAGCTCCCACGGTACCCTCAGACCATACGGGCAGAACCCTCATTTTGGTTCCGCCTGGTCCGCCAAAGCTACAGAATGTTTTATTCTTAATTTCAAAACCAAACACCCCCTTAACTTAATCATTCACTTTCAAACAGCCATCACCCTCTCAAAAACACATAACCATACGAAATTTAGGGCTTTCAATCCAATCTCTTCAAATCCAATCAACTTTGTAAGTGTTCTAATCATAATTGCATTTTTCATTCAAGTATAACATTCTCATTTACATTCATTAACTAGAATCTTAGGGTTTATGCATAAAACTTCTTGATTCATTAAAAACTTGGGGGCTAGCCAATCATGTCTTCCATTAGTTAAGAATTATATCCTTTTTGTTGTTACTTTGATTTGCCAAACACACCAAGTGCATTGTCTTTCAAAAATTGCAATCCAAGACTAGAACATGATTCATCACCACATTGTTAAAACAAATTAAAAACATCATTGAAACATCACTTGCATATTATCTCTTGAATGCTAAAGGGAATACATAACTAAGATGTATTTTCGGGTACATTCAATCGAAGACACATTTAATTAGGAGAGTTTTGGTTATCTTTTGTGTTTATAACAAAACTTGCATAACAAAATAATTTGGGCATCAAAATGAGTCAAGATAACCAAGTCTCCACATTGTTTGCATATAGGAACATATTAGAACATCCACATTGTTAAAAGTCATTAACATATAATTTTGTGTTTTCTAGGAATCAACATGCCTCACGCAAATAAATCCGATCACAAGGAAACCCTTAAGTACATGCCCAAACACCATAGGACCAAAGGTCTCAACAAAGTTCAAGTAGAAACCTTTAAGGCATTAGAAAAATGCTATGTTCACGAAGGTAGAACCATTGATCCATCCTTTCTAGAAGGAACATCTATTCGCCAAAGCTTTGCCGCAATCAACTTTGATTGTCTCCTTGATATCGATGAGCCAATTTGTCCTAGGTTCATCTTAGAATTCTATGCAACCGTAAACCTCTCCACAAATGATTTTGGTAAGATATCATTAAACTTCACAACAAATCAAATACCAAATTTCATTGATTTAAAAGACTTAGCTATCATCTTTGGTGTCCCAAATGCGGGTACTTGTCTCTACACGGATAATTGGCCTATTTCAAGCCTTGACTCGATTGAGCGTTTTCATCCATACGACACACCTCTAGCTAGTAAGGAAACAATTAAGGAACATCTCTTTGTTAGAACCTCTACCACTAGGAAGAATCGTTCGAGGAATATTGTGGATAAGGATCCTTTTGGTATGGAGCTCAATGAGCTTAAACCACAATTTAAGAAGTGGGAAGAAATTCTTAGAGCTAATGTCATAAGTACCATAGGAAATAGAGATCATGTCAACACATGCCTTTGCTACATGCTCTATAGCATTTCCACCGGTCAACCCTTCAACTTAGCCTACTACCTAGCCAAAAGAATGGCCGACATACCCTTAGTTGGAACAACCACTCTTCCTTATGGAATGCTTCTTACTCGCCTCTTTAGAGAAATCTCACCCATTCCTCCTAACGATAATGGAATGCGCCTTGACTATTCTCTCGTTCCTCACATCTTCGTTCCTCTAAGTGATAAACGAGTTTTCAAAGGCAAGGGCAAACGTACTCGCTCACCTACACCATCATCATCATCATCCGACATGAGCGATGACGATAGACTTCCTAACTCTAAGTTACCTCCTTTAGAATACCTTCAAGAACTCCCCGTCATTGACAATGCATCCGAAGAGTTCAAGCAAACCAAAGGAATTTTCAAGTGCTTTGGAAGGTACCTAAGCAAGCTCAATAAGAAGATAGACCGGTTGTGAGAAGATTAAGGAGTGTTTGGCTTATGAATGTTTTAGAACCTTTTATGTGTTAAACTATGTGATTTGTATTGTTTTTCACGTTCATGTTTTATTACGTTTGTCGGATTATGTTTGTATGAGCTTTTATGCATAATGGTAATGTTTGAGGTGTTTGTCAATTTTTTATGCTTGTGGCAATTTTCACTAAGTATAGTGAAATTCTCGACCTCAAGGTCAAAGTCCTATGATATGTGTGTTTACATGTCCAATTTTTGCATTGCCTAACTAGATATGCATTATCTTTTTGATTTTAGGAGTTTTCGAAAAATTTGAAAATCATCTCGCGGGTCAAAATCGCGGACTGCCAAAATTTTCAGGTGTGGCGCATCTGGCGGTACACAAAATTGGGTTCCGCCAGTGTATTTTCTGGGCAACCCAGAATTGGCCCAACGGACCAGACGGAACCCAAAACAGGGTTCCGCCAGTGTACCGCGAGGGTTCCGCCAGTCACCTGCAGAAAATTTTTGTCATTTTTCTTAAGTTCAAAACTTGTAAAGTGTCAAACCATTATCCTAAGTGAGAAACATCTTCCATTAACTCTAATAACCATATTAGAACAACTCTCACTCACTAAAACAATTAGGAAGCCACTTCCCTCCAAAAATTCAAATTCAAACATAACTAACCCAAGGAACCCTTTTAAAGGATCCTTCAAACCATTGAAACATGTTCAACCAAATCACATCCCATGATCACAAAGCATTGAGTGCATATGTTGGTCTTTCACTCCACCCTATTCCATTGTATTGACATCAAATGATGTGACATGGTCATGAAAATCATTTGAAACCTCATTCTTTGAATGGTAGAACATCAAATCCAAACACCCATTTCAATATCTTTTCCACCCTATAAATTTGAAAGTTTTGCAACAACTCAAATCACACCATCACCATCAAAACTTCTTCTCTCAAAACATCAAAACCACACATTTGAAATGACTAAATCCAACACATCATCCGAGTCATCAAAATCCTTTTCAAAAACCACTAGGATTAGTGTCAAACATTGTTGTTTCAACAAAACCGTCAAGTCAAGCTCATCATCTCCAAGTGATGCTTCGCTTAACATTTCTTCACCTATCCAAGATTTCCTTAACCTCACTACCTCAACACCATCCTCAACACATTGCAATACCAATGTAATCACCCTTCAAGATTTGCTTAATCTTGATACTCCAACACCCTCTCCAACACATTGCTACACAAACATAGCCACCATTCATCCAACAACTAGACCTTCAAGTGATTCAACATCACCTTCTCAACAAGCTCAACCATCAAAAACTCCATCACCTCAATCACCAACACTTACACCAATGGAACTTTTCCGTACACCACCAACATCACCACTACCCTATTTGGAAACACTCGAAGACCTATCACCTAAATCATCAAACCAACCATCCTTGTCACTTTTTGACACCATTGCTCAAATGGAAACCCAACAACAACCTAGTGAGCAACTAGAAGATGAACCACATCAACCATCTTTAGTAGAACGGTTGGCTTACCGTTATGCTAGACCATCCATTTTTCCAAATAATCAAGGTCATACCCACTCACAATCATTTATGTTTCACCCAATTTACAAAGACCTTCATGGCAATCCTTCCGGCGAACCAAGCTTCCGCCATGATGGTAGGGTTGATCATTCCTTCTTGAATCTTTAAGTGAGGTGGCCTATACTTCATGAAATTTGTAGGGTTTAGATTACCAAGTATACCCGTCTCTCTTCTCGGATAAACTACGGTAGTCCCTTCTAGTACCACCGACACTATGTCATTTACCAATTTCTGGATAGCTCCAGGAGTCATGGTGATTTCTGATGATGATTGATATGCATTGTTCATGTTGTCCATTTTCTGTAAACATAAATGAAACTCAACATTAGAATCCATATAATATCAGAAAAATTTAAATAATGAAGTTAATTATTTCATTGATGATAGACTGAATTGACTCCCTACTGTAATCTAATTTCAAGATGTGTCTTTGTTGTGTCATTTTATCAATGATCAACTCTTGATATGGGATTACTAAG
Source organism: Artemisia argyi (assembly GCA_030686995.1). Taxonomy (NCBI): domain Eukaryota; kingdom Viridiplantae; phylum Streptophyta; class Magnoliopsida; order Asterales; family Asteraceae; genus Artemisia; species Artemisia argyi. Next base: position 138,351,196 of record CM060699.1, read on the forward strand.
GAACAAACCGACTTGTCTATTTCAAATGAAGTTTAATTATCTTTTCTTCATTCTTTAAATCCACTTTCAAAAATTGGTATTTAGACGATTCTTAAAGTTTTAGATTATTATGGTAAGTTTTAAGAAATCTTAACAATTTGTAAGAAATCTTACGGTAGATTTGAATAATATTACAGATGTAAACAGAACATTAATAACTTGGCCGATTAATTTTGCAGGATAAACGATACAAGATCTTTTATTAATACACTATTGATCTGAAAAGAATCATTTGGTTATCAAATGATGAGATTTTTGCATGAAATATGAGGATTCATTACATGCATGATTTATACGGAAGAAAAGATTGATTCATAACATATATATATATATATATATATATAACAGAAAGGATGTTATTATACAATACGTTTTGATTACACGTTCTGAAGTTTCAGAATTATTGAACATTACAAGAAATATTAACCAAGTCTATTTGGTTTATTAGGAACAACAAAGAAACTTGTAAACTTAAGATTAGTTATGTCTCTGACGTAAATATCTAATTTCTTTCTCAAGTTCAAGTTGTGCAGCCTCCATGTTTGAGAAACGTTCTTGACACATGTTCATTTGGTTTGCCAACATACTCTCTAATGCGGCAATCTTTTGACCCTGGTTTCTGGCTGCATCTCTGGCCATCCATAGGGTTCTCTCAATATCTCCAATTCTTACATGTGTTTGACCGTGTTCTCTTCTTGCACAACGAACCCTGGAGTCCAAACTTCCAAGTTCCTGGTTGGTGTGGTCCTTTATTTCATTAATCTTTATTCCTAACTCACATATTGTTCGCCTTTCAACATCTGCCCTCTTGAACAATGCGTCAAGGTTATGGTCGTACCATTCAAATTGAGTTGGCCGTAACCCTTTTAGCTGTTCAGTGTGAGCATCCAATATGCCGGCATGTCGATAAATAAGATTCCATATTGATTCAGGAGTGCTTATACCGTAGTCGGGAGAGTTAGGTGAAGATAAATTATTTGGAGAATTTGGTATTGTAGAATCTGAAGTATAAGGTAACGGAGAAATTGGTTCAACATTCGTCCATGATATCTCTTGGCTTGAACCTCTTTCAACTTCGAATGTTGCCTAGCCACCAATCAAATCTTCATATGATTCGGTAGCTCTCCTGATTCTTTGACGTAACGGTGAACGAATAGGTGACGATGGAGGTGATCTCGGATTGAGTTCTATATTAGGTTGGGATTTTATTATTTGTACGTAAGGATCTTCATTATTTGGAGAATTTTTATTGATTGATGAGGTATTAGTATTATGGAGAGTAGATTTGATATTCACAGGCGTTCCTGAAGACATGCTACAGTAGTAACCGAGAATAATATTTTATGAGTATTTTGTATGTTAAAGATATAACAGTACAGATGAAATAACAATTGTATATGAGTAACTATTAAGCACGTAAGATAATCTCAACAAATAAAGTATGGAGCACGGCAGTCTGCAGACACGGAGGGCATAAAATATTATGGTGTAAAATCATTATTTTGAAAATGAAGTTATAGTTTTAATGTTTGAAAACATTTAATTTTCTATAACTGTAGCTCTGATACCAATCTGTAACACCCCCATTTTTAAGTTTGTCGCAGCGGAAAAATAATTTGGGTGTTACGGTGAGGATCGAAGTTTTAACCACATAAAACGATTTAAAAGAAATGTTTTGAAAATTATTTGTCATTTAAATAATAATTTTGATAAAAGATGTACCATTTGATTTAAAATCTTATGAAAAGATATAAAGACTTGTAAAAATGACAAATTTGATTTTTACACCATTTTAATTTATCAGAGTAATAAATGCCCGCTCCGTGTCTTGTCCTGCTCCGTTAAATTACCTGAGATACACATGCTTAAAAGTGTCAACACAAAGGTTGGTGAGTTCATAGAGTTTTAGGAAAAACCCTTTATTTTGTTAGATTTCAGAAATATTTGGTATTATTAAAATACAAACAGTAACGAAACAAGTATCGAATATAATCACAAATAAATCATATAAATATTCAGTCACATTCAATAAATCATCAATAATCTTAACATGAGCTGGAAACTCATGATACTAAATCAATCAGATATCCAATTCACATATGGTCAAACCTATACAGCTGTATCTAAATATATGTTGAATACATATATATTTCCTTTATAGATATTGCACCAAGCCTCATGACACGCAAGACGTTAACAGAAGGGGTGTTCTATCAAATCAATGACAGATTTTGCCCTCGTGTAATAGGTGATTTGCCAATTCCTATTTTTACTCAAATATAGTGTATCACGACTAATGCGGCTAACCAATTGCAATTGGCATTCCGTCAAGCATTAGTGGGATCGGAGGTCAATCCAAAACAGGTTTCGAATCTGTTCACTATATTCGCGCTCACTTTACAGTGATTAATGGCTCATGATAGAGGGACTATATGGCGATAAGCTAACTTAGGCAATATCAAGGACTAATGGGCTCATTTAGCATAACATCATGAAATCAAGTATCGTATCACAGAGATCAAATTGGAAAAACAGTATCGTTTGAGTATCAGAAATTTAGTTTGAAAATATCAATGTTTGAGTATCAGAAATTCAGTTTGAAAATATCATCATTTGAGTATTAGAAATTCAGTTTGAAAGTATCATCATTTGAGTATAAAAAATTCAGTTTGAAAATATTATCGTTTGAGTATCAGAAATTCAGTTTGAAAATATATTGTTTGAGTATCAGAAATTCAGTTTGAAAGTATATCAATTGAGTATCAGAAATTCAGTTTGAAAATATCATCATTTGAGTATCAGAAATTCAGTTTGAATATTTCGCCAGTAACACATTTATATCACATACCACAACAATCGGATTGAGAACATTTTCATATGAGTATCAATATTTCAGTCAAGTAATTCTTCAATAAATATATATTTCACATACCACAATAATCACATTGGAAACATTAACATATTTTAAATCACAACTTATATTACTTTAATATCAATTAGGAAATTGATTTGAATCATGTATTTTATTTTATTTCATATACTTATCAAGTTATCAAAGTATATGTAAGCATGTATCTCCCCCAATGAGTTAAAAACAATTATTGGAAATGGGGCTATGACTCACCTGGATTGATTTGGAAATGATGAAAAGTAAGATAGGATGAGATTTATGGAAACGTCTTTGACACAGAACCTGATAAATAAATTTATCAGAGAATATAACCAAATACTATTTGGTAAATACGAACGAATAACGAATAAACATTATTCGTTATGACGAATAGATGATGTGGAGTGAAATTGTTATGTCATGCATGATATATTAAAATACTTTATTTAAAATATCCATCGTAGTTTTACCTTTTTAATCGTAAGTAAAAATATTAACTTTTTAAATATCGTTATATATAAAATTAACGTAAAAATATATAATATATATATAAAACGTAATAAAATGCATATGACGTGATGATTGCCGAAAATAGAAAATAAAATGAGAATGTCAAATAGATTTAGTGTAGTCCTTGTCCTTTTTCCATTTTTACACTTTTTATACTAACGGCGTTAGCGTCACACCGTTAGTCCTTTTTATATATATATTTTACAATTATAGTCCACTACATGTACAATATTACAATTTAATCTTGTAATAATCCTATATTATCAATTTTTGTCCTTTCTTTCTGTTTCTACATTTTTAGTCCTTTCTTTTCACAGTTTTCGTATTTAGTTCCTATATGTGTCGTCGCGTTACATTTTTAGTCCAATTTTGCAAAAGTGATTATAAAAATTTTATAAAAATTTCCTTAGCTTCTTTTATGAATTTCAAGCTTATTTCAACTGCTTATTTTAATAAAAGCTTATTTATTTAGCTTATGGGCCTTAATTCAAACTAAACTAAAGCCCATTTAAAATTTTAGAGGCGAGGGCATGAAATTTCTTTTGGGCTTGAACTTGGGCTTCCTTTATGATTCTAAAAATATATTTTATGGGCCCAGTGGGCTGTTATATCGTGAAGTCTTGTTGGGCCTTAGTTAAGCCCACTCGACAAACATATTAGTTTTTATATAAGTTTTGATTTGAAAAATCTGGTTTGTGTCGATTTACTTTGGCTCGATTAGAGTGTCAAAACGTGATTATTTTTGTAAGTTGTATAAACGAAATTAATAGTTTTCTAGGTGGTCTATTAGGTTGAGCAAAAATATTATATGCTTGTTACGTGAAATTGAAAGTTATACGATGCGTTTGTATGGTGTTTGGGTCGTTTGTATATATTGAAAATGACTTTGTAATATTTTTATGTATGCATGATTTTATACGTGTATATAAGCTTTCAAAACAAGTAAATATGATGCATGCACAATAACTTTAAACGTATTTTAAGCGTGATACGTGACTCCTAGGCCTTCCAAGATAGAGGCTAGTCACATAACGTTTACTATATGAATATACGTATGAAAATAATGAAACAAAGTTACTATATGTTCGTAAAAAATATATATGATGCATGATATGAAAATAACGAGTAGTATGAGACGAGAAAGAGTGGAGACAACTTACTACACCTCTAGGGTGGTAGAGAGTCGAGAGAAACGGATTGAAAGAGTAGTATGGTACACGTTCGAATAGAGACTTGAAAAGTATGGATCGTATAACTTAAAGTTACCACCTTCTTGCTTCCAAATGCTTTCGTACGGTTCTCTTGATGTTTTTAAGATATATGAAAATGGAGAAAAGAGTAGGAACGATTTGTGAATGAATGGAAAAGGAAAGAGACGATCGGGTATGATATATATGGGGAGTTTTGTGTTTCGTATGGTGCAAATTATTGCATGGGATAATAGATACTATGCATTGTCAGGTAATAGTTTCCTAGGATATTAGTTTTGAATATAAAATGAGTTTGATAGACTTCGAAGATGATGAATCGTCCTTGTGAGTAATCTAGCATGTCGACATCCATTTTCTATTACAAACGAAATACTCATTTGTGATTTAATGGTTCTTAGTTGATCATACTTAACATTTATACATGAAAACATGTTATAAATATTAATAGGAACTCATAGAAATGAACGGGGATAGAAACAGTTAAGAATTGAATAATTTACGAATCGTTTGGGTCGATTTATGGCTAAACGCTTTGCCTCTTAAAAACGTATCAAAACTCATCGTATGGACGTGAAAATTGACACACTAATAGTTGGCTAGGAGCTTAACGAGGATGTGCAAAAATATATGTAGGTTGAGTGTAAAAATAAAAAATGAACGAGACGTTTTGGAGTATGTTTAGTCGATTGTTTTTAATTATTTGAAATGAATTTGGGTTTTGTTGTGGGCCGGTTGGGCTTAGGGGGAATTAAGGGCCCGTTAGATTTAGTAATTTAGTTTTTATTAATTAGGTTTAGTGAAATTAATGTTTTGTTAATTTTGTCGATAACTTGTTTTGTCGTTGGACGAATTTGACAATATCGTAATCGTGACCACTTTAATATACAAAGAAAATTTTAAATTTCCCCGTAAAAATGGTGATTACAATAATGACAAAGATTATTTATTAAATTAACCGAAGTTAATTATACGAATTTTAGCGAGGTTTTACAGTACCCACATGTCATCTGAATTTCGTCCCGAAATTCAAATTTAATGCGATTACTTGAGTAAAGAATTTTTTTGAACAGAAGTTGTCGGGAGATTTTTATTCCTAAAATTACGGATACGTGATTCAGTTAGATTTACTTGTACCCAACAAGACAAGGTAACTGAAGTATTTAAGGGTTGTGAATATTGAAAATAGTGGTCATGAATAGTAAAATAACGGCTAGTAATAGTGACCAACAGTCGGGAATAGTAACCCAACGGTCACTTTTTAGCCTATATATACCATTTCAAATTTCCACTCCTTCCATCAACCATTTTCCTCTCATTTTCCATCAAAATGCGGCATCTCATAACCATCTTAGCGATTGTGTACGTCGTCCTCGCCGCTATCTACTTGGCGTACGTTCCAGATGAAGACTTTCTTGGTCGCGATCTTGATGTTTGTCGTACCCCTGACTATCCTTGCTATTACCGTCGACAAGATCTGGGGGTAAAATCTTGAGCTAGGATTGTTTTGGATTAAGTTCTTGTTATGTTTTTATGTATTTGTAACGAATAAGGAATAAAACTCGTTTTGTTTTTAAGAATTTGTCTCATTATTGTTCTTAATATTTGGTTTATATTTATTTTTCAGCATAGTTAAGGTGATTCATCCTGTGGTGGCTCTTGCTATTGTTTTGTTGGTGGGAGTCTTATTTGTCATTGCGGATCAACCTATTGAAGATTCCTTTGTTTGTATTGTAATAATTGTAACGATAGCACTTCCGATGCTAATTATTTGTTTATGTATTAACTTTTATGGATTTTAATAAAAATTTCGTTATTGATGTCTTTTATCCTTTGTTGTGTGTTTTTTTTTTTTTTTTTTTTTTTTTTTTTTTGTACTTTTGTTGATTTCCTATCATAATGGTGATGATATATGATAGATATTTATTATGGGTTGTTCAAAGTATTGATTTTGAACAGTTTGTTTTTGTTATTTATCTTGCTTTTGAATGAAGATTGTTATTTAATTATTTGAAAATATCATTGTTCCTTTCATAACATAATTCTTCCTAAATTATACATAGTTGATCAGGTTATGTATAATTGAGGACTAAATGATGTGATGTTTGGTTCAATCATATATTTCTATAAATTGTTTTAGATGATGTTCAACGTTTTGTTTTTATGATATAACATGTAATTTCTTTTTGAAATAAAGTGGAAAATTTTAGGGTTTATTATATAAATCAAAAATTTATGGAGTAATTATTGTATATTGTCATTTGTTGAATGAAACATAAATTGAAATTAACTTAGATTATCATTATTATGGAAATATTACAAGGGAGATTTTTTTTTCCGATACATTAGAAAGATTATTGTTAAGTTACATCCATCGTAACTTGAAGTGAAATACAGGAAAGAAATACAACTTAGGAAATTTTAAACTAGATTTTATTTATCTTCAACAGGAATTTATTCATCTGTTCCAATCTAGTTGCCATTCCCTTGATACTATCAAGGTCTTTAAAGATTCTTCATTTTCTTGTAAAGGTCTTGGCTTTCCAATTAACATTGTAGTTTGGACATCGTTTCACATGATGACCATGTCCACCACATCCGTGACACACAATGGTTGTTGGTTGTACTTTCCTGTCCTTAGTCCTGCAGCTAATTGCCTGGAGACCTATTTTCTGACATTTCGTGCATTTAACCCTACATTTCCCGGTGTGATGCTGGTTGCATTTTTGACACCAAGGTAGAGTTCCAAGATAACCACTTCCAGTAATAGGCGCGACAAGACAATTTCTATTAGCTTTCTGATTTAGTCCCAGCTGATGTTGATACTTCATACGGTCTTCTAGATGTTTGCGATAACGGTCTTGAGCATTGAAGATGTTGCAGTAGATGGGCTTGACGGTTCCTGTCTCGTGTAGTTTCCTCTTCTAATTATTTCCATTTGGTAAAATTCCATGCCTAATTCCTTGATGATGGTTGATGGTAGGGTTGATCATTCCTTCTTGAATCTTTAAGTGAGGTGGCCTATACTTCATGAAATTTGTAGGGTTTTTATTACCAAGTATACCCGTCTCTCTTCTCGGATAAACTACGGTAGTCCCTTCTAGTACCACCGACACTATGTCATTTACCAATTTCTGGATAGCTCCAGGAGTCATGGTGATTTCTGATGATGATTGATATGCATTGTTCATGTTGTCCATTTTCTGTAAACATAAATGAAACTCAACATTAGAATCCATATAATATCAGAAAAATTTAAATAATGAAGTTAATTATTTCATTGATGATAGACTGAATTGACTCCCTACTGTAATCTAATTTCAAGATGTGTCTTTGTTGTGTCATTTTATCAATGATCAACTCTTGATATGGGATTACTAAGGAACAAACCGACTTGTCTATTTCAAATGAAGTTTAATTATCTTTTCTTCATTCTTTAAATCCACTTTCAAAAATTGGTATTTAGACGATTCTTAAAGTTTTAGATTATTATGGTAAGTATTAAGAAATCTTAACAATTTGTAAGAAATCTTACGGTAGATTTGAATAATATTACAGATGTAAACAGAACATTAATAACTTGACCGATTATTTTTGCAGGATAAACGATACAAGATCTTTTATTAATACTCTATTGATCTGAATAGAATCATTTGATTATCAAATGATGAGAGTTTTGCATGAAATATGAGGATTCATTATATGCATGATTTATACGGAAGAAAAGATTGATTCATAACATATATATATAACAGAAAGGATATTATTATACAATATGTTTTGATTACACGTTCTGAAGTTTCAGAATTATTGAACATTACAAGAAATATTAACCAAGTCTATTTGGTTTATTAGGAACAACAAGGAAACTTGTAAACTTAAGATTAGTTACGTCTCTGACGTAAATATCTAATTTCTTTCTCAAGTTCAAGTTGTGCAGCCTCCATGTTTGAGAAACGTTCTTGACACATATTCATTTGGTTTGCCAACATACTCTCTAATGCGGCAATCTTTTGACCCTGGTTTCTGGCTGCATCTCTGGCCATCCATAGGGTTCTCTCAATATCTCCAATTCTTACATGTGTTTGACGGTGTTCTCTTCTTGCACAACGAACCCTGGAGTCCAAACTTCCAAGTTCCTGGTTGGTGTGGTCCTTTATTTCATTAATCTTTATTCCTAACTCACATATTGTTCGCCTTTCAGCATCTGCCCTCTTGAACAATGCGTCAAGGTTACGGTCGTACCATTCAAATTGAGTTGGTCGTAACCCTTTTAGCTGTTCAGTGTGAGCATCCAATATGCCGGCATGTCGATAAATAAGATTCCATATTGATTCAGGAGTGCTTATACCGTAGTCGGGAGAGTTAGGTGAAGATAAATTATTTGGAGAATTTGGTATTGTAGTATCTGAAGTATAAGGTAACGGAGAAATTGGTTCAACATTCGTCCATGATATCTCTTGGCTTGAACCTCTTTCAACTTTGAATGTTGCCTGGCCACCAATCAAATCTTCATATGATTCGGTAGCTCTCCTGATTCTTTGACGTAACGGTGAACGAATAGGTGATGGTGGAGGTGATCTCGGATTGAGTTCTATATTAGGTTGGGATTTTATTATTTGTACGTAAGGATCTTCATTATTTGGAGAATTTTTATTGATTGATGAGGTATTAGTATTATGGAGAGTAGATTTGATATTCACGGGCGTTCCTGAAGACATGCTACAGTAGTAACCGAGAATAATATTTTATGAGTATTTTGTATGTTAAAGATATAACAGTACGGATGAAATAACAATTGTATATGAGTAACTATTAAGCACGTAAGATAATCTCAACAAATAAAGTATGGAGCACGGCAGTCTGCAGACACGGAGGGCATAAAATATTATGGTGTAAAATCATTATTTTGAAAATGAAGTTATAGTTTTAATGTTTGAAAACATTTAATTCTCTATAACTGTAGCTCTGATACCAATCTGTAACACCCCCATTTTTAAGTTTGTCGCAGCGGAAAAATAATTTGGATGTTACGGTGAGGATCGAAGTTTTAACCACATAAAACGATTTAAAAGAAACGTTTTGAAAATTATTTGTCATTCAAATAATAATTTTGATAAAAGATGTACCATTTGATTTAAAATCTTATGAAAAGATATAAAGACTTGTAAAAATGACAAATTTGATTTTTACACCATTTTAATTTATCAGAGTAATAAATGCCCGCTCCATGTCTTGTCATAGAGTTTTAGGAAAAACCTTTTATTTTGTTAGATTTCAGAAATATTTGGTATTATTAAAATACAAACAGTAATGAAACAAGTATCGAATATAATCACAAATAAATCATATAAATATTCAATCACATTCAATAAATCATCAATAATCTTAACATGAGCTGGAAACTCATGATACTAAATCAATCAGATATACAATTCACATATGGTCAAACCTATACAGCTGTATCTAAATATATGTTGAATACATATATATTTCCTTTATAGATATTGCACCAAGCCTCATGACACGCAAGACGTTAACAGAAGGGGTGTTCTATCAAATCAATGACAGATTTTGCCCTCGTGTAATAGGTGATTTGGCAATTCCTATTTTTACTCAAATATAGTGTATCACGACTAATGCGGCTAACCAATTGCAATTGGCATTCCGTCAAGCATTAGTGGGATCGGAGGTCAATCCAAAACAGGTTTCGAATCTGTTCACTATATTCGCGCTCACTTTACAGTGATTAATGGCTCATGATAGAGGGACTATATGGCGATAAGCTAACTTAGGCAATATCAAGGACTAATGGGCTCATTTAGCATAACATCATGAAATCAAGTATCGTATCACAGAGATCAAATTGGAAAAACAGTATCGTTTGAGTATCAGAAATTTAGTTTGAAAATATCATCGTTTGAGTATCAGAAATTCAGTTTGAAAATATCATCATTTGAGTATCAGAAATTCAGTTTGAAAGTATCATCATTTGAGTATCAGAAATTCAGTTTGAAAATATCATCGTTTGAGTATCAGAAATTCAGTTTGAAAATATATTGTTTGAGTATCAGAAATTCAGTTTGAAAGTATATCAATTGAGTATCAGAAATTCAGTTTGAAAATATCATCATTTGAGTATCAGAAATTCAGTTTGAATATTTCGCCAGTAACACATTTATATCACATACCACAACAATCGGATTGAGAACATTTTCATATGAGTATCAATATTTCAGTCAAGTAATTCTTCAATAAATATATATTTCACATACCACAATAATCACATTGGAAACATTAACATATTTTAAATCACAACTTATATTATTTTAATATCAATTAGGAAATTGATTTGAATCATGTATTTTATTTTATTTTATATACTTATCAAGTTATCAAAGTATATGTAAGCATGTATCTCCCCCAATGAGTTAAAAACAATTATTGGAAATGGGGCTATGACTCACCTGGATTGATTTGGAAATGATGAAAAGTAAGATAGGATGAGATTTATGGAAACGTCTTTGACACAGAACCTGATAAATAAATTTATCAGAGAATATAACCAAATACTATTTGGTAAATACGAACGAATAACGAATAAACATTATTCGTTATGACGAATAGATGATGTGGAGTGAAATTGTTATGTCATGCATGATATGTTAAAATACTTTATTTAAAATATCCATCGTAGTTTTACCTTTTTAATCATAAGTAAAAATATTAACTTTTTAAATATCGTTATATATATAATTAACGTAAAAATAAATAATATATATATAAAACGTAATAAAATGCATATGACGTGATGATTGCCGAAAATAGAAAATAAAATGAGAATGTCAAATAGATTTAGTGTAGTCCTTGTCCTTTTTCCGTTTTTACACTTTTTATACTAACGGCGTTAGCGTCACACCGTTAGTCCTTTTTATATATATTTTACAATTATAGTCCACTACATGTACAATATTACAATTTAATCTTGTAATAATCCTATATTATCAATTTTTATCCTTTCTTTCTGTTTCTACATTTTTAGTCCTTTCTTTTCACAGTTTTCACATTTAGTCCCTATATTTGTCGTCGCGTTACATTTTTAGTCCAATTTTGCAAAAGTGATTATAAAAATTTTATAAAAATTTCCTTAGCTTCTTTTATGAATTTCAAGCTTATTTCAACTGCTTATTTTAATAAAAGCTTATTTATTTAGCTTATGGGCCTTAATTCGAACCAAACTAAAGCCCATTTAAAATTTTAGAGGCGAGGGCATGAAACTTCTTTTGGGCTTGAACTTGGGCTTCCTTTATGATTCTAAAAATATATTTTATGGGCCCAGTGGGCTGTTATATCGTGAAGTCTTGTTGGGCCTTAGTTAAGCCCACTCGACAAACATATTAGTTTTTATATAAGTTTTGATTTGAAAAATCTGGTTTGTGTCGATTTACTTTGGCTCGATTAGAGTGTCAAAACGTGATTATTTTTGTAAGTTGTATAAACGAAATTAATAGTTTTCTAGGTGGTCTATTAGGTTGAGCAAAAATATTATATGCTTGTTACGTGAAATTGAAAGTTATACGATGCGTTTGTATGGTGTTTGGGTCGTTTGTATATATTGAAAATGACTTTGTAATATTTTTATGTATGCATGATTTTATACGTGTATATAAGCTTTCAAAACAAGTAAATATGATGCATGTACAATAACTTTAAACGTATTTTAAGCATGATACGTGACTCCTAGGCCTTCCAAGATAGAGGCTAGTCACATAACGTTTACTATATGAATATACGTATGAAAATAATGAAACAAAGTTACTATATGTTCGTAAAAAATATATATGATGCATGATATGAAAATAACGAGTAGTATGAGACGAGAAAGAGTTGAGACAACTTACTACACCTCTAGGGTGGTAGAGAGTCGAGAGAAACGGATTGAAAGAGTAGTATGGTACACGTTCGAATAGAGACTTGAAAAGTATGGATCGTATAACTTAAAGTTACCACCTTCTTGCTTCCAAATGCTTTCGTATGGTTCTCTTGATATTTTTAAGATATATTAGAATGGAGAAAAGAGTAGGAACGATTTGTCAATGAATGGAAAAGGAAAGAGACGATCGGGTATGATATATATGGGGAGTTTTGTGTTTCGTATGGTGTAAATTATTGCATGGGACAATAGATACTATGCATTGTCAGGTAATAGTTTCCTAGGATATTAGTTTTGAATATAAAATGAGTTTGATAGACTTAGAAGATAATGAATCGTCCTTGTGTGTAATCTAGCATGTCGACATCCATTTTCTATTACAAACGAAATACTCATTTGTGATTTAATGGTTCTTAGTTGATCATACTTAACATTTATACATGAAAAAAATATTATAAATATTATTAGGAACTCATAGAAACGAACGGGGATAGAAACGGTTAAGATTTGAATAATTTACGAATCGTTTGGGTCGATTTATGGCTAAACGCTTTGCCTCTTAAAAACGTATCAAAACTCATCGTATGGACGTGAAAATTGACACACCAATAGTTGGCTAAGAGCTTAACGAGGATGTGCAAAAATATACGTAGGTTGAGTGTAAAAATTAAAAATGAACGAGACGTTTTGGAGTATGTTTAGTCGATTGTTTTTAATTATTTGAAATGAATTTGGGTTTTGTTGTGGGCCGGTTGGGCTTAGGGGGAATTAAGGGCCCGTTAGATTTAGTAATTTAGTTTTTATTAATTAGGTTTAGTGAAATTAATGTTTTTTTAATTTTGTCGATAACTTGTTTTGTCGTTGGACGAATTTGACAATATCGTAATCGTGACCACTTTAATATACAAAGAAAATTTTAAATTTCCCCGTAAAAATGGTGATTACAATAATGACAAAGATTATTTATTAAATTAACCGAAGTTAATTATACGAATTTTAGCGAGGTTTTACAAAGAGTCAAAATTTTACATGAAATGAATTTCATTCTACTACAAGGCTTGCATTGTTTGTTGACCATTTAGGTATAATAAGTGAACTATACCTTGCTATGGTAGCATACATATATCTTGTATTTTTTAAACTAACCTTTCTTTTTGTAGGATCATTATCCATGTTTTCCTTTCTTGATACTCCATTTAGGGGAGTCATATTCAAGGGGGAGCATGAGTGTTGCGTTATTCCACTTCACAACTCTTAGTTGTGTTTTAGACATGCAATGCTTTCATGACTTCTCTTGTGCGACAACTAACCTTTTTCTTGTAGGTTCAAAATCCATGTCTCCTCTCTTGGCACTCCATTTAGGGGGAGTATCGTCCAAGGGGGAGCAAGTGCTTACTTCCGCTTCGCTACTCTTCTTTTTGTTTCAACAAAAAGGGGGAGAATTTATATATAAACTATTCAAATTTTTTTTGTGCTTATCACCTCATCTTTGCAAAAACAAGTTTTTATACTAACTTTATAAGACTTAACACTAAAACTAGTGACTTACTTATAAATAAAGTTTATGTTTTGTCATCAACAAAAAGGGGGAGATTGTTAATACAAATATCGCCTAAAAACGTTATTTATATTTTACGATCTTTGCTAAGTTTTGTTAATGACAAAGTATGAACTTTAGCTAGGAGTAAATCATCACTTTAAGTGTTCAAGTCTTGTTTAAACTAAGGTTTACATTTCCTTTTAAACAAAACATTGTTTTTATTTCTTAAAATAGAAAGTGTCTTGTCACATCACATTTATTTCTTAAAATAGTAATGTCACATCACGTTTAGGGCAAGCTTTGTCAATATACATTTATGGTAAGAAAGAGTGTTTGACTAACCATATGTTTGCTTGCAAGTCTTGTGTTTGACTAGGTGTAATGAGATGTGACCTTGTTTGGTTTGGAAGATTTATTGCAAAACTAACTGCAGCCCTGACGGAACCCTGGGGGTACACGGGCGGAACCCATCTGAGGGTTCCGCCGTATCCGCCAGACCTACAGAATAGTTTGCTATAAATACCAAACCATTTGTTAGTTTTGAGTGATGACTTTAGGACATATTTTCATATACTCTCTCAACTAACTCAGTAACATTTGACTTGTGTGATTCTCTTATGTAGCAAGGGACTTCACAAGATCATTCAAGAAGTTACAAGCTTCAACTCTAAAGTTGCAAGTCTTGTTAGCTTGGGCATGTATAAGCTTTGGTAGTTTATACTTCATTTGTGTCATGTATGTAGAAGTGATTGGTTAGTATTTTAGGCCTCAAAATACATAGTGTGTCGGGAGTTGTTGTACCCTTGTAAAAGAACTAACGGAAGTGGTTGTACCCTTGGTAAAGAACTCGACATCTAGCTTAGTGTCGGTAAAAGTGTAAGCGACGATGGGAGTGGTTGTACCCGTGTAAAAGAACTCGACATCTAGCTTAGTGTTGGTAAAAGTGTAAGCGACGTTGTAAAGGTTTTCTCCACCGGTGAAAGGAGCTTGTTGATTAGTGCTTATAACTCTCGAGTTGGAAACTCGGGGCGTGGATGTAGGGCAAGGAAAAAAAGTCCTTGTAGCCGAACCACGATAAACAATCGTGTTGTGGTTTGATCGTTTCTTTCTTTATCTTTGCTTATTACATGTTGTCTTTTAGTTAGAATCGCTAGTCACATATAAAGCTTTTCAAAGAATTAAACAAGTAATGTTGTGTTTATATCTTCAAACAAATGTAAAGCTTTTCAAGGAACTAAACAAGCAAAGTTAGGATCATCACAAGTAAAGCTTTTCAAAGTATGAAACAAGTAACGTTAGAAGTGTTATTTACATGAGAAGCTTTTCAAAGAATCAAACATATAACGTTGTGTTTATATCTTTAAGCAAACGTAAAGTTTTTAAAAGGATATTCAAGCTAAAAGGATTTAAAAAGCGGTAAACTATTCAACCCCCCTTCTAGTTTTCCACATTGTTAACAAGGGTAGGAGTGGTGATAATGGTAAAGGAAGCAGCCCAAGTCCTATGGTTAATGAAACAACTGATAAGGGTAAAGGGATAATGGTAGAGGATACCAATACAGTTAAGAAAGCCGTGGATAAGGGTAAAGGGATAATGGTAGAAGATGTCAGACCTAAGAAGTTGCCTGTACGTAGGAACAATGGCATTGTAATTCAAGAGAATGTTGAGCCATCTGTTTTGGAAAGTGATTCTTCTAGTGACAGTGAAAGTGATCCTGCAAATGGGATTAACTTTAGTTTATATAGTGGAAGTGACAGTGAAAGTGATTGGTACTCAGACAAATCAGTGGACTACTTATCGGAGGGTGAAATAGAGTTGATGGAACTTAGGAAGCGAAAGAGTGAAGCAAAGAAGGCACCGAAGAATACAAAGAAACAAAGTCAGCCTGCAACAGAAGGTAGTTCTTGGAAAGAATGAACATCATGAGAAAGTTTTGTGATAAATGGACCGAGGACATATGCCTTAATATACATAAGATTTTGGAAGCAACCAAAGATCAGCATAGGTAATCATATTTGACCAAAGTTATTATGTGTATTAATAGTTTAATCACCTATTTGACCAAAATTATTATGTTTATTAATAGGTTCTGGCATGTTATATCAATTGGAGGTGGTATTTTTGAAGTTAGGAATGGAAGTGAGGCTTTTGGAGTGGATGAGCAGCGTAGGACATGCACTTGCAGGCTTTGGCAACTTTCAGGTTTGCCATGTTGTCATGCAATAGCTGTTATATTTAGGTTGCTTAAGAGTGTAGAAGACTATGTCCCAGCTTGTTTTAGGAAACAAGCTTTTCAGAGCACTTATAATCAGTATCTCAAACCTTTAGGTGGAATGACTTTTTGGCCTGACTGCTCTGACATGTCTAGAGTTTTACCACCGAAACCCAAGAAAATGTCTGGTAGGCCAAGAAAAAAGAGAATTAGGGCTCCCCATGAACACAAAAACACAAGCAAGGTTTGTAGGGCTGGTGGAACCGTGACATGTTCTAATTGTTACCAAAAAGGTCACAACAAAAAAAGGTTGCCAAAATCCTACTGTCCATTTACCACCTGAAGAACCAGAAAAGAAAGGTAGGCCAACAAAGAAAAGGGTAGAGGAACCAACAATAGTTGATGAGGATTTAGAAGGTGTTGGGATGTCTAGAATGTCAACTGACCATGTTGTGGATGAAAGACCTGTTGAGGCTGGGGTTGGGGGTTCTAGCATGAAATGTTCTAATTGTAAACAAAAAGGACACAACAAAAAAAGTTGCAAAAATCCTACTGTTGTCTTACCACCTAAACCACCAAAAAAGAGAGGTAGGCCAACCAAAAAACAAGTAGAAGGTCCTTCACTAGTTGATGAGGATTTTGCAGATGTTGTGGATGAACCACATGTTGTGCCAGAGGTTGGAGTTGATGAAATGTCAAATGGGGATTTTGCGGATTTTGTGGATGAACCACATGTTGAGCCAGAGGTTGGAGTTGATGAACCACATGTATCTGGTATTGGTGTTGGGGGATCAGGCATTGTTGAGGGTTCTAGCAGAAGAGGTAGAGTTAACACAACAGTCAAAAGAGGGGGACCAGAGTATAAAAGGCACAAAATACCTGCTGGAAGGTTCACCACATTGAGTAGATGGTTTGGAATAGGAGAAGATGATATGGATTCAGATCCTATAAGTGGCTCAGATGAACCCAACCATAATGCAGGTACATTTTTTTTCCATTGACACAGCAAGTAACAATAAAGTTAACTTAATTACTGCAAGTGAGTAATGAACTTTTCTAACCTAATGCATGTACAGGTTATTTTCCAGTCACAGAAGAGAGCATCAACTTGTCTACAACAACATTTGCAGCAACACAAAACAGTCAAGCACCAATTCCATATCAAAGCCCAATTGCAGATCAAGTGCATGTAGCAGGACAACCAGTGAGAAGGTTCAACTTCATAAGGCCAAGGGAAACAAGTCGAAGGATACTCCAAAACAAATTGTCCAAGAAAGTGCCTGGAATTGGTTCAAGTTCTTCAAATGCACTTGACTCGGAGTAATTTGTCTTATCAGTTATCTACTTAATTATGTAAATTATGGATGTTATTACTTTATGTTTGGTCAAAACTATGGGTCTCATGTGCACTGAATATGTGCCTTTCTTTTGTTCATCTGTGCCTTAATGGTGTGCACAAAAACTATTGGTCAAATGTGCACTGAAGATGTGCCTATCTTTTGTATATCTATGACTCTTGACTAATGTCTAATGAAATTTTGCAGTGCAAATGTGCAACCCTTTTGTATCCTTGTTTTCTTCATTATGCATATAACTTGGAAAAGGAGGCAATTTTAGGTTGGTAATGGTGGATTAGGGGTTTATTGGAATGGAGTGATGGGGAGAGAAGGGGAATAATATATTAAGTTGGGTGAAAAGGACAAAAAAAATGGAATGTAGTGACCAAAGAGAGAAGGGGAATAATATATTTGGTGAAAAGGACAAAAAAATAGAAAATAAGCTTAGTTGGCAAGGAACCGGCTCCACGTAGGACAAGCCCGGTTAGAAGGTCACCGGATACATACAATGTACCAAATTACAAAGTCTAGTGATACTTTAGAAAAAAAAAAGTTGAGTACACACAATGGTAAAAAGTGTCAAATATGATGCTTTTTTAGATAATTTTCCCTACCTTTTTTTGCTTCTCAATCTTGATGTATTGTATTTGGATGCAAATTAGTAAAAACCATCAAATTTGCCAGGAAACTTATTGTTTCTCCTTGTTTAGGGTGGTGGCAATGGAAGCGGTTTGTCCCAAACCTTCGGAGAACACCGCCGCCACCCCATAGGTTTGCTTCGGAGGTTTGGTCTAGCGGTGAAAATCACTTCCGCGGTTTGAATGTTAGCCATTTGATTCTAGTGAACGTTGGAGGTAAAAAACAAAAAAGGGTTGGGAGGTGATTCGCCTCAAACGGTCAACTAAGTTTACCAGGTGATGGTCGACCAAGTCAAACGTTTAAAACAAATGCTTCCGGGTAATACAGTGTTTTCCCGGGTCGTAATGTCCCAACGAGGTTGTGATGATTAAAAACGAATCTGTGATTAGTGAATGTGAACAGGTAAGGGTATAAAATGTGTGTGTGTGATTTAAACTAGGGTTTTATAACTTAAAATAACTTAGGTAAGCTAATGGAATTATTACGTGAAAGCTAGGTATCTAAAACGTACACCAAATTAAAATCAGACGCGATTGCGTACTGAGAAAAAGGTGAGTTTTAAGAAAAATAAACTACAAGGGTTAAAATTGAAAATTCTATAAATTTAAACTTAAAATAAAATTAAACTAAAAATAAAACTATTTTTTTTAGATTATTATATTATTTATTATTAATAATTTAATTAAAAACTATTTTAACTATTTAATTAAAACTTACTTAAATAAAAACTAAAAATAATTAACACTACAAATTAAACTAAAAATTTATAAAAATATTTTCTAAACTTAAAATAGAACTTGAAGAAAGTATAAAAAATAAAAATAAATGTTTTTGTCTTTTTATAGATTTTCTTATTAATTAAAAACTATTTATATTAATTAAATTATTTTAAATTAAAAATAATACTAAACTAACTTAGAAAATTATGAAAATTTTTATATATCTAATTAACCATCATGGGAATCCTAAAAAATTATAAAAACTTTATTTTATATATTTTTAAACTAGTTAACTAATTATTATCCTATTTATTAATTAATATCTATTTAAACTATTTAAATTATAAAAACTATTAAATGAACAGTATAAATCACAAGAAAATTTCTAAAATTATCTTGTGACTTATAGAAGCTAGGAAAAATATAAAATATAGGTTTTACTATATAAAAACTAATTATGCTAATTAAAACTTATTTATTGATTAATTACTAATAAAACTATTTTTAATTCTAATTAATACTAAAAGACAAAATTAAAATCTGAGAAAATTATTATAATTACTTTAACCTAAAATGAAATTAATAAAAATATAAAAATACAACTTACTTAATTAAAATCTAAAAATGAAAATTAAAATT
This sequence comes from Artemisia argyi, assembly GCA_030686995.1. NCBI lineage: Eukaryota > Viridiplantae > Streptophyta > Magnoliopsida > Asterales > Asteraceae > Artemisia > Artemisia argyi. The sequence goes on from CM060699.1 coordinate 138,370,862, forward strand.
AAATTAAATTAAATAGAAACTATCACTTATTTTTATGTTGTCTTTTCTGGATTTTTCTTTTACAAAACTATATTCAATGTTGCAAAAATCGTGAATCGGTAGCCGGGCGGTCGACCACCCTGCAGCCTGTAATCGGTCAAGGCGGTGATTAATCGGTGATTAATCGGTTTGGCATTTCCTGCATGTTTTGAGAATTTCTGGAGAGCAAACTAAAGATCTTAACTGATTCAAGCCTTCTATGTTTTCAAACCTCAATAAAAGGCTTCAATTCTGATTATGAGGCCCATTGTGCGTTATAAGTGAAATAAACGATCCCCAAATTAAGTAAAATGCCTAAATTTTTATTTTTTTAAATTTGACCGATTCGGCCGATTTTTGGCCGATTCGGCCGATTTTTGACCGATTCGGCCGATTTTTGACCGATTCGGCCGATTTTTGGCCGATTTTTTTCCCAGACCGATTTTTTTAGCCGATTAGCCTAAATCGCCAAGGTCTATGGCCGATTACCTTGGAATCGGCGATTAATCGGCCGATTTTTCCGATTTTTGCAACATTGACTATATTATATATAAAAATAAGCAACTTTTGTAAAAACAATAATTTTATAGCTTATTATTAAGCACTGTGGAAGCTTATTACTTCCACAGTTGACTTTGGTTGACTGAGATGGAAAATAAGCTCAAATGAGCTTATGTGGGACCCACTTTGGATATTTCTGGTTCTAATAAGATAGTTGGACTTGTCAAAGCTTAATTTAGCTAAATAAGCTCAGTAGATAAGCTAATAAGCTATATTAAGCTAATCCAAAACTTAAATAGAACACAGAAGAGGGATAGACTTTTGGAGCTTAATTAAGTGGGGTCCACAGTGATTCAAGTCAAACCAAAGGTCAATCTAAGATCTATGGTAGGAGGGGGGTTCTATGGAACTAGGTTTGAGGAGTGGGGCCCACTGAGGTGGTCACAAAACACCACCAAAGGTGGTGTTGTGACTGAGTCTGATCTGAGCAGGGCAATACCTTGCCCTGCAGTTGTCTTTGAGGGTGAGTGGGGGCCACAAGAAAATTAGCAAAAATGAAAAACTTATGGGAACTTAAGTATGGGCTGGTAGACTATAACTAGGAACAAATTTCAACTCCTAAAAGTAAATACAAAATTCAAAACAAATCTTGTGATTTTGGTAAAAAACTGAGCTGATGAAAATTTGACTTTTTAAGAAACTACTTATGTTGACTTTTATGAGTTTCTAAGCTATCTAACTGATTTAATAAGCTGATATAAGCTACAAGAGACCTAAAATAAGCTAAAACTATAACTAATAAGGTAATGGGTGGGTTTGTGGATCACAAATCCCTCACAGTTAACTGTGAGGGGTGATCAAGTGGTTCTTTGACTTTTACCTTATGTAAGACCTAAAAAGATGGTTGGACTGAGCTAGTATGAACCTGAGTTACTATTATGAATCACAAATTCACTCTCAAACTCAGTTGAGCTCACTGAGCAACCCTGAGCCAAACACCCCTTATAACTTATGAAAATGTGATTTTCAATACAAATGGTATATCTAAACAACTACACTGATTCCTAACTCTTTATTATGATATTGTAAGATTAAATAAGCAAGAATCAACCATTCCACAAGCTGAATACACAGGATTGTCAAAAATGAGTATTCCACTGTGTAATCTTTGATTTTTAGCTCAAACTTAATCCAATGAACACAACACTGATTTTGATTAATATTAAAACTTAACAATACTATTTAAACATGAAAACATAAAGATTGAAACAAATTAGGCAATAGAACAGTTATGAGCTAAGTTGAGCAAAAATGCTTACAAGGTGAAACAAGCTGAGAGTTTTAGAACCATGGACCAAATACCAACCTAACAGCTTCCCAAAAAGCTACTAAACCAAGATCAATCCATAATTCAATCTGCTCCAAGCTTCTTCTTTGATTTCCACAAATTTTTGATTATTTTCTATTTTATTTGAATTTTCTTGTATTTTCTGCTTATATGAACTGAACAAACACTTGAGGTTTTCTAAGACTTTTATGAGCTTTTTCAGAGCTTATTAAAGCTTATGAACTGACTTAACAACAACTGGTAACAACACTTGACTATTTGAGAATCTTGAAATAAGAACAAATTGCAAAAACTGAGAACTGAGCTGAAACTTTAAATTGACTTGAATTAAAGATTGTAATACATGAGATTTTACTAATACAAGCTTGTTTAATTGAAAATACAACTGAATTTGAAACTTACACTACCTACGACTATTTTTAACTAATCCTAAACTAATGCTTTTACTCTTCTGCCTTCTTTCCCTTTTTGTAGCCATTTCTGAGTAAGTGGGACCCACTGGGGTATTTCCCACCAATTTTGAGCCCTTGATATGGCCTAATCAATCCAGGCCGTTTAAAACTTTTCTTGGCGCCAAAGTCTCCCCAGGGTTCTGTAGATTGCGTGGAGCTGAATTTAGGGCATTTAAGGGTTGTTGGAGTGTTGTGGAGGTGGAGGGATAAGATTGGACAGCTGGGGGGTGAGGTGGAGGTGGAATACCAGGTGGTATGGTGGTCTGAGTGGTGGTGGTATTTTGGGAGGGAAAGGGTAGGCTGGGTGGTTTGGTTGACCGGGTTTGACCAAGGGTTGGACTGGGCTTGGGATTGGGCTGGAAAATAGGATAGTGGGTGGTGGGCTTGGTAATGTTTGTTGGGTTTGTTTGTTTGTATTATTTTAAGAAATTACAAGGACCTAAATTGTAATTTAAGCAAAGTTTAAGGTTTGGTTTTGTAAGTTTATCAAAGTTCTTATAGGGACCAAACTTGACAAGGATGAATAGTATAAGGGTATTTTTGATTTATTTCATTTTTGAAATACCCGGGGACTATTTTTGTCAATTCACCAAACTTCAGGGACTGATTATGTAATTCCACCAAACTTATCACCAAGGACCATTCCTGCAAAAGATTATTAGTACAAGGACCAAAATTGAATTTCTCAAAGTTTTTTACATCCCAGGGACCATTTATGTCAATTTCCAAAGTACAGGGACTAAACTTGTAATTTTATGAAACTTTGCACCAAAGGACTAAATATGTAACTTTATGATTAAAAAGGACCTTTGGTGACATTTTCATGTTTTTTAGAATAACCAGGGACTAGTTTTGCCAATTTATGAAACTTGAGGGACTGAAACTGCCAATTATGCAAACTTTGTACGTTTTTCATCTGTTTTTGCATATTTTGTATTTGAAACATATAAAACACACCTTTAAGATATTTTAAGTATTTTGATACATATTTGAGTGTTTTTGTATGTTTTGGCAGTTCAGATTGGTATAAAATGATGAGTATTTAGACACTCATCAATCCCCCACACTAAACTATTGCTAGTCCCTAGCAATCTATTGAGAAAAACTTAATGGATTTGAAAAACTCTTTACCAAAAGCCATCACTTCTGGAGTAGCCAGGTGTAAGAACTGTGGCACACCTGATAACCGTGTGATTTTGAGCAAATCACCAGCTGTCAACGGATTTGATTAGTCTTTACCAAAAGCCGTTTGCTTCTGGACTAGCCAACTCTTGATGGAATAGTCAACATCTTGGTGAGCTGATTACCAATTATGGATTTTCCACAGCCTTTACCACAAGCCATAATCTTGCGGGCTAGCCAACTCATTAGCTTTTGAGGATGATGGGGAGTTGAGGAACCATACAATTTTTGGTAAATTGCAAGCCATAAACGGGTTTGAGTTATCTTTACCAAGAACCGTTTGCTCCTGGATTAGCCAATCCTATTGTGGGTTAGACATGGAGGATTGATACCATTTATTGCGTTCTAAGTGAGAAAAAATTTTAAAATTTTGGCTAAAATGGGGGTTCTTGATGGAACATGTGTTTAAATTCGTTAGAATAACGAATCTCCCCCCACACTTAGAACTGAATATTGTCCTCAATATTCAAAGTACCGGGTGTTAAACCGAACTTAGAACGTACGAAGGAAATACTCTATAGCCTTTATTTAAGATGTATATACATACAATTATTTTTTTAGATAAAACTTCTTAAATAGAAGCTATCACTATATTTACATTTTTTTTTTTTTTTTGAGATATATATATACAACATGTGGGGCATCTCCCCCACACTAGGGTGTTACACACGGGTGAAAACCCATGTACATGCTAATGTTTTTTGATTACCGAGTCACTAGCTTGACTCGACCCCGAATTCATTTGTCCATGGGGAAGCAAGTGGAAGAGACAATCTCATCGGACTTTCATTCAAGACGTTTGGATAAACATTTGAAGCACGTGAAAGTTCCACACCGATAAGATAAGTAACCGGCTCATAATTTATAAATGAGAATGCCGGGGTCAAAGATAGTGTCTTCATTCCCGAAGGAGTGAAGAATAGGAGAAATCACCTGGTAGGTGAAGGAAAGTAGGGAGATCTGAATAGCAATTAAGATAAGAACTTCCTCCTCAAGAAATGCATATTCAAGTGGAGGAGGCAAGTCCTTAAGCTTGATCTCAGAAAATTTATCAGTTTCCTCAACTGATTTGATTTCCTTATTATGAAGTTGTGGAAGAGGGGGAAATGGATCTTCGTTTAACAAACTTTATAGAAAAAGAATGTCCCCCTCTGGATCAAGATAATTATCATCAACTTCGTATGAAATTGAACTATCTTCATTCATAAAAGCCTCGAATTCGTCCAAATCATTTTCACTTTCCGGAGGAAGTGGTTTGATCTGAGTGAGTTCAAACGCAGGATCATGAGTAGGTAAGAATTCTAACTCTCTCAAATCCGCTTCAAAGTCAAAGACTTCATTTTCATCCCTTGGTGGGATGGGATCCATATGAGAGAGTTCATCAGCGAACTCTTCAAAAAGATAGTCATTATTAGACTCGGGAAGTGATGCATCAACAAATTCGATGTCTCCATAAGATAAACAATCATTACTGGAATCAGAGACAGTCTCAATTTGTTCATTTGGATTATCAGGGGTGAAAGGAATATCACACATAAGATCAAAAGTCCCCTGTGACTCTCTCGGGATTGAGACAAGGTTCTCAACACTAGACTTTATGAATTCGTCCGATTCCTTTGCAGAAATTGTGTCAAGATGCTCGTCCCCCATGCTCAGAGAGTGAGTGGGAACCTCGGGTGTGATAACAACATACAGAGGGAGCGGAGAAGGACTAGCAGTAATGGAGTCTACAAGTTCCATTATTTCTACTGCTGGTGATTCAGTTATATTATTTTCTCCCTGTATCTCCATGGAAGAAGTCTCAACTGATGAACTTGATGATTCTTTTTGAATGATAACAATGTTATCATCATCATCACTGTCATCATCGTCCTCATAAAAACCAGCATAGCGAATATTGGCACGTATTTTGGCTACTCTTTGCTCAGCAATTAAATCTTCCATGCTTTTCCCAGAATCTCGTTCTTCAGCAAGTAATTCTGCGATAAATTTATTACGAGAATTTTGAATGAGTGGAAATTGTGGAGGTGTGGATGTGTCAAAACCGGAAGGTTGACATTGATCATCATTATGAGGACCCCCACAATATACACAAGAAGAACTTGGATCATGGCGAAGCAACATATTAGCTAACTCCTCCCTAATGTTTTTAAGTTTTTCAAGAACCTCTAGACAAGGGTCTTGCTGGTTTTGAGGAGTTGCTTGGTTCATTTGGTATTGTGGAGGTGGGTCTTGAAACGAATAGTCGTAATTGTTACAAGGAAATGGATTCCTTGTTTGACAATCAGAGCTAAAATGCGGACCTCCACAGTATTCACAACAGTTAAACTGTTGAGTCTGGCTTGGTGTATTTTGATACGAAGCATTATTGAGATTTGGATAATATGATTCTTGCTCGTATGAATGTGATGGGTAGTTGAAAAAAATTTGAGGAGTCGTTGAATGAGTTTTGATTAGGATCATAAGCAAATGAATTACTCGATCCACAAAACAAACAACTCCCGTTTTGAATATCATTACCACATTTTTCACATGTACACCAACGACATGGAAAACCGAAAAGCGGCTCACCACAACCGTCACAAGGAACAAAATCTGGAGGTGGGACAAGTGGTGTGCTCTTAGAGCTAGCAATTTCCACCACTTCCGTTATGGTCTCGGGTTTTTGTTTTTGATAAACGTGAAGATTAGGCAATTTGCTGGTTTCTCGTTCCATTTCCCTCACTGGAGAGGGAATAGGGATAGATGGATCATCATGATCAACACGAATTCTAAGTTTCTCGGACAAGGCTTGATACTTTTCAAGCGTGAATAAGAATTCGGGGTTCATAGATGCCATAAGAATATAGAAGTTAGAATTAAATGGATAGAGGGTAAAGAGCTAAAGAATCAAAAAGGGTAGGAGGGTAAAGATGGATATTTTTGTGTTTTGTTTTATAAAAGTTTAGATAAAAGATGGTAAATATACAATGGATGTATATCCAGAATCACTAATACGCAAAATCGTTTAAAATAAGCGCACAACCTCCCCGGCAGCGGCGCCAAATTTTGATTCGCCTCAAACGGTCAACTAAGTTTACCAGGTGATGGTCGACCAAGTCAAACGTTTAAAACAAATGCTTCCGGGTAATACAGTGTTTTCCCGGGTCGTAATGTCCCAACGAGGTTGTGATGATTAAAAACGAATCTGTGATTAGTGAATGTGAACAGGTAAGGGTATAAAATGTGTGTGTGTGATTTAAACTAGGGTTTTATAACTTAAAATAACTTAGGTAAGCTAATGGAATTATTACGTGAAAGCTAGGTATCTAAAACGTACACCAAATTAAAATCAGACGCGATTGCGTACTGAGAAAAAGGTGAGTTTTAAGAAAAATAAACTACAAGGGTTAAAATTGAAAATTCTATAAATTTAAACTTAAAATAAAATTAAACTAAAAATAAAACTATTTTTTTTAGATTATTATATTATTTATTATTAATAATTTAATTAAAAACTATTTTAACTATTTAATTAAAACTTACTTAAATAAAAACTAAAAATAATTAACACTACAAATTAAACTAAAAATTTATAAAAATATTTTCTAAACTTAAAATAGAACTTCAAGAAAGTATAAAAAATAAAAATAAATGTTTTTGTCTTTTTATAGATTTTCTTATTAATTAAAAACTATTTATATTAATTAAATTATTTTAAATTAAAAATAATACTAAACTAACTTAGAAAATTATGAAAAATTTTATATATCTAATTAACCATCATGGGAATCCTAAAAAATTATAAAAACTTTATTTTATATATTTTTAAACTAGTTAACTAATTATTATCCTATTTATTAATTAATATCTATTTAAACTATTTAAATTATAAAAACTATTAAATGAACAGTATAAATCACAAGAAAATTTCTAAAATTATCTTGTGACTTATAGAAGCTAGGAAAAATATAAAATATAGGTTTTACTATATAAAAACTAATTATGCTAATTAAAACTTATTTATTGATTAATTACTAATAAAACTATTTTTAATTCTAATTAATACTAAAAGACAAAATTAAAATCTGAGAAAATTATTATAATTACTTTAACCTAAAATGAAATTAATAAAAATATAAAAATACAACTTACTTAATTAAAATCTAAAAATGAAAATTAAAATTAAATTAAATTAAATAGAAACTATCACTTATTTTTATGTTGTCTTTTCTGGATTTTTCTTTTACAAAACTATATTATATATAAAAATAAGCAACTTTTGTAAAAACAATAATTTTATAGCTTATTATTAAGCACTGTGGAAGCTTATTACTTCCACAGTTGACTTTGGTTGACTGAGATGGAAAATAAGCTCAAATGAGCTTATGTGGGACCCACTTTGGATATTTCTGGTTCTAATAAGATAGTTGGACTTGTCAAAGCTTAATTTAGCTAAATAAGCTCAGTAGATATGCTAATAAGCTATATTAAGCTAATCCAAAACTTAAATAGAACACAGAAGAGGGATAGACTTTTGGAGCTTAATTAAGTGGGGTCCACAGTGATTCAAGTCAAACCAAAGGTCAATATAAGATCTATGGTAGGAGGAGGGTTCTATGGAACTAGGTTTGAGGAGTGGGGCCCACTGAGGTGGTCACAAAACACCACCAAAGGTGGTGTTGTGACTGAGTCTGATCTGAGCAGGGCAATACCTTGCCCTGCAGTTGTCTTTGAGGGTGAGTGGGGGCCACAAGAAAATTAGCAAAAATGAAAAACTTATGGGAACTTAAGTATGGGCTGGTAGACTATAACTAGGAAAAATTTCAACTCCTAAAAGTAAATACAAAATTCAAAACAAATCTTGTGATTTTGGTAAAAAACTGAGCTGATGAAAATTTGACTTTTTAAGAAACTACTTATGTTGACTTTTATGAGTTTCTAAGCTATCTAACTGATTTAATAAGCTGATATAAGCTACAAGAGACCTAAAATAAGCTAAAACTATAACTAATAAGGTAATGGGTGGGTTTGTGGATCACAAATCCCTCACAGTTAACTGTGAGGGGTGATCAAGTGGTTCTTTGACTTTTACCTTATGTAAGACCTAAAAAGATGGTTGGACTGAGCTAGTATGAACCTGAGTTACTATTATGAATCACAAATTCACTCTCAAACTCAGTTGAGCTCACTGAGCAACCCTGAGCCAAACACCCCTTATAACTTATGAAAATGTGATTTTCAATACAAATGGTATATCTAAACAACTACACTGATTCCTAACTCTTTATTATGATATTCTAAGATTAAATAAGCAAGAATCAACCATTCCACAAGCTGAATACACAGGATTGTCAAAAATGAGTATTCCACTGTGTAATCTTTGATTTTTAGCTCAAACTTAATCCAATGAACACAACACTGATTTTGATTAATATTACAACTTAACAATACTATTTAAACATGAAAACATAAAGATTGAAACAAATTAGGCAATAGAACAGTTATGAGCTAAGTTGAGCAAAAATGCTTACAAGGTGAAACAAGCTGAGAGTTTTAGAACCATGGACCAAATACCAACCTAACAGCTTCCCAAAAAGCTACTAAACCAAGATCAATCCATAATTCAATCTGCTCCAAGCTTCTTCTTTGATTTCCACAAATTTTTGATTATTTTCTATTTTATTTGAATTTTCTTGTATTTTCTGCTTATATGAACTGAACAAACACTAGAGGTTTTCTAAGACTTTTATGAGCTTTTTCAGAGCTTATTAAAGCTTATGAACTGACTTAACAACAACTGGTAACAACACTTGACTATTTGAGAATCTTGAAATAAGAACAAATTGCAAAAACTGAGAACTGAGCTGAAACTTTAAATTGACTTGAATTAAAGATTGTAATACATGAGATTTTACTAATACAAGCTTGTTTAATTGAAAATACAACTGAATTTGAAACTTACACTACCTACGACTATTTTTAACTAATCCTAAACTAATGCTTTTACTCTTCTGCCTTCTTTCCCTTTTTGTAGCCATTTCTGAGTAAGTGGGACCCACTGGGGTATTTCCCACCAATTTTGAGCCCTTGATATGGCCTAATCAATCCAGGCCGTTTAAAACTTTTCTTGGCGCCAAAGTCTCCCCAGGGTTCTGTAGATTGCGTGGAGCTGAATTTAGGGCATTTAAGGGTTGTTGGAGTGTTGTGGAGGTGGAGGGATAAGATTGGACAGCTGGGGGGTGAGGTGGAGGTGGAATACCAGGTGGTATGGTGGTCTGAGTGGTGGTGGTATTTTGGGAGGGAAAGGGTAGGCTGGGTGGTTTGGTTGACCGGGTTTGACCAAGGGTTGGACTGGGCTTGGGATTGGGCTGGAAAATAGGATAGTGGGTGGTGGGCTTGGTAATGTTTGTTGGGTTTGTTTGTTTGTATTATTTTAAGAAATTACAAGGACCTAAATTGTAATTTAAGCAAAGTTTAAGGTTTGGTTTTGTAAGTTTATCAAAGTTCTTATAGGGACCAAACTTGACAAGGATGAATAGTATAAGGGTATTTTTGATTTATTTCATTTTTGAAATACCCGGGGACTATTTTTGTCAATTCACCAAACTTCAGGGACTGATTATGTAATTCCACCAAACTTATCACCAAGGACCATTCCTGCAAAAGATTATTAGTACAAGGACCAAAATTGAATTTCTCAAAGTTTTTTACATCCCAGGGACCATTTATGTCAATTTCCAAAGTACAGGGACTAAACTTGTAATTTTATGAAACTTTGCACCAAAGGACTAAATATGTAACTTTATGATTAAAAAGGACCTTTGGTGACATTTTCATGTTTTTTAGAATAACCAGGGACTAGTTTTGCCAATTTATGAAACTTGAGGGACTGAAACTGCCAATTATGCAAACTTTGTACGTTTTTCATCTGTTTTTGCATATTTTGTATTTGAAACATATAAAACACACCTTTAAGATATTTTAAGTATTTTGATACATATTTGAGTGTTTTTGTATGTTTTGGCAGTTCAGATTGGTATAAAATGATGAGTATTTAGACACTCATCAGGAGGTATGAAAAAATTACCATTGCCACTAAAAAATGGTTGGGATGTATGAAAAAAGTATGAGTGAGGTGGAATTATATTATTGGTGTGTTGGGAGGTATGGGTTTTTTTGTAGTGACCATTGCCACCACCCTTATTAGGGAACAGAGTTGCTATGAAAATAGAGTATTTGTAGGGATATTTCCATAAACACCCCATCCGTACAATGGCTTCACCCTAAATCTCCCACAAAATTTTGTTTTCTCCAAATACCCCAAGGGGAGAGGGTCGCCTCAGAATCTTGGGCGGATGTGTTAAGATAGTGACAAGTGTCCCTATATATGTCCCTACCATGTACTTACATAGTACTAGTTTATACAGGTACTTTCTTGGGCGACTGGGACCACATTTCTTGGGCGACTTGTCTTTTTTATCTTTTTTTAAAAAATTTAATAATAGACTTAAATTACATTTTTGGCCCGTGTGATTTTATTGGTATTTCATTTTTTGCTGTTGAATTTGCATCTTTCGGTACTTCACCTATCTTTAAAATCAATCAGGGAATAATTGTCTTTTGTTGTATTAAAGTAGTTGATGTTGATGACTTTGGACAATGGATCTAACAATGATTCATAAAACAATTAAAAAGCATAACAGCTTTATCACATACAGTCCAAAAATTTGGAAATCTTTTAAAGAATTAACAATCCATCATCTCCTAAAGCTTCTTACATGTTACTGTAAAAACTTTTTTATCTTGCATCCATGTTTCCTTACAAGCATCTGCCTCTATATCCACATACCACCTCCGCCACCATCACCATCTCAACCTCTGCCACCACCGAACCCATCACCATCACAAATACCAGATCTATATTTTATTATGAGACATAAAAGAATTTATGAGATAAAAAAGAATTGATGAAGAATTGGTGGTGTCGATGTGGGTTTGGTGATGAGGGTTGGTGTGGTAGCAGTTGGTGGTGTAGATGGTTGGTGTGGTGTGGTAACAGGTGGTGGTGTCACATCCAAACTCGTGATCCATGGTTGGTGTTGTGTGGTAGCAGTTGGTGATGTTGGGGGTGGTGATATGGTGGCAAAAAATGGTAGAGAGAATGAAGAGAAGATTTTAGAGAGAGATGAGATGAGATGAGATGAGATTAGTGTTAGTGTTAGTGTTAGTGTTTGTGTTTATGTATTTGTTTTTATGTGATTTTTATAAGTTTCGGAAAAAATGAAATACCAATAAAACCACAAGGGCCAAAAATGTAATTTAAGTCTATTATTAAATTTTTTAAAAAAATATAAAAAAGACAAGTCGCCCAAGAAATGTGGTCCCAGTCGCCCAAGAAAGTACCTGTATAAACTAGTACTATGTAAGTACATGGTAGGGACATATATAGGGACACTTGTCACTATCTTAACACATCCGCCCAAGATTCTGAGGCGACCCTCTCCCCTTGGGGTATTTGGAGAAAACAAAATTTTGTGGGGGATTTAGGGTGAAGCCATTGTACGGATGGGGTGTTTATGGAAATACGTATTTGTATCACCTTATATTCTTTCCTTAACTAAAAAACACAATGATGAGTTTTGGGAGCAAGGATATACAATAAATTTTGCTTGTATTACACGACAACCTTCCTGGATAAACAGTTCTTTGTTACTAATTACTGCGGAAATACCATTCTTTCCTCTAAAGCCCATTTTCAAATGATAGATGGAAAACATGTCCAATATTCAACATCAAATCTTCTTTGCTTCAGTTGCATTCTATGTTATTAGCACAGAACATAGAGAGAAACAGATAACAATTTGAGATGAAGCTTATAAAGCTCTTAAACATAAGTTAATACATTAGTGAGCAAACTTATATATAGCATTGTTGTGGGATGTGTTAAGAAAGGGAGGGAGGTATTGAAATTCATGATCATTTGATCATAGTAGTGAATGTCAGTTGTATTATATAAATATTTGAGGTCTGTCCATCCAATTAACTCGAAATATTGTACCAACCGCTCAAGGGCATAAAGTTTCGAACCTAAACCATCCTAGATGTCTAACATAACGGCATTAGCTACCAACATTTTTTTATTTTTTATTTTTATTTTTTCCAATTTAGAGAAAGAAATGTTTGTAGTTAACAACTGGGCCCATTTTGATTCAAACTCTAAAGTTTCAAAACTTTTTTTTTGAAAGGCAGAAAATTTCATTAAAACAAAACCAAAAGAGCAACGGGTACAACCAAAGGCGCCCACTATCTTAAACAATAGGCTTAAGGATAGAGGACCCAAAAAGAAAAACAACCAAACGAATTACAAACACATTGTCGAACAACAAAAGAAACTAGCAAAAGCAAACTATATGGACACCCAGACATATTGCAAAACCAGACAGCAACCCTTGCGGAACAACTTGCAGACCACCCTGAAGCTTATAGCCAAACACACTTTTTTCTCAGAACCACTCATCAGACCATGAAACTTTTTTGCCAAACACTATTGCAGACCACACTGAAACTCTTTTGCAAAAAAAAAACACAAATTGATGCAAAACCAAACAACAAAAACCTGGAGCTCAAACCTGCAGAAATGTAATCTGAAACACAGGATCTGCTGATACCACAGAGGACCCTTAGAATTTGCACGCTTTTACTGGATCTGAACACCACTCGAACCATGAAGAAATTGATCCTTTAGCTCTAATAGTAATCCAATAATAGGAAAGAACTTGTAGATCATCGCAAATTGTCATAAGGTTAGATACTTTGTTTTCAAATACCCTCTTGTTACGAGATGACCATATGAGATATAGCATTGACCAACAAGCCGCTTGCCAAATAGTTCTTGCTTTTTATGAAAATTCATACGACCTTGATGGCATAAAATATCTTCAACATCTTGCACATCGAACGACCCCAATTTCCACCATTTAAACACTTTTTTCCAACCCTCAACAACCCGGTTACATCTTAAGAAACAATGATCCAACGTCTCTATTTCATTTCCACAATGAGAGCAAAGAGTTGAATTGAGGTCTATACCAATATGATGAAGCCACTCAAACACCGGTAGTCTTTTTCGTTGTAAACGCCAAATGAAAATACATATTTTTCTTGGAACAATTTTGCACCATCTTGTTACTTGGACAGCGTTTGGTGATTGAAGAGTCTTTTCATCGATCAATTCTCTTAGTCTTCTAACTCTGAACATTCCTTTATCTTTATCATCAAGAGACCATCTCCACGTATCTGGTTGAAAAACGTTTGGTACAAACCAATTTATTTTGTCCGTCAATTCCATAAGATCGCCTAACCCTCTCCCTCTAAGCTCCCTAACCCAATCCCAACACTAGACCCATGTCCCATCACACATCGATCGTTTCTCTCCAACCGTAATTCTTTTATTGACTTCTAATCTAAATAACCTAGGATATTTTTCACTAAGCACCACCCCATCATCTACCCAACAATCTATAACCAAAAAAGCATGTTAACCCCATTACCCACATTTTTTTTTTAAAAGAGGAGAAAAAATCAATACCCGTTTTTTGAATATCATAACCAACTTTTATAATGTCCCCCCATTTACTCCCACCCCCTAACCCCCCCCCCCCCCCCCCCCCCCCGCGACTCCCTTCTAACCCCAAAGTTCAACCCCCCCTCATATCCATAAATACTCTTAATAATACTAACCCACAAACTAGACTCCTTGATAAAGTCGTTTCGTAGTATATAATTATTCCGAAGAAATACCGGTGAAAGTATTTCCCGGGTCGTTTTCCCAGCGAAGGTAGAATGGAGTTGTGAATAATCAAATCGCGAAATCGAGTCGTGAAAAGTGGTAAAGTGAAAAATATGATTTTTGAATTCAAATAATAAAAAGTAATAGTGAAATAACCAAAATGTACAAGCTAAATATGCACCGATGTTAAAAACGCGAAAACGGAAATGCAACCGCAAAATTTAAAACGTAACGTTTAATGAAAAATGATTCTACAAACTTGAAAATATTTTCTAAAAATCTTAAACTATTAAAAAGAATTTTAAGAAAAAGAAAAATATTTTTTTGAGTTTTTATTTATTTTCTATTTTTGGAATTAAAATTGAATTAAAAATAAAGAAAAATAGAAAAATAAAGTGAAAAAATGAAAATTTAATTCTAAAAATTCTAAAATATTATAAAAGAATTTCTAAAAATATTTTTGTATTTTTCAGAACTTTTCTGTATTTTTTAATGGATTTTTAGTATTTTAAAAATGATTAAAATATTATAGAAAGCTAGCAGAAAAATTTTGAGATCTAAAAGTTGAGCAGAAGTGCTTAAAGAGACCAAAACAGCTTATGGCAAGTGCTTATTAATAAGCACTTGCCACAAAACTTCACCAAACTGATATCACAGATGAATAATGCTATAACAAACTCAAATAAGCTAAGAAAGTAACAGTAATAGCTCAGAAACAATCGAATGCAAGCAATAAACAATTGAGGATAAGCTAAGTAAGCAGAATCCAACACAGAATAAGCTACAGATTAAGCAGACCATGCATAATACTAAAATTACTATGAATGAACTCAGAAAAACCAATGGAACACAGATACAAGCTTAAAATGGCCATTGCAGCCCTATGGATCAAACAGAAAAATACTCCTACACTACCAATAAGCAGACCTGATAAGCAGTCCTAAAAAGCTCTACACTATGAGATTATTGGGGCAAATTATAGGCTACCATACTGAGATGTTATAAATCAAAGATCTCATTCTAAAACTACCTTCTACTAATCTAAAAGATGCCATGAAAGTAGTCCTAGAACTGAGGTGCAGGGGAATTTAGTGCCCAATCAGCCAACTTCCAACTTTGATTCAGATAAGCTAATAAGATCATAACCTGAATTTTCTTTTTGAAATTGCATAACAAGCTGCTAGAAATCACAAATCAACAAGCCAAAACTATTTCTAATTAATAATGAGACTTATGACTACCTATGAAAATGTGACCAAAAACTGATTGGCTCTAGTATTGACTTTTAGGAAATGCAACTTAACTTTGACCAAATCCAAATTCAACTAATCTTAACTAATCCTAAATGTAGTAATAAGCTATATTAAAGCTAGATTAAGCTACTACAATCTAATATGCAACTATTTATACCATTATACTAACTGTATTCAACTATTGCTAACAGTTAAATGAATTAAAATCTCATTTTAACTTTTCTGATTAAACTTATCAATATAATGCAACTACTGAACTTTCCTATACTACAGTGACATGGTTATGTAAAAAACAACACTAATGAACAACAAAAACACTTCCAATGCAGTAGATCCAAACACCCCTATAACTACTGAATTACACTACAACTACGGATTAAACATCTCAAATTCTCACAAAATTGATTCAATTCAATTACAATTCAGTTATATGATCTAACAAATATCATATCAATCACAATGAACATATAATCTCAGATCCACAGTTTGACTAAACTCAACTACAAGTAACAATAACAGATGATGAAATGAAACAAAATTGACACAAAGCTAAGCAAGTAGATGTACTAATTATCAAGCAAGGATAAACTACAGAAGCTAATTATAACAACTACACTAATCAATCCAATGGAACAGTACTAGCTATGCAATCTTAGAACTCAAAAACAGATACTATAAATTCAAAAATGCAAAATAGAATTACCAAATCATCTCCCTCAGCAGAACAGAGGGAGTTCCCTGAGCTAGCCTATCTCTAGATAGGCTAAGAACTTCCAAATCACTCCTTATACTATCAATTCCACCTCTGAATCACCAAAAGGCCAAAACAGTTGACCTTGTTTGACTTTAAATGAAAAATGAACAAGGAACTTTAAATGAACAAGGAATTTAATGAGATTTAAACTAAAGCAATTTAACTAAAACAATAAGCTGTAAAGAATAATTATGCTAAATGATTTAAAGGAAAAATTGATTTCATTGAATTTAAAAGAAATTACATAAAAGCTAAGCTAATACATTTCAAAAGAAAATTCGGCAGAGCTTGACTACTCCAAGACTCCACACTGATTACTCTAGCCTAACACTCTATTTATAATAACTAACTGAAGGTTCTAGTAAGAGGATAGCCACGGATTGCCAGCTTGGCAATCCGTGTGGTGTGCTTTCTGAGTGCCAATCTGAGCCCTTTGATCTCACCCAATGATTGCTCAATCAATATAAGCCTTTAGATCTTCTTTGGTGACGCGTTCCATCAAATCATAGGCTGCCACGTATCCCCGTGTGTGTTTCTTTGCTCTGACACGCATCTGACATCATCCTGACCATCTAGAAGCCCAATGATTGTACCAAATTACCCTTAATTGTGGTAATTAAGGGTGGGTACAGTAACTAGGGTTCATGTAATAGTAACTCTTCTGGGTTTGTGGGTGAATTAGGGGTAAAAGAGGTGGGTACGTATTTTATTGTTATGGTTGTGGATTGACTATTTGACCAAGGGTGTGGACCGGGTTGTGTTTTGGGTAAGTTGGGCTTGAATTTAAATGATGGGCTGGGTGTTGGAATAAAATAGACCTGGGCTTTTGATATTAATTTTGTGGATCAGGATTTTTAATATTGGATTACAAATTTGGTATAAATATCAAGGACCAATCTTGTAGTTATTAAAATTCCAAGGGCTACTTATGACATTTGATGAAAGTTGAGGGTTGACTTTGACCAAATAAGCATAATCTTGACAAAAACTTGTAAAGTCTTCCCCGACCTCGGCTTTTGTACACTCTTATGCTCGTGTTTGTCGTTATTGCATGATTTTTGTCCCTTTCTACAATATCCGTATCTGCACATTCAAAAACACAAAAACAACGTATATTTGGCATAATTGGTTAGTTTTTGGTCTCATTAGTCCGGTTTTTGGTCAAATAATAGTGAGTGAATAAGCACTCTCCAAAATCTCCCCGACTAAAATATTGTCGTGTCCTCACGCAATGTGATCAATTCACGCTTTTGGGATAAATAATTTCAAAACTCTTCCTACTAACGTTGAAAAGTAGCGAGGTCCAAAAGAGATTACAAAATCATTTATTCCCGCAAACGCTCCGTTTTCCAAAATTTTCATACTTTATTCCTCTTTATTCTATTTCTAACTTTTCATACTTCAAACTTGTGACGGTTTGTTGAACTTTCATTATTTTTGCAATAATTATTAGGGTCAACGAGTAGAAACACTTCTTTTAAGAAGCGACCATATGGATAAAAATCGTCATCCTTGATTTTTCACAAGTCCCCAAACTAAGCGTACAAACGAGATCACAGCTTATCTACAAATTAGATGCTATCACTACTCATAAAAGTTACTTGTGGAAACTCCTTACTCCCATTTCCTAGGTTTTGTATCTCAATATTTTATTTTGTTGAGAAATGAATCGCTTCATATTTTCTCGTTTCAATACTTTTTAATCTGATAGTGATACCTAAGTTAAAACGATAAGTAGTTATTCATTTTCTCTTAAGAACCACTGCAATAGAAATTCGGTCCACATCAAGGAATTTGGGGTACATACAATATCAAAGATATAAGTTGCGGAGTACAATCACGTGCACCTCATGTGACTGATTACTAATCACTAATCACATGCACCTCACGCGCCAACAACTTATTTACATAAGCTCTTATTCGATACAACTTTCAACTTTCACTTTTCTTCATTTCACTTTTTTCACTTTTCTCATATTTTCATACTTTTCACTTTTTTCTTTCTTTCTTGACTTTTTTCTCAACATCAATGGAAGCTTATCGGGTAGCTCCAAAACCACATAGATAATCAACTTTTGACTTTTGATTTTTTCACTTTTTGCTCTTATTTTTGATGTTCCTTGATATGTACCCAACTTCTAAAGCAAAAATTCTCTTAAGAAAATAAAAAACTAAATATTATTCAAACCGAAATACCACTAATTAACCTAGAACATTTATTATATATGTGTGACGTATATGATGGGAGTAAAAAGCCACAAGTACCTCTCATGAGCTCTAAAGAGAACCACTACTCCACGTTTAGCATCTAACTTCTAAATAAACTCTATCATTTCTCGCTCTTCGCAATTTAAGATTCCAAGTAATGAAACCCGCGAATACTTAGCCGATAATTAGCCACGCATATATAAAGTCAGTTACGGAAACTTGCAAACTCTAGAAGAAGAATTCGCGTTTTCTAGCTCCTGATGTAAAAGACTAGCGAAAGCTTTTAAGCTGCGCATGTATAATGTCAAGTACGGGAACTTGCAGATTCTTAAGAAAGAATTCGCGTTTTATAGCTCCTAGTGTACAAAACTAGCGCAAGCTTATGTGATTATCATTGGTTAAGGGAACAAGCTAGGGCTCAACACGCCCGGTCAAGTCAAAATATTTATTCCTACTCTAGCCAGAAAGAAAGTCAACAAGGTGTCAAAACGCTTATTCAAACTTTATTATATTTTTGCACAACTTTTTCAACTTTTTCTCATCTTTTTGCTCTTTTTCATTCATTTTTCTCAAAATTTTTGAAATTTTCAATTTTTTCAAATTTTTCAATTTTTTAGGAAAAACGGAGTTGCGAGAGTGCACGACATGTGAAACATGCAAGATCAAAATCGAATCGAAGATTCACCCTCCCCCCGACTAGAACGAAACATTGTCCTCAATGTTTTACGGGTTAAGGTAATCCTAACAAAATTCTAGGCCGTTTATTAATTATGCCAAAGAAAATGTTAGTCGATAAGATTTAACGGATATAGGATAAGCAACGAACGATGAAACTCGGGTGGAGAGATAACAACGAGCACGAGAGTCTTCAAATCCTGGACATAAACAAACAACCACGAAACACGAGAAAATGGAAGAGGTAGCCCTCCTCACGTCATATTAGAAAGAAAATAGAGATTTAAGAAGATGAATGATAAGCATGGGGTGCCTCCCACGAAGCGCTTGTTTTTGTTCACCGAGTCACATGAGCTTGACTCGATCCCCGAATTAATTCATCCTTGGGGAGAGCAGATGGAACGGCCACTTGGCAATAGAGATGCCCGGATCAAATATGGTGTCCTCACTCCCGGTGGAGTGGAAAGAAGAAATGGTGGGATAGGTATAGAATGGTTGAAACACCCGGATAATAAAAGCAAATTCGAGTTCAGAAACCTCGTCCACCATTCTAAAAATATTCTCATTCGTACCGGATTCAAAAACTTCATCGAGTGGTTTCGCGGGTAGACGAGAAGATGGTAAATCGAAAAGAAATGAATCGGCATCGGAAGGTAAATCATCATTATGTAATTCTTTAGTAAGCACGTTTCTTCGAAGACCATTCTCGTCATTTTCAACATCCGGCTGCGAAATGGTATGAGAAAGTTCATCGGAGAACTTCTCGTGAGGAGAATCAAGCATATCATGTAAAATCTGAACCTCGGGTTCCATTTCAGACTCATCACTAAGAATATTGAAGATTGGATTATTTGAAATTTGATTAAAATCCGATTCAAAATCAAATAACGGATTCGAGAAAGTCATATTGAATGCTTTGGAAACCCTTGGAACAAGGTCATCATCATCCTCATCATAATCATCGATATCTCCACAAGAGTCTTCATCACTCGTAGTATACTCGTTGTGAGAATCGGTATAACTTTCCACTTCAACTAAATCTTCATTGCTCATCGGAGGGAGAGAAGTTGACGGCTCTTCATTCAATAATTCTTCAAGTAAACGAATATCCCCCTCCGGATCAAAATTAGCATCATCCATTATTGGAATGGAATCATTAGCAAGAAATGCCTCGATCTCATCTAAAACGGCATCACTCCCTTCAACCGGTGTGAAAGAAGGATGGGAAGAAGAATCACCGTTAGAATTTTCCCCGGACTCACTTTGGATTGGAACGAGGTTCTCAACACTTGACTCATTGAATTCGTCCGATTCCGTTGCCAGAATAGTGTCAAGAGGCTCGTCCCCCATTATTAGAGAGTCATCGGGTACTACGGGAGAAGAGATAGAATCATTTTGAGGATTTAGATTGATCGTGATCGTGGAATCATCATCATACAAACAACACTCACAAAATTGGAATTTTCTTTCTTTAACAAGAGGTTCTTCCATTGATCTTTCATAAGGCTCGGGAGTAGATGTCATACGATTAACCATCTCTTTCAACTCATCCATCATGGATTTGATTTCAAAAATTTGATTATTAAATTCGGAAGTTTGTGGGGGTTGGTAAAAAACATTAGAATCGTAACAAGAATTAGGTTCATGATAAGAATTTTCAAACGATCCCCCACAATTTTCAAAACTCGATGTATTTTGGAAAGAATCACCATTGTAATACGAATTTGGCTCATAAAAATTATTTTGAGGATAACAATCAAGGCTCGGATCGTAAGCATAAGACGTGTCAGCACTCGGGGCATAGCACATACAATCGGTGTATCCACATACATCACAAAAACATCGCCCACACGGCATTCCTTCTTCGGACGGGTTTCCACAAATATAACAATTAAACGAAGGTGGTGGTGGTGTATAGAAATCAGGAATATTTGATGGATTGTTGAATGAATTTTGATCACACGTGTGAGAATTACAATTCAAACAAACGCCATCACGAATATTATCACCACATTCGTCGCACGTACACCACACACACAACCCTCCGAAGAACGGTTCTCCACAATTGGAACAAAACGTATCCATAAGAATTAAACGTAAGAGGGTTTAAGAAAAAGAATCAAATATGAGAGGATAAGAAGATTATTTTTGTTTTTGATTTTTCAATTTTTTATATTTTTTATAGAAAATATATACAAGATAGTAGAAAAACTTAATGCAACACGATTTTTCAAGACGAATATTCAAAACTCACGTCCACCTTCCCCGGCAGCGGTGCCATTTTGATAAAGTCGTTTCGTAGTATATAATTATTCCGAAGAAATACCGGTGAAAGTATTTCCCGGGTCGTTTTCCCAGCGAAGGTAGAATGGAGTCGTGAATAATCGAATCGCGAAATCGAGTCGTGAAAAGTGGTAAAGTGAAAAATATGATTTTTGAATTCAAATAATAAAAAGTAATAGTGAAATAACCAGAATGTACAAGCTAAATATGCACCGATGTTAAAAACGCGAAAACGGAAATGCAACCGCAAAATTTAAAACGTAACGTTTAATGAAAAATGATTCTACAAACTTGAAAATATTTTCTAAAAATCTTAAACTATTAAAAAGAATTTTAAGAACAAGAAAAATATTTTTTTTGAGTTTTTATTTATTTTCTAGAATTTATTTTCTATTTTTGGAATTAAAATTGAATTAAAAATAAAGAAAAATAGAAAAATAAAGTGAAAAAATGAAAATTTAATTCTAAAAATTCTAAAATATTATAAAAGAATTTCTAAAAATATTTTTGTATTTTTCAGAACTTTTCTGTATTTTTTTATGGATTTTTAGTATTTTAAAAATGATTAAAAATTGATTATAAACTAAAAGAAATTAAGAATAATAGCAAATGAACTCAGAAAATTATGAAAAATTAACAGAAATTCTAAAATATTATAGAAAGCTAGCAGAAAAATTTTGATATCTAAAAGTTGAGCAGAAGTGCTTAAAGAGACCAAAACAGCTTATGGCAAGTGCTTATTAATAAACACTTGCCACAAAACTTCACCAAACTGATATCACAGATGAATAATGCTATAACAAACTCAAATAAGCTAAGAAAGTAACAGTAATAGCTCAGAGACAATAGAATGCAAGCAATAAGCAATTGAGGATAAGCTAAGTAAGCAGAATCCAACATAGAATAAGCTACAGATTAAGCAGACCATGCATAATACTAAAATTACTATGAATGAACTCAGAAAAACCAATGGAACACAGATACAAGCTTAAAATGGCCATTGCAGCCCTATGGATCAAACAGAAAAATACTCCTACACTACCAATAAGCAGACCTGATAAGCAGTCCTAAAAAGCTCTACACTATGAGATTATTGGGGCAAATTATAGGCTACCATACTGAGATGTTATAAATCAAAGATCTCATTCTAAAACTACCTTCTACTAATCTAAAAGATGCCATGAAAGTAGTCCTAGAACTGAGGTGCAGGGGAATTTAGTGCCCAATCAGCCAACTTCCAACTTTGATTCAGATAAGCTAATAAGATCATAACCTGAATTTTCTTTTTGAAATTGCATAACAAGCTGCTAGAAATCACAAATCAACAAGCCAAAACTATTTCTAATTAATAATGAGACCTATGACTACCTATGAAAATGTGACCAAAAACTGATTGGCTCTAGTATTGACTTTTATGAAATGCAACCTAAATTTGACCAAATCCAAATTCAACTAATCTTAACTAATCCAAAATGTAGTAATAAGCTATATTAAAGCTAGATTAAGCTACTACAATCTAATATGCAACTATTTATACCATTATACTAACTGTATTCAACTATTGCTAACAGTTAAATGAATTGAAATCTCATTTTAACTTTTCTGATTAAACTTATCAATATAATGCAACTACTGAACTTTCCTATACTACAGTGACATGGTTATGTAAAAAACAACACTAATGAACAACAAAAACACTTCCAATGCAGTAGATCCAAACACCCCTATAACTACTGAATTACACTACAACTACTGATTAAACATCTCAAATTCTCACAAAATTGATTCAATTCAATTACAATTCAGTTATATGATCTAACAAATATCATATCAATCACAATGAACATATAATCTCAGATCCACAGTTTGACTAAACTCAACTACAAGTAACAATAACAGATGATGAAATGAAACAAAATTGGCACAAAGCTAAGCAAGTAGATGTACTAATTGTCAAGCAAGGATAAACTACAAAAGCTAATTATAACAACTGCACTAATCAATCCAATGGAACAGTACTAGCTATGCAATCTCAGAACTCAAAAACAGATACTATAAATTCAAAAATGCAAAACAGAATTACCAAATCATCTCCCTCAGCAGAACAGAGGGAGTTCCCTGAGCTAGCCTATCTCTAGATAGGCTAAGAACTTCCAAATCACTCCTTAGACTATCAATTCCACCTCTGAATCACCAAAAGGCCAAAACAGTTGAACTTGTTTGACTTTAAATGAAAAATGAACAAGGAACTTTAAATGAACAAGGAATTTAATGAGATTTAAACTAAAGCAATTTAACTAAAACAATAAGCTGTAAAGAACAATTATGCTAAATGATTTAAAGGAAAAATTGATTTCATTGAATTTAAAAGAAATTACATAAAAGCTAAGCTAATACATTTCAAAAGAAAATTCGGCAGAGCTTGGCTACTCCAAGACTCCACACTGATTACTCTAGCCTAACACTCTATTTATAATAACTAACTAAAGGTTCTAGTAAGAGGATAGCCACGGATTGCCAGCTTGCCAATCCGTGTGGTGTGCTTTCTGAGTGCCAATCTGAGCCCTTTGATCTCACCCAATGATTGCTCAATCAATATAAGCCTTTAGATCTTCTTTGGTGACGCGTTCCATCAAATCATAGGCTGCCACGTATCCCCGTGTGTGTTTCTTTGCTCTGACACGCATCTGACATCATCCTGACCATCTAGAAGCCCAATGATTGTACCAAATTACCCTTAATTGTGGTAATTAAGGGTGGGTACAGTAACTAGGGTTCATGTAATAGTAACTCTTCTGGGTTTGTGGGTGAATTAGGGGTAAAAGAGGTGGGTACGTATTTTATTGTTTTGGTTGTGGATTGACTATTTGACCAAGGGTGTGGACTGGGTTGTGTTTTGGGTAAGTTGGGCTTGAATTTAAATGATGGGCTAGGTGTTGGAATAAAATAGACCTGGGCTTTTGATATTAATTTTGTGGATCAGGATTTTTAATATTGGATTACAAATTTGGTATAAATATCAAGGACCAATCTTGTAGTTATTAAAATTCCAAGGGCTACTTATGACATTTGATGAAAGTTGAGGGTTGACTTTGACCAAATAAGCATAATCTTGACAAAAACTTGTAAAGTCTTCCCCGACCTCGGCTTTTGTACACTCTTTTCCACTCTTATGCTCGTGTTTGTCGTTATTGCATGATTTTTGTCCCTTTCTACAATATCCGTACCTGCACATTCAAAAACACAAAAACAATGTATATTTGGCATAATTGGTTAGTTTTTGGTCTCATTAGTCCGGTTTTTGGTCAAATAATAGTGAGTGAATAAGCACTCACCACTCCTCAACTTTAAAACGCCACCACCACTTTCATAGTAATGCCCAATTAAGAGCTTTTAAGCTCCCAATATTAAGACCCCCCCCCCCCCAAGATTGTTTTTTAAGAACCACCTCCCATTTGACCCATGCCATTTTTCTTGACTCATCATTACCTCCCCAAAAAAATTGTTGTCTCACACTTTCTAAATTTTTAATAACACTCATAGGCGCACGGAACAAGGAAAAGAAGTAAAGAGATAAACTACCAAGGACCGACTTAACCAACGTCAATCTCCCACCAAACGATAAAGTTCTAGCCTTCCAAGCCCCCAATCTTTTGTTAAATTTTTCAACAATCCCATTCCAGCTTTCTGCTCTATTCATGTTCACCCCAATAGGAATACCAAGATACGTAAAGGGCATCATACCTACGCCACAACCCATGCGTCTCGCTAAATCTTCAATCTCCCCATTTTGCACCCCAATTCCATAAACTTTGGTCTTGTTTGCACTAAATCTTCAATCCCATTCCAGCTTTCAAAACTTGTTACTTAAAACCGACCTGGCTATGCCACGATGCATATATTTTGCTTTGGATAACGTAATTCGTGGCGGTTAAGTGCAGAGCCATTCTACCCCTTACCTAGATCATGGTTGTATTACATTATAATCATTCGATAGTTTTCATATCTCTCTGTCTTTTACAATTTAGAAGTTATAAGTTTGGATCTTAGAGTACGTGTGCAAATATATTGAATAAACCACATATAAACAGATATGCAAGAATTCGTACAAAACTAAAAGAATCTCACTTTATCGAATATGATCTTATGATCGTTTTTTGATCTGTATAACCAAACATGCAAAACAGTTGTCAAAAACTCTGATTGGTTTACATTAAGGATCTTAGTCACCCCATTGTAAGCACTAATCATAACTAAGAAAAAAATAAACAAAATTGTTACATATCTCTAACTTTAGATCTAAACTCCACCACTGATATGGTCATATGGATCTTTTTGATTGCTTCTACTGTTTACTTGTGATGGACTCCACTTCAAACCATCTGTTCATAGTAAAGTACACAAATCTAGTTAGGCTTTGTACCACAGTAAAAAAAAATGACCCAAAATATAAATTCCACATTTGCTTTAATTTTTGATGCGTGGGAATCGCAACAGGCTTTACCTCTCGAGGGATCTCGAGAAGCTTACAACCCCCACCAGGCAGTGTACCTGATCGTTGTAGTATAGTATAGTGACAAGTACCGGGGGATTGATCGTTCAGCTTAGGAATAGTGTCGCTAGGATTAGAAAGCCTAATTACTAGTTCTAAAGGTGAGGGATGACTATTTTTGTGTTTTTATATTTTTATGAAAGCAATTAAAATCTCGGGTTTTGGAAGAGTGGGCGGAATTAGTTGCTATTCAACTAACCCAATACTAAGATGCAATCAAAATAAAATACAAAAAATGAAAATAAACTAATTATACTAAAGTTGTGAGCAGTAATTGGAGAAAATGTGTTTACTTAGATTTCACTACTCCCTAGATATCTTTTACACGTTAATTACTTGTTATAATTGTATGGATGACGGATTGTATTCCTTAATACCATTCATGGGGTGGCATACATAACTCCCCAATTCTATGAGCTCTTATCTCCTCCTACACCATGCCCAGCACAACTATAGGGATTGTAAACAGTGGCCAATAAAGACCTAGTACGCCTCGGTTCATGTTTCTTAAGACGTTCAAGCATGTTACCATTTGGAGATCTGCCAGTTTTCTTAAGCCTAACATATAAATCATTCATCCAAGACAAGAATAAACAAGTAATCAACACATAATCAATATCTAGGTTTCATTAGATCTAAGCAAACACAAAAGAGATCTAGCCTAGCATAATGGAATTGAGACAAGAACAAGATATAGACAACCAACACATAGACATATTGATTGAATTAGAAGAACACTTATCTCAATTACAATGCAAGGTATCAAGGGTTTGGAACCCTTGAAAAACCTGTAAAAGTTGCACCAAAATCGTCTTTAGGGTTTCTCCCAAAACTTCTCTCCTCAATGTGAAAAACTAGAAAACTATATATAGGAAAATAGGGATGACGGCGTCAAGAACAAAGGTGTGACGCCATCATCTCGCCGCCAAATACTTCCTCGGACGGCCTTGATCTACTTCTGACGCCGTCAAGGCCTAGGCCGTCACAAAAATTACTCTTGACGCCCTGTGTGTGACGCCGTCATCAACTACGGATTTTAATTCTTGAGGTTTGACGCCGTCATGGAATAACTCTTGACGCCGTCACCTTCTGTTCCCAGCATGGAAAATTGAGACTTTGCCGTTTTCTTCACTTTTATGCTCCAAAAACGTCCAAAATGACTTCTTTTCCAGAATTCACTCTCCAAGTACCTAAAATCACAAAAGGAACGATTTAGGGCAATATTTGATCAAATAAGTTCGGATTCGGGCTTAAATGACCCCCTAAAAACGGATCATTTTTCGCCTCATCATATACCCTTACACTTGAGATTTGCTTGTCCTCAAGTAAATGCGCTTTTATTCTACTCAAAAGACAAGTTAGGGGTCATTTAACACTAATATAAAAGTAATTACAACAAATAATCGTTCCACTAAAGACCAATAGACAAGCACGGAGGTCATATACAAGCACCTCACAAATAGTGTTTAGATACTCACATCTCTCGGGTGTAATAAAGTAATATAACATTATGGAAATGGAAGATATCTCTCACTACCTGTCATAGCAAAATAGATTACCATAGGCTTGGGAAAGGATCAAACCTCCACCACATGGCATAAGCACCTAGGATAAACTATCAAAGAGGTCTTTTAAAGGGTTGTAACGTTAGGTATAGGGATATGAATTACACGGTTTTGTTGGATAAAGGAAGTTTTACTGGTGGCGAGTTAACAGTCTTGGTTAATTACATGTACAAGATGGCGTTGCTAAGCCAAGACTAGACTCGACTTAAGCTAATAAATGAGAAATAACAAAAACATAAAATGAACATAGAATGAAAAGGGATGGTAGTCCGTATGTTTTTTCTCTTTTTCCTTTTTCTAATTATTATTTTATTTTATTTTTTCTTGATTTTTTCGATTTTTTTTTTTTTTTTTTTTTTTTTTTTTTTTTTTTTTTTTTTTTGCATACACTCTTACCCTACCATCCAAAATAATACATCATAGGGAATGAAAATTCCCCTTACACTTGAATCTTTACATACTTTACAATAAACTAATCTAATGACTCGAATTAAGAAAATCAAAACACTTGTAGCACTTTTAAGATTAACGCACATATGGGGGTAATAATATTATGTTCTTCCCCATTACTCCATAAAATAAGTATTTACCCATGAGTCCCAATCGTCCCAAAATAATATGTACAAGGATATGACTTGACTTAGCAACCATGTAATCAATTAGAAAGTTAACTTAGGGTTTAACAAATAACAATAATGCACTAAAGATGAGCGCATACACGGAAGGCTAAGGCGATTTGGTTGTACATTTAAGTGGGGTGTAACAAATTCTTTCTTTAAGTAAAATGCTTAAAGTTAGAAACGAAAAGATAGGCTCGGAGGGGTGTACTAGGGGTTTCGTGTACTAAAAATGAGTACAACGCTAAGGGTGTGGGAAAATTAGTTGACTTAACTAGCCAAGTAATATGACTTAAATGGTCAAGTAATTATGATACGGGTTTAACACAAGGGTGATCCTAATGCCTCTTATCATGTAGTAATCCTACCACACGAATGTAGTCTCACTAGCGGTCTCGGGATGCATCACTAACGCAAGTTCTAGAATCTAAATGCTACCGGTACACTCATAAGCACTAATAATGAATGCTTTTCCTATCAAATCTAAAGGCGAACCTCACATTTTTGGGTGGAAAATTTTTCTGAATATACGGTTATGTGCTAGTCATACAATCTCCTATCCATGAGACGCTTGCTATGGCTAAAGTTTCATTCCTAAATGTTCTAAAAAATTTTAAATTTGGCGCTAAAATTACACTAACAAGTATTTCTCATAGTTTTATTACACATCTACCATTAAACAAAACAAACTCTAGCGAAAGTGCATATGTAAGGTATCATCTTTTTACCCTCCCCTTACACTTAAGATGAACATTGTCCCCAATGTTCAAGTAAAGAATGTAAAAGTGAAAAAGTAAAGAGAATGAAATCAAATACTCCCCTGATTCGCTCGGTATGGATTATAGGTTGGCCAGGTTAAATCTTCCTCCAAGAAAATGAACAATCAAAGCTTCCCTTCCAGAATATAAATCATCTCCTTGTCGAACATAACCTGTAAATCCTGACAAAAATAGACAAGACAACCTCGCGTAAAATCGGCGGCATCCTATATAAGTTACTAAATCCTATAAAACAAAATAAGATATAATGCTTGTGGAATGAAGTTTGCAGATTTCCTGGAGATTATAAAACTTAATAATTCACAAAAACCATAAGACTCCGTTAGAAAAACAAAACCGGTAAAATTTCCAGATTTTTAACTCCTGACGCCGTCAAGAGTAAAACTCTGACGCCGTCAGAATGGACCTGCAGAAATTCTTATGTTAAGTTTCTGGAAAATTTCTGGAAAAACTTGGTCCTACTTCCTGGAAAATCCTGCAAAACTTCATTATGACTCAATACAAGCATTTGACTCTAACAAATACGAATATACATGCTCATTTAATATTGTGGAGAATCATGATCGGTTTGTTTCTTAAAAACATATTTGGGGTTTCCCCTTACACTTATCTTTTGCAAAAATACTTTTAGGTTGGAGTTAAGACTAGGCCAAACAACATAGTAAAGTATTTCCACATTTTAATTTAGAGACATGATCTACCAACAATAAAAATAAAACATGTATACGGAAGCAAATAACAATCAAATAAAATGAAAATCACACAAAGCATGGGTTGCCTCCCAAGAAGCGCTTGTTTTTGTTCGAGTCACGAGCCTGACTCTACCTTTATTTAACGGAAATAGGGGAGGTTCTCCTTACACTTAGGATTAAGTGTGGGTGAAAGTAGCGATACACACCCTTAGGGTGTGAATATGCCACGTGAGGTGAAGGGGGTGAGTGAATGGCTTCCTTAATCCTAAAACTACCCGGATAATATTGGTTGATGGGTGGATCGGTTCCTCTTTTGTCACCTAGAAATATATCTAAGGATGGAAAGGTGTGTAAAGATTGAGGTACCGGTTCATCAACACTAGGAAATTCCCTAGAACTAGGAGTAAGGTTATCACTACAAGTTTTCAAACCTATATCCTCAAGTGGTGCCTGGTCCAAGGGTTCTACCTCCATTGGAATTCCTAAAGTTTCTTCTACTTCTTCCGGGTAAGTCACGGGCGGTGTGTGTGCCTCAAATGATGGTTGAGTATTTTGTGGGCTTATGTTACTTACCTCATCATTCCACGTGTCACGATCACCTATATCCTTAGGTAGTGATAATAACAAACCTAGTGCTTCATCCAACTTATGGTTTATTGATACGGCTCTATCCATAATTCCTTGCCAAACTAGGTCACTTTTTCTATTAGCCTCACTAAAACGAGATCCTAAACATGGAGGTTGTTCATAAGAATCTATCCTAGGTGAAGGCTCATATGATTCATAGGTGTCTCTAAATGAGGTATTTTGCACTTCTTGGTGTTCTAGCCACTCAACCATATCTTGCAATCTTAGAAGTCTAAGTGAAGTGTCCATTTGAAGCAAATTACATACAAAATCACAAAGAAAAGATAGACTAAAGAAGACCTAAAAATAAAAATAAAATCTTACTAGAAAGGAATCTAGCAAGTAGACCTAATAAAAAGAAATTCTAACCTAGACAATAACTATTCCCCAGGCTGCGGCGCCAAAAACTTGATGCGTGGGAATCGCAACAGGCTTTACCTCTCGAGGGATCTCGAGAAGCTTACAACCCCCACCAGGCAGTGTACCTGATCGTTGTAGTATAGTATAGTGACAAGTACCGGGGGATTGATCGTTCAGCTTAGGAATAGTGTCGCTAGGATTAGAAAGCCTAATTACTAGTTCTAAAGGTGAGGGATGATTATTTTTGTGTTTTTATATTTTTATGAAAGCAATTAAAATCTCGGGTTTTTGAAGAGTGGGCGGAATTAGTTGCTATTCAACTAACCCAATACTAAGATGCAATCAAAATAAAATACAAAAAATGAAAATAAACTAATTATACTAAAGTTGTGAGCAGTAATTGGAGAAAATGTGTTTACTTAGATTTCACTACTCCCTAGATATCTTTTACACGTTAATTACTTGTTATAATTGTATGGATGACGGATTGTATTCCTTAATACCATTCATGGGGTGGCATACATAACTCCCCAATTCTATGAGCTCTTATCTCCTCCTACACCATGCCCAGCACAACTATAGGGATTGTAAACAGTGGCTCATGCATTAAATACAACCAATAAAGACCTAGTATGCCTCGGTTCATGTTTCTTAAGATGTTCAAGCATGTTACCATTTGGAGATCTGCCAGTTTTCTTAAGCCTAACATATAAATCATTCATCCAAGACAAGAATAAACAAGTAATCAACACATAATCAATATCTAGGTTTCATTAGATCTAAGCAAACACAAAAGAGATCTAGCCTAGCATAATGGAATTGAGACAAGAACAAGATATAGACAACCAACACATAGACATATTGATTGAATTAGAAGAACACTTATCTCAATTACAATGCAAGGTATCAAGGGTTTGGAACCCTTGAAAAACCTGAAAAAGTTGCACCAAAATCGTCTTTAGGGTTTCTCCCAAAACTTCTCTCCTCAATGTGAAAAACTAGAAAACTATATATAGAAAAATAGGGATGACGGCGTCAAGAACAAAGGTGTGTGTCACACCCCCAAAATACCTGAATGGCAGCGGAATGGAATGCCTGAGGGTGTAACGGTCATAGCACACAAACAAGGATATATTGAACGACCTAAAGTGTCGTTTGGAAAATACATCGTTTGATTCATTCAAAATATTCAGAGTTATAAAACATAGGTCCCAAAAGTTGGAAAAGGTTTAAGGAAATAATTTAGTACAATCAAACGATAGTTCATAAGTGCATGAAATTCAAAAAGAGACGCGTCATCCTTGATACACAAAATGACTCCATGCATGCCATGAGAATATGCCTTAGTTACCTGAGAAATACATTGCGAAAAGGGTCAACATAAAGTTGGTGAATAATCATAGGTTTGTAAGTAAATCATATGCACATAAACCACAAGTAATAAGTAAACCGACAAGAATGTCAAAAATGCTACATTGGCTCTTAAGCTCATGACCCCGAAGCTAGACTTTGTAATGGCCCCACCAGAGTGTTTACCAGACACTCAATTTGTTAAGACATGAAATGCATTCGTCCCGTTGGAGCAACCCAAACACGAATGGAGGCGTCACCCTCGATAGATCTATCCACTCACTCTCGCTTAGCAATAAAATTAACGGTCCATGATATATAAGGGGACTTAACTTGGTAGTAAGGCAACTTAAGCAATGTATGGAATTTGTAATACTTGGGCATGTACAAAAATAATTGTGCAATGTATTCTCCCCCGTGGGATTTGAAATCAAATAAGTAATTAAAACGGGGCTATGAGAACTCACCTCGAAAGGATGGTACAACGATGGTACAATGATGCAAAAGTAGTCGGGACAATGAGGCGCGAACACTAGCCGCAACCTAAATGAATAATCGCGATCTAATTTAGATCAAGCCGTAATGTAATGAATGCAAATGCACATGATACCTATACCACTCGTAATTTGGAAATACTAGTTATCGTCATAGTAAAATAGTTTCCATACTTAGGAAAAATAAGTCCATATATAGAAGTATATAACTTGTCGTATTATCTCGTACGAAAATGTTAGCGTTAAATCCCTCGTATCGAAAACCTTAAAATAATGTCGTTAAGTCGTATAAATATTCTCTTGGGTCATACGTATTCATTTGTTAAAAAATATAGTCCTTAGTAACATTTCTAGAAAATATACCATTTAGTGCGTAAGTTATTATTTTTATTTGTGACCATATATATATATATAGTTTTGACGATGTTAAAACGGGTATAACTTGGTCGTTTTAAGCTCATTTAAATCCGTTCTTTCGCCTAAAGTTTCGTTTTTGAAAGTATTTTCTAAATCTTTGGTCAAAAATTAACCACCATCTACTGATTTTCCCACGAATCAAAAATAGGGACAGTAGGTATTTCTATTGTTTCAAAAATCATTTCTAGGGTTCTAATCTAGTTCCATCTTCAATCAAACCACTTTAAATCACCACAAAACTAGTCTAGTCCTACCATACACCTTCTTAGGGTGTCATGGGTCCTTAAACTTCATCAATCCACTAGGTCTAACAAGGGTTTCTCATGTGTTCATTTCTAGGGCTCAAAGTTAAATATGTACAAAATAGAGTGGTATAAATCATTATATGCATGAGTTCTTGTAAGAAAAGTATATAACCATAGTAATAACTTGTAAAAATTATAAAAATGAGTTTGTTAACTTACTTGAAGGTTTAGGGAGTTTAGATGATGAAAAACCTACTAATCCTTGAGTTTCTATTTCAAAACTCCAACAAGGATGACTAAGTGAACAAGTTTACACCTAGATCTTGGAAAAATTATTGTTCTTGCTTCTTGGATCACCTAGGCCGATTATACACAAGAGAAAAAGAGAGAAAAAGTTTTACTTGCACTTGTATAATTATTTGTGAGAAAATGAGATGAAAAGGGTTTAATATATACTTAGAGACAAATGTTAGGTTTGCATTAAATTGGGTTGGTGAGTGTTTTAGCTTATTAGGACCAAGGGGGGGGGGGTTTGCCGACCCAAAAAGGAGGGAAAGGGGGGGGGATGTCTTGGGTATTAATTAAAAAGTTAGTGGTAGTAAGATGTAATGTTAGTTTTAGTTTTTTATCGGGTACCGGGTTTGTTAGAAATAAATTTTATTGAAGTTATTAGGGACATAATAAAGTCGAAAAAATTGTAAAAATATGTCGGGTACAAGTACGGAGAGTTCGGGTGATTATTGTTGAATTTTTATGAAAACCGTCGTTATTAAATTAAACGTACGATACGTAATAAATAAATTTCTAAAATACCGGGTAAATTAATATTATAATTTTTATATTATTAAAATGAATATAAAAATATATTGGGATAATAGTCGGGAGTGTCGGACATGTTAGTCACATTTATAATTCGCGTATTAGTGTTTATTTAAA
Organism: Artemisia argyi; assembly: GCA_030686995.1. Lineage (NCBI taxonomy): Eukaryota > Viridiplantae > Streptophyta > Magnoliopsida > Asterales > Asteraceae > Artemisia > Artemisia argyi. Next base: position 138,404,941 of record CM060699.1, read on the forward strand.
ATAAACATACGTAAATCGTTAATTATACCAAAAGTATTAATTTAATTATCCTACGAGTGGAATAGTATGCAAGTGCCCTAATGATGATATGCAGACTATTTCTAGTCCGTATGAAATGTCCTTGATAATAATGCATGAATTCGCTCCTGAACCAATACGGTTACGCGAATTTGAACACTCGTAAACTAAATTTACGATGACATGAGTAATGCACGTGAATAGTGGTTTCCTCTCGGAAATGAATAGTGTCAAGTGAATAGTAAAATTTCTGAATGTTTCTCGGAATGTCAAATTGACCTCAAAAATGATGAATAGTAAAACGATGAATAGTGATCGATGAATAGTAATTTGTGAATAGTTGAATGTCGAACTTTGGAAAAATGACCTGAAATTGTGGGGTGTGATAGTCGCCCATCCAAAAAGGAATTCAGTCCCTGAATTCAGTTAGTGTTGGTCTCGGCAATAGGCTTGGTGAAAAGTTGTGGATACTTGCGTCGCATTTGGTCTTCTCGTTCCCAAGTAAACTCGGGTCCTCTTCGAGAATTCCAGCGAACCTTCACGATTGGAATTCGACTTTGTTTCAACTGTTTGATCTCGCGATCCATTATTTCAACTGGTTCTTCCACAAAGTTAAGCTTGTCATCGAGTTGTATTTCTTCTAATGGTATAATGGCAGACTCGTCCGAAAGACATTTCTTGAGGTTCGAAACATGAAACGTGTTGTGTACGTTGCTAAGTTCTGACGGAAGTTCAAGTTTGTAAGCAACCGAACCAATCCTCTCCAGGATCTTGAATGGCCCAATGTATCTCGGGTTCAATTTCCCGCGTTTTCCAAATCGTATCACGCCCTTCCAAGGCGAGACTTTCAACATGACTTTGTCTCCGACCTGAAATTCCAATGGTTTGCGTCGAACATCTGCGTAGCTTTTCTGTCGACTTCTAGCAGTTTCGAGTCTCTCTCGAATCTGAATTATCTTTTCTGTTGTTTCTTGAACCATCTCCGGGCCAGTACATTGTACTTCACCGACTTCGGCCCAACAAACTGGAGATCGACACTTACGACCATAAAGTGCCTCGAATGGTGCTGCTTTAATGCTCCAATGGTAACTGTTGTTGTAGGAAAACTCGATCAACGGCAAATGGTTAGCCCAACCATTTCCAAAGTCAATCACACATGCTCGCAGCATGTCCTCAAGTGTCTGAATAGCTCTCTCGCTCTGACCATCGGTCTGAGGATGGTAAGCAGTGCTCATGTCTAACTTGGATCCAAAAGAATCTTGTAATGACCGCCAAAAGTTTGAAGTAAAACGACTATCTCTGTCAGAAATGATGGAAACTGGTGCACCGTGTCTTGAGACTATTTCCTTGACATAAAGTCTAGCAAGTTGTTCCATAGAATAAGTCTCTCTAATGGGTATGAAATGAGCTGATTTGGTAAGACGATCAACAATTACCCAGATAGCATCCTAACCTCCTGACGTCTTAGGAAGTTTAGTGACAAAGTCCATAGTAATACGTTCCCACTTCCATTGTGGAATCTCTGGTTGTTGAAGTAACCCTGACGGTTTCTGGTACTCGGCTTTCACTTTAGCACAAGTAAGGCATTTGCTGACGTACGTAGCTATTTCTGCTTTCATGTTCGGCCACCAATAAAGCTTTTTGAGATCCTGATACATCTTATCAGAACCTGGATGAATAGAGTACTTCGACTTGTATGATTCATGCATAATCAATTCTCGCACTCCACCATAGAGTGGTATCCAACTTCGGTCCTTGAAGCATAACACTCCATCTGATCTCTTTACAAAGCCATTTTCGCTTTCTGGCATACCATAAATTTTCTCGTGTGGTCGATTTTCTTCCTTGAGAGCCTCAATCTGAGCTTCTAGAATTTTTGATGGTAATGGCGAAATGATAGTCATTCCCAATGACCTAACTCTCAAAGGTTTGAGTCGTTCTTTTCGGCTAAGTGCATCTGCTACAACATTTGCTTTTCCTGGGTGATATCGGATTTCACAATCGTAATCACTCAACAATTCTAGCCAACGACGTTGTCTCATGTTGAGTTCCTTCTGATCAAGTATATGCTGTAAGCTCTTGTGGTCGGTAAAAATTACGCACTTGGTACCATAAAGGTAGTGTCTCCAAATCTTGAGTGCAAAAACTACCGCACCTAACTCCAAGTCGTGCGTAGTGTAATTCTTCTCGTGTATCTTAAGCTGTCTAGATGCATAAGCTATCACCTTCTCGTTTTGCATTAGCACAGCTCCAAGTCCTTGATGCGAAGCATCGCAATATACCACAAAGTTCTCAATACCTTCAGGTACTGACAAAATCGGTGCGCTACAAAGCTTTTGTTTCAATAATTGAAATGCGGACTCTTGTTTTTCTCCCCACTCGTACTTTTCATTCTTTTGTGTCAGCTTTGTCAACGACTTCGCTATCTTAGAAAACCCTTCAATAAACCTTCTGTAACATCCGGCAAGTCCTAGGAATTGACGAATTTCCGTAGGAGACTTGGGCGTAGCCCAATCCTTAACTGCCTCGATCTTTGCCAGGTCGAATTGTAATCCTTGGCTATCAATAACATGGCCAAGAAATTGAACTCTTCGTATCCAAAAATCACACTTAGAAAATTTGGCATACAATTGCTCCTTCCTGAGTAGTTCCAGGATTGTTCTGAGGTGTTCTTCGTGATCTTCCTTACTCTTGGAATAAATCAAGATATCGTCAATGAATACGATCACAAACTTATCAAGATACGGTTTGCACACCCTATTCATGAGATCCATAAATACCGCAGGTGCGTTGGTTAATCTGAACGGCATTACTTGAAACTCATAATGACCATAGCGTGGTCTAAATGCCGTCTTCGGGATATCCTCTTCCCGAACCTTAAGTTGATGGTAACCGGATCTTAAATCAATCTTGGAATAAAAACTAGAACCTTGTAACTGGTCGAACAAGTCGTCGATTCTGGGGAGTGGATAACGGTTCTTCACCGTTAACTTGTTCAGCTCACGATAGTCGATGCACATTCTGAAAGTTCCATCCTTTTTCTTCACAAACAAAACCGGCGCTCCCCAAGGCGAGGAACTCGGTCTAATGAATCCTTTGTCCAAAAGTTCTTGTAGTTGATTCGACAATTCTTGCATCTCCGAAGGTGCAAGTCTATACGGTGCTCGCGCAATTGGTGCAGCTCCTGGCACTAATTCGATTTGAAACTCGACTTGGCGTGTAGGCGGAAGTCCTGGTAATTCTTCCGGAAAAACTTCTGGAAATTCCTTAACAATTGGCACATCTTCAAGTCGTTTCTCATCCGACTTCTTCTCCGTGATGTGAGCCAAGAATGCATAACAACCCTTCTTTATGTACTTCTCGGTTTTAATGCATGATATGATACTGAGTCTAGTTCCACTTCGCTCTCCACGAACAACCAAAGTTTCACCGTTATAAGGAAGGTGAACAACTTTCTCATCACAAATAATCCTCGCTCGATGCCGAGATAACCAATCCATACCGATAACAACGTCGAAACTTCCAAGTTCTACGGGCATAAGGTCTATATTGAATGGGTGGTTTAGGAAATTTATAGTGCAACCACGAACAATGGTGTTGGTGTTAACTAAAGACCCATCGGCTAGTTCAACGATATAGGAAATGTCTAATGGGGTTGGTTCTATGTTAAGTAAAGGTGTAAATGCAATAGAAACAAAACTTCTATCCGCTCCTGAATCAAATAAAATGGATGCATAACGATTATTAACGAGGAACGTACCCGCAACCACATTCGGGTCTTCTTTGACATCTTCTCCTCCCATAACATAAGCTCTTCCTCGAGCCATTCCATTTTGGTTTCCAGTTCCTTGATTCTTCTTCTTTGGGCACTCATTCCTAAAGTGTCCAAGTTCTCCACAGCCAAAACATGTTACCGGTGGTTTCTGATTGCCACCAAAGTTTGGACTCTTGCAATCTTTGGTGTAGTGACCAGCCTTCTTGCAGTTGCCACATAGATCTGGGCAACGTCCTGGGTTATGATGCTTCTGACACCTTTCACACTTGGGTAGATTACCCTCATATCCTTTCCTTTCAGTCGGTCCTGCAGCATAGGCCCTTGCCACTTCTTGCCTCTTAGGTGGCGGCTGAATAGCGTTTCCACCTTGGTTGTAATCAAACCTTCTCTTGTTGTTGTTGTTATTGTTGTTTGGATTGTTGTTTCGGTTATTGGGATAGTTGCGGTTTCGATTGTTGTTATAGTTGTTGTTGTTTCGAGTGTTGTTGTAGTTGGTGTTGTTTGAACGGTTATTGTTGTTGACAGCAGCTTTTCCTTTTACCACTTGGACCATGAGTTTCTGAGTTATACGAATAGCCTCTTCCATTGATTGATGATCAAAAGAAATCACATCTCCTCGAACACTTTCAGGCAATCCACCAACAAAGTTTTCCATCTTTTTCTCATCGTCGGGAACCATAGTTGGACATAGTGCAGCCAACTCCTGAAACCTCCTGAAGTAGGTCTCGATGTCATCACCTTTAGTCACAAGCTCATAAAATTCTGTTTCCAACTTTTGCACCTCGGTACGAGGGCAAAACTTCTTAGACATCAGTTTCTTGAATTCCTCCCAAGTGAGCTTGTAAGCATTCTCCATACCAATCGGCTGAGCATACGAATTCCACCAAGACATAGCTTCATCAATAAGCATACCTGTAGCAAATTTTACCTTGCTGACGTCCGGGCATCCGCACATGAGGAATACATTCTCAGTCTTTTCAAACCAGCGGATCAAAGCAACCGCTCCTTCAGTGCCCTTAAACTTGATAGGATCACTAATCTTGAAATCTTTCCATGTACATTCCCGCTTAGTAGTGGGTGGTTCAACTGTTCCTGTATTAGAAGCAGTCTCAGCAGCCCTAGCAGCAACCTCAGCTCTCTCAATCTCCAGAGCTTCTGCAATACTATCCCTGACCAACTTGCGGATAGCGGCTTGAGTCATAGCGGGTGTTTCTGGTGCAGTCTTACTCTTCCTTGGTGCCATACTTCTGATAAATCACAATGGAAATAACCATGAGAAAAATCATAATAGAAATAGTCATCGAACCAAAGAAATACACCCACAACATGTATATATATATATACAACCACAACAAGTATAAATACAACCACGACATGTACGAATACAACCACAATCTGTCTAGATACAACCACGACATGTATATATACAACCACAACCTGTATCAATACAACCACGACACGTATATATACAACCACAACCTGTATCAATACAACCACGACATGTATAGATACAACCACAACCTGTATAAATGCGATAATAATAAAGAGCAACCATGAAACATCATAAATATAATCACAACACATGAATATAATACATGAAAATTTCGGCCTACATGGACCGATATAATATATAGCACAACATTTCCAACATAGTAGAGTCGCACTTGATATATTTGTTTGTACAACAACCAAAAGACTACAAGTTCTTGAACTATGTCCCACACCCCGGGACTAGGAAAATAATAAAAGCTAATATAATACCAGTCTATGTCTAGGCTCCTCCAGGTGCTCTAGATGGTCCAGGCTCTCCTCTCAGGCGGCGAATCTCACGATCCATCGCAACCACGATCTCCTCTAGGTGCTGGACTCGTAACTGAAAAGAAGCATCTATGCGCTCCAATACGACTAACCTCTCTCGGATCAATGCCAACTGGTCTACCTGCTCCCACTGAGTCTCCTGTGTCGCCTGAGCTCTATCTCGAATCTCAGGTAGCTCATCCCTAAGTAGATCAATCTGCTCTTGGTGCCTCAACTGTCGTGCCTCGAGTCCATGGTAAGACACATCAATACTAACTCTGCCCTGAATCAAATCCTCAACCTGCTCCTCGACAGCCTCAAGTCGAGTAGTGATAATCTCGTCAACTCTATACCCCAAACTATCAACTTGCTCCTGCTGAGCCCCTAACTGATCCTCTAATGTAACGGCTGTAGGATCCCTAGCCGCAGCCGCTCTCGAACTCTCACCTATGTGGTATACTGGTGGTGGTGAAAGGTCAGCAGTCTCGGTAGTAGGTGAATCTGGGGTGGTAAGCCTTGCACGCTTCCTGAGCGGCAAGAGTGAGGTAGGTATAGGAGTAGTAGTGGGTATGGCTGGTGGTGGTGGTGTAGGCATAGTAGGACTAGGGAGAGTCCTATAAGTAGATGTAGCTGGGCGAACCCTCTTCCTAGTAACCTGAATGGTCTTACTACTAGGAAACATAAGCCTCGGTTCTGAAGAAGTAGTAGTAGTAGGTGATGGTATGTCAGTGGGTACAGTAGGATGGTCATGGGGAGTAGGAGCCGTCTCCTCCTCCTCAAAAGGCTCGGTGTCATCATCTGACGCCAAAAGTGGCAACTCAGGTGTAGGAGAAACAAGTGGTGAAACAGCAGTGGAGGACACAGAGCCCTCATCATCAGAGTCTGATATAGTGTAAAGTATGACAGTGTTTGGATTTGAAGACATGTCTCTGTGATAATCAAGGTGAACTAAAAATAAATAACTCGTAAAAATGGAATCACCTGAAATAAGTAAATATGCACTTATGATGAAATGATGATATGCTATGATGGTGTGGTTATAGTCTAGGGTCCATGATGCATCCTAGTTCTCTATAACCTTGGCTCTGGTACCAATCTGTCACACCCCCAAAATACCTGAATGGCAGCGGAATGGAATGCCTGAGGGTGTAACGGTCATAGCATACAAACAAGGATATATTGAACGACCTAAAGTGTCGTTTGGAAAATACATCGTTTGATTCATTCAAAATATTCAGAGTTATAAAACATAGGTCCCAAAAGTTGGAAAAGGTTTAAGGAAATAATTTAGTACAATCAAACGATAGTTCATAAGTGCATGAAATCCAAAAAGAGACGCGTCATCCTTGATACACAAAATGACTCCATGCATGCCATGAGAATATGCCTTAGTTACCTGAGAAATACATTGCGAAAAGGGTCAACATAAAGTTGGTGAATAATCATAGGTTTGTAAGTAAATCGTATGCACATAAACCACAAGTAATAAGTAAACCGACAAGAATGTCAAAAATGCTACATTGGCTCTTAAGCTCATGACCCCGAAGCTAGACTTTGTAATGGCCCCACCAGAGTGTTTACCAGACACTCAATTTGTTAAGACATGAAAGCATTCGTCCCGTTGGAGCAACCCAAACACGAATGGAGGCGTCACCCTCGATAGATCTATCCACTCACTCTCGCTTAGCAATAAAATTAACGGTCCATGATATATAAGGGGACTTAACTTGGTAGTAAGGCAACTTAAGCAATGTATGGAATTTGTAATACTTGGGCATGTACAAAAATAATTGTGCAATGTATTCTCCCCCGTGGGATTTGAAATCAAATAAGTAATTAAAACGGGGCTATGAGAACTCACCTCGAAAGGATGGTACAACGATGGTACAATGATGCAAAAGTAGTCGGGACAATGAGGCGCGAACACTAGCCGCAACCTAAATGAATAATCGCGATCTAATTTAGATCAAGCCGTAATGTAATGAATACACATGCATATGATACCTATACCACTCGTAATTTGGAAATACTAGTTATCGTCATAGTAAAATAGTTTCCATACTTAGGAAAAATAAGTCCATATATAGAAGTATATAACTTGTCGTATTATCTCGTACGAAAATGTTAGCGTTAAATCCCTCGTATCGAAAACCTTAAAATAACGTCGTTAAGTCGTATAAATATTCTCTTGGGTCATACGTATTCATTTGTTAAAAAATATAGTCCTTAGTAACATTTCTAGAAAATATACCATTTAGTGCGTAAGTTATTATTTTTATTTGTGACCATATATATATATATAGTTTTGACGATGTTAAAACGGGTATAACTTGGTCATTTTAAGCTCATTTTAATCCGTTCTTTCGCCTAAAGTTTCTTTTTTGAAAGTATTTTCTAAATCTTTGGTCAAAAATTAACCACCATCTACTGATTTTCCCACGAATCAAAAATAGGGACAGTAGGTATTTCTATTGTTTCAAAAATCATTTCTAGGGTTCTAATCTAGTTCCATCTTCAATCAAACCACTTTCAATCACCACAAAACTAGTCTAGTCCTACCATACACCTTCTTTGGGTGTCATGGGTCCTTAAACATCATCAATCCACTAGGTCTAACAAGGGTTTCTCATGTGTTCATTTCTAGGGCTCAAAGTTAAATATGTACAAAATAGAGTGGTATAAATCATTATATGCATGAGTTCTTGTAAGAAAAGTATATAACCATAGTAATAACTTGTAAAAATTATAAAAATGAGTTTGTTAACTTACTTGAAGGTTTAGGGAGTTTAGATGATGAAAAACCTACTAATCCTTGAGTTTCTATTTCAAAACTCCAACAAGGATGACTAAGTGAACAAGTTTACACCTAGATCTTGGAAAAATTATTGTTCTTGCTTCTTGGATCACCTAGGCCGATTATACATAAGAGAAAAAGAGAGAAAAAGTTTTACTTGCACTTGTATAATTATTTGTGAGTAAATGAGATGAAAAGGGTTTAATATATACTTAGAGACAAATGTTAGGTTTGCATTAAATTGGGTTGGTGAGTGTTTTAGCTTATTAGGCCCAAGGGGGGGGGGGGGGGGTTGGCCGGCCCAAAAAGGAGGGAAAGGGGGGGGGGATGTCTTGGGTTTTAATTAAAAAGTTAGTGGTAGTAAGATGTAATGTTAGTTTTAGGTTTTTATCGGGTACCGGGTTTGTTAGAAATAAATTTTATTGAAGTTATTCGGGACATAATAAAGTCGTAAAAATTGTAAAAATATGTCGGGTACAAGTACGGAGAGTTCGGGTGATTGTTGTTTAATTTTTATGAAAACCGTCGTTATTAAATTAAACGTACGATACATAATAAATAAATTTCTAAAATACCGGGTAAATTAATATTATAATTTTTATATTATTAAAATGAATATAAAAATATATTGGGATAATAGTCGGGAGTGTCGGACATGTTAGTCACATTTATAATTCGCGTATTAGTGTTTATTTAAAATAAACATACGTAAATCGTTAATTATACCAAAAGTATTAATTTAATTATCCTACGAGTGGAATAGTATGCAAGTGCCCTAATGATGATATGCAGACTATTTCTAGTCCGTATGAAATGTCCCTGATAATAATGCATGAATTCGCTCCTGAACCAATACGGTTACGCGAATTTGAACACTCGTAAACTAAATTTACGATGACATGAGTAATGCACGTGAATAGTGGTTTCCTCTCGGAAATGAATAGTGTCAAGTGAATAGTAAAATTTCTGAATGTTTCTCGGAATGTCAAATTGACCTAAAAAATGATGAATAGTAAAACGATGAATAGTGATCGATGAATAGTAATTTGTGAATAGTAGAATGTCGAAGTTTGGAAAAATGACCTGAAATTGTGGGGTGTGATAGTGTGACGCCGTCATCTCGCCGCCAAATACTTCCTCGGACGGCCTTGATCTACTTCTGACGCCGTCAAGGCCTAGGCCGTCACAAAAATTACTCTTGACGCCCTGTGTGTGACGCCGTCATCAACTACGGATTTTAATTCTTGAGGTTTGACGCCGTCATGGAATAACTCTTGACGCCGTCACCTTCTGTTCCCAGCATGGAAAATTGAGACTTTGCCGTTTTCTTCACTTTTATGCTCCAAAAACGTCCAAAATGGCTTCTTTTCCAGAATTCACTCTCCAAGTACCTAAAATCACAAAAGGAACGATTTAGGGCAATATTTGATCAAATAAGTTCGGATTCGGGCTTAAATGACCCCCTAAAAACGGATCATTTTTCGCCTCATCAATTTTCTACAAATTAAAGAAGTTGTGACAGTATAGCTAAAGGATAAGAAAGTTAATATGATATATGACCGTTAAGAAGATATTATTAGTTTATGAAGTATGAAAATGTTAGCAACATATATAAGCAAAAAGTACCAAAAAAAAGGTTGTGGAATGACCTTGCGAATAATCAAAACTGTCATCATCATTCATTGAAGCATCTTAATCCATGAAATTTGAATGCAAACTGAGAAAATGAAAAATCAAAAAACAAATTGGATTTAGAGAATATTTTTGGATTTTTGACTTTTTTTATGAACACTAAAGTTAACTAAAATGAGTTTTGATTTATCCTATCTTACTGAATTTATTATATTAAGCTAAAATGAAACTTAAATAAGCTAGATTAACTAATTATGCAACTAATGATTGAATATGCAACCTAAATATCTAAACAGTGAATGCAAATGAGAAATTAGAAAAGATTTTTTGACTTTTTATGAAATGAGCTACTGATGTTATGATTTAAACTATCTATATGCAACTAATATTAACTATTTTAACCAAATACAACTTATGAAACACAAAAGAGCACAACAATTTAAGTAAATCCAAACACTCCTAAACTGATTGATATGTGATTATAATGAAGTAACTCACTGATTCAAGCCATAAGATCACCAAACAATATCAATATGTGATTCAACAGACTGAATGAAGCACAGAAAATTAGATCTCATCAACAAATTACCACAAGAACACACAGAGCAATAGTATGCAACATTTAAATGAAATATGATGCAAACTTATTCTAAAATGATGATATCTATTGAGATAAGCTATCTTATCACTGAACTAAGCAACTTAAACAGTAAACAAGTATTAAACACAGATCTATGCTAAGAAATTCAGATAGTGCAGATTTAAGTTAGAAAATTGAAAGGAGACTTACAAACAAAACCTCAGCTGAACAGAGGTGTCATTTAAACTGAGCCTATCTTTAATAAGCTCAATGTTGCAAAACTCGCTAGGCATAGGCGGGGCGGTCGACCACCTTCGAGGCGGAATTCGCCTACGCGCCGCCTAGGCGGATTGGACTTTTCTATATAAAATTTTTAAAATTATATGTATTTGGTATAAAATATGCATAATTTATATATTTTTTAAATATTTTTATTAATGTTTTCATTATTTTTTAATATATATCTTTTGTATATGTTGCAAAATTAACAATTATGTATGATTTTGTACAAGTTTTAGTCTGGTTTTATTAAAATTCAATAAGTAATTTGTTGGGCCTTGTATTAGCTTTTTAATGGGCCAAGAAAATTAACTTTTTTATAAGCCAACAAAACCACTATATTATTATTAGGGTTAGAATTAGGTAAATGTTGTAATACACAATTATGACAGCCGCACTTCCTCTCTCTCTTCACCCTCTTTTTCAGTCTTCTCTCTACTTTATATTTGCTCCACACTTCTATAGTTCCACTTTAAGAAAACAAGAACACAAATGTGTTCACTTCATCTTCACTCACTTCTCTCTACTCAAATTAAAACAAAATCAAGAAAAGAGACGTGAATATGAAAAAAAGGACCTAGATCTGAAGTTATACCGGCGTAGACCGGAGTTGACCGACCCGCCGCCTAGGCCGATTTGACCGATTTGTCCCGCCTAGGCGGTTCGTTGACCGCCTTTTGACCAAAACGCCTAGATTGACCGATTTGGTGCAAATCGGGGCGGTGAAGAGCCGACTAGCGCCTAGGCCGCTTTTTACAACACTAAATAAGCTCAAAATTAATGGACTAATTGGATCCTATAGGCTTCTGATTCTTCAATTTGAGCTTAAATGAATCATTGTTGACTTTTGTTGACTGAATTGAGACCTTGAATAATTAAACAATATTTGCTAAATAAAAACTCACACTAAGCTATAATAAGCTTATATGAGCATATAGAAACAGAAACTAAGCTTATTGAAGCTTAATGAAAATATTTTTGTATTTTTTTGTAAGGTTTTTCAGATTTTTTTTTATTTATTTATTTATTTTTTATTTATTTATTTTTTTTTTTGAAATAAACAACAATGAAAAATTAATGTTTATAAAAGCTGAGAAGATTTGTAGTAAGCTAATTAAACAGTAAACAAGTAAAGGAAACTAGAATTAAGCTAAATAGATTCAAATTAACAAAAAGGAATACTAAATTTTATAAATATTAAACTGAATTACACTATGAAAATTAAAACTTACAATTGGAAATATAATTGGACAGCATAACAGTACTAATAAACTACACTCTGATTACAAGTGAGGAAAGGGGTATTTATAGGTGAGTGAGGATGCTTCTAGGGTGTCCACGTCACTGATCCAGGTGCAATTTGTGCTTCTTCTGAGCCTTTGTCAGTCCTTGGATCATGTGTCAATCATTCCCATCAATCTCAGCCCTTGGATCAAACTTTCACGCGATTTCCACCAATAAGAGTTCACTAAGGCACACGGATTGCAAGCGTGTCAGCCTTCTGCACATGTCAGGGGTTTCTAGAAGCAAGTAATTGTATAATAATACCCTTAATTGCTATGAAATTGTACGGAGTAAAAATTAGGGTTCATGTAACAGTGTTTTATTCTGGTTAAAAGGGTAAAATGGGGGCGGGGTTTTTTTAAATGGTAGTAAATGAGTGGGTTGACCTTGGGTTTTGACCGGGTTATATATTGCAAGGGGGTTGGGCCATGGGTTTGGATAAGGGATTTTAGGCTTGTTTATTTTTGGGTTATGGTTTAGGATTCGTTTGGTTTAAAAGAGTTTAAGGTTTTTAAGGTTTAAAAATTACAAGGACCATAAGTGTAAAATCTGAATTTGCAAGGATTGATTCTGCCATTATTCAAAACTGATCCAAGGGCTTTATTTGTCTCTCTCTGATTCTTGGAGGATGGACTTTTGACTTTTCTTCAAAGAATTCTTCAAAGGACCAATCCTGACAACTTTTGAAAGATGAGGGACTAAAATTGTCATTTCTCCAAACTTTGACCAGGGACTTCATTTGATATTTCTTGACTTATGATGGACTTGTTTTGACTTTTTAAGCATAACTTTGACCATAATGCTTCCCCAGCTCCGGCTTTTGACACTTTTTCAAATCTCGTGCTCGTTTTTGTCTTTTTGGCTTGATTCGTGTCCAATTTTAAAATATCCGTACATGCACAGTCATAAACACAAAAACACGATATTGTTAGCATATTTGGTTAGTTTTTTGTCGTTTTTTTTGTCTTAATATGGTAAATAAAGGGTGTGTAAATAAGCACACACCAACTTACATGTCTGAAATTCTCACGGAAGTCAAGTGTGTTCATGTGAAAGTGTGTGTTTCACCTTGGTGTTTTTCCTTGTCACATTTGCTACAACTCACAGGTTGTATATATACACCCAAAAGAAAACATAATGTGTAATGACTAGTCATTAACCCATTAAACTCGTTAAATGACATTGAAAGTCACTTTTATGAACATCATTAAGCATTTGTTAAATGACATTCAAATCGATTGTTATGAAGTCATTAACAACTTCAATATGATGTTACAAGTTTGGCTCGTAATGGGTGAGATTGGTTTCATTCCAAACACATCACTTTAAGATTCGATATCTCATTTACATTAAATTTGGTGAAACCTAAATAATTCACCAAAATTTCCAACATAATCTACAAATTATTAAGTGTTAATACACTAATAAAATTTTACCACTTTTTTAAAATGTAAAAATAAAAGTGTGTAGATTAAACTATTTTCTTGTAACGTGTTAATTCTCGTAAAAAATCATAATTTTGTTTGGAAGGCACACTTTTTACTTTACATGTCCACTGCACAAACTGAGTTAAATTACATTCCTTCAATGATCTGTTACATTTCTAATGCCTTTTGACTTGTTCAAAGTGGCTAAATCCCCAACCCACAAACAATTAATAGTGAGATTTATGAAATATGGCCCAATAAAGACCATTCAACCCTGACCAGCCCAAAATTAAACTGAATAGTGAATACAATTGTCAGATTTAACCAAAATAGATAAGAGAGAAAATATTAAATATTTAAGTTATGTCGAACATTGAAAAATTATGTCGACCTTTTAACATAACGATGTGGGCGACGGACCGCCACGTTGCGGCGGGCCGTTGTTTTATGTCGTTGATTATTGCACGATTTTTTTTTAAGTAAAAACTAAAAAGTGATACTAACTTGGGTTTCGTCGTCGCAAAAACCAAAAACATTTTTCCATAGGAAAACAACTTTTGACTAAAAATGATAAAACTATAACTGAAGAAAATTGGCCCATCTTTCATGCATCATAAACTTGTAGAAAGGGTCAGTCATAGACTATCAAACCATGGACCTCATAAACTTTTAGTCAAGGTATTAGAGTTAAGAAAGGCTTCGGTCATAGACTATGAAGCTATCTATAGTTCTATACCACCTACTGAACCCCTGGAAGTATTATTTTCCATTCCAAATAGTAAAATAAGAAATATATCGGATATGTTTTTACACGACATTCATACCCGTCTCATATTGAAGTATAAAAATCCGGAATACTTACTAACTATTTTACACGAATTTCACTAAATTAGCATAAAGTCCAATACTTGATTTATTCAAGCTGTAGTAAAGCGGTTTGTTACGTACCACATTTATAAGCCTTCACCCGCGCTTATTCCATTAAATCTGTAAAATTTGTAACTGTTTGGCTAAATCCCCATGTCACGGTTACCTGATCTTCCACTGCCTTAAAAACTGCGAAATTGAATTTTACGCTAATTAACAACAAAGTTTGATTCTTTACGCAAGTATAGCAATAAAGTTCAATTTCAAGGATCTATCATTCATTGCTTCTGTAAGATTAGATTGTAATTATGATCATACCTCGGCCTTGTCTATGCGGAATATCAACTGAAAGGGTCCTATGAAGTTTCACCACGTTGGATCCTTGAAAGTGAAGCATTGGTTTCTGGATCGACAATCTTTATTTCAGCCTCTCGGACAATCGTACCACATGCTCCTGATTTGATCTCGAATTGCTCTTTAGTGAATGCTAAACATATTGCTAGCACTGGTCTTCCTTCCGTGATACTGTAACCCTGGAATTGGTATGCATACATGATTATTACGAATACATGAACTCTTTTAGAAGCGAGAAGAGAGTAAAAACCCTTAAAACTAACACGTTTTGGAAGGTTGATGTTTCCCTTTTTGGACGTTAAGAAAAGAAAATTACAATGAACTTTTATTGGATTGACATCCTCTCATGTTTTATTATGTTTGACTTAACCAACTGATGTCCATACAATTTAACCTTTAACTTGATTTTTAACGGCCCATGAGACCATTTATTATCCCCTTTAGTGTATATATAATCCTAGCATTATGTAAGACAATGCATGAGCGAGATTCATGGAATTCCATGTACCCAAACTTCAAAACCCCCCATAAAAATATACCAAAAATACATAACTGCTTTTCAAAACCACTATCCTTCCACATAAACACTCAAACTGATTATCACTTAAACATTCTTAATAAGCGATCTGTAACACCCCCAAATTTAAGTTTTTCACAGCGGAAAAGTAATTTGGGTGTTACGGGGAGGATCGATGTTTTAACCACATAAAACGGCTTAAAAGAAGCGTTTTGAAAGTTATTTGTCATTCAAACAATATTTTTGATAAAATATGAATCATTTGATTTAAAATCTTATTAAAAGATAAAAAGTCTTGAAAGAATGACATATTTGATTTTTACACCATTTTAATTTATTAGAGTAATAAATGCCCACTCCGTGTCTTGTCCTGCTCCGTTAAATTACCTGAGATACACATGCGTAAAAGTGTCAACATAAAGGTTGGTGAGTTCATAGAGTTTTATGGAAAACCCTTTATTTTGTTAGATTTCAGGAATATTTGGTATTGATAAAATACAAATAGTAATGAAACAAGTATTGAGTATATTGACTATAATCACAAATAAATCATATAAATATTCAATCACATTCAAATAAGGAATCAATAATCCTAACATGATCTGGAAACTCATGATGCTAATTTAATAACATATACAATTCAAGTATGGTCAAATTCACAGCTGTATCTAAATATATGTTGAAAACATACATTTCCTTTATAGATATTGCCCCAAGCCTCATGACACACAAGCTTAACCAAAAGAGGTGTTTTATCAAATCAATGATAAATTTTGCCCTCTAATAATAGGTGATTTGCCAATTCCTATTTGTCTACGAATATAGTGTATCACGACTAATACGACTAACCATTTGCAAATGGCATTCCGTCAAGTATTAGCGGGACAGGAGGTCAGTCCTTAACAGGTTTCGAATCTGTTCACTATATTCGCGCCCACTTAACAGTAATTAATGGCTCATGATTGAGGGACTTTATGGCGATAAGGTAACTTAGGCAATATCAAGGTAATAATGGGATCATTCAGAATAACATCATGTAATCAAGTATCATACCACAGTAATCAGTTTGAGAATATTATCGTTTGAGTATCAGTAATTTAGTTTAAGTATTTCGCCAGTAACACATGTATATCACATACCACAATAATCGAATTGGAAACATTATCATATGAGTATCAGTATTTCAGTCAAGTAATTCATCAGTAAAATATATATATATCACATACCACAATAATCAAATTGGAAGCATTATCATATGAGTATCAGTATTTCAATTAAGTATTTTGTCAAGTATTGTATATATCACATTTTAAATCACAAACCATATTAAATAAATATCAATTAGGAAATTTATTTGAATCATGTATTTTATTCATATACTTATCAATTTATCAAAGTATATGTAAGCATGTATCTCCCCCAATGAGTTAAAAATAAGTATTGGAAATGGGGCTATGACTCACCTTGATTGATAGGGAAATGATGAAAAGTAAAGTAGGATGAGATTTATGGGAACGATTATGGAAACGTCTTTGATACGGAACCTGATAAATAAATTTATCTGAGAATATAACCAAATACTATTTGGTAAATACGAACGAATAACGAATAATATTTATTCGTTATGACGAATAGATGATGTGCAGTGTAATTATTATGTCATGCATGATATGATAAAATACTTTATTTAAATTATCCATCGAAGTTTTACCTTTTTAAACGTAAGTAAAAATATTAACTTTTGAAATATCGTTATATATATTATTAACGTAAAAATAAATAATATATAAATAAAACGTAATAAAAATGCATATGACGTGATGGTTGACGTAAAGTAGAAAATAAAATAAGAATGTCAAATAGATTATGTTTAGTCCTTGTCCTTTTCCAATTTTTACACTTTTTATACCAACAGCGTTAGCGTCACACCGTTAGTCCTTTTCGTATCTAATTTACATTTATAGTCCACTACTTGTCCAAAATCACAATCTAAGCTTGGAACATCATATAATATCAATTTTTATCCTAAACTTTCTGTTTTGACAGTTTTAGTCCAAGTTTTAAGGTTTGGCAGTTTTAGTCCTTTTAGGTGTCGTCGCGTTACATTTTTAGTCTAAAATCACAAAAATGATTATAAAAATTTTATAAAAATTTTCGTAGCTTATTTTATTAATTCTAAGCTTATTTCAACAGCTTATTTGATTAAAAGCTTATTTTTCTAGCTTATGGGCCTTAACGAGCCACTACAAAAGCCCATTTAAAAATTTAGAGGCGAGGGCATGAAAATTGTTTTGGGATTGAACTTGGGCTACTTTTGTGATTCCAAAAATATTTCATATGGGCCTAGTGGGCTTACGGTTCTTAATTTCTTGTTGGGCCTTGAATAAGCCCGCTCGACAATTGTTAAGTTTTTATATAAAATTTGGATTTGAAAAACTTGTTCATTGGTGCGTGGGAATCGCAACAGGCTTTACCTCTCGAGGGATCTCGAGAAGCTTACAACCCCCACCAGGCAGTGTACCTGATCGTTGTAGTATAGTATAGTGACAAGTACCGGGGGATTGATCGTTCAGCTAGGAATAGTGTCGTTAGGATTGAAATTAATCTAACTAGGTCTAAAGGTGAAGGATGATTCTTTTTATGTTTTTATATTTTATGAAAAGCAAGTAAAAATCTCGGGTATTGGGAGAGTGGGCGGAATTAGTTGCTAATCAACTAACCCAAAAGCTACTAATTAATCTAATAAACAAGAAAATAAACTAAGGTTCTACAAGATAAGTGAAGCATGTCTACCCATGATATGTTACTCCTTGCTAGCTATCCAATCCTACCTATTGAATTGTAACCTTGTTTTAATTGACGGGTTGTATTCCTTAATACCATTCATGGGGTAGCGCACTTAATTCCCCAATTCTATGAGCTCTTATCTCCTCCTATGCCATGCCCAGCACAACCATAGGGATTATAAACAGTGGCTCATGCATTAAATACAACCAATAAAGACCTAGTGCCATCGGTTCATGTTTCCTAAAACGTTCAAGCATGTTACCATTTGGAGATCTGCCAGTTTTCTTAAGCCTAACATCGAAATCATTCAATCAAAACAAGAATCAATAGGAAACAAGAATTATAAACTAAACCAACTAGATCTATTGAAGTTGTCACGCCTTAATTGATGGAGATAGACACAACATCAACAAGAAATCAATGAGATCTAATCAATTATATACAAGTTTCACATAATCATAAGTAGACACAAGGTGAATTAGCAAAACATAATCAAAGAAAGACAATCAACAAGAATAATGAAAGACATAGTTGAGATAGAATCATCAAACCAATACATGATGTTTATGGAGTGATTGAAACCCTCTAAGTTGCTGGAAAAACACCCACCTAAACCCAGGAATCGACCTTAGGGTTTAGGGCTTACAAAAAGTGAAGTTATGAAGTTATATTTATAGGCATGTTTTCTGTCGGAAAGGATTGACGGCGTCAGCTCGTTCTCTTGACGCCGTCACGACCATTTTTTCACCAAATTGTAGATCTCTTCGTCCTCTTCGCGTGGGCTTTTGAATCGCATAAATCCGAGTTCGTATGCAAAAGTTATGACCAAAACAATATCAGCTACTCCGCGCGCAAGTTTTGACAAGTTAACACGTGACGGCCTTGGGTGACGCCTTCACGTTCTCTCTGGGCCGTCACCACTTTTACTCTTGACGCCGTCACCAAAATGCTCCTGACGCCGTCTGGTACTGTTCTCAGCATGGAAAATTAAGTCTTTGGCGTTTTCTTCACTTTTATGCTCAAAAACGTCCAAATTGCTTCCTTTTCCAGATTTCTCTCCCAAAGTACCTAAAATCACAAAGGGAACGATTTAGGGCAATATTTGATCAAATAAATTCGAATTTGGGCTTAAATGACCCCCTAAAAATGGATCATTTTTTGCCTCATCATATACCTTTACACTTGAGATTTGCTTGTCCTCAAGCAAATGCGCTTTTATTCTAGTCAAAATACAAGTTAGGGGTCATTTAACACTAATATAAAAGTAATTACAACAAATAATCGTTCCACTAAAGACCAATAGACAAGCACGGAGGTCATACACTAGCACCTCACAAATAGTGTTTAGATACTCACATCGCTCGGGTGTAATAAAGTGTAAATTACAATATGGAAACGGAAGATATCTCTCACTACCTGTCATAGCAAAATAGATTACCATAGGCTTGGGAAAGGATCAAACCTCCACCACATGGCGTAAGCACCTAGGATAAACTATCAAAGAGGTCTTTTAAAGGGTTGTAACGTTAGGTGTAGGGATATGAAATACACGGTTTTGTTGGATAAAGGAAGTTTTACTGGTGGCGAGTTAACAATCTTGGTTAATTACATGTACAATATGGCGTTGCTAAGCCAAGACTAGACTCGACTTAAGCTAATAAATGAAAAATAACAAAAACATAAAATGAACATAGAATGAAACGGGATGGTAGTCCGTATGTTTTTTCTCTTTTCCTTTTTCTTTTTTTTTTTTTTTTTTTTTTTGTTTTTTTTTTTTAACTTTTCGATTTTTTTTTTGTTTTTTTTTTTTTTTTTTTGCATACACTCTTACCCTACCATCCAAAATAATACATCATAGGGAATGAACATTCCCCTTACACTTGAATCTTTACATACTTTACATTAAACTAATCTAATGACTCGAATTAAGAAAATCAAAACACTTGGAGCACTTTAAAAATTAACGTACATATGAGGGTAATAAATGATGTTCTTCCCCCATTACTCCATAAATAAGTACTTTACCCATGAGTCCTAATCGTCCCAAAACAATTTGTACAAGGATATGACTCGACTTAGCAACCATGTAATCAATTAGATAGTTAACTTAGGGTTTAACAAATAACAGTAATGCACTAAAAATGAGCGCATACACGGAAGGCTAAGGCGATTTGGTTGTACATTTAAGTGGGGTGTAACAAATTCTTCCTTTAAGTAAAATGCTTAAAGTTAGAAACGAAAAGATAGGCTCGGAGGGGTGTACTAGGGGTTTCGTGTACTAAAAATGAGTACAACGCTAAGGTGTGGGAAAAATTAGTTGACTTAACTAGTCAAGTAATATGACATAAATGGTCAAGTAATTATGATACGGGTTTAACACAAGGGTGATCCTAATGCCTCTTATCATGTAGTAAATCCTACTACACGAATGTAGTCTCACTAGCGGTCTCGGGATGCATCACTAACGCAAGTTCTAGAATCTAAATACTACTGGTACACTCATAAGCACTAATAGTAAATGCTTTTCCTATCAAATCTAAAGGCGAACCTCACATTTTTGGGTGGAAAATTTTTCTGAATATACGGTTATGTGCTAGTCATACAATCTCCTATCCATGAGACGCTTGCTATGGCTAAAGTTTCACTCCTAAATGTTGTAAAAAAATTTAAATTTGGCGCTAAAATTGCACTAACAAGTATTTCTCATAGTTTTATTACACATCTACCATTAAACAAAAACAAACTCAAGCGAAAGTACATTTGTAAGGTATCATCTTTTTACCCTCCCCTTACACTTAAGATGAACATTGTCCCCAATGTTCAAGTAAAGAATGTAAAAGTGAAAAAGTAAAGAGAATGAAATCAAATACTCCCCTGATTCGCTCGGTATGGATAATAAGTTGGCCAGGTTAAATCTTCCTCCAAGAAAATGAACAATCAAAGCTTCCCTTCCAGAATATAAATCATCTTCTTGTCATACATAACCTATAAATCCTGAGAAAACAGACAAAAACCCAAAGCATCAACCCGAACAAAGATAACTCACACCTAGATGTAATTCCAGACTTAGGAATAGAAACAAAACAATTAAAGATATAATGCTTGTGGAATGAATGTTTGCAGATTTCCTGGAGTTTATAAAACTAAAGAATCAACAAAAACTTTAAGACTCCGTTAGAAAAACAAAACTGGTAAAATTTCCAGATTTTTACACGTGATGCCGTCAAGAGTAAACTCGTGACGCCGTCAGAAGTGACCTGCAAAAATTCTTATGTTAAGTTTCCGGAAAATTTCTGGAAAAACTTCGTCCTACTTCCTGGAAAATCCTGCAAAACATCATTATGACTCGATACAAGCATTTGACTCTAACAAGTACTAATACACATGTCCATTTAATATTGTTGTGGTTCATGCTCAATTTTGTTCTTATAAACAAATTTGGATCTCCCTTACACTTATCTTTTGCAAAATACCTTTATATGCTGATGAGGCGAAAAATGATCCATTTTTAGGGGGTCATTTAAGCCCGAATTCGAATTTATTTGATCAAATATTACCCTAAATCGTTCCTTTTGTGATTTTAGGTACTTTGGGAGTGAAATCTGGAAAAGGAAGCAATTCGGACGTTTTTTGAGCATAAAAGTGAAGAAAACGCCAAAGTCTTAATTTTCCATGCTGGGAACAGTAGGTGACGGCGTCAAGAGCAAATTTCATGAATTTCCATGACGACCCAGAAGAGTTTTGACGGCGTCACGTAGGAAGGGCGTCAAGAGTAAAAGAGTCATGACGGCCTGGAAGTGTATAAGTCTTGACGGCGTCAGAAGTAGATCTAGGCAGTCCGAGAAGAGTTTTGGCGGCGAGGTGACGGCGTCACAAGTTTATTCTTGACGCCGTCAGACCCATTTTTCTATATATAGTTTGCTAATTTTTCACATTTAAAGAGAGAAGTTTTGGGAGAAACCCTAAGTACGATTTTGGTGTAACTTTACAGGTTTTTCAAGGGTTCCAACCCCTTGATACCTTGCATGATTAATCAAGATAAGTGTTCTTCTAATTCAATCAATATGTGTATGTGTTGGTTGTCTATATCATGTTCTTGTCTTAATTATATCATGCTAGGCTAGATCTCCATTGTGTTTGCTTAGATCTAATGAAACCTAGATATTGATTATATGTTGATTACTTGTTTATTCTTGTCTTGGATGAATGATTTATATGTTAGGCTTAAGAAAACTGGCAGATCTCCAATTGGTAACATGCTTGAACGTCTTAAGAAACATGAACCAACGCGCACTAGGTCTTTATTGGTTGTATTTAATGCATGAGCCACTGTTTACAATCCCTATAGTTGTGCTGGGCATGGTGTAGGAGGAGATAAGAGCTCATAGAATTGGGGAGTTATGTGTGCCACCCCATGAATGGTATTAAGGAATACGATCCATCATCCATGCAATTATAACAAGTAATTAACGTGTAAAAGATATCTAGGGAGTAGTGAAATCTAAGTAAACACATTTTCTCCAATTACTGCTCACAACTTTAGTAGAAATTAGTTTACTTTCATTTTTAGTATTTTATTTTGATTGCATCTTAGTATTGGGTTAGTTGAATAGCAACTAATTCCGCCCACTCTTCCAAAACCCGAGATTTTAATTTGCTTTCTAAAAAATATAAAAACACAAAAATAATCATCCCTCACCTTTAGAACTAGTATTTAGGCTTTCTAATCCTGGCGACACTATTCCTAAGCTGAACGATCAATCCCCCGGTACTTGTCACTATACTATACTACAACGATCAGGTACAGTGCCTGGTGGGGGTTGTAAGCTTCTCGAGATCCCTCGAGAGGTAAAGCCTGTTGCGATTCCCACGCATCAAGTTTTTGGCGCCGCAGCCCGGGGAATAGTTATTGTCTAGGTTAGAATTTCTTTTTATTAGGTCTACTTGCTAGATTCCTTTCTAGTAAGATTTTATTTTTATTTTTAGGTTTTCTTTAGTCTATCTCATTTCTTCGTGCCTTTGTTCGTAACTCTTTACCATCCGACATCATGGAAGGTGGTAACATCTTTGAACCCGTCATCCCACCACAACAAAACCTACCATTAGAACCCCTTAGGCCCCGAACCTTAGGAGAGTATTCCCGACCCAGCCACCAAGGCTACCGAAACACCATTGAGCTCACCGGAGCCAATGTGACCCCCTTGCGATCCGACACCATCCGGTTGGTGCAAAGCGAATGTGCATTCCATGGACTTCTTTCTGAAGATCCAAACCAACATCTTAAGGACTTTCTCAAAATCGTAGATTCCATAGACTTAGATGTTGAAACTAGAGAGACAACCCGATTATGCCTATTCCAATTCTCTCTACGGGATCAAGCTAGTCAATGGCTTGAGCGTTTACCCGCGGGATCCATCACCACATGGGATGATCTCACCACTCGTTTCCTTGCTCAATTTTTCCCACCGGGGAGAACTACTAAGCTTAGAAATGACATCTTGATGTTCCAACAACGTCAAAATGAATCTCTTTATGAAGCATGGACTCGTTTCAAGGACTTACTCCAAAAAGTCCCTCATCATGGCATAGATCTTTGGCTCCAAGTCCAAATTTTCTATGACCATATCGACATCTCCACGAGGCGAGCCATTGACCAATCGGCCGGTGGTAAGCTACGTGATCTTAGTGCGGAACAATCATGGGAACTCATAGAAGATCTTGCCCTCTATGACAATGAAAGTTGGAATGATCCCCGTGATTTGAACAAAATGGTCAAGGCAATATCTTTGCCTTCGAACAATTCAAGCACTCCCGACCGTAGGATCATGGAACTTGAGGACCAAGTTAAGTTTCTCATGAAATCTTACGAAGCTCCGAAGCCTTCAAGCCAAGTGAACAAAATCACTTCTTCATGCGAATTATGTAGTGGTCCCCATGACACTCGTAATTGTGTGGAACTCCCCGGAACAGCTTTTGCGGACTACGCATCCACGCGTACCGACGAAGCGGGAGATAAGTGGTACACTTTCAAGCCCGAGCCAAACACTTACGGTGACTCATACAACCCCTCATGGAAAAATCACCCAAACCTTAGGTGGAAACAAAATCAACCCAATTCTTCCAATCCGCCTAATCGTTACCAACCAAATGGTCCACCATCCAACCGTACTTTCAACAACAATCCTTCTAATAACTATGGTAGTACCAACAATCTTGAAGGATTGATGTCAAAGTTCATGGCATCTCAAGAAGCTCGCATATCTAAGTTTGAAGTCGATTTCAAACAAAAGCAAAGCGAGATGACCACTAGAATTGATGCATTGTTGAAAGTTCTCAATGACCGAGAAATGGGAGCACTCCCGAGCGACACGGTCAAGAATCCGAAACTAACCATTAATTCCATATCCTCAGTTTCGTCACCCACTTCGTGTCCACAATACTACTCGGTTAAATCAACGAGCACGTGTTTCAAACAAAACCAAGTTCCCCAAAAGGACCAATCAAATAAAACACCCACTATAGAGCCGGTCAAAAGCATAGTTGAAACACCTCTTACGCAAGACCTTGACGATGAATTCAAAGAACTTCACCTTGAATGCCCCGTCATTGATGTCTTAGCGCGTGCTCCTTACTATAGTGCCCTCCTAGAAAAATATGAGAAGTGTAAGCTAGGTAAAAATGGGACCGCCTTCGTTCAAAACAAGTTGCCTAAAAAGCTTGATGATCCGGGTATATTTGTTTTGCCTTGTAAGATAGGAAGATCCAAAGCTTTCGACACACTAGCCGATTTAGGGTCAAGCCTCAACTTGATTCCCTTATCCTTATTCACCGCTCTTAAGCTAGGAAAGTTAGAGGAAATAGAGGTATTGATAGGGCTAGCGGATGGGAGTATTGCCCACCCGGTTGGAATGATTAAGGATGTAGTTGTTCACGTAGGAAAGTTAACTATATTAGCGGATTTTCACGTCCTAGACATGGTTAGTGACACTACATGCCCATTATTGGTAGGAAGAGGATTTTTAGCAACCGCTAGTGCCATGATAGATTGCAAGGAATCCAAGATAACGGTAGGTGAGGGCGATACTTGGTCGGTGTACGATGTAAAGAAGCATAGTTATGATTGTGATGATGAACCGACACCGCATTGGGTTGAGATGAATAGGAGGCCGTCTAGATATGGACCTTGGATAGAAAGGAACTTTATAGGACCTCAATGCCCATTTTATCTAGAAAAAGATTTTTATGAAAAGACACATTCGGTAGAACAACTCACAGCTAGAGATGAAGAGCTAGACCCCTTTGAGGACCCCTTAGTCTTTAGGAAAATGATTGAGTTATTAAGCGTAATGCCCATCAACATAGAAAGGAATAAATGGAAAAGAGAGGGAGACAAGTGTAAATGGAGGTGGGACAAGCCACCTAAAGAAGGTGACGGGTCATGGCATATTAGAATGACTTTGTATGATCCGGATGGAGAAAAGTTTGAAAGGTCATACCATACTAGGGAAACCGATAGAAAGTTGAAACCTAAGTTTGATCCCAAAGATGTCCTCAATGAGGAACTCACCCGTATCACGTAGTAACCCATGACCTTGAGTCTAGCTACAAGACTCGTAAATAAAGAAAAGTGCTTCTTGGGAGGCAACCCATGTTTTGTGTGATTTTATTTGTTTGATTGTTATTTGCTTCCGTATGCATGCTTTATTTTTATTGTTGGTAGATCATGTTTCTAAACTAAATAGTGGAAATACTTTACTTTGTTGTTTTGGCCTAGTCTTAACTCCACCTAAAGGTATTTTTGCAAAAGATAAGTGTAAGGGGAAACCCCAAATATGTTTTTAAGAAACAAACCGATCATGATTCTCTACAATATTAAATGAACATGTATATTCGTATTTGTTAGAGTCAAATGCTTGTATTGAGTCATAATGAAGTTTTGCAGGATTTTCCAGTAAGTAGGACCAAGTTTTTCCAGAAATTTTCTGGAAACTTAACATAAGAATTTCTGCAGGTCCATTCTGACAGCGTCAGGGGTTTACTCTTGACGGCGTCAGGAGATAAAATCTGGAAATTTTACCGGTTTTGTTTTTCTAACGGAGTCTTATGGTTTTTGTGAATTATTAAGTTTTATAATCTCCAGGAGATCTGCAAACTTAATTCCACAAGCATTATATCTTATCTTGTTTTCTAGGATTTAGAAACTTATATAGGATGTCGCCGATTTTACGCGAGGTTGTCTTGTCTATTTTGTCAGGTTTTACAGGTTATGTATGACAAGAAGATGATTTATATTCTGGAAGGGAAGCTTTGATTGTTCATTTTCTTGGAGGAAGATTTAACCTGGCCATCCTATTATCCATACCGAGCGAATCAGGGGAGTATTTGATTTCAATCTCTTTACTTCTTTACTTTTACATTCTTTACTTGAACATTGGGGACAATGTTCATCTTAAGTGTAAGGGGAGGGTAAAAAGATGATAACTTACATATGCACTTTCGCTTGAGTTTGTTTTGTTTAATGGTAGATGTGTAATAAAACTATGAGAAATACTTGTTAGTGCAATTTTAGCGCCAAATTTAAATTTTTTTACAACATTTAGGAGTGAAACTTTAGCCATAGCAAGCGTCTCATGGATAGGAGATTGTATGACTAGCACATAACCGTATATTCAGAAAAATATTCCACCCAAATATGTGAGGTTCGCCTTTAGATTTGATAGGAAAAGCATTTACTATTAGTGCTTATGAGTGTACCGGTAGCATTTAGATTCTAGAACTTGCGTTAGTGATGCATCCCGAGACCGCTAGTGAGACTACATTCGTGTAGTAGGATTTACTACATGATAAGAGGCATTAGGATTACCCTTGTG
Source organism: Artemisia argyi (assembly GCA_030686995.1). Lineage (NCBI taxonomy): Eukaryota > Viridiplantae > Streptophyta > Magnoliopsida > Asterales > Asteraceae > Artemisia > Artemisia argyi. Next base: position 138,431,922 of record CM060699.1, read on the forward strand.
TTAAACCCGTATTATAATTACTTGACCATTTAAGTCATATTACTTGGCTAGTTAAGTCAACTAATTTTTCCCACACCCTTAGCGTTGTACTCATTTTTAGTACACGATACCCCTAGTACACCCCTCCGAGCCTATCTTTTCGTTTCTAACTTTAAGCATTTTACTTAAAGGAAGAATTTGTTACACCCCACTTAAATGTACAACCAAATCGCCTTAGCCTTCCGTGTATGCGCTCATTTTTAGTGCATTATTGTTATTTGTTAAACCCTAAGTTAACTTTCTAATTGATTACATGGTTGATAAGTCGAGTCATATCCTTGTACATATTGTTTTGGGACGATTGGGACTCATGGGTTAAGTACTTATTTTATGGAGTAATGGGGAAGAACATCATTTATTACCCCCATATGTACGTTAATCTTAAAAGTGCTCCAAGTGTTTTGATTTTCTTAATTCGAGTCATTAGATTAGTTAAATGTAAAGTATGTAAAAATTCAAGTGTAAGGGGAATTCTCATCCCCTATGATGTATTATTTTGGATGGTAGGGTAAGAGTGTATGCAAAAAAAAAAAAAAAAAAAAAAAAAAAAAAAAAAGAAAAAAAACATACGGACTACCATCCCTTTTCATTCTATGTTCATTTTATGTTTTTGTTATTTTTCATTTATTAGCTTAAGTCGAGTCTAGTCTTGGCTTAGCAACGCCATATTGTACATGTAATTAACCACGATTGTTAACTCGCCACCAGTAAAACTTCCTTTATCCAACAAAACCGTGTATTTCATATCCCTACACCTAACGTTACAACCCTTTAAAAGACCTCTTTGATAGTTTATCCTAGGTGCTTACGCCATGTGGTGGAGGTTTGATCCTTTCCCAAGCCTATGGTAATCTATTTTGCTATGACAGGTAGTGAGAGATATCTTCCATTTCCATATTGTAGTTTACACTTTATTACACCCGAGAGATGTGAGTATCTAAACACTATTTGTGAGGTGCTAGTGTATGACCTCCGTGCTTGTCTATTGGTCTTTAGTGGAATGATTATTTGTTGTAATTACTTTTATATTAGTGTTAAATGACCCATAACTTGTATTTTGAGTAGAATAAAAGCGCATTTGCTTGAGGACAAGCAAATCTCAAGTGTAAGGGTATATGATGAGGCGAAAAATTATCCGTTTTTAGGGGGTCATTTAAGCCCGAATTCGAATTTATTTGATCAAATATTGCCCTAAATCGTTCCTTTTGTGATTTTAGGTACTTTGGGAGTGAAATCTGGAAAAGGAAGCAATTCGGACGTTTTTGGAGCATAAAAGTGAAGAAAACGGTCTTAATTTTCCATGCTGGGAACAGTAGGTGACGGCGTCAAGAGCAAATTTCATGAATTTCCATGACGACCCAGAAGAGTTTTGATGGCGTCACGTAGGAAGGGCGTCAAGAGTAAAAGAGTCATGACGGCCTGGAAGTGTATAAGTCTTGACGGCGTCAAAAGTAGATCTAGGCAGTCCGAGAAGAGTTTTGGCGGCGAGGTGACGGCGGCACAAGTTTATTCTTGACGCCGTCAGACCCATTTTTCTATATATAGTTTTCTAATTTTTCACATTTAAAGAGAGAAGTTTTGGGAGAAACCCTAAGTACGATTTTGGTGTAACTTTACATGTTTTTCAAGGGTTCCAACCCCTTGATACCTTGCATGACTAATCAAGATAAGTGTTCTTCTAATTCAATCAATATGTCTATGTGTTGGTTGTCTATATCATGTTCTTGTCTTAATTCTATCATGCTAGGCTAGATCTTCTTTGTGTTTGCTTAGATCTAATGAAACCTAGATATTGATTATGTGTTGATTACTTGTTTATTCTTGTCTTGGATGAATGATTTATATGTTAGGCTTAAGAAAACTGGCAGATCTCCAATTGGTAACATGCTTGAACGTCTTAAGAAACATGAACCAACGCGCACTAGGTCTTTATTGGTTGTATTTAATGCATGAGCCACTGTTTACAATCCCTATAGTTGTGCTGGGCATGGTGTAGGAGGAGATAAGAGCTCATAGAATTGGGGAGTTATGTGTGCCACCCCATGAATGGTATTAAGGAATACGATCCGTCATCCATGCAATTATAACAAGTAATTAACGTGTAAAAGATATCTAGGGAGTAGTGAAATCTAAGTAAACACATTTTCTCCAATTACTGCTCACAACTTTAGTATAAATTAGTTTACTTTCATTTTTAGTATTTTATTTTGATTGCATCTTAGTATTGGGTTAGTTGAATAGCAACTAATTCCGCCCACTCTTCCAAAACCCGAGATTTTAATTTGCTTTCTAAAAAATATAAAAACACAAAAATAATCATCCCTCACCTTTAGAACTAGTATTTAGGCTTTCTAATCCTAGCGACACTATTCCTAAGCTGAACGATCAATCCCCCGGTACTTGTCACTATACTATACTACAACGATCAGGTACACTGCCTGGTGGGGGTTGTAAGCTTCTCGAGATCCCTCGAGAGGTAAAGCCTGTTGCGATTCCCACGCATCATATGCATTTAAGACGAAGTTAAAAACAAAATAAAGCATTTTCACAATTTACTTTGAAACATGAGCCACAAACAATAAAAATAGAACATGCATACGGAAACAAATAAAATCAAACAAACAAACAAACAAATAAAAACACACAAAACATGGGTTGCCTCCCAAGAAGCGCTTATTTTTGTTCGAGTCACGAGCCTGACTCTACCCTTATTTAACGGAAATAGGGGAGGTTCTCCCTACACTTAGGATTAAGTGTGGGTGAAAGTAGCGATACACACCCTTAGGGTGTGAATATGCCACGTGAGGTGAAGGGGGTGAGTGAATGGCTTCCTTCATCCTAAAACTACCCGGATAATATTGGTTGATGGGTGGGTCGGTTCCTCTTTTGTCTCCTAGAAATATATCTAAGGATGGAAAGTTGTGTAAAGGTTGAGGTTCCGGTTCATCAACATTAGGAAATTCCCTAGAACTAGGAGTAAGGTTATCACTACAAGTATTCAAACCTATATCCTCTAATGGTGCCTGGTCCAAGGGTTCTACTTCTATTGGAGTTCCTATAGTCTTTTCTACTTCTTTCGGGTAAGTCAAGGGTGGTGTGTATGCCTCAAATGATGCTAGGACTTGTGGGGTACTTAGTGGGCTTGGGTTTTCTACTATCTCTTCCATCACATCAATATCACCTATATGTTCATCTTGTATTATGGTAGTGCCTAACCATGACATGCAACTAGGTGGCTCAACTCTAACCTCATGTGTGTCGTATGTTTTGGTGAAATCTATCCCGCTCATGCAACTAGGTAGTTCAACACTAACCATCTCATAATCTTGGTTTGATTCTAAGTTCATGTTCTTAGAAACTAGGTCATCTCGCTCATACGAATCCACCAATTCATTGAACTTATGGGTAATGGTTAGGAAGCTTTTCTCAAAATTCATCCAAAGGGTCTTACTAAAAGGAATTGATCCTAAAAATGATCGTCTAATAGAAACCACACATGCATAAAATTCATCAAACCCATCTAACTTTACACCCATCTCCTCTTGTATATATGTAAGATCACTTAAAAATTCATTGGAACAACAGGAGGCAAATCTATCCGAGTAAACTAATTGTTCCTCTATAGTTAATGATCTAAATGGAATTTCATCCGCCATGGAGACAAATGAAAATGGTTTCACAAACAAAGGGCACAAAGAAAAAGATAGACTACAAGAAAGCTAATAAAAAGAAAATAAAAATCTCACTAAAAAGGAATCTAATGAGTAGACCTAATAAAAATCAAATTCAACCTAAACAATAACTACTCCTCGGGCTGCGGCGCCAAACACTTGATGCGTGGGAATCGCAACAGGCTTTACCTCTCGAGGGATCTCGAGAAGCTTACAACCCCCACCAGGCAGTGTACCTGATCGTTGTAGTATAGTATAGTGACAAGTACCGGGGGATTGATCGTTCAGCTAGGAATAGTGTCGTTAGGATTGAAATTAATCTAACTAGGTCTAAAGGTGAAGGATGATTCTTTTTATGTTTTTATATTTTATGAAAAGCAAGTAAAAATCTCGGGTATTGGGAGAGTGGGCGGAATTAGTTGCTAATCAACTAACCCAAAAGCTACTAATTAATCTAATAAACAAGAAAATAAACTAAGGTTCTACAAGATAAGTGAAGCATGTCTACCCATGATATGTTACTCCGTGCTAGCTATCCAATCCTACCTATTGAATTGTAACCTTGTTTTAATTGACGGGTTGTATTCCTTAATACCATTCATGGGGTAGCGCACTTAATTCCCCAATTCTATGAGCACTTATCTCCTCCTATGCCATGCCCAGCACAACCATAGGGATTATAAACAGTGGCTCATGCATTAAATACAACCAATAAAGACCTAGTGCCATCGGTTCATGTTTCCTAAGACGTTCAAGCATGTTACCATTTGGAGATCTGCCAGTTTTCTTAAGCCTAACATCGAAATCATTCAATCAAAACAAGAATCAATAGGAAACAAGAATTATAAACTAAACCAACTAGATCTATTGAAGTTGTCACGCCTTAATTTATGGAGATAGACACAACATCAACAAGAAATCAATGAGATCTAATCAATTATATACAAGTTTCACATAATCATAAGTAGACACAAGGTGAATTAGCAAAACATAATCAAAGAAAGACAATCAACAAGAATAATGAAAGACATAGTTGAGATAGAATCATCAAACCAATACATGATGTTTATGGAGTGATTGAAACCCTCTAAGTTGCTGGAAAAACACCCACCTAAACCCAGGAATCGACCTTAGGGTTTAGGGCTTACAAAAAGTGAAGTTATGAAGTTATATTTATAGGCATGTTTTCTGTCGGCAAGGATTGACGGCGTCAGCTCGTTCTCTTGACGCCGTCATGACCATTTTTTCACCAAATTGTAGATCTCTTCGTCCTCTTCGCGTGGGCTTTTGAATCGCATAAATCCGAGTTCGTATGCAAAAGTTATGACCAAAACAATATCAGCTACTCCGCGCGCAAGTTTTGACAAGTTAACACGTGACGGCCTTGAGTGACGCCTTCACGTTCTCTCTGGGCCGTCACCACTTTTACTCTTGACGCCGTCACCAAAATGCTCCTGACGCCGTCAGGTACTGTTCTCAGCATGGAAAATTAAGTCTTTGGTGTTTTCTTCACTTTTATGCTCCAAAAACGTCCAAATTGCTTCCTTTTCCAGATTTCTCTCCCAAAGTACCTAAAATCACAAAAGGAACGATTTAGAGCAATATCTGATCAAATAAATTCGAATTCGGGCTTAAATGACCCCCTAAAAATGGATCATTTTTCGCCTCATCATTCATGTCGATTCAAAATGGATCATTTTATGTGTCGAAACGTGATTATTTTTACAAGTTGTATAAATGAGATTGTTAGTTTTCTAGGTGGTCTATTAGGTCGAGTAAAAATATGATACTCTCGTTAAGTGAAATTTAATGATATACGAGTGGTTTGTAACATGTTTGCATCGTTTATATATTTGAAAATCTTAAAAATATTACTAAGTGTTTAGGTGGTTTTTGTACGTGTGAAACATGGTTCAAAATAGGCGAAAAATGATCCGTTTTTAGGGGGTCATTTAAGCCCGGAATTGGATTTATTTGATCAAATATTGCCTTAAATCGTTCCTTTTGTGATTTTAGGTACTTTGGGAGTGTAATCTGGAAAAGGAAGCAATTCGGACGTTTTTGGAGCATAAAAGTGAAGAAAACGCCAAAGACTTAATTTTCCAAGCTGGGAACAGTGTGTGACAGCGTCAAGAAGACTTTCCTGACGGCGTCAAGATTAAAGATCATGACGACCCAGTACAGAAATGAAGGCGTCACAAAGTAGAGCGTCAAGAGTTAAATGTGTGACGGCCTGCAAATATGGACTACATGACGGCGTCAGATGTAGATCAAGGCAGTCCGAGGATTATTTTGGCGGCGAGATGACGGCGTCACCCATTTGTTCTTGACGCCGTCAGCCTCTAATATCTATATATAGTTTTCTAATTTTCATTCATTAGAGAGGAACAAGTTTGGAGAAACCCTAAGGCCGAACCATATACGAATTTTACAGCTTTTCAAGGGTTTTCAACCCTTGAAACCTTACATGTGTTATTGAGATAAGTATTTTCTTAATTCAATCAATATGTCTATGTGTTGGTTGTCTATATCTTGTGCTTGTCTTGATTCCACTATGCTAGGCTAGATTTATCTTGTGTTTGCTTAGATCTAATGAAACCTAGATGTTGATTATGTGTTGATTACTTGTTTATGGTTGTATTGGATGAATGATTTCAATGTTAGGCTTAAGAAAACTGGCAGATCTCCAAATGGTAACATGCTTGAACTTCTTAGGAAACATGAACCGATGTGTACTAGGTTTTATTAGTTGTATTTAATGCATGAGTAAATTCTAATGATCCCATGTTAGGAGCTTCTTGCAGGCTCGACATAGGAGTGAAGTAGGCACTCATAGGATTGGGGAAGTAAGTACGCCACCCCATGAATGGTATTAAGGAATACAATCCGTCATCCGCGCAACTATAACAAGTAATTAACGTGTAAAAGATATCTAGGGAGTAGTGAAATCTAAGTAAACACATTTCTCCCACTCATTGCTCACAACCTTAGTATAATTAGTTTTATTTTCATTTTTAGTATTTTATTTTGATTGCATCTGAGTATTGGGTTAGTTGACTAGCAACTAATTCCACCCAAAATCCTTCAAACCCGAGATTTTAACTTGCTTTCTAAAAAATGTAAAAATACAAAAAGAATCATCCCTCATCTCTAGAACTAGTATTTAGGTTTTCTAATCCTAGCAACACTATTCCTAGCTGAACGATCAATCCCCCGGTACTTGTCACTATACTATACTACAACGATCAGGTACACTGCCTGGTGGGGGTTGTAAGCTTCTCAAGATCCCTTGAGAGGTAAAGCCTGGTGCGATTCCCACGTATCAAGTTTTTGGCGCCGCTGCTGGGGAATAGTTATTGTCTAGATTAGAATCTCTTTTTATTAGGTCTACTTGCAAGATTCCTTTCTAGTAAGATTTTATTTTTATTTTTTTTAGGTTTTCTTTAGTCTATCTTATTTCTTTGTGTTTTTGTTCGTAACTTTTCACCACCCGCCATCATGGCAACCGACGAATTCTCTAACCTTAGGATCACTAGGAGTCGTAGTTCCGCTAGAAACCTTGTCTTTCCTTACGCAGAACCCGATAGAGAAATGCGTAGGTTAAGACGATCTCACTCAACACCTGAACCATCTAGCATAGCCATCGACTTTGATGCACCCCTTTCTGAAGAAAATTCGGAAAATCACGTTACAACCCCTAGCTCCCAACCCAACAACGAGATGAGTACCCCCGCAACCCCTACTCCTAAGCGCCTTAAGGACTACTCCTCCCCAAACCCTCGTGGCTTCTCAAATGCCATTGTCAACCCAAACAAACACACCAATGAGGTCTTGCATGCGACCGATGTTTGGCTTGTCCAAAGTGTGTGTAAGTTTTGTGGATTAGATGAGGAAGATCCAATTCAACACATTAAAGACTTCTTGAAAATAGTAGACACCCTCCATACGGATGGGGCTATTAGAGACACGTCCCGATTACGATTCTTTCCTTTCACCCTATATGAAAAAGCCCAAGATTGGTATGATAAACTCCCTTCTGAATCTATTTTCACATGGGAGCAACTCATATCCAAGTTCTATGAGAAGTTCTTTCCACCTGGAAAAACCTCAGCGTTTAGAGATAGGATCCTCCGTTTCCGAAAAGGGAAGGACGAACCCTTCCATAAATCGTGGATTAGATTTAAGGATTTAATAAGACAAGTTCCCCATCATGGCATCAAACTTTGGCTTTTGGTCCAAATCTTCTACGACAATCTCTCCTCTAATGATCGGAATGGGATCAACCAATCTAGAAAAGGGAGATTAGCCAATCTTAGTGTCGAAGAAGGATGGGATAGGATTGAATAATATGCTCAAGACCAGGATGACACTTGGGATGAACCTGAGTCGACTGTCAGCATTTCTCATATCACTTCAGATCGGTTAAGAAAAATTCACAAAAGAATGGAGTACCTAGCTGGGTCGCAGTTACCTAAACAACTTTCAAATCCTTACTCGATCTGCGACTAATGTGGGGGCCCGCATGAGGTAGAGGAATGCGGAGGAGAAGCCACGACTGAACATGCATGCTTGTTAGGAGGTGACATCTATGCTGATCCCTCCCTTTTGCCTTTTTACCAAAATGATGATTACACCCTCTGGGGGAATCTGGTAAAAAGAAAAGAAGGAGAGGAAGGTCCTGAATTCGAAATCAGGAGCACTTTTGAAGATGACCTTGGTCACTTCACTCAAGAAAAAGGCTTCCAATTAAAAGGTCTTAACGAACTTGTTGACGAGCAGCAGAATGACATTGGAAAATGGTTCAACAAGCTTAACTCAACCCTCGATAACCTTGAAATGCCATCAGTAAGCAAAAAAGACCCCATGCTCGCGATAACCACTCGAGCTGGAACAACAACCAAGGACCCCCCTTACCCGAGCTCGTCCCCCATAACTCCCGATCCAAACAAGCCTCGCAAGGAGGAGGAGGATGTGGGCAGCGAGACTCCCAACCAACCTCCCTTGACGACCCCTTCCCCATCAACCCCACCTAACCAACCTGTGAGAATCCCATTCCCATCCCGATTAAAAAATTAGAAAACTGAGAATGATAATAAAAGATTCTTGTCATACCTAAAAGACTCAGTAGTCACCATACCCCTCCTTGATGCTTGCTATCACATGCCGAAGTATAGCGCATACTTTAAAAAACTACTCGCTAACCGAAATAAACTTGAGGGTCTTGTGACCTTGGGGGAAGAATGCTCGGTGGTGACCCATCGAGGGCTACCAAAAAAGGTAGACGATCCAGGCAGCTTCACCTTGCCTTGCTCCATAGGATCTCTATCAATAAAGAATGCTCTTGCCGATTTGGGGGCGAGTTTCAATCTCATGCCTCACTCTATGTTCCTTAAATTAGGATACTCTGGATTAAAGCCTACCCGTATGAACATCTAACTAGCCGATAGATCAGTCAAGTACCCCGTAGGGATATGCGAGAATGTGCTAGTCAAAGTTGGGAAATTCAAATTCCCGGTCGACTTTGTAATCCTAGATATGGAGGAGGATGACTTGGTACCCATCATCTTAGGGAGACCATTTCTTGCTACCGCTCGTGCAGTCATTGATGTTTATGATGGCAAGTTAACCTTGCAAGTGGGAACCGATAGCACAACCTTCGACATTAAGGACTCTATGGATCTCTCTCTCGAAGCAGCTAACCGGCTCTATTTCATTGGGGAGGTCGATGAACTCACGGATGTCATTGATAGCTATGTTGACGAACAAATCGAGGAAGGCTGGTTACGGGACAAGAGTTTTCTGCCTTTGCTAGAGGTGGAAAAGATGGAGGATGTTGGTGCAGTCTCCTTCTACCCTAGACAAGAGGCAACGGAGCATCTCGAGCTCCGACAGCCCGAAAACAAGCTTAAGCCTTCTATTATCGAACCTCCTGAGTTGGATCTTAAGGAGCTTCCTAACCATTTAGAGTATGCCTTCCTTCAGGGAGAGGACCAACTGCCGGTAATCATAAACTCTTCTTTGGAACATGAACAAAAAGGTAAACTCTTAGAGGTCCTAAAGAAATATAAGGGAGTGCTCGCATGGAGTGTAGCCGACATTAAGGGGATTGACTCAACTTTTTGCACACATAAGATTCTCATGGAAGAAGATTATAAACCTACCGTGCAACCCCAGAGGTGGGTGAATCCCAACATTAAGGAAGTAGTAAAGAGAGAAGTCATCAAACTTCTGGATGCAGGATTGATCTACCCAATCTCGGATAGCCCATGGGTCAGTCCTGTACAGGTTGTACCTAAGAAGGGTGGAATGACTGTAGTTAAGAATGACAAGGGTGAGATGGTGCCCCAGAGAACGGTCACTGGATGGCGGGTATGCATTGACTATCGAAAGCTCAATGATGCCACGAGGAAAGATCACTTTCCCTTACCATTCATTGACCAAATGTTAGAGAGATTGTCTGGGCACAAGTACTATTGCTTCTTGGATGGATTCTCAGGGTATTTTCAAATTCCCATAGCACCTTATGGAACATTCGCCTACAAAAGGATGCCTTTTGGGCTATGTAATGCCCCCGCCACTTTCCAACGATGCATGACCGCAATCTTTCACGAACTTATGGAAGACAACATGGAAGTGTTCATGGACGACTTTTCGGTCTTCGGGAACTCCTTCGACCGCTGTCTTGCTAATCTAGAAAAGATGGTTAAACGCTGTGAGGAAACCAACTTGGTGTTAAACTGGGAAAAGTGTCATTTCATGGTGAAAGTAGGGATTGTGTTAGGGCATAAGATCTCAGGGAACGGAATAGAGGTGGACCAAGCTAAAGTTGAAGCTATATCTAAGTTACCATACCCCACGACTATTAAAGCAATACGCAGCTTATCGGAGATTCATCAAGGACTTCTCCAAAATAGCTCGGCCAATGACTCAATTGCTTATGAAGGATTCTCCATTCGATTTCTCCCAAGAATGCAAGGATGCATTCGATCTCTTAAAAAAGGAGCTCACACAAGCTCCAATCATGATTACACCCAACTGGGAGTTACCGTTTGAAATCATGTGTAACGCTAGCGATTTTGCTGTCGGGGCTGTATTGGGCCAATGGCGTGACAAGCTATTCCAACCTATTTACTACACTAGTAAAACCATGAATCCCGCTCAAGAAAATTACTCTACCACCGAAAAGGAATTGTTAGCCGTAGTGTTCGCATTCGACAAATTCCGGCAATATCTTGTCCTTTCAAAGATAGTCGTTTTCACTGATCACTCGGCTCTTCGATATCTTTTTGCTAAGCAGGATGCTAAGCCATGACTAATTCGGTGGATCTTGTTGTTACAAGAATTCGATGTTGAAATTCGTGATAAGAGGTGGGCAGAAAATCTGGCCGCTGATCATCTATCTTGTCTTGAAAACCCCTTGGATGAGCACGATAGGTGCGAGATTAGGGATTCATTTCCTGACGAACAACTCATGTCAATGATTGATTCGGAGCCTTGGTACGCCGATTTTGCCAACTATCTCGCAAGCAGACTCGTCCCAGAACACCTGACTAAGTACGAAAGAAAAAGATTCTTTTCTCAGTTAAAATACTACTTCTGGGATGAACCATTTTTATTCCGAAGGTGTCCTGACCAAATAATAAGACGTTGTGTTTCGGAAAGTGAGGCAGTGAAGATTATGAGGGAATGTCACTCTGGTCCCTCTGGAGGGCATCATGGGATAAGCACCACCGCCCGAAAAATTTTCGACGCGGGATTCTATTGGCCCACAATTTTCCGTGATGTCAAAGAAATGGTACAGGCATGCGATGCATGTCAACGGGCCGGTAATATATCACATAGGGAAGAAGCGCCTCAGAATTTTATACAAGTATGTGAGGTCTTCGATGTCTGGGGAATTGACTTCATGGGACCCTTTCCATCTTCAGGGGGGAACGAATACATTTTAGTTGACATCGATTATGTTTTGAAATGGGTAGAGGCACAAGCCCTTAGGACCAACGATGCCAGGGTAGTTATTCATTTCCTGAAAAAGCTTTTCGCTAGATTCGGGATTCCTAAAGCCCTCATCAGTGATAGGGGGACCCACTTTTGCAATGCGCAAATGGAGAAGGTCATGAAGAGGTATGGAGTGTCCCATCGGTTTTCCAGCGCCTATCATCCACAAACCAACGGCCAGGTCGAAAACACAAACAAGGCTATTAAAAGAATACTTGAAAAAACGGTTAGTCAGAATAGAAAAGACTGGTCATTTAAACTCGACGAAGCTTTATGGGCATTCCGAACCGCCTACAAGACACCTATTGGAATGACCCCGTTTCGCATGGTGTATGGTAAGGCATGTCACTTGCCAGTAGAATTAGAACATAAAGCTTATTGGGCACTTAAGGCATGTAACTTAAATTATACAATTGCCGGAACTAATAGGTTCTTGCAATTACATGAGCTTGATGAGCTTAGATTAGAGGCCTATGAGTCTTCCATTACATATAAAGAAAGGGCAAAAAGATGGCATGATCAAAGAATTAAGAAACCCAAAGAATTTTCAGAAGGGGACAAAGTCCTATTGTACAATTCTCGGTTAAGATTATTCCCAGGGAAACTCAAGTCTAGATGGTATGGACCGTTTACGGTGAAAAGTTCCTCTAGAACTGGAGCCGTTGTGTTATTAGACGATGAAGGTAGAGAATTTACTATTAACATACAACATGTAAAACATTATCAAGAAAACAATAATGAAATGATTGGTGAGGAAGATGTAACGTTTGAGGATGAGGTCATGTAGTAACCCATAACCTTGAGTCTAGCTACAAGACTCGTAAATAAAGAAAAGCGCTTCTTGGGAGGCAACCCATGGTTTTGTGTGATTTTATTTTGTTTGTTTGTTATTTGCTTCCGTATGCATGCTTTATTTTTATTGTTGGTAATTCATGTTTCTAAACTAAATAGTGAAAATACTTTATTTTGTTGTTTGGCCTAGTTTTAACTTCACCCAAAGGTATTTTTGCAAAAGATAAGTGTAAGGGGAAACCCCAAATATGTTTTTAAGAAACAAACCGATCATGATTCTCCACAATATTAAGTGAACATGTATATTAGTATTCGTTAGAGTCAAATGCTTGTATTGAGTCATAATGAAGTTTTGCAGGATTTTCCAGGAAGTAGGACCAAGTTTTTCCAGAAATTTTTCGGAAACTTAACATAAGAATTTCTGCAGGTCACTTCTGACGGCGTCATGAGCTTGCCCTTGACGGCGTCACGTGTAAAAATCTAGAAATTTTACCGAGAAGTTTTTGTTGAATTATTAAGTTTTATAATCTCCAGGAAATCTGCAAACTTCATTCTACAAGCAATATATCTTACTTTGTTTTCTAGGATTTAGTAACTTATGTAGATTGCCGCCGATTTTATGCGAGGTTGCTTTGTCTGTTTTCTCAGGATTTACAAGTTATGTATGACAAGAAGATGATTATTTTTCTGGAAGGGAAGTTTGATTGTTCATTTTCTTGGAGGAAGATCTAACCTGACCACCTTATTATCCATACCGAGCGAATCAGGGGAGTATTTGATTTCATTCTTTTTACTTTTTTCACTTTTACATTCTTTACTTGAACATTGGGGACAATGTTCATCCTAAGTGTAAGGGGAGGGTAAAATGATTGTTGGGAACACTTGAAGTGACGATCATTATCGAGTCAATGAGTCTTGTAATAGGTTGCAATATTATATTAGTATGTTAAAGTTTTAATATGTTTAGAATATATGTTTTGTTAAAGTCTAAGGGCCATTAGTGATATTATGTGAAACATGTAAGATGCCCTAGACAATGAGTATAAATACTCTTGTAAACCCTCCAAGGAGGGTGTTGGTTCATTATGGAATAAGAAACTTTCTCTTATTTTCCTCTCTTGTACTCTCTCTCTCTAAAATACATCTTCATCTCTCTAAACATATCTTATGTGTGAAATGATATAAACTTGGGTCCTAACAATTGGTATCAAGAGCTAGAAGATGATTTAGAAGTTTTTTTGTGTTTTAAAGTCTCGTTTTTTAGCTTATTTTTGTGCTTATTCGTAGCTTATTTTTTGCTTAATTTGTGCTTATTGAGTATAATCAAAAGCTTATCAAACTGTTTTTCGTATTTTTTTTCTTAAGCTTATTTTATAAAGTTTACTTTTGGTTTTGTTTTTTTTTTTGTTGAGCATATTTTAGTCAAAACATCATTAAGATCCAAACAGTCTTTTTTTGTCCAAACAGTAGCAGATCAAAGGTTTATTTGTCCAATATTTACAACGTCCAAAACTACTTTTTTATCTTATTTTATCGGAAAAGTCATCAAAAACTGGTCAAAAAGCTCTCAGAAAAAGTAGCCGGAAAAGATGGTCGAAATCTCACCGGAAAATGGTCAAAAAAGTCTAATACCCTCGATTTACGCATAAGATGGTCAAGTTTAGCAAAAAAACCCTCTTTTTACGCGTAAGTGATTTTATCTTTTTGATAGTATATAAGTTTGTTTAACCGAAGAAACGCTCGTGAAAGTATGTTCCCCGGGTCGTTATGTCCCAACGAAGGTAAGACGGCGATTGAGTCGGCTTGAGTCGCGTGATTGTGAAGTGAATGGGGTTTTAAAAGAGATATTTTGGTTGGTTTTTGATTACACTACTAAAAGGATTTAAAATGCAGTTAAAGTAAAAAGAAACAATAAAACGACGCAAAGGAAACAAACAAATAAAACAAACATTGGATAAAATAACTAAAGAAAACGAGATTTAAAACACGAAAAGAAATTAAGACGGGAAAAAGTAAATGAAATACCAATTAAAAAAAACAATAATAAAACAATAAGAGATTTAAAGCAAGAAAGAAAATTAAGACGGGAAAAGACTTTAAAAATAATATGTTTGCTAAGTGACGTGAATAAGTTCATCAAGTGTGGGTCAAGGATTGACGACGAATTATTTTCCTTAAACAAAATTATTTTCTCACAACGTTGGTTTATTTTGAAAATAATCCTTTAAAAAGAAAATAATTACTAGATTTGTAATTTGATTATTCTCCGGCTTTTGCCCTTCAAATAATAAAATTACAAGTCTAAATAATCACAACGATTATTAATCACGACCCCTTTTAAGTAATCCACACTTAACTCACAAATTCGTGCCACCAAGCAAACACTAATAAACTACTCGAAACTCATATTAATAACATAAAGTTACTTGATAAAATAAAAAGACTCGATAAAAGAAACAAACTAGATAAGCCAAAATAAAATTCGGCAGAGTTTCGCCTAAGCAGAAAGCATAAGAGAACCTCACTCGATAAACGATGAGGCAATGATTATCTAACTCGATAATCTTGGCTAACTCGCAAAAAAAAAAAAAAAAAAAAAAAAAAAAAAAAAAAAAAAAACTCAAACTCGGTTAACACTAAAAAAAATCAAACTCGATAAACCGAAAACGTAACTCGATAACAACGAAAACCAAACTCGAAAGATTTAAAAAAAAAAAAAAAAAAAAAAAAAAAAAAAACAAAACTCGGTATAATTAAAAACATCTCAAACTCGATATTAAAATTCTGTAACTCGATAAAGGTTTTTTTTTTTTTTTTTTCTTGCACATAGGTCCCTAGCAAAAAAAAGTCAAACTCGATGGTTTTTGTTTCTTAAATCCAAACTCGGTATTTAGTAAAAATTCCTAACTCGATATATAAAAAGAAAACTCAAACTCGAAAAAGATTTTTTTGCAAAAAACTAAACTCGGCAACATTAAAAAAAAAATCAACTCGAAAACATTTTGCAACTTAGTCCCTGATTTAAAAAAACCAAACTCGATATTGTTTTTTTATCTCAAACTCGGTAACAATTTATAAAATCTCAAACTCGATATAAAAACTCAAACTCGGTAAAACTAAAAAAAATCAAACTCGATAACTTTAAAAACCAAACTCGATAAAATACATAACAAAACACCATTTTGATCCAAAATAAAGCCTAAAAACTAATGTTTTTCACCAAATCTTTCACTAATCAAACTAGTTTAACCATAAACTTTAAATCCCACCAATAAAAACAAGTTTTTAACAACTAAAAATTAAAGATTTATAGAAAGATAAAGCTAGAGAGAGAAAGTAACATAAAAAAATGACTTCATAAAAATAAAACTACACTACTCCTACTACTATGAGGACCAACCCTCAACAACCCTAAGACTAACTCTAAAACTAACCAACCTCTCAAATGAGGCTTATGAGATCTATTTATAGGCTAGGGGCTAGGGCTTCTCTAATCTTTGAGTTTGTTGCATAATTAGCCCCTAGACTTTTACAAAACATGAGAAAACTACTTAAAACGCTACAAATGCAACTAAATACTACACGTAACGATCTTGTAACTTGGAGGAGTTGAGTTGACTTTTCTTCCAAAGTTCTTCAAAGGACCAAAGTTGACAACTTGCTGAAACTTGGAGGGCCATTATTGTAAAGGTCTTCATATTTCAACTAAGAGTCTCTTTTGTTATTCTCTGAATCTCTAAGGATTACTTTTGTCATTTTGGGCTTTTCTTGGATAAATTTCTTCCTCAGCTTCGGCTTTTTACCTTTTTCCAATCTCGTGCTCGTTTTTGTCGGTTTTTGGCTTGTTTTTGTCCATTTTTCACATATCCGTACCTGCACATACACCAATACAAAAACATACATTCTCTTGGCATATTTGGTTAGTATTTGGTGTATTTGGTCTGTTTTAAAGCCTAAAAATGATGTGTGAATAAGCACTCATCAAAATCCCCCAGACTAAGATATTGCCGTGTCCTCACGCAATGTCATCACCTCACGCTTAAGAGATAAATAATTTCAAAACCTCTCTTTACTGACGTTGTAAAGTAGCAATGACTTTCAAGAGAAATATTAAAATCATTTATTCTAAGAAACGCTCCATTTTCCGATTTTCATGAATAATAACTACTACTACTATCTTTTGTACTTTTCATTTTTATATTTATGACGGTTTGCTTGACTTTCATTATCAATTCTTATCTGTTGATAACTTTCAGGGTCTACGAGTAGAAACACTTCTCACAGAGAAGAGACCATACGGATAAAAATCGTTATCCTTGATTTTTCACAAGCTCCCAAACTAAGCGTAAAATCGAGATCATTATTTATCAGAAGTTAGATGCTAACACTGCCCACAAAAGTTAATTGTGTATTACCTCTTGTTCCCAGGTCCTAAGTTTTTTATCTAAAGATTTTAATTTGTGAGAAATGAATTGCTTCATATTTTCTCGTTTCGATATTTGTTAGTTCGATAGTGATACCTAAGTTAAAACGATAAGTAGTTATTCATTTTCTCTTAAGAACCACTGCAATAGAAATTCGGTCCACATCAAGGAATTTGGGGTACATACAATATCAAAGATATAAGTTGCGGAGTACAATCACATGCACCTCATGTGACTGATTACTAATCACTTATCACATGCACCTCACGCGCCAACAACTTATTTACATACATAAGCTCTTATTCGATACAACTTCAACTTTCACTTTTCTTACTTTTTTCACTCTTTTCATATATATTTTTTTCACTTTTTTTCTTTCTTTCTTGATTTTTCTCTCATAACATCAATGGAAGCTTATCGGGTCGCTCCAAAACCACATAGATAATCAACTTTTGATTTTTGATTTTTTTCACTTTTTGCTCTTATTTTTGATGTTCCTTGATATGTACCCAACTTCTAAAGCAAAAATTCTCTTAAGAAAACAAAGAACTAAATATTATTCAAACCGAAATACCACTAATTAACCTAGAACATCTATTTATATATTGGTGACGTTTCTGATGGGAACAAGGAGGCCACAAGTACCTCTCGTGGGTTTTTTAAATCCCAGTAATGCGATCCGTGTATAGCACGAAACTTCTAAATAAACTCTATCATTCCTCGATCTCCGCAAATTTAAAATCCCAAATAATGAGATCCGCGGATGCTTAGCCATAATCTTTTGATTATTTTGGTTAAGGGAAACAAGCTAGGGCTCAACATGCCCGGTCAAGTCGAAACATTTATTTCTACTCTCGCCGGTAGGAAAGTCAAAACAAGGTGTCAAAACTTATTATTCATATCTTATATATTTTTTTCATTTTTTTTTTCACTTTTTTTTTTTTTTTTTTTTTTTTTTTTATATAATATAAAGCGGTGACAAAAATTTAAATTTTTGGTGGAAAACGGAGTTGCGTAAGTTAACAGCTCAGACGATGGTACAGGTCAAATCGAATCAAAGATTTACCCCCCCCCCCCCCCCCCAGACTAAAGTGAAACATTGTCCTCAATGTTTTAAGGGTAAAGGTAATCCTACGTAAAATCTAAGGCCGTTTATTAAGTATGCCAAGAGATAAACGTTAGTCGATAAGATTTTGGATATGGTGAATTTCCGAAAGAGCAGCGAAGGATGAGACTCGAGTGGAGAGAACGACAAACCACGAGCACGAGAGTCCTCAAACTTCGGGGAAATTCCTGAACATTCACAAATAACCACGAAAACATGAGATATGGAAGAGGTCGCCCTCCTCAAGTCACGTTATTAAAGAAAATAGAAAATTAAGAAAATGAAAATGGATAAGCATGGGGTGCCTCCCACGAAGCGCTTGTTTTTTATTACCGAGTCATATGAGCTTGACTCGATCCCTGAATTAATTCGTCCTTGGGAAGAGCAGATGGAACAGACAACCGGCATGATAAACGGAGATGCCGGGGTCAAAAACGGTATCCTCACTCCCGGTGGAGTGGAAAAGTGAAGAAATGAGGAGATAAGCAAAGAACGGATAAAACACCCAGATGATAAAAGCAAATTCAAGTTCAGAATCATGGGTGGGTTGGGTGGGTAAAATATCAAGCACAGGAACATCATGTTCAGAAATCTCATCTACCATTCCAAAAATATCTTCATTCGTTTCGGATTCGAAATCTACATCCGGTGGTTTCGCCGGTGGACGAGAAAAAGGTAAATCGGAAAGAATACTTCTTTGAACTTCATTCTCGTTATTCTCAATACCCGGTGGTATCGAGTGATCCGCAGCAGGAAATAGATCGACATCCTCTAAAAGAGGGTCACGTGACGGATTATCGGAAATAGGTTCAGAGTCAATTTCAAAGACAAAACGCTCATAATCCGGAAGAGAGATATCAGCATGAATAGTGGGATTGCCACTACTCGTCTCTTCAAATCGAAAAATTTCAAGCTCGGGTGAAAAATCACTATCCGTATCGAGGATAGGAAATGAAATCGGAGGATCATTCAACGCCTCGATCTTAGAAATAAGAAGATAAAATTTGGATAATTTCTCACGAAGAGCTTCATCTTGAATTTCCGTATCAATATCTTCATCATTCTCTTCTTCTAAGCTGACGAGCTCAGAAGGTAACTCCTCAATGTAATCGATATCTCCACAAGATAAAGAAGTACAATCATCGTTGGAATCGGAATGATTATTAGCAAGACAAGCCTCGATCTCATCTAAAAAGACATCGCTCCTCTCAACTGGTTCTAGAGAAGGATGGGAAGAGTCGGAAATGAGAGGATCAGAGGATGGAGTGGGATTGCCACTCGGAGATGAATCTGAAATTTCAAGAACGTCTTCGTCGACCTTTTTATCAGCATATAAAGCTCGGATATTCTTCATCTGCTCTTCTGCTAATAATTCTGCAATACTCTTTTCTTCTTCGACGGGTGTGGTTTCAGCAGATGAAGTGTAAATACCCCCAATTTGGATGGAATCCTCATCATCATCGTCATTGTAAATAAAAGCCTTTCGTAATTTAGCCTCTCTTTCCTCGACAAGTAATTCTTCCATGGACTTCTCATTAGGATCGGGAGTATATGTAATATGATTAGCCATGAACTCTCGTACCATTGCAGTAAGGGATTTCATTTCATCAATAACTTCATTCGAAACTTGAACCATGTCGGGAGTTTGTGGGGGTTGGTTAAAACCATGAGAATCGTAACATGAATTCGGCTCATAACAAAAATTTTCAAACGATCCCCCACAATTTTAAAAATTTGATGAATTATCATTGAAATAAGGTTCCTGCTCATAAGAGTTTTGAGGAGGGTAATTGAAATTGTTTTGAGGATAATCGAAAGAGTTCGGATCATAATCGGAGGTGAATGTGGGTTCAGTTCTCGAAGCATAACACATACAAAGTCCACGAGTAAATCCACATTCTTTGCAAAAACACCGTTCACAAAGTACTCCTTCTTCGGAGGGATTTCCACAATTAAAACAAGTCGGATCCATAAGAATTATCGGTTTAGAGGATTAAAGAAGAAGAATCAAATGATAAGAGGAGAAGAAGATTATTTTTGATTTTTAATTATCGAAAAAGAAAATTAAAATAGAAAAAGAAAATCTTTTTGTATAAACTTTTTTTTTTTTTTTTTTTTTTTTTTTTTTTTTTTTTTTTTTTTTTTTTTGAGAATATTTATAAAAAACGATAACTTCTCGGGAGAAGGATCTTCAAATCACCAACAAACGATACAAGTACGACGCTCTCGTTTCAAACGATAAAAGTAAGAATACGTCTACGCGTAAGGTCTTTACGCATAAGCACCAAGGCTTACGCAAAAGGTTTCTTACGCCTAAGATTTACGCATAAGGATTGAACTTTCACAATAGATGGTTTACGCGTAAGATTAGTATTTACGCGTAAGGTTGTTAAAAATAAAAAAATAAAAATAATAATAAATAAATAAAAAAAAAAATCATCCAATCCAAAAACTAACCCCACCTCCAACATCACTACGCCACAGTCATACTCAAGCAAATAATTCAAAAAGAAAAAGAATAACAAGGATCTCAGTTTCCCACTTATTTTATTGACCATCACTGATTCATTCTTAAACATAAGATTAAAGAGATATTCTTCATCGATCTATGTGAACAAACGGTTCAATTTTAATATCCGATTAGTAAAAGAAGAACAAGAAACAAAGCTGTCCCATCCTTCAATTGAATCGGTCATAACAGAAAACAATAGCAAAATAAAAAACCTACCCGTGTTCATCTTCATTTGATGTTAGTATTACAACAAAAAGCATAAAGGTGTGCTTCGGCCGAAGAAAGATAACAGATATAAGATTTATTGGTGAGTGGTGATTCGAATATTAACTGAAGAAGCATTAACGTAAGTGCTTGATTCAGTTTGATAAGTGAAGAAGAAAGGGACGGATTTTTTTTTTGCATCTTAGATCTACGTTACTTTTGTCTTGAGAGAGAAAAGTGACTGCGTTTTTTAAGGATTAGGGTAAGGTTAAGAGTGAGGATTATTAGGGTTATAGTGTTAAGTGTCCTTTTATAACCATCAATTTAGGGTAAAAGTGTGTTGGATTATTTGGAGTATTTGTTTTTTCTAGTTGGGCTACCAAAGTTTTTTTTAAAACTATAAGAAATATAAATGGGCTGTTGTTGGATTTGATAAGAGGCTGATAATTAAAGGGACAAGCAAAGTATTTCACCAGGAATGAATTTTGTCACAATTATTATTGGATTTTGGGCTGCACGATTATTGGAAGTTTACTTGGATTGAAGTATTTTTTTTGGCCTGATTTACCAACAAAGGGACGTTCTTTTTTTTTTTAAACATCTTTGAGAAATATTAGACATTATTTGGTGTTGGCAATGACTAAGAGGGTCGAGTGAATTTTTTTTTTGGTTTTAGCAACTTTTCGGTCGAGCTAGTTATTGAGAAATCGTGAACAACGGACAAGAGATTCATTTGTGAAACACAATTACTTCTTTATCGTCTACAAGATCCACTTTCATTTCACACATACAAAACCAGTTTTGTATCTCTTATTTCTTAAAAAAAAAAAGTTTTTTGACGGGAAAATTTGAGTAAAATTTATTTTTTACAGGAGACTAAACGTTCAATTTTTACGCGAAATTCAAATTTTGGCTTAACGGTGAAATTTTTGGCCCAAAATTCAAATTTTTTAGGTCAAAATTCAAATTTTTTCGGTAAAATTTGGTGGAAAATTTTTGAAACTCAAATTTTTCTTGCAACCTTTAAATTGTATTTCATAGTGATTTTAAAAATTTTGGGAGAGAAAATTTTAAAATTAAATTTTGGAGGGAAAATCAGAAATCACTTTATCGACCTTGTGTGTGACATTTTTGGTTGATTATTTCGATTACGTCGCAACAATCACGGGGGAGAGAAAATGTATCAATCAAGTTCACAAGAGAGAAAGATGACTGAAATTGAGAAAAGAGCCATCAATTCTACAGAAAATTGTTTAGCACATTTTGAATCAGTTAAGATTCAATGCAAGATTCTCTCAGATGCAAGGTTTCCTTCCTGGAGTACCTTTACTGCATTCTTCGAAACTGAAATGGACCGTCTAACCTTCCAAAGGAAACTCCAAGAAAACATCGTTCAACTAGAAAAACAAATTGAACTGGGAAGTGATTGCATGGAAGAATTTAGAGCGCTCAAGACACAGTTCAAATGGTTCATGACCATGGATTTTAAAGCTTCTCTTATACACTATAAATTTGAAAGCAATTTATGGAGAGAGAACATCACTAGTATGGAAGTTGAAGCTTTTAGAGATCAACTGGTTTCACGACTGAGACACTTAGAATATGAGCTTAATGAAAGATCACTTCATCTGAGTGTTGTCAAAGAACTGGAGATGCAGAAACGAGGAAGAGAATTGAATGTACAGGAAATTGGAAGTAAAAGGCAGACACATGAAGGAACTGTCAACAATGAAGGGACGTTGGATGATAGTTTGGTATTCACGGGTAACAACGCATTATCAGAACTACAGACAAAAAGCAGCACGTCAAGGAATGATTCAGATGCTGACGGGAAACACAAATGTAAGGATGGTTTGAATAATGCAGCAGCTATTAGTCCTTCACAAAGTTCAGTCGCACTCGTTCAGGTTCATCAATCTAATAATGATGATGATATATTTGAAAATGTGTTTGCTTATGAGACACAAAGTCATGGACAACCTGAGTACATTAACGACACATATGTAGTGAATCAGGATGATAGAAATATTACTCCTGAATCTCTACATGTGGATCTTAATGGTGGTAAGGTTGAACATAACAATGTGACTCATGAGCAAGAATGTGCTTCAACTTCTTTAATGATTAAGAATATGCAAAACGAAGTTGATCGATGTAACAGGCTCAACTGTGAACTAAAAGCAAAAAATGTGTCATTAACAAGGGACATTGAGTGCTATAAAATACAACTTTCAAATCATGAAAACAAAGCCAAACGTGAAAAAAGTTTTGAAGTGGGATTTCAAGAATATTACAATAAAGAACAAGATCTTCAACACAAAATACGCGAATTAATTGAGTCGAATGGAAAATTGGTTTCAAAACTCGAAAATGAAAAATGTGAACTCAAACAACAAGTTGAACAACTTCAAAAAGAGCTTTCAAAAACACAAACAGAGTTGTCAACTTGCAAAAAGGAATTTTGTGAACATAAAGTGAGAAAAAGGAAAAAGGAAGACTCGTATCTTAATGACATTGTTGATTTAGAAGCTAAATTGAAAGTGTTTGGAAAAACTGCTTATGATAAATCGTTGAATGTTGAGTCTGAAAACTTAAGAGTGGAAAATGGGATGTTGAGACACGAAAATGAGAAGATTTTAAAAGAGTCAAGCGACATCCAAGAGAAACTTAAACGTCAAATATTTTCTCTTGAACAAAATTTTCAAAGATGTCAAGCACAAAGCATTAACTTTGAGCTAGCTTTACAACACAATCTTGAAAAGCAGTCTTTTGAAAACCCCTGGATGTCAAAGCTTGAACAAGTTGAAAATGAAAACGTGTCAATGAAATGTCAAATTTCAAAATAGGAAAATGAAATTGAGCGTTTGAAAAAGATTTACAAAAACCTGTTTGATTCAATCAAAAGTTCATGAGTTCAGAAACAAAACTCAAACTTGAAACAAAAAGAGACTGAAGATTTGAAGTCTCAATTGAATGAATTTGCAGATAAAAAGTTTGAAAATGTTTTGCAAAAGATTGAATCAATGAAAAAGAAAAATGTTGATTTTCAAATCACAAAAGTTTCCTTCCCAAAACCCGTGCTCGATTCTAATACTCCAGATTTTGAAAAGGAAACGGGGGAGAAAATGTATCTTTTTGAAAATGAAAATCATGTGCTTCAAACGAAAGTGGTTGAGCTTGAAACGGTTTTAGCTCAACAAACAAACGATTTTGAGGATGCCAAAACCGACTTTTTCAACAAAGTAACCAAATTTGAAAATTATTTTAAAAGACTTGAAAAAGAAAATGTTGAGTTCGAACGGAAATTGGCTCGTAAAACGGATGATTCTAAAGCCGAAAAGGATCAACTTTTGAAACAAATTGCATCTTTAGAATCACAGTTGGCATCCCAAAATCATCTTTCTCTTAAAAAAGAATACAATGATTTGAGAATTTCATACAATGCTTTAAAAGTGAAGTTTGATACTCTTAACCGATCAAAGGGTAAAGCTCCAATTTCAAATGTTTTAACACCAGAATTGAGTGTTTTGAAGAAGGTTTACACGGGTGAATCTTCAAACCATTTTCGAAAAGGGTCTCTCAGTTTACAACCTATTCTTTGCAAAAAGGAAGGAAGTTTTCAAAGAGACCAAGTTTTTCCGAAACATTTACTTCTATAAGTTTTTCAAATTCAAATGTTTCAAAAGAAAAGAATCATGTTTTTCAAACTCCACACTCTCGTTTTACAACGGTAAAGCAAGTGTGGCGACCAAAACAAAGTTTTTCGAAACATCCAAATGCTTCAAAAGAAAAGAATCATGTTTTTCAAACTCCACACACTCGTTTTACACCGGTAAAGCAAGTGTGGAGACCAAAGCAAAGTCGTTCTTAACCTTTCAAATATTCTATATCAGAATTGCTTTCGCTGCAACATGAAAATGACTCTGCTTTGAACATTCCAAATACCGGAAGGTTTCCATTTATCACAGAAACAAATCTTCAAAAAGAACCCATGAGGTTCAACTCTAGATGGAAATCTTCTTCTTCATATTTTAAAACTCCAAGAGAAACGCCGGGTTTCTCAAACAATTTTCAACAGAAAATGAGTTTTAAAACTCCAATGATTCCACGAGTGTTATTTCAAAATGAAACACCGGTTTTCTGTCCTCGTTGGAATTCAACATCTTTAAATCAGATTGACACAACTTACAAATGGATTTCAAAATTTGGTAAACCTGTTGGCGCCGTGCTTAAATGGGTTCCCAAGGTTGTTGTCTAATCTATCATTTCTTGATGGCTTGTAAGTATTTCAGCTTACAACACGGGCTTAAATATTACGACTTGTGCACACATCTCAGTGTACAACTCGGGTTTCGAATAAAGGAAAAGTGTCTTGCTAAACCATTCTTTAAAACCAAATGTACACTTATCCTTGAAAACAAGAAGAAGTTCTCATTAAAAGCTTATCTAAAACTTCTTAATCTTGAGCAAAATTTATTCAAAATTTTTCAAAAGGTTTTTCAAAACTTTTCAAAATTTTGCTCAAGATTTTTTCCAAATCTTTACTCCCCAATTCACTCCAAAGTTTAAAAATGTCAAAACATATGCTAGTTTTGAGGGGGAGTATTTCAGTGTATAAAGTTTTAGTTACCTTGAAGCAAAATTTATTCAAGAATTTTTCAAACTGGAATTTCTAAATCTTTCAGAATTTTGCTTCAAGAAGACTCCTTCCCTCAAACTTTAAAAAGTTTAAAATTCTCAAAACATATGCGAGTTTTGAGGGGGAGTATTTCCAAAACAAAATGTTCCGTGAAAATCATGCTTAATGGCTTGTGCACGTATTACAGTGCACAACCCGAACTTGTAAAGAAAGGACCCTGAGGTACGCGTCAGTGCCTCAATCCTAACATAAGGAGCGAAAGCTTCTTACTTTTGAGTAGAATTACTCAAATTTTCAAAGTTTTTTCTAAATTCTACTCAAAAGGACAAGTATTCCCTCTCGTTATCAAAACCTCAAAAAGTTATTTCACTTATTGAGGGGGAGTATTTGAAATGATCTTTGTTCTAAATGATAAGTTCTTGGTGAATCTCCCCATAAGACTCAAAAAGCATATTTTAATCCAAAAGAATGTCAAAAACATCATGTCATATGCTATTTTTGAGGGGGAGAAAAGTAAAAGTGATTAAAATATGAATGTTTAAGGATGCTAAAAGTTCAATCTCATGCGAGCTCGACTCAGAATTGACCCAAGAATTGACGAAACAAAAAGTTATTAATCAAAAAGACTTATCCTCGACGGGTAATAACATCAAGTTAGTTACTAGAGCTAGTTGTCACCTAAAAGCTGAGAATGGAACTCTTTAACTAGCCACGTAAGCGTGTCTCAAAAAGGATTTGTCTTCGTAGAAGTGTACCGTCTCGAGAAACTTTCTGTGGACTTGACCAGGCAGGGTAATAACTTCAAGCTAGTCTAACTAGTGATGTAAGCGTGTCTCGAATCGGTCTTGTTCACTGAAAGTGGATCAATTCAAAATGCTTGCTCCTTCAGCATGTGCAAATTTATTATATAATTATGAGCACATGTGAAGGGGGAGCCCTTCAAAAGTGTACACAAAACTCTCAAAGTGTTAACCAAAATATTTGATTATCACAAAACACTTTGAGAGATTCTCAATCAAAGGTTTCTTGGCTACTGTCGGTTAATCAAGGAGTTATAAGGTGATTAAGATAGGATAATTCGTCCTATGATCCGCCAGAGCCGGAGGAATCTACCCAAGGACATCTCCCATAGTTAGAACTAGAAGTCCTTAGGTATGATACGAAAAAAGGAGAAAAGAATGAAAGGGAAAGAAGGAGTTGAAGAATTAAAAAGAAAAGTAAAGAAAAGGGTGAAAAGAAATAGCCCTCCATATGTTCAACCTTAGGGCAGACACCGGGTTCAATACGTATGCAACTGGTTGTTGCAAAAGACAACACCGGTATTGAAGACAAAGTCGTCATGGACCCAGTGACGCAATGCACTAAACCTTCTTAACCACTCAAGTTCTCTTAAAAGGACTTGTTTCATTCTCACGGGGAACCAGTGTAATCTATCGACTTATCTCTTAGAGATAGTTGATATTGAAGCAGGAGACCCCTCCCTAGTCTCCGCATAGGAAACCTAAGTGTGCACTTATCGAGTCTAGAGCCTTGAGATACATCAAAGATCTCTTAGGAACACTTAGTATTTCTACAACTGGTGTTCTACATCAATGGACACCAGCTGTAAATTATCGAGTCCTCTGCAGATCTTAGCAATCTGCCGAGAACGTTTATGAGAGGATTACAAATGTATTTCTCAATGATTGAATGGAAATTCCTGCCAGGGTCAACATCAAACAGCCCTGACAGCAGGTCACTTCGGTAACCCCACAAGGGTTACGCTTAGTGTTTGCGGTGGTTCCATAGCAGTCTACAGTCGTGGAGTGATCCCCAGTGACTCACCCAGTCATTGAGCTACTTAGTAGGTCTCGTAAGCTCCTTCGGGAGTATCTGATATGGGAACGGCCTGGATAAGGATTAGAGGGAGTCTTCACAATATGCTGTTGATGAACTCTAATTCCTTATCTGTAAGTACCGGGTATTTATTGCTAACTGTTTACTTGCAGGTACCTCACTTCCATGATGATAGATTCCGCATGCTCATACATACATCTTGAAGTCAAAGAAAGCTCCCTCAAAGATCTAAGCAACACAAAGTTCAAAGAAAGATTCTACGCCAAAAAGAAGAATCTACAAAGTAAAGAGACTAAAGATCAAAGTGATAGAAAGGGAACTATGTGCATGTGAAAGTCAAAGTCCAAAGATGTATGAGCATGTTGGAATGGCGGACAACCACCACAGACGCAGAAGTGACGAATGGCAGATTACACCATCATTTGATCACAACAACAAGAACGAAGAACAATGATCACAAAGCATGATTGGAACAAAGAATCTAGCAAAGCTATTACACAAAGACTCAAATCTCAAAACAACAAGCATTAAAGAAGTCAAAAGATCTGTCATTTCTATTGGTGGACCCATAACCCACAGGTCGCAAAAGAGATCTCAAATGATCACCCCTTTAGGGGGAGATTGTTAGAAACGCAAAAGTAATGATCATAAATGCAATCAAAGAGGGATCTCAATGATCGTCCCTTAGGGGGAGATTGTTGGGAACACTTGAAGTGACGATCATTATCGAGTCAGTGAGTCTTGTAATAGGTTGCAATATTATATTAGTACGTTAAAGTTTTAATATGTTTAGAATATATGTTTTGTTAAAGTCTAAGGGCCATTAGTGATATTATGTGAAACATGTAAGATGCCCTAGACAATGAGTATAAATACTCTTGTAAACCCTCCAAGGAGGGTGTTGGTTCATTATGGAATAAGAAACTTTCTCTTATTTTCCTCTCTTGTACTCTCTCTCTCTAAAATACATCTTCATCTCTCTAAACATATCTTATGTGTGAAATGATATAAACTTGGGTCCTAACAATGATGATACCTTACAAATACACTTTCGCTTGAGTTTGTTTGTTTGATGGTTGGTGTGTAATAAAACTAAGAGAAATACTTGTTAGTGTAATTTTAGCGCCAAATTTAAATTTTTTTACAACATTTAGGAGTGAAACTTTAGCCATAGCAAGCGTCTCATGGATAGGAGATTGTATGACTAGCACATAACCGTACTATTCAGAAAACTTTTCCTCCCAAATATGTGAGGTTCGCCTTTAGATTTGATAGGAAAAGCATTTACTATTAGTGCTTATGAGTGTACCGGTAGCATTTAGATTCTAGAACTTGCGTTAGTGATGCATCCCGAGACCGCTAGTGAGACTACATTCGTGTAGTAGGATATACTACACGATAAGAGGCATTAGGATCACCCTTGTGTTAAACCCGTGTTATAATTACTTGACCATTTAAGTCATATTACTTGGCTAGTTAAGTCAACTAATTTTTCCCACACCCTTAGCGTTGTACTCATTTTTAGTACACGAAACCCCTAGTACACCCCTCCGAGCATATCTTTTCGTTTCTAACTTTAAGCATCTTACTTAAAGGAAGAATTTGTTACACCCCACTTAAATGTACACCCAAATCGCCTTAGCCTTCCGTGTATGCACTCATCTTTAGTGCATTATTGTTATTTGTTAAACCCTAAGTTAATTATCTAATTGATTACATGGTTGCTAAGTCGAGTCATATCCTTGTACATATTGTTTTGGGACGATTGGGACTCATGGGTAAGGTACTTATTTATGGAGTAATGGGGAAGAACATCATATATTACCCCCGTATGTGCGTTAATCTTAAAAGTACTCCAAGTGTTTTGATTTTCTTAATTCGAGTCATTAGATTAGTTTATTGTAAAATATGTAAAGATTCAAGTGTAAGGGGAATGTTCATTCCCTATGATGTATTATTTTGGATGGTAGGGTAAGAGTGTATGAACAAAAAAAAATAAATAAATAAATAAAAAAAAAAAAAAAAAAAGAAATATATAAAAAAGAAAAGAGAAAAAAAACATACGGACTATCATCCCTTTTTATTCTATGTTCATTTTATGTTTTTGTTATTTTTCATTTATTAGCTTAAGTCGAGTCTAGTCTTGGCTTAGCAACGCCACATTGTACATGTAATTAACCAAGATTGTTAACTCGCCACAAGTAAAGACTGCCTATATCCAACAAAATCGTGTATTTCATATCCCTATACCTAACGTTACAACCCTTTAAAAGACCTCTTTGATAGTTTATCCTAGGTGCTTACGCCATGTGGTGGAGGTTTGCTCCTTTCCCAAGCCTATGGTAATCTATTTTGCTATGACAGGTAGTGAGAGATATCTTCCGTTTCCATATTGTAATTTATACTTTATTACACCCGAGAGATGTGAGTATCTAAACACTATTTGTGAGGTGCAAGTATATGACCTCCGTGCTTGTCTTTGGTCTTTAGTGGAACGATTATTTGTTGTAATTACTTTTATATTAGTGTTAAATGAGCACTAACTTGTATTTTGATTAGAATAAAAGCGCATTTGCTTGAGGACAAGCAAATCTCAAGTGTAAGGGTATATGATGAGGCGAAAAATGATCCGTTTTTAGGGGGTCATTTAAGCCCGGAATTGGATTTATTTGATCAAATATTTCCCTAAATCGTTCCTTTTGTGATTTTAGGTACTTTGGGAGTGAAATCTGGAAAAGGAAGCAATTCGGACATTTTTGGAGCATAAAAGTGAAGAAAACGCCAAAGACTTAATTTTCCAAGCTGGGAACAGTGTGTGACGGCGTCAAGAAGACTTTCCTGACGGCGTCAAGAGTAAAGATCATGACGACCCAGTACAGAAATGAAGGCATCACAAAGTAGAGCATCAAGAGTTAAATGTGTGATGGCCTGCAAATATGGACTACATGACGGCGTCAGATGTAGATCAAGGCAGTCCGAGGATTATTTTGGCGGCGAGATGACGGCGTCACCCATTTGTTCTTGACGCCGTCAGCCTCTAATATCTATATATAGTTTTCTAATTTTCATTCATTAGAGAGGAACAAGTTTGGAGAAACCCTAAGGCCGAACCATATACGAATTTTACAGCTTTTCAAGGGTTTTCAACCCTTGAAACCTTACATGTGTTATTGAGATAAGTATTTTCTTAATTCAATCAATATGTCTATGTGTTGGTTGTCTATATCTTGTGCTTGTCTTGATTCCACCATGCTAGACTAGATTTATCTTGTGTTTGCTTAGATCTAATGAAACCTAGATGTTGATTATGTGTTGATTACTTGTTTATGGTTGTATTGGATGAATGATTTCAATGTTAGGCTTAAGAAAACTGGCAGATCTCCAAATGGTAACATGCTTGAACGTCTTAGGAAACATGAACCGATGTGTACTAGGTTTTATTGGTTGTATTTAATGCATGAGTAAATTCTAATGATCCTATGTTAGGAGCTTCTTGCAGGCTCGACATAGGAGTGAAGTAGGCACTCATAGGATTGGGGAAGTAAGTACGACACCCCATGAATGGTATTAAGGAATACAATCCGTCATCCGCGCAACTATAACAAGTAATTAACGTGTAAAAGATATCTAGGGAGTAGTGAAATCTAAGTAAACACATTTCTCCCACTCATTGCTCACAACCTTAGTATAATTAGTTTTATTTTCATTTTTAGTATTTTATTTTGATCGCATCTTAGTATTGGGTTAGTTGACTAGCAACTAATTCCGCCCAAAATCCTTCAAACCCGAGATTTTAACTTGCTTTCTAAAAAATATAAAAATACAAAAAGAATCATCCCTCATCTCTAGAACTAGTATTTAGGTTTTCTAATCCTAGCGACACTATTCCTAGCTGAACGATCAATCCCCCGGTACTTGTCACTATACTATACTACAACGATCAGGTACACTGCCTGGTGGGGGTTGTAAGCTTCTCAAGATCCCTTGAGAGGTAAAGCCTGGTGCGATTCCCTCGTATCATATATATTATTAACGTAAAAATAAATAATATATAAATAAAACGTAATAAAAATGCATATGACGTTATGGTTGACGTAAAGTAGAAAATAAAATAAGAATGTCAAATAGATTATGTTTAGTCCTTGTCCTTTTCCAATTTTTACACTTTTTATACTAACGGCTTTAGCGTCACACCGTTAGTCCTTTTCGTATCTAATTTACATTTATAGTCCACTACTTGTCCAAAATCACAATCTAAGCTTGGAACATCATATAATATCAATTTTTATCCTAAACTTTCTGTTTTGATAGTTTTAGTCCAAGTTTTTAAGGTTTGGCAGTTTTAGTCCTTTTAGGTGTCGTCGCGTTACATTTTTAGTCCAAAATCACAAAAATGATTATAAAAATTTTATAAAAATTTCCGTAGCTTATTTTATTAATTCTAAGCTTATTTCAACAGCTTATTTGATTAAAAGCTTATTTTTCTAGCTTATGGGCCTTAACGAGCCACTACAAAAGCCCATTTAAAAATTTAGAGGCGAGGGCATGAAAATTGTTTTGGGCCTGAACTTGGGCTACTTTTGTGATTCCAAAAATATTTCATATGGGCCCAGTGGGCTTACGGTTCTTAATTTCTTGTTGGGCCTTGAATAAGCCCACTCGACAATTGTTAAGTTTTTATATAAAATTTGGATTTGAAAAACTTGTTCATGTCGATTCAAAATGGATCATTTTATGTGTCGAAACGTGATTATTTTTACAAGTTGTATAAATGAGATTGTTAGTTTTCTAGGTGGTCTATTAGGTCGAGTATAAATATGATACTCTCGTTAAGTGAAATTTAATGATATACGAGTTGTTTGTAACATGTTTGCATCGTTTATATATTTGAAAATCTTAAAAATATTTCTAAGTGTTTAGGTGGTTTTTGTACGTGTGAAACATGGTTCAAAATAGGTTCGTGAAATGCATGTAACGTTAAAACTAACATGAATTTTGTGTGCTACGTGACTCCTAGGCCTTCCAAGATAGAGGCTAGTCACGTTTAGTGTTCTACATGACAATATATTCGTGAATTATATGGGTAAAATGTATATACGATCGAAACAATGAATAACAAAGTGCATGATTATATTTAACATGTGATATAAATTTGAATGAGTTGTAAAGGACTTACTACACCTCTAGGGTGGTGGAGAGTCGAGAGGGAAAGGATGAAACACAAGAAAATATCGTCTTATCGTATAACCCAAACATTATACTTATATATTAAACCCGATATCACTTTTCTTGCTTCCAAACAATATATCAATCGACCTATTGTTCTTAGAAATAGTTTTTAGGAAGAGAGAATGTTGTGAAAGTGTTTGAGAATGAGAAGAAACAAGTGCATGCATGGAACGTATATATGTATCATTTGGATGAATCGTATGGTGCAAAATTTTCAAGGAAACCACATGTACTATTCCATGTCAGTAACTTAGACTCCTAGTATGAGATTTTAACATAGAATATTCAAATGTGAGAGCTTGAAATGAGGGAAATGTTTTGGTGACTCATGTATGCATGTCGACAACCAAATTACCCCATACATGATTTGTAAAATCGTGTATAGCTTGAATGTAACTGATCATCTTTGACATTTGGACATGAAATCATCTTAAGATTATTATTTAGAACTTGTAGGAACAAACAGGAATCAAAACGGTTAAGATTTGAGTGATCTATGAATCGATTGGGTTGATTTTGGTTCGATCACTTTGCCACTTAAAAACGTATCAAACGTCGTCCAATGAAATTGGGATTTGACACACTAATATTTGGCTAGGTGGTGAACGAGATGATGCAAAAATATATAGGTGTCGTGCGTACGAATTAAGAATAAACGAGGCGTTTTGAAGCATGGTTGGTCGATGTATATGAAAATAATAAAAGTAGAAATGGGTTTTGTTTTGGGCCGGTTGGGCTTAGGAAAGAACAAGGCCCGTTTGGTTTTTGTGATTAGTGTTATTAATTAAGATTAGTGATTTATTAAGATTTTGTTAATCGTGTCGAGAACTTGTTTTGTCGTTTGACGAATTTGACAATATCATAATCGTGACCATTTTAATATACTAAGAAAATTTTAAATTTCCCCGTAAAAATAGTGATTACAATAATGTCAAAGATTATTTATTTAATTAACCGAAGTTAATTATACGAATTTTTGCGAGGTTTACATGATCCCAAATACCGCGTCGAATGAAAGAGACAAAAGCACTTAAACAGCTTATGTTAGAAATACAAATATTCCTATTGAAGACTCGGTCACCACAAGAATGTAATAGCATTGAGATAGCTCGTAGTTATATTAACATTAGTTAGATATTCATTTAGTAATTAGTTAATATGTAAATAGTATTCGTGGAATGAGTCTGGTCTTCACCCATTGTACTCGCTCTACAGCCTGTTTCATGAGGCACTATACTTGTAATTGTATATATAGCCTTTCCACCCCATTTGAAAAGGTTGGTTGTTTTCTCATAATACACACACCTCATTAGGTGTTTCTCTCACTAGAAACTTACCCTCTCTCTCTCACTTTCTCTCTCTAACATTTACCATGGTTAACTTGATCTTCTATAATCCAAGACCACCCGAAACCACATGAATCAACATATTATATCGATCCTACATTTGGCATCAGAGCCTAGGTTGAATTACTTGTTGATTTTGTGGTTCGGATTTTTTGTTCGAAGCTTGTTTTGCAAACTGTTTTACACAATTTTTTACATACGGAATGTATTTTCTTATTTTATAGTTATAATGCCCGCGCATGCGCGGGTTTTTTTAAAAATTTTTGAATCATATATTTTTATTTAATAAAAAACAAATAATTTAATCTTTATTTTGTTTGATTTATGATGTCTAATTATAGTTTTTTTTATTATTAAAGATAATTATTTAAAAATTTTAATCCTATTATTAATTGCATCTTATCTATATTTTTTGTATTTATCTTCTACTTGTGTTATGGATAAATACAAAATATTACCTAATAAGAAAATATTTTTTTTTAAATAAAATTATTACTAAATAAGGTATGAATGCATTTTTTTGAAATGGAAAATTCCCAATAAGGGTTTTGTTGTATTATATAAAAGATTGTGTAACAGTTTCTTTTAATACTTTTGCATCCTCATGGTCAAAATAGTCACAAGCCTGTTATCTATTCTTTTATAATTGATTATGTGTGGTTTTACATGGTAAATGTTATGGCAAACATATTTTTATTGGCTATTTTGTTCCATATTGTGATATGCAGTCTGTCATATGGTCTGATAAAGGTGGTAGAATTTTAAACAATCTTTTGTGGTCAATACATGGTCTGATAAAGGTGGTTTGCTTTGTAGCGAGTTGAAGTATTTCTTCACAGCGAGTTGCCTGGAATCTTTTATATGTTTTGGTTTGTTGCTGAAAGAAGGGAAAATGACAAAATGGGTTGAAAATGACATTCTTGTCAGTTTGCAGTAGCGATTTTGTGTTGATTGGTGTAGCGATTTGTCTTTGAAAATCAATTTTATTTGCAAAATCAAAACGAAATGCTGCCAAAATTTTTTCTTGAAAAGTGACCATAAAAGACAAATGATCAAGATGAAGATGAAAATGACCAGTTGACCACAAATACCAATAACTCCTACTGTCTTCAGTTCTTCAGTTCAACTTTATGCCAATCTTTTTTTTTACAAGTTTGAACAATCACATCATAGTTCCCAACTTAATGACTCAAACGTAAAGTAAAATGATCTCAGATTTTTAATCGTGGTACTACAAAGATACATCAAGACCATTCATGGCCTGACACACGAAATATTATCATCATAGATCTAAACATATACAACAACAAGCTTACATGATCTCAGACTCGTTCCTTTTGATCAAAATCATTTACAGATTCTTGTGGAACATATTTCTTCATCGATCCTTATTTTTGAAGCATAACTTCATTTATATCCGACACAAGCAAGATAAAGAAAATCACAACTCTGTTATTTCTGTTTCTTTCGTTCGTTCATAAACAAAAACGAAAAAATTGCCAACGAACCTACCTGTGATCTTTAAAAGGATCTTGAAGTCGAAGTGCTACATGAATCGAACTTCTGATACAAAAGGCAATAGGCATATGTTTTTGGTGTACGATAAGAAGACTGAGTTGAGAATCAAAGGCATAGATTGAGTTGTTGCTCGGATTAATCAGTCACAACGGGGATGAATCTTGTTAAATGTTTTATGAACTGCTTTGTGTTCGTTTGATTTTGTCTGCTAAAACGAGATGGAGATAGATGGAGTAAAGGGGGGTGGACAAACTGTATGAGTGTATTAGGGTTACCCTAATTTAGGGGTGATTAGTACTATATAGTGTGCTAATTAGGGTTGAAGTATCTTAATTGATTTGGGCTCTTAAAACTCTGTTTTTACTAATTGGTGTAGGCTTGAGTGGTATAAATGTTGGGCCACGAATGTTGTGATGTTTGTAAATTTGGGCTGTTATTGGGCTAGCTTCGATTATTAGACTTTTGGGATGATTTGCAACACAAAGCGTGGACTGGGCTTATAATATCATTTTTTTTGGATCCTAAATGCTTACAACTTGGCTGTTGATTTAATTAGGTCTGAAATTTTCAATGTGATTGAGCTGAGAATTAATATCCACTGTACTTCAATAATACATTGTTAATTTTCGGTATTGTATTTGGCGGAGAAGAGTGGTATTTTGGTCCTATATATTTCACGAAGTTATGCATTTTTTACAAGAACAGTAAACTCAACTATCAAAACTCAACTGTCAAAAAGGCTAGTTTTTGTTTTTGTATTTCATCGCGCGAGATGATCACGAAGTTTACTTGGTATCCCTTAATTTGAGATTGAAGTGGCTTTCACGAAGGTGCGTACTTATTTTATCTTGAAGTCGGGGTTGGTTGGATGCATGACTTTCAATGATAACTTGCTCGTGCTTAAGATTTAAGTTGAAGACTTGGTTTATCTAGTTACCAGCAGTCGGGGTGGATGGTTGAAGACCTGGTTAACTATCACTTAAAGGAGTTACGTTATTGTACTCAGTGTCACACGCAAATGCAGTTGTGGATAATCACAAGAGGTGATGATAGTCTTATACTTTGGGACAGTATTGAGTACTTAATGGTGCACAAATTCTCTACACCGTTCTTCCAACAACAGTGCAAGCTTAAGTAACAAATTTGGGGAATTCTACTTCTTTTTTCAAGTTGGGTATATCGGGTTTACTTCGCCAAGTGGTCAAAGCAATAGCCGACAGAATACGAGGTTGGATTGTTTGCCACGTGTTCAAAGGTTGAGATGTGATTAGCAATTCTCATGGGACATTTGATACTACATAATGTCAATGATACCTCACAAGAGCTTCTCGGGTATATGGTCGTACACGTCAAATGATGCTTCTGAAAGCTCGAAACCATCATTGGGGGAGAAACATGTACTTTGATGATATAAGGTCAACCTCCAGGGGGAAGTAGTTTATACTACTTTACTTAGTATGGTTTGTGAAGTATTCTACATATGTGAGAAGAATTGTTGCTGAGGTTTTGCATGTTTCCCCAAACAAATATTCACCAAGACCAAATTTGTCACAACACATTCAATTTATCATTGTCTCACGGTTTCTTCTTGGTTTTGTAAAATTCCGCAAAAGAATCTATTTCTTGGTTTAAATCATAGATTTGTAAAATCCCGTGATGATGGAACTATCCTGAGAAAGAAGAGTGCATTTCCGGATCTTAATTGACTCTGGTACTACGGTCTCAACTTCGAGAAAGGAATATAGTATGTACTTCATGTGTTGGATGAGCTTGGATATACTTCATGGCATTTTGGTTATAATGAATTTTTACGGGGTTATGTGTTTTTATGGGGTTATGTGTGTTTGACAAGATCGGGATAAAACCATTATCAAAGTTCATTCAAAACATCCAAGAGGCTAGATTTGGGCAGTTAAACCACAAGATGTGACTACGCGCGTCAATTCATTATTATTTATTTGAGGTTGAAGTGAAATTTCACGGGTGCGTGTACTTAGTATCTGAAGATATCGGGGTGGTTGGATGAAGATTCTTCGAGATCCTTGTTTGAGCTTTTAACCTTTACAATGACGAAGACTTGGATATCTAGTTATTTTTGGGATTCTTCCTTTCTATTACCACAAAATAACTATCATTTTAAGGAGTTACGTTGTAGTGCTCAGTGTCACACGAAGTTGTGGATATTCAAGAGGTGATGTATGTCTTATACTTGATGGATGGTTGGTTGGTTGAAGAGTGTAGAGTACTTAGGGATTCGATGTTGCACGAACTCTCTACACCGCTCTTTGTCATACATTAGTGCAAGCTTAAGTCACAAGTTCGGGTTACTTTACTTCAGTCTCAAGTTCATCATATTGTTTTTTTTTTTCATCAGTAGCCACGACAAAGAGCCGACAGAATGATAATGGGGTTGGTAATGAGTTTGCAGAGAGAAGTTAAAAAGAGAGAGATGACGTTTGAACACAACGGTTCAAGCCCCGTTCTTCAATGACAATGACGTCTGTTCACATCAGTTCAGGCCTCGCTCTTCAACATAATGGTGTCTGCAGATAAAACTTCTGGCCCCGTTCCTCAAAGATAAGAAAGGTGTACGTTTCAGTGCGCCTTATCTTAGAAAGAAGAGAAATCTTCTTATTTATGACCATTCTCATCAACAAGCTTCATGCTTTTCCCATGTTCGTACAGTCATCAAGTGGATCGATATACATTGGATTATATTTTTGTGCTTCACTTATTCAATCAAAAATTGCAAACAGGCATATGCAATTTTTGAGGGGGAGAAGGGAAAGGATGAAGATACTACATGTTGATGATGGTTGTAGAATGGTCATTCGGCTCTTGTACGCAGATATTTTCTCCCTCTAAGGTTTAACACATTTCAACAAGTGGTTTAGGCGTATTACAAGCTTCATGGAACTCTTCATTTGCTAAACCATTGATGAGGAAACAAAACAGGGGTTGCTTCAAGAGTGTTTTAATCATCATCTTCTTCGCAGTAGTTTTTGGTGCTACACACACATTTATGTTGCATCTGATAAATTTCAACCATCACGGAATCTCAACTATGGCAAAAATCTCATTGCATGCCATTTTTTAGGGGGAGAATAAGCGTATGTCCTTCTCCTTTCGACTGTGGCAAAAATGTCATTAGTATGCCACTTTTGAGGGGGAGAATAGGCGTGTGTTCTTTCTCTTCTTTCGTGGGAGGAGAAATGTGTATGCTGGGGTTATAAGTCACGAAGGGATCAAGCTTAATTATTCATGTCGGGGTGATTGCTGTCTTCCACTCCGACATATTCCGTGTTTTGTTACTCTGTTCGAGTTCTATAGTCACTTCTAGGATTCGAACTTGGTGTTATCATGTAGTACTCCAGTTGATTGATTGATTCAGACAAAGAAGAAGATGGTTAATATCAAGACCCTCAAACGTGATCATGACGCTAAAGTGTTGAAATTATAAAAGGGAATGGTCAGTTTGAGGGGGAGCCGATTTTGAAACTTCACAAGTTTTGAAGAGGCTCTTTACGTACGATGGCCTAATTGAGGGGGAGCAAACTCAATTAGTCATCATCTCATGACTCCTGAATACTTCAGTTCAGGACTCGTGAGGGTTTATCAACATCCTCTAATGGGCTGATATTATTATTGATAAAGGGCTTCCAGTTATTTGATAAAGGGCTTCCAGTTAATGCTTCATGTACACAGCATTGTGATGATTCCGATTAATCGCAACCATCAGGGGAGAGTGAAATGTGTACATCAGGGACCGCACAACAGGTTCACATGATCGAGCTTATTCAGTTATTCCGGAGTTGATATCCGCAGAGATGATCAGTGCTTCAACCTGTTACTTTGGTGTTATCGTTTCTTTTTGTATTTGGTACATGTATACATTATGGGATGATCTAGTATATGTAATATAACTGGAATGCATTTGGTGAGATGGAGATATTGATATCCTATTCCCCAAATGGACAACATTAAAGAAGGTCGAGTCTACAGTCCGCTCTACATTCTCCACTACGTGTTAGAAGACTAAAGACGATATGCAATTAATTATCAAAAGACTTCTTCATATTCAAGGCACTCATCTGAAAGGTTGCCAGTTTGGGGGAGAGCACCAATTAGGGGAGAGTGAAAAGTCTAAGTTAATCCCTAATTAGATGTGCTTACATTGCTCTTCAGTAAGTTGATTCTCACAGGATACATTTGAGCTAATTTTGTTCTTCTCACAAGATTTCAGGAATATGTGCATAAAATGTGTTGTTGATTCTGAGGTATCAAAACCAGCAAGGGGGAAGGGGACATACATCAAAACGCACAACGAGTACACATGATGAGCTTTATACTTCATCTTAATTGAAGTTATTCTGGGAAGACAAATGTCATAACCGCAGAGAAAATCAGTGTTTTAACTCGTTCTTTTGGTGTGTTATTCCAACTACGTGGGGGAAGAGATGTAAGAAACAATTTCTGACGACAAAAGACGTACACAATGGATTGTGTGTGTACTTCGGGTTTCTGAGCTTCATATAATGAGACTGATTGCATCATTTCTACTACTTGGGGGGAAGTGGTCTCTGGATACTTTTTGTACACACTACTTCAGCCTTCAACAGGGAAGAAAGTTGAGAAGAACTAGTCAAGTGTGAGATGATACGTTGCTGAGCTATCAAAGCTTCACATTGAGAAGGCTCAAGTTCATACGACAATTCAGGATCCTCGAACGCTTTGGTGGTGAAAGTTTAAGAGATGTTGACTACTGACTTCTACTACGTGCAGACCGATATCCTCTTTTTGGTATTCATGTCAACATCCTCTTAAACTGCATAATATCCTTTGTACATATTTTTAAAAACCAAAAAGAAAATAGAAAATTATAAAATCAACAAAATCCATAAAAATCGGAAAAACATAAAAATTCCAAAAATATTCTTCTCACGACATGTCTCTCGTGTAATCAATATTATGTACGTTTCTAGAAATGTCATTCAATAATGACACGGAAACATACATATGCTTGAGCGAGAGCTTTTTTTCTATTTTTTCCAAATAATGTTTTTCTAAAACATGTCGCTTCTCAAAATCTTCTTTAAATATGGCTTGCAGTTATTTCAGACTGCAACCCGGATTTAAACTTATGGCTTGCAGTTATTTCAGATTGTAACCCATACTTAAAATTATGGCTTGCTATTACTTCAGATAGCAACCCGTTTTTCAAAATGGGGAAAACACTTCGCCAAAAAGACGGTTGTTCATCTTACCGGGTGAAGTTCACCTGGGCATGGATTACTTTACATCCATGTTTCCTCGATTTAATGTAAGCTTCAGTGCATTATTTCTTGATAAAGAAGAGAAGTCTTCTTTTTATCGCCAATAATTTCTCTTCTATGATTTTTCCAGGAAGTATTTGTGCAAAACTTGGTGGTACCATGAAATTTTGGTTGAAAATCAATCTGAATTCATACTTTCATAAAATTTATCACTCAATCAATGGCATCGATTATTTCAGTTTTAACATGCGTCATTGATTGAGGGGGAGAGTGATTTCAAAATTTTATGTATCATCAAAACTCTCC
Source organism: Artemisia argyi (assembly GCA_030686995.1). Lineage (NCBI taxonomy): Eukaryota > Viridiplantae > Streptophyta > Magnoliopsida > Asterales > Asteraceae > Artemisia > Artemisia argyi. The sequence goes on from CM060699.1 coordinate 138,472,814, forward strand.
ACTTTGTACATATCAAGCAACTCTTCAAATTGTGATGGTTATGTGTCAATGCATGTATTTTTCATGAGTTTCTCGTTGAACTCAAAATCTTTCAAACTCATCAGTTTTGACACATAACCTTCCCCCGCTTAAAATTAAGGGGGAGCAAAAGATGATCCTATTATCAGACAAAGTTTAAACTGACCACATTTTCTCCCAAAAATGTTTCCTAACTTATTTAAATCAATTGAGATCCAAAATCTCAAAAGATTTGATATTTTTGATCGGGGGAGAGAATGTGATTTAAATATGAAATCTGATAAAATGTGATCTTTTGGACTCAATAATAGGCTCCCTCATATGTGCTAAACTCTTTCGTTATACCGATGCACATATTAAGGGGAAGCAAAAGGCGTTTCTGGAAGAAATACGAAAGACCGACCATTTACTTTAATACACGCAGTTATAAGGATGGTTAACGTTAGGTATGAGTTCCCATGATCCATCAGAACCGGAAGGATCTTCCCAGGGACAATCCATAGATAGATTAGAAGTCCTTAGGAATGATTGAAAAAAGGAGAAAAGTGAGAAAGGGAAGAGTGCGGACTGAGATAGAGCTAGGACTGGAACAAACCCAACAAGGTTCTAGTGATGAAGTCTCGGTAAGCACTGAAGGGGTTGAAGAATGAAAAAGAAATGAAATGAGAAAGGGTGAAAAGAAATGAGCCCTCCATATATTCAACCTTAGGGAAGAAACCGGGTTTAATTCATAAGCTACTGGCGGTTACTAAGGTAACACCGGTATTGAAGACAAGACGTCATGGACCCAGTGACGCACTGCACTAAACTTCCCAACCACTCAAGTTCTCTTAAAAGAGCTTGTTTCATTCTCACGGGGAACCCTATGCAATGTATCGACCGCTCATTGCGAGCTATGTTGATACCTAAAACAGGAGACGCCTCCCCAGTCTTCAGGAGCGGATCAAAACGTACTATTGAGTCTAGAGCCACGAGATCATCCATAAATCTCACTAGGACACATTCCTAATATGCTTATTGTTTCACACATTGTGGAAATTAAGATAAAATATTTAGAGTCCTACGCATTATCCTTGTGGTATTGCCAGAACATCCGAGTGATATGAAAATATTCACGATGAAGATGGAAATCCTTCTAGAGCGAACATCACTCAAGCTCTTGGTAGGTAACATGTGAGATCCTGCAAGGATCAAGCTTGTGACAACTGGAAAGCAACGATGGGGCGATTCAACATTGAATCAACCTTGTTCCAGGATATGGATTGATGGATACTTTTGCAAAAACCTTTCAATGTGCTCACAAAATAATTTTTGAGCACATTGATTGTGTATAATCTTTCAAACAAAAGTATTTTTGATGGAAATGTGATTCTGAGCATAAAACACTCGTCGTGTCTCAAAAATGTTTATTATATAACACGCGATGATTTCTATAAATCAATTTCTCATCAATCAGTGAATATCAATTCACCGATTCACTCTATCGTGCTGTCTGCTTTGAGACGTTCCGGTATGAGAACATGCTTAGTATGATGATTCCAAAGTGGATTCTTTGGTTGATTTATTACTATAAGCTGGAAATTCCTTTCAAGGAGAGTCCTTTTTAAAGAAGACTCTACCTAATCACAGGTCGATCCTCACGGATTCAAAGGTTAAATCCAACCACCTAGAGCGAGTGACAAAGCCATACTTGCTCTCCAACTTTATTGCTAACTGTTTTATTTCAGGGACACATATAAAGATGGCTTTGGTGGTTCCTAATTCTGGCAGAATCGGGTCAATCCATACCTCATGCTCACACATCCTACACACTTCAATGATGATCATGAATGATGAGAGACTCACTACAATGAAAGTTGAGAGACTACCAACAACATTTCCGCAACTCTGATGAAAAGTCTCCTAATACAGAAGGGTGTGAGCATGATGGTCCTAAAGTCACAACATCACATGAAGGCAATACGACTAAGGATGAGCTTGGAGATTTACTATGGCTGATGATCTCAAAGAAAGCTCAAAGATCACTCACCTCAAAGGAACTCAAATCACAATATCATTGCATGAAGTACAAAGTGTGCTGAACATGAAGAATCAATACTACGAGCTACATGATCACAAGAATGCTTGATGACAAAGTTCTTAATCTTCAAAGGTGACCTCGCTTAGGGGGAGATTGTTAGGAATACAAATATTCCTATTGAAGACTCGGTCACCACAAGAATGTAATAGCATTGAGATAGCTCGTAGTTATATTAACATTAGTTAGATATTAGTTTAGTAGTTAGTTAATATGTAAATAGTATTCGTGGAATGAGTCGGGTCTTCACCCATTGTACTCGCTCTACAGCCTGTTTCATGAGGCACTATACTTGTAATTGTATATATAGCCTTTCCACCCCATTTGGAAAGGTTGGTTGTTTTCTCATAATACACACACCTCATTAGGTGTTTCTCTCACTAGAAACTTCTCCTCTCTCTCTCACTTTCTCTCTCTAACATTTACCATGGTTAACTTGAGCTTCCATAATCCAAGACCACCCGAAACCACATGAATCAACATATTATATCGATCCTACAGCTTATCATAAAGTTACCTAAAATAAAAGCAATCCCCACTACATCCACAGAACCTACACCTTCAGCCTCATTAACCTGCATAGACGTGAGGAAATATCGATACGAATTTAGAACCAAAAACTTCTCGAAAAAAATATTAACATATAATATGAATTAATTTTTTCTCCTCAAACTAAAAAACAAATTAAGAATCTAATAAAAGACATACTTGAGTTCTTCCTTGGCTTCTTTAAGTCAAATGTTTAGCAGGTGCGCTACTTTGTTTAACCCGCGATTTCAATTTCCCTATACAGGCGCACTACTTTCTTTAACCAAAATCTCAACTATAGTGTACAATTGAAGAAGGCATCCATTATTTTCTAACCTGTCCATCCATGGCTTTCATGGAGTCGTTAACCGATTCATGGCTATTGTCCCCTGGGCCTCCCTGACTCTGTTAGCAATGTACACACCTACAGCACCATTCAAAACACAAACACAGACATTATAATTTAGAAAAGCTAATGGCACCAATTACAAAAACTACAACGATGTAAAAACCTGGTCGCTTAACCTTAATGCTGAAATCTTATCTTTTGCTCTTGATTGTAACCCAACAGGGTGGTCATCATCAGAAGCTAATGGCATCAAATAACTATACTCTTTAGTAACAACTTCTGTTCGTCCCTACCAAATTCCATAGGAAAATCATCAGAAGGCGGTGTAATTCCAATAGTTTAATATAAAACACACAATAATATCAATTTACAAACACAAAAAAGCACTTACAACTCCTAATCTTTAAACTGAAACCTTCAATGGATTTCCGAGCACTTACCAACCTCTCTATAACCTGACTTCACCTGATTATTCCCTGTTAGTTTCTATGACACCATATCTTATTAGCATGATTTCCTTTCCTATGTATACATATTACAATTGTAGGTATGACTAACATGATAATGATGTCTGCGTGTGACACCAGACCGCCTTTGATGAGCAACGTTTGGACAACCTGCAACAACAGCATGTAATCATGCGCACAGTTCAGCAATTTATGCACCAGGCCGAATGAAAAGTACGAAAAGATAAAGGTATATAAAGAGTTAAAGACAAACACAAATAAAACACATAAAGTACGTTGATGATTGGTTGCAGGTACAGAAGGCTTTGGCTCGACTCAAAGAACTGGGTCTTGCAATTGGGTCGTTGCGATTACGGGTTAGATGTCTAATTGTCCAGGCGGTAATGATAGTATCTTGTACCTGAACCGGTGGCTCACTTTTCTAAGTAATGGGGAAGAGGACCGAAACATGCCACTGAAAGACTCTACTGAGACAAATATGGGCTGTCAAGAAAGGCAAGAACGTAGAGGAGGTAGGATGGGCAGTTGGTCAGATCTAGTATGGATATAGGCATTGTAGAAACTGCCGGTGCTACGGCTGCAATAATACCATACGCATCTGTTATTAGAGGGCCATCGACTAAAGCAAAACTGCAAATGAAAATATACATCATAAAAGCTTGAAAAAGACGCAGTCATAAACATCCGTACACTGCCGAAGATACGTCGTGGTTCTGGAACAGCTATCGGTACTGACGACAAGTCCACCTATGAAAACAACAGTCACAAAGAAATTTGTATCAGAAAGAATGAAGAATATGTACGCTCGCAGCAGGCCAATGCTCAAGGTGTGCGAATAACTACCTGAAGAGGATGTCGCCTGTGGGTGCACGATAGTGCAATAAAAATCCGAGTCATGGACGCCGGCTGAAAGAAGAGCGAACCCAATTTTCAGCAGCCAAGACACGTGTAGTAGGTTATCGAAACTAAAATTGTAACTCATTCATAAACATATAAGAACAAACCTCCGGACAAACGAACGGCTGAACGACTGCTGGTCAGAACATCAATTTCAGGTGCAATAACACCTTCAAGCACACGTAATGGTTAGTCAAAAGGCAGATACAAACGAAAAAAAACTCAAAAGGGCCAGAAAATGAAAAAAGGAATAAAAACATCATGGTATGTAATCAGAAGAGAGTAAATATCGAACAATGTTACCCTGAGTGCGTCGCAACAGGTTCTGAAGCATGTCCCGTGCAGGTCTTGTAGATGGCAACCTACCATCTTGCGGCGTTGCAACAGGTTCAGGTCTCATAACAGATGGATGAGGCTGCATACCAGGAACGGATAATGGCGACGCACATTCAGCTAGTGGGACTGCACGGACAAGTTGAAAAGGCTGATGTATGTCAAGTGCAACCGGCGTAGCTTAAAAAGAAGCAAACAACATTGAAATTGTTAAAAGGACAAAAACACGAAAGCCAATAACAGAAATGACACATGTGCAAGCATAAGATAGTATACCCGCATTAGCAGCTTCAATGGAAGAGGTACTGCTCCCTTCACCAACATCAGCTACAACAACAACAGTGACAAAAAAATTAGCGCCGACCACACCCGAAAAAAACAATAGCATAGTCAAAGGCCAAAAGTTTTAATAAAAGACCCAAACTAAAAATTTGTAAGCTAAACTTCCATTTGCAAGAAAATGTATGAAGTAACTTTCATGTATTGAGTCTAATGTTTTGGAATATAACAAAAAGTAATTATATCATGTGAAAATGCTATTTTTTTTACCATGTTAATCCATACCCTCTTTGTGCTGTCAACACACCAAAATCTAAGACTAAATGATTTCTAGACCCTTTTACCATGAAATTCTGTATCATAAAATCTATAATTCAAAACTTCCAGGTTATAAGACATTAACATGATACTTTTGATCAAACTTATACTAAATTCACAATACTAACCATTGGCTCTAAAACAACAGCCTGACTATCATCAAACAGGAGCATGAGTATGTAAAAATTCAAAGGAATTAGCGCAAAAGTTGGACCATAAATTCAGCAATCCAATATAACTAAAGGTAAGCATCCAGCTAACAAACACATCCAGTAACTAATCTTGATTGGCTACTAATTAAATAGATATCGAAAGTTGTAGAATAATCAGCACATGTAGCATACACCCGTACAAAGTAACACGAAAAAGAAATATACACTACCATCGTGCAAGGGCATTGGCACATCATCGACCTTCCTCTTTCCCTTCCCAGTAACGTCTACATTCATCAAAGACCGACGATAGGTATCCGTAACCGTTACGCCAAACGAATGAGGCTCGTTAATAGTAATACCACTAGACGGCCTTCCAGAGACATTCGTATGAACGTCAACGTTGAGACACTGCAATCCATTATCCACATCCATAAACGAAGCCAAACCACCGGGCACACCGAAAGTACCGACCCAGTTACCATTATCAGAAACCAACAGATGACCATCATTACTGGAACCCTGTACCAGCGTACTACTGAATGGACAACCGTTAAGATCATTAGCGGAAGGATGTGCACTGACACTGGTATCAATCCCAACAGGCAGGTCCCCCTCTAACGTTTGTTCACTACTATGTCTATGCACAGCCCTAGTTTTAGTTCTCATATTCAGAATTACAACAAAGGAAACATCAATAAACAGCTTAACAACAAAGACGTTCGATTCATATATGAACACTATACCAAAAAGAAAAGTAAGAAAAATACTCGAGAAGTGAAAAAACCGAACGCTACCTAGCACGAAGAGACACACAGCACAATTAAGAAGCCTAAAATACTACCCGTAAAGAAGAACTGATCGTCTAACAGTCGAAGGTCCAAAAAAAAGGCAAAAGCAGATGACAATGAATATCCAGGTGGTGGCCTCGAAAACACCAAATAACGTTATAAAATAGCTAAAAAGGCCGAGACACCGCAATTGAACTATATCAATGTACCCAGCCCAAAACCTGAAAGTCCAAAATGACATACGATGTGTCGTTTTTGCCGGGACATTATATATATAGTAATAATTACTCCGTACTATTTACTCATGCAAAAACCAGATTTCAAAACTTTTAAACGGTAAAACAAAACTTAATCAAATAAATTTCAAACCATCAAAAAATGGCAACAATGAATTCCCATCATAATCCACCCTCCAAACCCACCACCACAGGCGCATCCCCGCCGCAAGAACACGGTTACGTCACACCCTCACAAGCCGCCACCCCGCATACAAACATTGGTCATGGAGTACGAAAAAAGGCCACAGGAATAAGACAATGGCTCCTTGTAGATTCCATGAATTGAGGCTGGTAAGCATACAGTTATGAGACAGACAGAGTTATCAACACGTGATTTACGTATTTTAGATCCTATGTTGTCTTATCCTTCTACGGTGCTTGGTAGAGAACGGGCTATTGTTATTAATTTGGAACATATCAAGGCTATTATTACTGCATATGAGGTGCTTTTTCTTAACTCTACGGATCCTTTTCTTGTTACCTTTGTTGAAGAGCTTCAACGACGTATCATGCGTTAGTTATTATCATGCAACTGCCGCTTCTCAGGTTATTAATCTATGTTTTCCGCCAAATGTTTTGTAATGTAAATCATGAAAACTAATAGGTAACACACGAAAACAATATTTATTGAATTATAATATCATGACAATCATATAAAATAAACCAAACACATCAAGAATACATATGCGGAAGCGTTATAACAAGATCATATAACATGTAATTAATTAATCAATAATAAATAGTAAACATACCTTTGTGATTCTAGCCCGAACAAGAATCAAAATTGCAATCTTCAAATCAAGAACCCTAATTACGGTTTATGTGAACAAATCCAAGAAACAAACAATGATGTGTTTGATTCACGATCTTGTACACACGTACTACTTCAAGTAAACGTTTATGCAAGTAAAGCGAGCACAAACACTAGAGAATACAAAGTTTCGACTCCCTTAAACTTTAATGGGGTGTCGAAAAATTGCAAGGAAAAGAGAAGAGAAAACACACAAGATTATGTGTTCAAATTATGAGAAAACAATGAAACCTTGTGTGTTTATATAGGATAGAAAACTTGGAACAAAAGCTTCACCAAGCGATGTGGGATACCCTTAGCCAATCAACCCTAACCAACGCACAAGGGTTCTAGAGCCTTCTTGACATTCCAATTTTCATCTATAGTCCATTTCCTTTTATTCGTCTAATGGTCGTTAGCCATTTCCATTAAATGTTAACGATCGTTACGTGTTTACGTTCTAATAATTAATATAACATTTATATATAATTATTATTCATTTACTTTTCATACGTAAAGTGTGCAATCCCGTGATCTCGAGTTCGATCCTAACATACAACTACTAAAATAATGTCCATAATCTAACAATATTGTCGCACAAAAATGAAATAAATCTACCATAAGATTTAGAGATAAGTACTAATCTACTACAGAATCTTTTTTTTGGTCCCCACCATGGTCACTTTTTTACAAAATCCCCTAAATGGTCATGCGTGACTACTCAACTCCGCAACCCATCTCAAAATGCGACACGTGTCAATATTCTGGGGCCCACATCAACTACCTTATTTACTCAACAGAAATCTACTCAACCGGGATCTACTCAACTCCGGCGGCTGATTTGATCGGTCATCTTTATTGGAAAGGTAACAATTAGTGTACCTTTTGATTTCTTTTGATTTTGTTTTCCGATGTATTCTTTTATTATTATTATCATTATGATTATATTGTTTTGGATTCAAAAACATACACGTATCAGTAATCACACTCACCTCTTAATTCCGTTATGATTTCATTGGTACGTTGTATATTTTTTTTAGTGAATAATTTGATTGTTACTTCTATATTTCGATTTACACTAATCAGTTACTTCCATATTTCGATTTTCACTATCAGTTTATAATTTTTTTAGATTGCGCTTAAGGTTTTAGGTTTTTGTGTTTTGATTAACAGGTTATTAGTTTATTGGTTAAGCTGTAACAAATGAGCATCGCTTAAAAGTTGAACCATGTTTTATTTTTTGTTTTGGCTTTGGAGTGCAGGCTTAGAAGTTCTTATGTTGAATAAGTAGTCTTTGGCTTAAGTTGAATAATTAGTCATGCTCAGTGTTTGATTGTTTGGTTAGTTATGGGAACTATTTTGCTTATGTAGTTTGTTCAGTATAGGTTTTTAATAGTTTATTTTAGCTTATTTTTTAGTTAAAAGTATCTAAAAATTGCTTATACGTGTTCATTAGTGATAGGTCTTAATCTGTTTTTAGTTTTTAAGGTCTTGAAAAGTATGATTTTCTGGTTTTAAAATGTGTTCTGCATGTTTAGATGTAACAATTCACATTTTCAGGTTAACTTCTATTTCCGAAAATTTCACTATTTATTTTTACTATTCATTTTTACTATTCACTTTCACTATTCATTTTCCGAAATTTGATTTTTATTTCATATTCTCGTGTGATAAATCATTTCCATGACAAAATAAAAGTTTGACACTCATCAGATCATTTTCGCGAAAGTTATTAAGGAACTACACTTTTTAGGGTAAAACGTCATTTAAAAATCCTACGCACAACGAAACTCGACCGCGTTAATTTTCCCCGCATCATAAAAATGTTTGATACACTCATGATTTATTTGAGAATTAATCATGACTGAGAAAAATATGACCAAATAAACCTCGGCCGTGAGAAACAGGAATTTTCGTTTTTAAGCACTTTTACTTAGCCGTAACCTTAGCATATACCTGCACCGCGTTTCTAAGACAATTTGAGTTTTCACATTTTTGGAATAAGTCAACATATTTTTCCCTCCTCCTTTGACCAAAAATTATTCCTTGATTTTTAGGCTTACAGTTTTAAGTTTAAAGACATTAAATACCAACCGACACCAGACTGAGCTCAGCCTAGACATTATAGGTCATTTTAAGTCATTATTATCCTATTAGAAAAGTTATATTTTTCTTTTCTCCATTTTACGCAACTTTCGTACGTTTTACGTATTACGCGTTTTAGACCCGTGTTTCCAGTTTTAGCATGGTTTTAGCACCCCAATAGAACCTACCACTTATTTTATATTTTATTATGGAGTATATTGACAAGTTTAGTCATTCTTTCAAGTTTCATATTTTTAGGATACCCGATTTTACGTTTCGTGACTTAACAACTTACGGTTAGCAATTTACAGAGTCAAAACTAGTCACATAACTAGGATAATATCATCCAAGACCAAGTCACCCTTCCTTATCCTTGTGAAACCACCTCTAGGGGGGGATTCACCTTGTGTGGCTTGATCTTGACCATTGATTCATTAGATGTATACATGTGTACAACTTAGGCTCCAAGTAAAACTTGGTCACCAAGTTTAGAGAATTTCCTAGTTACTTTCTTAACCTCCTCTTCATGCTATAAAATCAAGCTCATTCCTTCCTTTCATCTCCATAAAAACACCACACCTATAATCCCTAGCACCATGATCCTTTAATCTTCAAACTACAAGTTACACTACAAAGTTAAATGCCTAGTTATTCTGTACATGAAACTAGTGTTTATTTGGTGATTCCATGGATGAATTAGGAGCTACAAAAGGGTACTAGGGCTGAGCTAAGAAGGTTTTCAAAAGGGTTATAGCAAGGGTTTACAAGAGTTGTGGTGAAGGGTTTGCAAGCATAGGTTTAGTGTCCTAGTTTCATACTTGACTTCCTTTCTTTAGAAAACCAAAAGTTGTAAGAAACCATATTACACTTTCTTGCTCAATATCATTTTCATGCTTATTGTGTTTCTTTCATGCTATATATGGTCTTTGTATTATGTTCATGATGTATAAAAACTAGTAAAACAAGTTATGGTATATATATGTTAACTTATGTTATTTAAACAAGTAAACTAGTGACTTTTATGGAGAACCACGACCAAAATAGTATAACTATGATATTTGACACTTACTTACTGTTAGAGAGGACTTAACAAGGAAAACATAGCAATTTGAATCACCCAAAACGAGTACCCGAGTCAAAAGTTATGACCATTTGAAGTTACCAAAACTTTACGGCAAAACTGCCTAAAAACCTTCTGTGACAGAACCTTAAACACGCAAAAAGAGGCCCTTCTGGTCCGTTTCATGAAAAAGTTAAAGCATGAAAGTTGTCCGGAATCACGTTTTCTTCAAAAACTCAGGTGCACGTATCCAGAAAACGAATAACGAATGAGATTTTCTTCAGTTTCTTAACAGCTATTTTATATATACCAAAGTTACTATATAATAGTTATGGTTTACTAAGACCAAGAGGTCTAATGACCTAAAGCCAAGACCACAACCATGGCTAAAGCCAAGGTTGAGTCTCAAGACCATGGAACAATGACCAAGGTCACGGAAAAGCCACGGCTAAAGACCATATAACTTTTAAAGATCAAAAACTTATATATGTTATCAAATACTACAATAGTAGGGAGCCTCATGTGAGGAGTTCATTAAGTAAGCCGTCGAGATGAGTTGTGGATTTACGAATTAAAGTGTCCTAGCTCCTCGAACGTTTACTCCATGACTTCTGAATTATGTCGGCCCGAACGGTAGTAAGAGATATACAACCTATACATGTTTCATAAACGACTTATATTCAACGACTTACATTATATACTAAGTACTACATCAAGAACTATATGCAAGACATATATAGGCAATTCTTCGTATTCTTAGACGTTACTCCAAACCTAAGTCGCAACGTTCTATTATAGGCTGCTCTTAGAGACTTACTTTCATTTCTCATTACATAAGCTTAAGGTGAGTCATAGCCCCTACTATTTTAATACTTGTTTTGAACTCTTTGGGGGAGATACATGCTTAAACTACTTGCTTTCACTTTATACTTTTGAACATGATGTGTAGTTTTATTACGATATGTGCCTTAATGTGTGAAAACTATTCTATACGCTATATTCTTTAACCACTGTTTAACTCCTGGATGGAGCCGATGGAGAGGTATTGATAGTACTATCGGGCTGACGCCCCCACCATTGCCATATATTCCTGGCCTTGGGTGAATATAATCCAGCTTTGAAGCATTTGTGCTTATTCTTGTCATGAGGTTTAGTAGGCAGTGATACTTTACATTAAGCGTGCATATATCGTATACACATATATCGAAATCATACTATATGTTAGCAGTGGGTTGTGAACACACAGGTTACAAGTCTCTTATGGCGGGACTTGCAACTAAGTGGATTCACGATGCCTTTGCTGTACGAATATTCTTTTAAGGCTTTTCAACTATTTTAAGACAAACTCTATGAACTCACCAACCATTGTGTTGACACTTTAGCATGTTTATCTCAGGTTAGTAAGGCGATAGCTAGTGCGTGGAACTTAGAGTCAAGCTGCATATTCTGAAGACTTACGCTTTTATCATTTACCATTCAAAACATTTTGTATACATTTATGTATCATACTTTGGAATCTCATGTTTGTAACTTTGAATTCATTAATCGAATGGTAACTTTTCAAAACGTCTCATTTAGAGGTCGTTTTCTATAACTTGTACTTTGTATTAGGAAGTAGCACCCCAATGACACAGTCTTCCGCTGCGGTATTTTGGGGGTGTTACATTAGAGTTCATAGGATTGTGTCAAAAGTCCAAAACTTTAAAATGTGTTCTGCAGAAAGTTACCACATCTGTTGAAAAGGTATATCCCACTTATATAAGTAATTTGTTTTGCCTTTTCATTCACTTGATAATGCTGTTTACTCAGACAAGGTGTTTACATAATCGTTACAGGATACCGTGGATTGTGATTTTGGTGACGAGTATTGGAGTGTAGGCTTAGGAGTTCTTATGTTGAATAAGTAGTCTTTGGCTTAAGTTGAATAATTAGTCATGCTCAGTGTTTGATTGTTTGGTTAGTTATGGGAACTATTTTGCTTATGTAGTTTGTTCAGTATAGGTTTTTAATAGGTCTATTTCAGCTTATTTTTTAGTTAAAAGTATCTAAAAATTGCTTATACGTGTTCATTAGTGATAGGTCTTAATCTGTTTTTAGTTTTTAAGGTCTTGAAAAGTATGATTTTCTGGTTTTAAAATGTGTTCTGCATGTTTAGAGTTCATAGGATTGTGTCAAAAGTCCAAAACTTTCTTGATTCATATTAACAGTCGAACATTTAGCTTTTAGGTTAACTAAGTCATTCATATAGGTGCATTTTATGTCAAAGTAGCTCATATTAGTCTTACTACAGCTTACAACAACTAATTGAATCATCTAGGATAGTTAGAATTTCACTAAAGTCAACTTTTGAAAATATAGGAAAAAGTCAAAAAAAAAAAAAAAAAAAAAAAAAAAAAAAAAAAATTCAAAGAGTTTCAAATGCAAGTATAGTGGGATTTTTAATTCACTCATTATTGAGTGTTTGGATCTGAAATTGTGGACATTTAGAATCTCCTAGCTTGTGAGTCCATAAACATTTTCTTTATAATTTTAGGATTGTTTTTACTAGCTTTTGAGAGGCCTATAATGGACCTGTTGGACATATTTCTGCCCTGCATCCTAACTTTGTGACTACTGTCCCTCCTAGTTGCCCTATTCTGCTGATTGTGCACCAAGTAGTGTTTTACTGAGATAGTGTTTGTTTGTGTTTGTGTTTGTGTTTGCGTTTGGCTTGTGCTTATGGGCTTATTTGTTAGATACAAGCTAGCCTTGTTTGTTGCTTATTTTTTTCTTGATTTGTTTTGTTAATTTAGGAATCTCATGTGAGGGTCCACGTTAAAAGCAAACTCAGTTATTTTTTGTTAATCAAAGACATACTAGGTTTGGGTCATTCTGTATTATTTAGGTCTACATGTTTTGGGCCGTGGCTTGATTTGACTTATGTTGACAATGAGGAGTATCTTATCCATTACATGCTACAGAAGCAAGTATTCTCTGATAATCAACATTATGATTTGCCACTCATATACAAGGTTAATGAATATTTGCTTCACTTTGGTCGTCGAGAATTTTGCCTCATAACTGGATTTAAGTTTGGGATTGTCAGTTTCCGTAAGTTTAGGGATGGTGATATCAGTTTTCGTGACCGAGTATTTCCGGAGAAGATAGGGCGGTATGTTAAAACCATAGATCTTTTATCAGTGATTGAGGATGAAGAGCGTTTCACAAAATTATCAGATGAAGACTCAATACGTGTTTGTCTTTTGTTATCTTTGGAAGTTATTTTTATGGGTCGTGAGTTAGGATCTATTGTCGATGATGTATTGCTAAGGATGGTAGATGATCTAGAAGCTTGGAATGAGTTTCCCTGGGGAGAACACATCTGGCGGGAGTTATACGCTGCCATTAGAAATGTCAACTCAAAGCATAACGTTGAGCACCATAAAGCATTGGACAAAGACCCAAACTTTGTTCCATCGTATTCATTGTCTGGATTTCTCTTGTGTTTCAAGGTTATTACTTTTAGTCAAATACTTGTCAATGTCTTTAATGGTAAAAATGTATTTGTAATTTGACATTTGCATTTACCGTTTGTAGATATGGATTCTAGAGTCTTCATCTCAGACAGATCGTTGATGGAGTAAGGATTCTGTTGTGATCCCGAGAGGCTGTTCCTGGTCGAAGCATTCTACATTTCAAATATGGGAGGTATACAGTCAACTCTTTCCTCAGGTCAGTTAATGCCTTCTCACCTTTTTATATTTTTTTGACTAAATTTTATTTGCTTTTAGTAACAATTATTTTATATTTTCCTTAGGCCAAAAATCCAAAGCTTGAACTATATCCTAACTATGATGAGGGTTTTTCTCAATGGTATAGAGAAAGGCTTAAATTTTTTAAGTGGTACACTCCGAGAGCTCCTCCACCTGTTCAATGCGGGGGGCTTGTTGGTGATTATTTTAAAAAATTATCGAAAACAAAGCGTAAGGTCAATGGTAGAGAGGCTCATCCAGTTAGGCAGAGTTGTAGTTGTGGGCTTCGAGTTAAGGCTTTGGAGCATTTGTGCGAGAGGATGTTGATTCTACCTAAAGAGATTGAGAGTTTGAAGGAACGCGTCTACAAAATGGAGTATATTATACATGTTAGTTTTTATAGAATCCATTTTCTGTCTATAATGTCTAATTATACATGTTAGTTTGAAGGAACGCGTCTACCATAATGTCTAATTATAATGTTTTTCAAAATACTTTTTTATGCAGTATATTATCCGAAAAAAAAGGCGCACATCCGGAGCAGAAAGTTACCACATCTGTTGAAAAGGTATATCCCACTTATATAAGTAATTTGTTTTGCCTTTTCATTCACTTGATACCGTGTTTACTCAGACAAGGTGTTTACATAATCGTTACAGGATACCGTGGATTGTGATTTGGGTGACGAGTATTGTAGTGACTTAGATGGAGAATTCTTTGAACTTTTTAATTCCCCTATTAGAACATCCAACAAAAATGCTGGAAACGAATTTGTAGATGGTTTGGATAATCTAGCACATAAAGTTGATGAGGTGATTGTAGATGGTTTGGATTATCTATCACAGAAAGTTTATGAGGTAATTGATTTCTATAACTTTTACTGATTCTTGCATTATAACTTGTTTTATAACTTGTTTTGTAACTTATATCAGAACGGTGTGGTTGATGTTGACAAATTATCTGACGAAGATTTATCTGAGATAAACACTTTGCTGGTGACATTGTTTATCGAATTAAAAATGTATATATCTAACAAACATATTTTTAATGTAATGATAGGATGGGTGTGTGAAAGCTGAAAAGCAAGCGGCTGAGATTTATAGGCAGGCAATACAAAGGGAACAGAGGTCGAAATTGATTTTGGAAGAAGAAAATAAAATGAAGAGTATAGAGGTTAGTAATTCAGGTCATTAGTCATTTTGTTTGAGTATATAGTGACATGAATAAAATTTAATCAGCTGCACCAACTTGTGATTTTTCGACAAGGTCTTGAATGTACCAAGTCACTTGAAGCTTGCTCTACAGCGATGTGGAACAACCAAGAGGAGGTATGTTAATGTGTTGAGGCCGCAGATGGAAAGTCCATATACCAAGGAAAAAGTCCCTAGTATGGATGAGCTAAAAAAACGTACAAATGTCCGTCATCCATTCATGATTGAAAGGTGTGAAGATCTCCAACCGTGGGAAGAGGTATATCCTTCGTAAAGTTTTTATACCCTGTTTTGTGTTTTATGTTTATAAATAAAACTGTAATGTGTTATGTTTAGGACTCAAGTCGACGATGGAAATGTATCGATAAAATTTTCTGTGGTTTTGAGTTAGAGAATTTTCTGATTACCTCAGGCCATACTCGTTGCAAGTTTCCCTGGTATAGTGACATTACTGTGGATCGTACTTTCTGGGAAGCCTTACTTTGCTGTGATGAGAAACATGTTGGTTGGTTACTTGACGAGGTAAGTTAAAATATATTTTTACAATGTATTTTTTGGTAAAACTTTTTTTCTTTATATGTTAAATTGTCGTTGACTATTTGTTTTATTGCCTACAGCACATTGATCTTTGGGTATGGTACATGTGGTATTTCAGAGATTGTTCTGCAGATTGGTCAATGGTTAGTTGTTACTTTCTAATGCTTCTACTTCAAAACTCAATGCCACTGTTTTATGCAACCGATGAAATTTACCCAATTGCATGGAAGAATGTGGAACAGGTATTTATCGGTAACGCATCTTTTATCATCTAATGGTTTAATTATGTGGATTATATAAATTTTATTTGTAAACATTGTAGGTCTTCATTCCGATAAATGAACCCAAGCAGCATTGGTCGCTTGCGCATTTTCAAATAAAATCTGGACTTGTTACATTCTATGATAGTAAAGGGTATCATGAACCTGAAACTCGACCTTGGTATTTGAATATGAGAAGGTGTTTGGAGTGTAAGCTTCCGTTAATTCTAGATCAGACTGATGTGTTTGGAAGCAAAGGAATCAATCCCCTAGAATACAGCATTAAGTTTAAGAATGCACATAACATCCCCAAGCAGGGCGGGATATTTGGTGATTGCGGCGTCTTTGTCTGCTTGTTTCTTTACAGGTTAGTAACTTAGTTGAACTTTTCTTAATGATAATAATAAGTTCCCCCTTTCATTATGCTGCTGAACTTAGTTGAACTTTCCCAAGGGTAATAATAAGTTCCCCCTTTCATTTTGTTGAACTCTTTCATTTAGGCTGCATTTAGGTTAGAAATATAATAAAAAACATAAGTCATAGGTCAAAAGTCCAAAACTTGGTTGATTCATATTAACAGTCCAACAGATACATTTTAGGTTAGCTAATTCATTCATATAGGTGCATTTTAGGTCAAAGTAGCTTATATTAGTCTTACTACAGCTTATAACAACTAATTGAATCATCTAGGATAGTTAGAATTGAATCATCTGGGATAGGTTTGTCACAGCTGTTAAGCTTAACAAGGGTCTCAGGCATACCAATCATGAACAGCTGTATGCGTATCTCCAACAACATGAGAAACATGCAGCTTATGATCGGCTAATGCGAGAAAAGCTCAATCCGTCTGCAACAAATGAATCTCTTGCTTTTGTCTCCAATGTTCAACAATCTTATCAAACCTCTAATGATCAAGTTCAACCATCACAATCATCCTCCAGGTCTACCCCCACCAATAGTCAATCATCAACTCCCTCACCATCTGCTTTGAATACTCAACTTGATTCTGGGTATTCTCACACTGACATGATGATTGATAATCTCTCCAACCAAGTATCCTTACTGGTCCAACAGTTCAGGGCTGCACTCCCATCTACTAACAACCAGCTCAGAATCTCATCTAATCCACGTAATCAGGCAGTCATTGAAGATGGTCGGGTAGTGGTGCAGAATGTGCAGGGAAGACAGAACTTCAACCAAAGAAATGCTGGCAGAGAGAATGGGCAGTATAGAGTTGGGAATGCTCTTCAAGCACAAGCTAAGCAGCCGAAATGCTACAACTGCGGAGGGTTGGGCCATATTGCTAGGAATTGCACTCTCCCAAAACGTCCCCAAAACTCTGAGTACTTCAAAGACAAGATGTTGCTGATGCAGGCACAAGAAAATGGGACTGTATTGGATGAAGAAGCTTTGCTCTTTCTGGCTGGTAATGATGGGAACACCTTTGATGCTGATGTGGATGATCAACCTGTTCAGGACATGGCTCTTAATGACCCAAATATCTTTCAAGTTGAAGAGTGTGATGCATTTGACTCAGACGTGGATGATGAACCAACTGCTCAAACAATTTTCATGGCTAATCTGTCTGCAGCAGCATCCTCTTCACAGCATCCTGATTTATCAATCACGTCTGCCATCTCTGAGGTACCAAAATCCCCTAAACATGATCTGAATAATTCTACACCTGTACAGGGGGCATGTGACTCTGTACAACTCAAGAATATTGTCAACACAGACATCACTGATATGGGTAATACCAATAATATCCCATATGAAATGTATGTGAATGACAATGGACCCCCAGTTGTACCAAGTGACATGCCGTCTATTGATTCTAGTAAACATGAGGTATATGAGCACTCTATATACAACCCTGATGATTCTCTGATCACTAGAATTAACACCCTTAAGGACCAAGTAAACATTTATGAGCAGCGTGCTAAGTTTGAGCTGAATGAACATGAGCAGAAAATGGAATGGCAACTGCGTACTTACATATCTGAAAACAATTCCAAACAAGAATCATTAAAAAGGGAACTAGTTTCTTTAAAGAACCAATTGAATCAAACCGTCAAACAAAAACTTGAGGTTCAAAAAGGTTTGACTACAATCAAACAAGAATTCAAAGATAAAGAAACTAAACTTCTAAATGATTTCTCAAAATTAAAAACGTTGAAAAATAAATTGGAAGATAAGTTGTACACACAGGGCCAAACCATTCAATCTGCTCAAATGATGGAAAGCCACAGGAAGTTAAGTGATGAATTTAGCGAACATGATACCTCCAAACCCAAAGCAAGATTCCTTAGAATAGGTCTAGGTGCACAACCTGCATTATATGATGCAAAAACTATGCTTGAACCTAACCATGCCCCTCCTGATACACGATCCTATGACCACATCAATGAGGCAGAGGATAGAACTAGGGCAAAACTTGCTGAACGTTTAAAGGATCCTAAATGCATTGCTAAGAATCTCGTGTTTCACTATGATTATGCAAATGGCAATCATACTGCAATTTTTGTTCCTCAAAAGAGAATTTTTCCTGAAAAAGTGTTTTGGAATATTGACATTGAGAGAATGCAAGCTGAAAGAGTTGTAGGTAACACACGCACTATGTTTAGAATTGCTCACCCAACTGCCTATCCCCTGAACACACCTAGGCACCTTGTACCTTTCACTCTTCCCACACAATGCAATACTCTAATTGGGCTGTATGTGCTAGGTCAATTGTTCAATGACTTTGAGAAAACCTGTAAAATAAGAATTACACCTACAGGGATTACAGAAGAGGAAAGGGGTTTTGAGCAAACAAAACAATGTTACCTAACTGAAGTTATGCCATTTTTTAAACTTCTAAAAGAACATTTTGAGGGACTTAAAAACACCATTAATGATGATGTGACTCAAATGAAAAGGGTTTTTGATGAAGTGGAAAGTGAGGGTAACCAACTTGCTATTGATCTCAAACACAGTGAAATTGACAGGAAAAACATTCTCATCATGAATGAAAATTTGATTGCTAACTGCATTGCTAAAGATGTGTTTAATACTGTTACCGACTCTGCGCTATCTGCTCGACAATTTCATGAAATGTCGGTTACTTTGAATGTCTTCCAAAATCGTGTGATTGAGCTTGAGGGGGAGAATTACAAACTTACTGAAAAAATTCAAAACGATGATCATGATAACATGGTCATGAATTTCTCAAAACTAGAAGTTGATAATCTGAACCTACAACTAAAATATCAACATCTAGAAGAAAGTATAAAAATATCAAATGCCAAGATATCTTCGGATGTTCCTGAATTTGATACATGTTTTGAATTAGCCAAAAAGGATGAAGTAATTCAAGCTCACTCAAACACGATTCGGAAGTTGAAGGTCCAAATTGCACAATTAAAATCGAACAGAAGCGATGTGACCAATACCAATTACCAGAAGTCTATGGATTCTCAAAATTTTCAAAAACAGGGCATTATCAATGAGTTACAACATGAAAATGAGTGGCTTCGTGCTGAAATTTCCAACGCTAAACAACGTTATAAGGAATTGTTTGAGTCTATCAAAACAACACGTGACCAAAACAATAAGAAATTCACCTCTTTGTTAAATGAAATTGAGAATCTAAAGACCATGGTGAAGGGTAAAATGCCCGTTGTTTCATGTGATCATGCAATTTCCAATGTACATGCTTGTAATAAATATGCGTGCGATGCTGTGAATGTTTCTCTTCCCCTTAGGAACAATAAGTTAGTTCATAATAACTATCTTAGAAATCTTAAGGATTGTCAGGCCATACTTAGAGAAACCATTGAAGATAAGAGGATTTCTAAACCACTTGATGATGTTATTATTGGTGCGTGCTTCCTCACTAATAGGGCCCAGGAATTATTAGAATATGCCATAGGATCATGCCCCAAGAATGATACCAAGTCGGATAGGACAACTGCATTGCACTCTCTCAATGGCAACAAGCATGTCACAGTTGACTTTCCCCAAACCATGTCACAATCCTCCATCTTGATCACCAGTAAACAAGTAGCAACCAATCAGACTAATGTTCCCATCATTGCTTCTACAGGAGTAAAAGGTGTATCTAATGCTAGCAAGTCACAGCCTAAGTGCAATACAAAGAATGATAGGACTTTGCCGGCTAAGAGCTCACTTATGAAGGAAGTAGAAGAATCATCTAGGAACAATAAAGTGTTGCTTAGTGAAAGGAATCGAGTTGATTCAAACATTTGTGTAAAAAATGATGTAATTAATTCGAATTCTGATGCTATTTGTAAGACGTGTAACAAATGCTTATTTTATGGTAATCATGATGCATGTGCTGTGTCCTTTCTTAAATCCACTATGCAATCACCAGTTATGAATGTTTCTAGTGTTAAACGGGCAAAATAAGTATGGAATAAAACAGGAAAAGTTTTCACTAATGTTGGTTATCAATGGAGACCTATTGGAAGGATATTCACTCTGAGGGAAAAGTGCCCAGTGACTAGGATTACTAACTCTAGAGTTATGCCTATTAGGAAGTGGAGACCTATCGGTAGACTATTTCCAATAGAAGCAATAAATACCACTTCTAGGTCTAGTGCATCAAAATGTGAACACCCCAGTGAGATACCTGTTACTTATGATAATCCAATATTTGTGTGTTCTAACCAAACGGACCCCGATTGTGTGTGGGGCTCCAGCTTTTTCAGTTATCCACGATTGTCTGGTTTCAAATGCAGGTCGTACAAATCGTCCTTTGGTATTTGGACTCAGGCTGCTCAAAACATATGACTGGTGATCGCTCAAGGCTCAAGAATTTCGTGGAAAAGTTTATTGGTACGGTTAGGTTTGGGAATGACCACTTTGGTTCTATAATGGGTTATGGTGATTATGTCTTTGAGACAGTGTTATATCCAGAGTTTACTACGTGGAAGGACTTGGGCACAACCTATTTTCTGTTGGTCAATTCTGTGACTCAGATCTCGAAGTCGCCTTCAGAAAGCACACCTGTTTTGTTAGAGAATTAGATGGTGTTGATCTTCTCAAGGGGAGTCGGGACACTAATCTTTACACCATCTCCATCGAAGATATGCTACGGTCCTCTCCAATTTGTCTGCTCTCTAAAGCATCCAAGAACAAGTCACGGTTGTGGCATCGACGTTTAAACCATTTGAACTTCGGTACCATCAATGAACTTACACGTAAGGATCTTGTTCGAGGCTTGCCCAGACTTAAGTATGAAAAAGATCATCTGTGTTCCGCCTGTCAAATGGGCAAGAGCAAAAAGCATACCCATAAACCCAAAACTGTCAATTCAATCATGGAAGTTCTTCATACCCTTCATATGGATCTTTGTGGACCAATGAGGATTCAAAGTATCAATGGAAAGAAATATGTGCTGGTTATTGTTGTTGATTACTCTCGATTCACATGGGTGAAATTTCTACGATCAAAAGATGAAACTCCTGAAACCATCATCAAACTCATCAAGAAGTTGCAAGTCCGCCTTAACAAAACAGTTAGAGTCATTCGTACTGATAATGCAACAGAATTTGTGAACAGACAACTTACTCTGTTTTATGAAGGTGTCGGGATTAGTCATCAAAAGAGCGTTCCACGAACTCCTCAACAAAATGGAGTTGTAGAAAGACGCAATCGCACCTTAGTTGAAGCTGCAAGGACTATGCTCATCTTTTCCAAAGCTCCTCTATTTCTTTGGGCTGAGGCAATTGCCACCGCATGTTACACTCAGAACCGATCCTTGATACATCCTCTCCACTGCAAGACTCCCTATGAACTGGTTCATGGCAGAAAACCCGATCTTTCTTTCTTTCGAGTTTTTGGTGCACTTTGCTATCCTACTAATGACAGTGAAGACCTTGGGAAACTCAAGGCCAAGGCCGACATTGGTTTCTTCGTTGGCTATGCTCCAGATCGTAAGGGGTACCGAATCTACAACAAACGTACCAGAGACATAATGGAAACAATCCACGTTACTTTCGATGAGCTGACTGAGCAACCGGTTCCTGGACAATCAAGTTCTGGACCCGTACCGAATTTTTTGTCTCCTGGACCAATTAGCTCCAGGCTTGTACAGAATCCCATACCTGCTGCTCCTTTTGTACCTCCTACAAGTGAAGATTGGAAGAAACTGTTTGATCCAATGTTTGATGAATACTTTGAACCTCAACAGATGAATGCTCCTGAAGCTACAATAGTTCAACCACCAGATGGGGTGGTGAATGATCAAAATGACAATAACGGTCTATCCACTTCATTGTCATGGGATTCTGAAGCTCCCGCCATCAGTCAATCGGTTAGCACGTCAAATGTCCAACCTTCACCTGTACAGCGAGCGGCTAATGTAGATAATACATCTGAAGTTAATCCTTTTGCTCCACCTGATAATGAGCCGTTTGTTAACATCTTTGCTCCTGAATCATCAAATGATGTAACATCCTCTGACGAATCTTACACGGCAACCTCAGTCCCTCATTCTCAACCCCATGAATACCTTCGAAAATGGACCAATGATCATCCTATTGACAACATTATTGGAAACCCTTCACGTCCAGTGTCAACCCGCAAGCAACTTGCAACCGACGCATTGTGGTGTTTCTTCAATTCAGTCCTTTCTAAAGATGAACCAAAAAGCGTCAAGGATGCAATGTCCAAACACTCATGGTTCACTGCAATGGTGGACGAAATTCATGAATTTGACCGACTGGATGTCTTGGAACTAGTACCACCTCCCGAGTGTGCTATGATCATTGCTCTCAAATGGATATTCAAGGTTAAACTTGATGAACATGGAGATGTCTTGAAAAACAAAGCTAGGCTTGTGGCAAAAGGATATCGACAAGAAGAAGGTATTGACTTTGAAGAATCCTTCACCCCAGTTGCTAGAATCGAAGCCATAAGGATATTTCTCGCAAATGCTGCAAGTCAAAATATGGTGGTTTATCAGATGGATGTCAAGACCGCATTCTTAAATGGGGATCTGAAAGAGGTAGTGTACGTATCTCAACCCGAAGGTTTTGTGGATCCAGAACGCCCTAATCACGTGTATCGATTAAAGAAGGCTCTATATGGGCTTAAACAAGCACCCAGGGCGTGGTACGACACATTGTCTAAATTTCTTCTGGCCAACAAATTCTTCAAAGGCGTTGTTGATCCTACACTCTTTACCAGAAAAACGGGCAAAAACCTCCTACATGTACAAATCTATGTCGATGACATCATTTTTGCCTCATCTGATCCCACAGAATGTGATCATTTCTCCCAAGAGATGAGCTCCGAGTTCCAAATGTCTATGATGGGTCAAATGTCATTCTTTCTAGGACTGCAAATTTCTCAAAACCCCAATGGCATATTCATCAATCAATCCAAATACGCCAATGAAATTTTGAAGAAGTTTCGTTTCGACTCCAGTGATTCAGTTGATACTCCTATGATTGAACGATCAAAACTTGACGAAGATGATGAGGGAATTCCGGTCGACCAAACCATGTATCGAAGCATGATTGGCTCCTTAATGTACCTTACTACAAGCAGACCCGACCTTCTATTTGCAGTTTGCATTTGTGCCCGGTATCAATCCAAACCCACCAAGAAACATTTGGAAGCTGTCAAGAGAGTCTTTCGATACCTCAAAGGAACAATCCACATGGGCCTTTGGTACCCTAAAGAAACTTCTATGGCTCTCACAGCATATTCGGATGCTGATCATGCTGGATGTCAAGACACTCGTCGCAGTACATCTGGGGGTGCACAGTTTTTAGGAAATAAGCTTGTCAGTTGGTCTTCAAAGAAACAAATGAGTACATCTATCTCCTCCACTGAAGCTGAATACATTGCTATGCCATCATGCTGTGCTCAGATCCTCTGGATGCGATCTCAACTTTCTGACTATGGCTTCATGTGCAATAAGATTCCTATGTACTGTGACAACAAAAGTGCAATTGCACTCTGCTGCAACAATGTCCAGCATTCAAGAACTAAACATATTGACATTCGTCATCACTTCATCAGGGAGCAAGTTGAGAAAGGAATTGTGGAACTTTACTTTGTGAGGACTGAGTTCCAACTAGCCGATATCTTCACCAAAGCACTTTCTAGGGAACGGTTTCACTTCATCCTCCCACGCCTTGGTCTGAAGAGTCTCACACCTGAGGATCTCAGTTGTCTACAGGAAGATCAAGAGGAGTAAAGGGGTTGCTTCACATATCCTTGTATAGTATCAAATCAAAAAGAAAAAGAGAAATATAAAACCAAAAAAAAAAAAAAAAAAAAAAAAACCATAAAAATCTGAAAAATCACAAAAACTCAAAAATATTCTTCTCACGACATGTCTCTTGTGTAATCAATATTATGTACGTTTCTAGAAATGTCATTCAATAATGACACGGAATCATACATATGCTTGAGCAAGAGTTTTTCGGTTTCAAATAATGTTTTTCAAAAACATGTCGTATCTCAAAATATTCTTAATATTATGGCTTGTTGTCATTTCAGGCTACAACCCGGACTTCAAAATTATGGCTTGCTATTACTTTAGATAGCAACCCGCTTTTCAAAATTAAGGAAAACACGTCGCCAAAAAGACGGTTGTTCCTAACAAAGGGTGCCGTTCATCCGAGCGTGAATTACTTTATATTCATGCACCCTCGATCTAATGTACGCTTCAGTGCATTATTTCTTGATAAAGAAGAGAAATTTTCTTTTTATCGCCAAATACTTTCCCTTCTATGATTTTTTCGGAAAGTGTTTGTGCAAAACTTGGTGGTACCATGAAATTTTGAATGAAAATCGAATTGAACTCAAAAGTTTGATAAAATTTTCACTCAATCAATGACGTTAATAGTTTATGAAAATATTTATGCTTTAACATCCGTCATTGATTGAGGGGGAGAGTGATTTCTTAAAATTTTATGTATCATCAAAACTCCCCAAACTTCGTACATAAAACCTTGCAACAAAATGTTTTGTGATGTGTTATGTGTCAGAATGAGTAAATTTTCAAAGAGTTTTCACTAAAACTTCGAATCTTTTACAAACTCTTCAAATCTGACACATAACAACCTCCCTCACAGTTTGAGGGGGAGCTAGAAAAAGTTCCTTTTTATCAGAAAATATTAAAATTGACCGCATTTCTCTCCCAAAACGCTTTCTAAATTATTTAAATCAATTGAGATCAAAAATCTCGAAAGATTTGAAATTTTTGATCGGGGGAGAGAATGTGATTTAAATATGCAATCTGATATCAAATGTGATCTTTTCGACTGAATAATATGCTCCCACATATGTGCTAAACACTTTCGAATATCGATGCACATATTGAGGGGGAGCGAAAGGCGTGTGTGGAAATAATACCTAAGACCGACCATTTACTTTAATGCACGGAGTTATAAGGTTGGTTAAGGTTAGGTATAAGTTCCCATGATTCACCAGAACCGGAAGGATCTTCCCAGGGACAATCCATAGATAGATTAGAAGTCCTTAGGAATGATTGAAAAAAAGGAGTAAAGTGAGAAAGGGAAGAGTGCGGACTGAGATAGAGCTAGGACTGCAACAAACCCAACAGGGTTCTAGTGATGAAGTCTCGGTAAGCACTGAAGGGGTTGAAGAATGAAAAAGAAATGAAATGAGAAAGGGTGAAAAGAAATAGCCCTCCATATATTCAACCTTAGGGCAGAAACCGGGTTCAATTCATAATCTACTGGCGGTTACTAAGGTAACACCGGTATTGAAGACAAGATGTCATGGACCCAGTGACGCACTGCACCAAACTTCCCAACCACTCAGGTTCTCTTAAAAGAGCTTGTTTCATTCTCACGGGGAACCCTGTGCAATGTATCGACCGCTCATTGCGAGCTATGTTGATACCTAAAACAGGAGACACCTCCCCAGTCTCCAGGAGCGGATCAAAACGCACTATTGAGTCTAAAGCCATGAGATCATCCATAAATCTCGTTAGGACACATTCCAAATATGCTTATTGTTTCACACATTGTGGAAAATAAGATAAAATAATTAGAGTCCTACGCATTATCCTTGTGGTATTGCCAGAACATCCGAGTGATATGTAAATATTCACAATGATGATGGAAATCCTTCTAGAGCGAACATCACTCAAGCTCTTGGTAGGTGACATGTGAGATCCATCTTGGATCAATGATTAAGTGACAACTGGAAAGCAACAATGGTGCGATTCAATTTTGAATCAAACTTGTTCCAGGGTATGGATTGACGGATACTTTTGCCAAAACCTCTCAATGTGCTCTCCAACCTATCTTTCGAGCACATTGATTGTATATAATGTTTCAAACAAAAGTATTTTTGATGGAAATGTGATTCAAAGCTTAAAACTCTCGTCGTGTCTCAAAAATGTTTATCATATGACACGCGAGTGATTTCTATAAATCAATTTCTCATCAATCCGTGAATATCAATTCACCGATTCACTCTATCGTGCTGTCTGCTTTGAGACATTCCAGTATGAGAACATGCTAAGTATGAAGATTCCAAAGTGGACTCTTTGGAAAACTCATTACTACAAGCTGGAAATTCCTGTCAAGGAGAGTCTTCTTTAAAAGAGACTCTACCTGATCACAGGTCGGTTTTCACAAAACCGGAGGATAGTCTGTCCTCGCAGAACGAATGACAAAGCCATGTTCGTTCTCTATCTTTATTGCTGACTGTTTTATTTCAGGGACACATATAAAGATGGCGTTGATGGCTCCAGTTTCCAGCTGAATCGGGTCAATAAATACCTCATGCTCACACATCCTCCACACTATCAATGAAGATGAGAGACTTGCTACAACAAATGTTGAGAGACTACCAACAACATTTCCGCAACTCTGATGAAAAAGTCTTCTGATCTACAACTCTAATGCAACGTCTCCAGATACAGAAGGGTGTGAGCATGATGGTCCTTAGTCACTACATCACATGAAGGCAATGCTACTATGGATGAGCTTGGAGATTTACTTTGGCTGATGATCTCAAAGGAAGCTCAAAGATCACATATCTCAAAGGAATTCAAATCACAAGTTTGCTTGCTTGAAGTACAAAGTGTGAAGTAAAGTGAAGAATCAGATCCTACGAGCTACAGAGATGAAAGAATGCTTAAAGACCAAAGAGCTTAATTTCAAAGGTGACCTCGCTTAAGGGGAGATTGTTAGGAATACTAATATTCCTATAAAAGTCTCGGTCACCTGATTATTGTAATAGCATTAAGATAGCTCGTAGTTTGTTTATTAGTTAGTTAGATATTAGTTTAGTTTAAGTAACACCGTGGAAGAAGGACGGGTCTTCACCTACTGTATGCCTGATCCACAGCCCGGGAGTGGGCGTAATATTGTAACTATAAATACCCCTCTCCACATGTGGAGAGGGTTGGACCTTCATTCACTTTAATCTAATATTTCTCTTTTTCTTTCAAGGTTCCTCTCCTTTTCTCTTTTCTTTCCTCCTCCTCAATTCTACGCCCCTCACATCACCTCTTGAACATGTTTCACATATAGTTAGTATTCTACACAAACCATTTGTGGCGTACCGTGTATTTTGCAAACAATTGTGACCTGTTTCACTGTGACTATTTGTCTTTTATGTTTTTCATGACACTACTTAGTATTCCTTTATCTGCCAACTTTAAGTTTTATGACTGCTTGTGTGTGGAATAATCATCTATTTACACATGTTAAAGAAAAGCTTGCAACTTTCATTCATACGAATTGCTGTTTTACCATACATATAAAAATCTAAAGTATCCAACCCTACGGGTCACCTAAATTAACAGCTTCGGAAAAATCTGGCCAAATTTGTTGCGAGTAGACTTGTCCTTCTTGTGAGGTTGGCATTGCTTGTTGTGAGTAGAAGTTTGCTTGTGCTTGTTGTGAGTAGAAGTTTGCTTGTGCTTGTTGAGAGTTGACTTGTGCTTGTGCTTGTTGCGATTGCACTTGTGCTTGTCCCTCTTGTGAGCTTGGCATTGCGTGTGAGTAGAAGTTTGGTTGTGCTTGTTGTGAGTAGAATTGTGCTTGTGCTTGTTGTGAGTACACTTGTTCTTGTCCTTGTGATCTTGCTTTAGCAGCCACCTTTGCCTAAAATTTGGCAAGTTACGAATTTAGGAATGAAACTCTAAAAAAGATTAGGTTTAAATAAAAATATATAACTTACTTTTTTCTTTGGCAATGTTTCTCTACAACTTTGTCGGGTGTGTCCAAGATTACCGCACCTTCCACACTTGACTGGTTCTGGTTCCTTACCTTGAGATCTAACACGATCTTTGTTCTTCAGTCTACCAGATTGAGGTTTAACCATAACCGGTGGTTTAACAACTTTCAAGTAATTAGGACACTGCCAACCTGAAACTTCTCCAACAGGAAATACCAAACCCATGTACGTAGCTTTAAGCTCAGTTTTCTTAAACCGGTCGCTTGCCAAATGATTAAAATCCGTCATTCCCATAACTCTACAAACCGCTAAAACATGACCACAAGGCAAGGCAGACACTTGCCACTTGTTACATGTTCATGTACGTTCGTCTAAATCCACCATATGGATTTTTTGATGATCATTGACTTCGTACATTCTGTTGATAAAAATGCCGGCCACAATCCAATTAGTGCTCTTTATCATTCGGTCCATTATTTTTGCAGTTGCCCAATCACTTAGGTCACCTAATTTTGCATATGAAAAAATAATATTCGTTAATAAGTAATCATAACGTTAAATATGCAAAATATTACTCTTATGAAAAAAGATAAAAAAAAAAAATCCTACCTTTATACTTCTCCCGACGATTGCAGTACCACTCTTGGACAAGTCGATTGTACCACTCCATAAGGTTAGTGATGGGTACTCTTCGGACATTTCTTGTTAACGAATTGATTGACTCAGCGCTGTTAGACGTCATGTAATTGTAACGATTACCAGCAGAATATGCCCTAGACCACCTTTCAACGCCAGCTTGCATTAGTTTGTTGTAAGCTTCCGGTCTCTTGCCACCAAGTTCAGATAGTGCCATATTAAATTCATCGGGTGTGTAAGCTTTACACATCTTCCAAAATAAAGCCCTAATCTTTTTTCCCTTCAAATTACAATTCATCATGAGATGCCTACAACAATGACCATGGAATGCATTCGGGAATACAGATTGACATGCAGATTGTATAGCTACATGTCGATCAGATATGATAGTTAACCTTGGATCTTCCCCTATGCATTCTTTCAATTTGGACAAAAACCATGTCCACGATTCCAAAGTCTCACCTTGAGACACACCAGTAGCAATAGGTATAATTTGATTATTCCCATCCATTCCAACTGCTAGAAGATTTGTTCCAAGGTAAGTGCCTTTAAGATGAGCTGCATCAATTATTAACAATGGTCGCATGTGGCACAGAAAGATTCGAATCTAATTAAAGGTTTTAAACGGTTAGTTATATGATAATAATAGTTACAAAATAAATTTAAATGTTAATTAATATAAAAATGCTTACCGCTACACCAAAAGCTATGAAAACCATCTTAAAATGGTCTTCATCATTAGTATCAATATGTGTTACAGTACCTTCATTTGTCATTTCTAAATTATGACAAAAAACCGGTAATTGTGCAAAAGATGCTTTCGGGCAACCTTCAAGAGTATCCAACGCCACATTTTTTGATCTCCATGCTTGTTTGTAACTAATATCGATGTTGAATTCTTGGTTTATGTCATTTTGTATGTCCTTTGCCTTATAGATACGATTGGGGTCTCTGAACTTAGGTACTAGTAAATGACCCAACAAATTTTTCGTAGCATTACGGTGATACATACCTATTGTTGTTTTTGAACAAGTGTGATGGTCGTTTACCGTTCCTAATTCCCATTCACTACTATATTTGCACTTAGAAGAAATCATTTTCCATTTGCAATCATGATGAACACAAATTACATCATACCGTACCGTGTCTGATTTTCTAGGCTTAAATTCATAACCATCTAAAAGAGCTTTACGACCAATTGCTCGCATACATTTTTTTATTATCAAATTTATCACCCTTTTTTAAGATACATTGAGTATTTTCATTTTTTATTCTCGGGGTTTTGATAATAGGATGTGGATCTGGTGCACTATGAATGTATTTTAGCGTATTCATTTCCTAATCATGCTCATAATGGTCATTTTCAATAAAATCATTGTGATTTTCAAAATTTTCTTTTTTTGGTAATTGTGCATCATAGTGCATGGTGTATTGTTTGTTTAAATAATTTTGAGGATGCTGGAAATTTTCTTTTTTGGGTAATTGTGAATCATTAGGAAATAAAGGAACATTAAGATCGATGCCGATAGGCTTAGAAGAAGAAGAAGAAGGATTTTCCATAAAGCATTGGTCAAACTTTTTAATAAAAATAGTTTGTGGCGTACCTTTACCTTTGCAAATTTCATTAGCGTAAAATTTGACATCATCATCGTCGACTATGTGGACACACTTTGTACCAACTTTGTAAGTAAACATTAGGTTGCATGAATCGTTGAGCTTGAACTTTTTCTTCACAATACCAGCTAGTTGATTGTAACTAATATTTTTTTTAAGGCTAACACCAAAAGTTACATCTTCATAACTCAAATATACACTAAATTCAGTACCCGGTTCACCCATTATGTTTGATTGATATGTAAGTTTACAACCTAATTTTTTTTCATAAGTATATATAAGTAAGGGTGGTTGGTGGAAATTTAATTGTGATAATGAATAAGTGTTAGCTACTCCACCGACATCTACTCGACAATAAGCCGCTACTCGACCGACATCTACTCGACCGTGGTAAATAAATATGTTATCAATTAATTTTAAATGTGATCAATTAATATGTGTTAGTTGTAAAAGTTAACTGTCATAATGAATAAGCGATATGATACTCGACCATCGGGTGCTACTCGACCGAAATCTACTCGACCGTGGTAAATAAATATGTATTTGGATTTTCATCTACTACAACACATATGTTATCAATTAATATTAAATGTAATCAATTAATATGTGTTAGTTGTAAAAGTTAACTGTCATAATGAATAAACTATATGATACTCGACCATCGGGTGCTACTCGACCGAAATCTACTCGACCGTGGTAAATAAATATGTATTTAAATTTTCATCTACTACAACACATATGTTATCAATTAATTTTAAATGTGATCAATTAATATGTGTTAGTTGTAAAAGTTAACTGTCATAATGAATAAGCGATATGATACTCGACCATCGGGTGCTACTCGACCGAAATCTACTCGATCGTGGTAAATAAATATGTATTTAAATTTTCATCTACTACAACAGATATGTTGTTGGAATTTTTAATGTGATTAATTAATATGTGTTAGTTGTAAAAGTTAACTGTCATAATGAATAAGCGATATGATACTCGACCATCGGGTGCTACTCGACCGAAATCTACTCGACCGTGGTAAATAAATATGTATTTAAATTTTCATCTACTACAACACATATGTTGTTGGAATTTTTAATGTGATCAATTAATATGTGTTAGTTGTAAAAGTTAACTGTCATAATGAATAAGCGATATGATACTCGACCATCGGGTGCTACTCGACCAAAATCTACTCGACCTTGGTAAATAAATATGTATTTAAATTTTCATCTACTACAACACATATGTTGTTGGAATATTTAATGCGATCAATTAATATGTGTTAGTTGTAAAAGTTAACTGTCATAATGAATAAGCGATATGATACTCGACCGAAATCTACTCGACCGTGGTAAATAAATTTGTATTTAAATTTTCATATACTACAACACATATGTTGTTGGAATTTTTAATGTGATCAATTAATATGTGTTAGTTGTAAAAGTTAACTGTCATAATGAATAAGCGATATGATACTCGACCATCGGGTGCTACTCGACCAAAATCTACTCGACCGTGGAAAATAAATATGTATTTAAATTTTCATCTACTACAACACATATGTTGTTGGAATATTTAATGCGATCAATTAATATGTGTTAGTTGAAAAAGTTAACTGTCATAATGAATAAGCGATATGATACTCGACCATCGGGTGCTACTCGACCAAAATCTACTCGACCGTTATGCAACCCTTTATTGACTAGTTTGCTTGACACACTTTGTTATAATAAAACCTGAATGTAAAGCCCATTTCACATACAACTCACTAAAAGTCCAAAAATGTCGGACAACATACCTTTTGATATTCAAATGTCCATAATGAATAAACTTCCCGTAAAATCTTTATTTCAGTTCCGAACCGTCTCTAAACTATGGAAGTATTGCATAGACAGTCCAAAATTCATTCTCGAATACGGAGCTCGTGGGAGTAAAACTAATCGTTTTGCTTTAGCATACGAGCAAGGTTACTTTGGTTATTTGTATCTAGTTGATGACTATTTTACATTGAACCCACTGAATTTAAACATTCCTTCTTTCCCACGATCTTTTGATCTTAACAACTATCCTTACCTTGACCTTACACCAGTCGGAACAAGTCAAGGAGTTTGGTGTTTTCAATCTTTTTATAGGGTGGTTCTAATTTGGAGCACATCCTTAAGGAAATCTGTTTGGATAACTGTACCAAGCCCCCTTAGAGGACAGCAAGGTCGTAAATATTTTATTGGCTTTGGTGTTGCTCGAAAATCTGGAGGCTATAGTGCTGCACTTTTCGCTACCGGCAAAAGGTCACGGCCGCTAGATTGTTAATTTTTTTTCAATGACCACAAAACAATGGATGCCCATACAACAGCAAAATATTCCCCGTGAAAATATACGTCTTAAAAGGTCCTCGCAATCAGTAATTGGTAGATATATTTTCTGGGTTGGTAGTGAAACCTTTAATCAAGGTGAAGATGACGGTAATTCCTACAAACGTTTTCTGATCATGTCATTCGATATGGTTACACAAACATTTCAAGATATTCAAATTTCTGACACTATAATAGTGCATCTATCCATACCTTTCAAGCTATGTGAACATAGAGACGCTATTGTTATCTATGGAAACATCCTCGCAGATGTCAACAATGTCTTTTGTGTTACGGTGTTAGAGGTGGACGGTGCTTCCCTTACAGGAAGGATTTTAACAAATTTCACGCATCAGAGCCAATATAGTCTTAAGTTGCTTGGTTTTATTGATGCTGGAGAACCTATAGTTGAGGTGGACACGCCCTTCCAATCTGAACACA
Organism: Artemisia argyi; assembly: GCA_030686995.1. Lineage (NCBI taxonomy): Eukaryota > Viridiplantae > Streptophyta > Magnoliopsida > Asterales > Asteraceae > Artemisia > Artemisia argyi. Next base: position 138,506,191 of record CM060699.1, read on the forward strand.
CCCTAGAAGTCTACCAACATTGGTCAAGACAGTTTCATAATGTTTGTATCGAAGGAGATGCTGGTAGCTTCTTCATGGCGTCCTATAAGGAATCGTTGATCTTGTTAAATGAACACGACGGTTCTATTTACTAGTTACCATATGTAGTATGTTTGTATTATATAACTAGAGTTGGCTTGCTTTAATTTACAGTTGGTTTGTTCCTTTTAAGTAACATGTGTTATGTAAACTTCCTACTATTTACAACAAATAGAATACTACCAAACTATTACTACAAATTCCGACTACTACAAAATTAACGACTATACTACTACCAAACATGTTTTGACACAATGAAACACCCAAACTAAACTAATTGTCAATAGAAACATTCAACTACAGTTAATAAATGACATACATGAAACAACTAGACAACTAAAAATCTATTACAACACTTTCTGAATATACTACTACCAAACATAACTGATTGACATGAAACAGCCAGTGAGCCAAATACATTTCACAAATGTCATGGTCACAATTATTTGCAAAACACAAAACCAACAAATTCGAACATTCAAGCATCAAGCGACATCTTGTACTTCCAGAAAAAATCAGACAACCTTTCCGTGTAAGCCAAACCTACCAAACTAGGATTTTCAACCTCCAAAGATAGATTATGGGTCAACCTATATAAATTGATCATTACCCAAATACCACAGTCACCATAGAGATTGCCTTGCCTTGGCACATTTTCGGCATACTTGAAGGAGATTTTGTAGTTTTCTTGATCAATTTTTTTCCTGGACATGACCTCAGTTTCTAATAGAATCTTGGGAATTTTAGAACTAAATATTTTCCGCGTTTTCAGCCACCATTCTCTTTTTTCAACAAAAGGAAGCTCGGGGCAAAGACTATCGTAAATGGTTATCACACCACTACGTATGTGTAACTCTGCCAGGACCCAGTGTACATCATCTTGATTTATTGGAAAATATACCTACAATATTGATGACAAACACCACTTTAAAGACAACCTACTTAATCAATAATCTGTTTATCCTAATCGCTTCCTTAACATACAAGCTAGCAAACACAAAAACTAAAAACACACCTTTTCCACACATTCGGCATACCAGGGGTTACCATAAGTGATACCGTTGGCAAATAACGCGGCATCCTATTGTTCCGAATCATTGTGCTAAAATAGGGGCCAGCCATCACCCAGTCAGCATTCGCAGATCTATAGTGCCATAGATATAAAACCCATAGGTCGAGGTGCTGACATTTAAAAAAAATTAAGCATTAGATAATTTACATTCAAAAAGTTTGTTGAATTATAATTGTGTAGCAAATTGTCCGAATTTACATACCGTACAAGATAGCCAGCCATCTCTACCTTCCCGGACGCCCAATAACCTTTCCTAGAATATATTAGTTACAAGTACAGATTCAGCCCATGGAAAATAGAATTCTTTCTTCTCTTCCTTTTTTCCCCGTTTTTGTTTCTAATTTTCTACTATTAAAAAATCAAGAATATCCTCAGGTACCAAGACTCTATCTTTTGGTGCACCTTTGGCGCGGTTTAGATCCTGAAAAATTATGATACATATATGTAAAGTCTGAAGAAATTTAACTAAACATTTGTCTAAAAAATCATTACAATAAATCACCTCGTTCCACGGTGGAATCTCTTCCCCATCATGTCCAAACAACGGTATTTTAAGCTTTTCACATTTCTTAGTCCTTGCACGCAATTTAGGCTGTTGTGGAGTAGAGTCAGGCAGGTTCATAAATGGGGAAGAAAGATACTTGCTCACTTTAGTTTCCCTAGCAAAAGGTACCCGAATCGTTTTAACATCAGGTGGTTCATCATGATTATGCTAGAATAAAGAAAAACATTAGGAAAAAAAGATTAGATTCTTTAATTTAAAAATATCGCTCAACACGTGTTTAGGAAGAGATACTTATAGGTAAGGTTGCATGTTTGGGAGTGTTACTATAATCAACTATGTCCATAAGAGCATCCACTGCCATAAGTTCGGTTTCCTTAAGCTCGGAATAAACAAAACTATTCAATGACTTATGTTGATTTACTGTCTGTAAAGTTGGATAAACAAAACTATTCAACAACTAAATTAAACAAAAATCAAACTAATGACAAGCTAGATTAGGTCTATTGAATGACAATTTATGAAAATGACTCCCCTGGTGCAGGGGAGTTTTTGTACAATCAAGCCAAATTAGTACCTGATAACTTTTTGCCAAAGAGTCCAAAAGAGTCTTAACGGTTGATTCCAATACTTGAGGATCAACATTAAGCTCAGCATTTGTCGGTGAGTCAAATAGAAGAGTTTTAACGGTTGAGTCCAATATTTGACGATCAACATTAAGCTCTGTTTCACCATCAATGTCTTCATTGCCGTTTTCTGATTTTCTACGGTTGAGTCCAATATTTGACGATCAACATTAAGCTCTGTTTCACCATTAATGTCTTCATTTCCAACCTCCGCAGTTTTCTGATTATTAACGGTTGAGTCCAATATTTGACAATCATCATTAACTTCTGTTTCACCATTAACGGCTTCATTTCCAACCTCCGCATTTTTCTGATTTTTAAAAAACAACATACTATCAGACTCGTTAAATACTTAAAATAAACTAATATTAATATTAGTTAAGAAACTTATAACTCCTTCGAGTCGCTGATCCACACATAACTACAATCCAACAGAGTTTAATCTACTTAACTGTGCACGTAATATTACAATTGCATTTAGATTAAGAGACTCGTTCCTAAGCTCTAATGGTCAAGGTGCAAGCCAATGTGGGGCCCACAGGATGGAATGGAAGTCCAAAGTAAAACTTGATCCTAAAAGCTGAGCTTGTGGGCTTTTCAAAAAGCCAATAAGCGGTTCATAAGGTCTACAAATAAGCTAGATAGAAACCCTTTAAAGAAGCTCAATCACCCTGGTGTTTCAGTTTACTAGGTGGATATGTCCAAGTTGCAGGGCTTGTTTAAGCTTATTAGATAAGCTCAAAAGCCAAACTAAGAGTAGATCCCACTACCTGGGCTTAAGAGCTTTCCCAGGAACCCAAGAACTCACAGTAGGGCCCACCAACAAGCTCATAATGAGCTTGTGAAGATGAGCCTCTACACTGATCACTCAGTGTAGAAGGTTCAGTTGTGGGAACTTGGAGCTCACAAATAAGCAGGTAAATAAGCAGTACATGGCATGAAAAGCATATGCACAGAAAACTGGCTAGTAGGACTATTCAAAACCACAAGAAGCATAAGCCATAGTGTAATATTGAATAAGGAACAAGCTGTGGAAAAAGGCTTGTAAACACAACTCCCATGGTGCAGGGGAGTTTAGTTGAAATCAGGCCAAAACAAGGGCCAAATAAGCAATTAAGAAAAAATACTAAAAATAAGCAAAAATAAATATTACAAAGCTGAGCTTCTAAATTTTATTTTCCCAAAAGCCTATAAGCTAAAAGTTAAAATTAAGATCATGAAAATTCCTACAAAAATTGGAAAATTGACTAAGTATGCAAATTGACTTTTATTGATAAACACCTAATTTGACTTTTTTTGAACTTTAGATGCTTCTTAATTACTGAAAATGTTGTTATAAGCTTAATGATGATGGAATTAAGCTATCCTAAGCTCTAATGGACTGATTTGAATAATTGCACAATGTTAAATCCTAACTGTGCACGTAATATTACAATTGCAAAGTGGGGCTAAGATGGTGACTATATTAAGGTATTAACCGAATTAATAGTGTTTGTGTACGGTGACAGGATTGGGGACACGATTGCAAGAAAACATGAATGGTTACACTTTAAAGTGATAAATCAGTGACTAAATAGGACATAGAGAAGTAATAAAAGTTAGTACCTTTGAAACAGGAATAACAATTTCAAACATTGGATTATCATTCTGAAGCTTATCACTATGTACCAAAAACGGCTCAGCATCCGACTTCTGTTTTGAAGAAGACCGTGCTGCCTGTTTCAATGAAAATAGTTGTTAACTTTTAACAAAACTTGCTAATTTTCACAGCATAAATAACATCTCTATATAATAACATTCAATATGACACACCTCTTGATCATAATCATCATCCAAAGAGGAGTCAAAAGTCTTCTTGTCATTTGGTTCATGATCATCATCCAAAGAGGAATCAACAGTCTTCTTGTCATTTGGTTCATGATCAACAGCCAAACAGGAATCAACAGTTTTCATGTCATTTGGATCATGATCAATATCCATAGAGTCCTTTTGTACATGATTATCAACAGTTTTCATGTCATTTGGTTCATGATCAATATCCATAGACTCCTTTTGTAGACGATTATCAGATCCACTAGAGGGCTGCATAACGAGAAAATTTCTTAATTGTTTAATTAACTGTATAAGGTAGAGTGTATGATAATTGAAAGGTGATAATATGACCTTAAGTTGTTGCTCAATTGCTAGTAGACGTCTCTCAATATCATTTTTTACTTGCTCAAATTTTCGTTCAATATGAGCTGGATCAGAAACATTGACATCATCAACTTTCCAAGGATTGGCGGTTCCATTTGATGTCTGCATAAAAAGATTGTGTTAAGCCTTAACAAGTGAACCCTAAAATTAATCTGATATTTAGGCCTATTTAACCAGATATGTGAATTTGACTTTGTATGATTTTCTTAAAAAGTGGACTAAAGTGAGTTTAGATTAGTTCTAGATGAATGATACCTTTTGAATTTTCAACTTTTGTTCAATTGCAGCTAAGCGACCACCAAAATCCCGTTCCATAGCCACAAGCTTATCTCCAAGGGAAGCTTCTCCAAAGCCATCAACCTCACTACGGATCTCAGTATGGACATGTGTCTGTGTGTGAACATGTGTGTGTACATGTGTCTCAGTTGTGACCACTTTTCTCTTCTTTTTATTCCCTCGTCTATCAGATGATGGACTTTGTGTGGAGGCATTTTCAAAAGAGCTTTTTTCAAAATACTCTACACTAGACCTCCACCATTGTTTCTTCATCTCTTTAGCTGTTGGCTCAAGTTTATTGAGTTGTATATTCGAATAGAATAGACTTTCACGATCAGCTTTCTGTATCTTCATACCATCACTCCATGCTAAACAACAGGGTATGGATTTTTCCCTTTTATGCCACCACTGGCATGAATTTGGGAATAATTCCAATACCCATATCTGTGTAAGGAATAACAAAAGTTGTAGGAAAAGTTTTGAAAAGCTGATTGGTTCCGAACAGTTAGATATTATTGACCAAGGTCAACAAGTCAAAGACAGCTCAGTTCCAATTCTCCGTGGATAGTATAGTGTGTCCCCGGGTCGTTATGTCCCAGCGAGATTGCAATGGTGTTTTTGGAAACATTTCAGGAATGAGTGGCACTGAGGATAGTAGCCAAAATGATTGGGAATTGATTATGCTACTGATATTTGGTATTTGGACAATGATATAAACAATAATAGATATACAGGTATATTCACAAATTCACAACTTGGGAATCAGATTTACAGACAGAAAAGTGGGGTTTAACAAATTACAAACTACAGGGGGTGCAAGTTAAACTTTTCAAACTTAAAATAAAAAATAAATTAGAAATGAAAATGAAATTATTAAAATGATTATTTTATTATTTAAATATTAATTAATTAATTAAAACTATTTAAAATCTAATTTAAACCTAATTTAATTTAACTAAAAATGATAAAGATTACACATTAACCTTAAAAATTTGCAAACCTAATTTCTAAACCTTAAAAAGAACTTGAAGAAAGTATAAAAAATAAAAAGAAATATTTTTGTCTTTTTATGAGTTTTCTATTTATTAAAAACTAATTATATTAATTAAAACTATTTAAACTATTTCAAATTACTAATAATACCTAAATGACTTAGAAAATTATAGAAAAATTTATAAAAATAATTAACCATCACAGGAATCCTAGAAAAATATAAAAAGTTTATAAAAATTATTTTTAGGCTAATTTACTAATTATTTACTTAATTATTAATTTAAATCTAATTTAACTAAATTGAATAAGAAAATTGGAAAATGAACAGTAGAATTTAAAAATCTATTTTATAAAAGTCTTAACAAATTTATAAAACCTAGAAAAAATATAAAAACCTACTGTTGTTAATCAAAATTTAAGAAAACTATTTAATTACTAATATTACCTAATTAATTATTTAAACTATTTTTAATTCTAATAATTAGTAAACTGATAAAGAAAAATCTAAGAAAATTATTAAAAATACTTAAAGGTGATAGGTAATTAAGAAAATTATAAAAATGGTGAAGTGCTTATTAATAAGCTAAAAAGAAAAATGAAAAATATAGAATCTATTAAATAGAAGCTATCACTAATTTTAAGTTTGGTTTTTTTGGTGTTTTTCTTTTTGACAGACAAAAATAAGTTGAAAACAAGAACTTTTTGTGAAATAACTTTTTGATTAACTTAAAAATAAGCTATGTGCACCCCCATATGTCCAAACAGTGACTAAATAGCTTATTAGGACTTAAGCAATTATGAAAAAGCTATTCAAATGACAAAATAAGCATACGCATATGATTATGAACTTGAAATAAGACAAATAGAACAAAGAAGCACTCTGGAAAAGCTAAAATCCTCAAATAAGCACTTATTGCAACTACTCAGTCCAAACAGGCCAAATCAAGGACCTTTGGACCTCTATGGGATCCACAAAAGAGCTCAAGGGTCCAAATTGAAAGTTGAACTATGAAGGTGGACTGGAAGGCTTCAAAATAAGCCAATAAGTAGGGCTTATGGCTTATTAATTAGCTCTGGGTGGGCCTTGGAAATTGGGGTCACACACTGAGTGATCAGTGTTCACTCAGGAACTAGCCAAACTTAAAGAGGGATGCAACCCTATCAAATAAGCTCACAATGGTGAAACAAGCCCTGACTTATCAAGAGGAGTTACTAGGCTTTCCAAAAAGCCAATAAGCAGAGGGTGGGTCCCACTGGGTAAGTCATAAAGCTATTAGGAAAATTGGTCAAAACCTGTGCACAGGGCATGCACTTGCCCTGCAGGTTGAAATAAGCTACTCCACAAGCTTATAGAAAAATCTAAAAATTAAGCTGATGATGCGTGAGAATCGCACCAGGCTTTACCTCTCGAGGAATCTCGAGAAGCTTACAACCCCCACCAGGCAGTGTACCTGATCGTTCTAGTATAGTATAGTGACAAGTACCGAGGGATTGATCGTTCAGCTTAGGAATAGTGTCGCTAGGATTAGAAAACCTAAATACTAGTTCTAAAGGTGAGGGATGATTATTTTTGTATTTTATATTATTTAGAAAGCAAGTAAAAATCTCGGGTTTGAAGGATTTGGGCGGAATTAGTTGCTAATCAACTAACTCAATACTAAAGATGCAATCAAAATAAAATACTAGAAATGAAAATAAAGGAAATTATACTAAAGTTGTGAGCAATAAGTGGAGAAAGTGTGTTTACTTAGATTTCACTACTCCCTAGACATCTTTTACACGTTAATTACTTGTTATAATTGCATGGATGACGGATCGTATTCCTTAATACCATTCATGGGGTGGCACACTTAACTCCCCAATTCTATGAGCTCTTATCTCCTCCTATACCATGCCCAACACAACCATAGGGATTATAAACAGTGGCTCATGCATTAAATACAACCAATAAAGAGCTAGTGCGCATCGGTTCATGTTTCTTAAGACGATCAAGCATGTTACCAATTGGAGATCTGCCAGTTTTCTTAAGCCTAACATATAAATCATTCATCCAAGACAAGTATAAACAAGTAATCAACACATAATTAACATCTAGGTTTCATTAGATCCAAGCAAACACAAGATAGATCTAGCCTAGCATGATGGAATTAAGACAAGAACAAGATATAGACAACCAACACATAGACATATTGATTGAATTAAAAGAACACTTATCTCAATTACACATGAAAGGTATCAAGGGCTTGGAACCTCTGAAAAACCTGTAAAATTCGCACCAAGTTCGTACTTAGGGTTTCTCCAAAACTTCTCTCTTTTAATGTGAAAATTAGAGAACTATATATAGGAAAAGGGGTCTGACGGCGTCAAGACTAAACTTGTGACGCCGTCACCTCGCCGCCAAAACTCTTCTCGGACTGCCTTGATCTACATTTGACGCCGTCATGCGATAATCATTTCCAGGCCGTCATGACTTTTACTCTTGACGCCCTACTTCGTAACGCCGTCAAATCTATACTAGGTCGTCATGGAATTTTGCTCTTGACGCCGTCAGGAAGTTACTCTTGACGCCGTCACCTACTGTTCCCAGCATGGAAAATTAAGACTTTGGCGTTTTCTTCACTTTTATGCTCCAAAAACGTCCGAATTGCTTCCTTTTCCAGATTTCACTCCCAAAGTACCTAAAATCACAAAAGGAGCGATTTATGGCAATATTTGATCAAATAAATTCAATTCCGGGCTTAAATGACCCCCTAAAAGTGGATCATTTTTCGCCTCATCATATACCCTTACACTTGAGATTTGTTTGTCCTCAAGCAAATGCGCTTTTATTCTAGTCAAAATACAAGTTAGGGGTCATTTAACACTAATATAAAAGTAGTTACAACAAATAATCGTTCCACTAAAGACCAATAGACAAGCACGGAGGTCATACACTAGCACCTCACAAATAGTGTTTAGATACTCACATCTCTCGGGTGTAATAAAATGTAAATTACAATATGGAAACGAAAGATATCTCTCACTACCTGTCATAGCAAAATAGATTACCATAGGCTTGGGAAAGGATCAAACCTCCACCACATGGCGTAAGCACCTAGGATAAACTATCAAAGAGGTCTTTTAAAGGGTTGTAACGTTAGGTGTAGGGATATGAAATACACGGTTTTGTTGGATAAAGGAAGTTTTACTGGTGGCGAGTTAATAATCTTAGTCAATTACATGTACAATATGGCGTTGCTAAGCCAAGACTAGACTTGACTTAAGCTAATAAATGAAAAATAATAAAAACATAAAATGAACATAGAATGAAACGGGATGGTAGTCCGTATGTTTTTTCTCTTTTTCCTTTTTCTATTTTTTTTTCTTTTTCTTGATTTTTCGATTTTTTTTTTTTTTTTTTTTTTTTTTCATACACTCTTACCCTACCATCCAAAATAATACATCATAGGGAATGAACATTTCCCTTACACTTGAATTTTTACATACTTTACAATAAACTAATCTAGTGACTCGAATTAGGAAAATCAAAACACTTGGAGCACTTTTAAGATTAACGCACATATGGGGGTAATATATGATGTTCTTCCCCATTACTCCATAAAATAAGTACTTACCCATGAGTCCCAATCGTCCCAAAAAATATGTACAAGGATATGACTCGACTTAGCAACCATGTAATCAATTAGATAGTTAACTTAGGGTTTAACAAATAACAATAATGCACTAAAAGTGAGCGCATACACGGAAGGCTAAGGCGATTTGGTTGTACATTTAAGTGGGGTGTAACAAATTCTTCCTTTAAGTAAGATGCTTAAAGTTAGAAACGAAAAGATAGGCTCGGAGGGGTGTACTAGGGGTTTCGTGTACTAAAAATGAGTACAACGCTAAGGGTGTGGGAAAAATTAGTTGACTTAACTAGCCAAGTAATATGATTTAAATGGTCAAGCAATTATGATACGGGTTTAACACAAGGGTAATCCTAATGCCTCTTATCATGTAGTAAATCCTACTACACGAATGTAGTCTCACTAGCGGTCTCGGGATGCATCACTAACGCAAGTTCTAGAATCTAAATACTACCGGTACACTCATAAGCACTAATAGTAAATGCTTTTCCTATCAAATCTAAAGGCGAACCTCACATATTTGGGTGGAAAATTTTTCTGAATATACGGTTATGTGCTAGTCATACAATCTCCTATCCATGAGACGCTTGCTATGGCTAAAGTTTCACTCCTAAATGTTGTAAAAAATTTTAAATTTGGCGTTAAAATTGCACTAACAAGTATTTCTCATAGTTTTATTACACATCTACTATTAAACAAAACAAACTCAAGCGAAAGTGCATATGTAAGGTATCATCTTTTTACCCTCCCCTTACACTTAAGATGAACATTGTCCCCAATGTTCAAGTAAAGAATGTAAAAGTGAAAAAGTAAAGAGAATGAAATCAAATACTCCCCTGATTCGCTCGGTATGGATAATGAGGTGGCCAGGTTAAATCTTCCTCCAAGAAAATGAACAATCAAAGCTTTCCTTCTAGAATATAAATCATCTTCTTGTCATACATAACCTGTAAAACCTGATAAAATAGACAAGACAACCTCGCGTAAAATCGGCGGCATCCTATATAAGTTACTAAATCCTAGAAAACAAGATAAGATATAATGCTTGTGGAATGAAGTTTACAGATCTCCTGGAGATTATAAAACTTAATAATTCACAAAAACCATAAAACTCCGTTAGAAAAACAAAACTGGTAAAATTTCCAGATTTTTACACTTGACGCCGTCAGAAGTGACCTGCAGAAATTCTTATGTTAAGTTTCCGGAAAATTTCTGGAAAAACTTGGTCCTACTTCTTGGAAAATCCTACAAAACTTCATTATGACTCAATACAAGCATTTGACTCTAACAAATACGAATATACATGTTCATTTAATATTGTGGAGAATCATGATCGGTTTGTTTCTTGAAAACATATTTGGGGTTTCCCCTTACACTTATCTTTTGCAAAAATACCTTTAGGTGGAGTTAAGACTAGGCCAAAACAACAAAGTAAAGTATTTCCACTATTTAGTTTAGAAACATGATCTACCAACAATAAAAATTAAGCATGCATACGGAAGCAAATAACAAACAAACAAATAAACAAACAAAGCATGGGTTGCCTCCCAAGAAGCGCTTTTCTTTATTTACGAGTCTTGTAGCTAGACTCAAGGTCATGGGTTACTACGTGACCTCATCATTGGTTCCACTCTCTGATTGTAGATATTCCTTGTAGAAACCAATCACCTTTTTCTCAACCGCCCCCATAATCATTTGGGCAAATTCTTTATCGACTTTATACCTTGGTCCAAGGGCCAAGCAATCTTTGTAATAAAGACTCCTTTTTTCCCATACATAATCCATGCCCTTTTTCTTATCCTCCTCATTAGTATCCTCAAAAGCACCAACGTTGTCCTTATCAAAACGGTATATAAAGCGAAATTCTTTCATCCTATTAGGCATCCTATAAGTGATACTATCGGTGTTACTTGCAAATCGGATCGTTCCTTCTATCTCATCATATTCTAACTTAGACTCCTCAACAAACGGTTTGCCAAACACAACATTTGATAACCGACAATCAATAACATTAGCAAGATCTTCCACAATCATAAAGTCGGTGACAAAGGTGAAATTACCAACAAAGACATGGAGACCTTTGACTCTCCCGACAAAGTTACAAACTCTATCGGGGTATTTGAGCTCTTTTCTAGGTTCAAGTCTTGTTTTCACTATATCATTATAAACAGTTGAGGACATAATGTTGATTGGAGATTTAAAGTCAATGTAAGCATTGCTAACGTGCCTATACCCAATCATACGTGGTATCTTAGCATTCTTAGGATCGCCTCTCTTGATCTTAGGTTCAATTATGGTGAAAGGAGATTGCGGGTTATCAATAAGATTATTATAATATGCAATCTCCTCCTTAGTGGGGTATAGATTAAAATAGTCATTAAGCTTCGGATCTATTTCCCCCTCTTCAAGTCCCTCAATAACATTCACAAAGTCATTAGGCCCTAGGTCCTCATTTGAATACACGGCGGTCGCTAGGTCACTAAATGCATGTTCGAGCTCAACCTTGATCAAACTATTAAGCTCCCTAAGTTCCCTAATCTCACTCTCAATTTGTTCACGCAACAAAGCCACTTCTCCAAGGGAAAGGGGTGGATTCGCGTTTTCCATAATGGTCAACGGAATAGTCAATGAGTTTAATTTACTGACGAAGGCACAAAGAAATAAGATAGACTAAAGAGAACCTAAAAATAAAAATAAAATCTTACTAGAAAGGAATCTAGCAAGTAGACCTAATAAAAAGAAATTCTAACCTAGACAATAACTATTCCCCGGGCTGCGGCGCCAAAAACTTGATGCGTGGGAATCGCACCAGGCTTTACCTCTCGAGGGATCTCGAGAAGCTTACAACCCCCACCAGGCAGTGTACCTGATCGTTCAGCTTAGGTATAGTATAGTGACAAGTACCGGGGGATTGATCGTTCAGCTTAGGAATAGTGTCGCTAGGATTAGAAAACCTAAATACTAGTTCTAAAGGTGAGGGATGATTATTTTTGTATTTTATATTTTTTAGAAAGCAAGTAAAAATCTCGGGTTTGAAGGATTTGGGCGGAATTAGTTGCTAATCAACTAACCCAATACTAAAGATGCAATCAAAATAAAATACTAGAAATGAAAATAAAAGAAATTATACTAAAGTTGTGAGCAATAAGTGGAGAAAGTGTGTTTACTTAGATTTCACTACTCCCTAGACATCTTTTACACGTTAATTACTTGTTATAATTGCATGGATGACGGATCGTATTCCTTAATACCATTCACGGGGTGGCACACTTAACTCCCCAATTCTATGAGCTCTTATCTCCTCCTATACCATGCCCAGCACAACCATAGGGATTATAAACAGTGGCTCATGCGTTAAATACAACCAATAAAGACCTAGTGCGCGTCGGTTCATGTTTCTTAAGACGTTCAAGCATGTTACCAATTGGAGATCTGCCAGTTTTCTTAAGCCTAACATATAAATCATTCATCCAAGACAAGTATAAACAAGTAATCAACACATAATTAACATCTAGGTTTCATTAGATCCAAGCAAACACAAGATAGATCTAGCCTAGCATGATGGAATTAAGACAAGAACAAGATATAGACAACCAACACATAGACATATTGATTGAATTAGAAGAACACTTATCTCAATTACACATGAAAGGTATCAAGGGCTTGGAACCCTTGAAAAACCTGTAAAATTCGCACCAAGTTCGTACTTAGGGTTTCTCCAAAACTTCTCTCTTTTAATGTGAAAATTAGAAAACTATATATAGGAAAAGGGGTCTGACGGCGTCAAGACTAAACTTGTGACGCCATCACCTCACCGCCAAAACTCTTCTCGGACTGCCTTGATCTACATTTGACGCCGTCATGTGATAATCATTTCCAGGCCGTCATGACTTTTACTCTTGACGCCCTACTTCGTAACACCGTCAAATCTATACTAGGCCGTCATGGAATTTTGCTCTTGACGCCGTCAGGAAGTTACTCTTGACGCCGTCACCTACTGTTCCCAGCATGGAAAATTAAGACTTTGGCGTTTTCTTCACTTTTATGCTCCAAAAACGTCCGAATTGCTTCCTTTTCCAGATTTCACTCCCAAAGTACCTAAAATCACAAAAGGAACGATTTATGGCAATATTTGATCAAATAAATTCAATTCCGGGCTTAAATGACCCCCTAAAAGTCGATCATTTTTCGCCTCATCATATACCCTTACACTTGAGATTTGTTTGTCCTCAAGCAAATGCGCTTTTATTCTAGTCAAAATACAAGTTAGGGGTCATTTAACACTAATATAAAAGTAGTTACAACAAATAATCGTTCCACTAAAGACCAATAGACAAGCACGGAGGTCATACACTAGCACCTCACAAATAGTGTTTAGATACTCACATCTCTCGGGTGTAATAAAATGTAAATTACAATATGGAAACGAAAGATATCTCTCACTACCTGTCATAGCAAAATAGATTACCATAGGCTTGGGAAAGGATCAAACCTCCACCACATGGCGTAAGCACCTAGGATAAACTATCAAAGAGGTCTTTTAAAGGGTTGTAACGTTAGGTGTAGGGATATGAAATACACGGTTTTGTTGGATAAAGGAAGTTTTACTGGTGGCGAGTTAATAATCTTAGTCAATTACATGTACAATATGGCGTTGCTAAGCCAAGACTAGACTTGACTTAAGCTAATAAATGAAAAATAATAAAAACATAAAATGAACATAGAATGAAACGGGATGGTAGTCCGTATGTTTTTTCTCTTTTTCCTTTTTCTATTTTTTTTTCTTTTTCTTGATTTTTCGATTTTTTTTTTTTTTTTTTTTCATACACTCTTACCCTACCATCCAAAATAATACATCATAGGGAATGAACATTTCCCTTACACTTGAATTTTTACATACTTTACAATAAACTAATCTAGTGACTCGAATTAGGAAAATCAAAACACTTGGAGCACTTTTAAGATTAACGCACATATGGGGGTAATATATGATGTTCTTCCCCATTACTCCATAAAATAAGTACTTACCCATGAGTCCCAATCGTCCCAAAAAATATGTACAAGGATATGACTCGACTTAGCAACCATGTAATCAATTAGATAGTTAACTTAGGGTTTAACAAATAACAATAATGCACTAAAAGTGAGCGCATACACGGAAGGCTAAGGCGATTTGGTTGTACATTTAAGTGGGGTGTAACAAATTCTTCCTTTAAGTAAGATGCTTAAAGTTAGAAACGAAAAGATAGGCTCGGAGGGGTGTACTAGGGGTTTCGTGTACTAAAAATGAGTACAACGCTAAGGGTGTGGGAAAAATTAGTTGACTTAACTAGCCAAGTAATATGACTTAAATGGTCAAGCAATTATGATACGGGTTTAACACAAGGGTAATCCTAATGCCTCTTATCATGTAGTAAATCCTACTACACGAATGTAGTCTCACTAGCGGTCTCGGGATGCATCACTAACGCAAGTTCTAGAATCTAAATACTACCGGTACACTCATAAGCACTAATAGTAAATGCTTTTCCTATCAAATCTAAAGGCGAACCTCACATATTTGGGTGGAAAATTTTTCTGAATATACGGTTATGTGCTAGTCATACAATCTCCTATCCATGAGACGCTTGCTATGGCTAAAGTTTCACTCCTAAATGTTGTAAAAAATTTTAAATTTGGCGTTAAAATTGCACTAACAAGTATTTCTCATAGTTTTATTACACATCTACTATTAAACAAAACAAACTCAAGCGAAAGTGCATATGTGAGGTATCATCTTTTTACCCTCCCCTTACACTTAAGATGAACATTGTCCCCAATGTTCAAGTAAAGAATGTAAAAGTGAAAAAGTAAAGAGAATGAAATCAAATACTCCCCTGATTCGCTCGGTATGGATAATGAGGTGGCCAGGTTAAATCTTCCTCCAAGAAAATGAACAATCAAAGCTTCCCTTCTAGAATATAAATCATCTTCTTGTCATACATAACCTGTAAAACCTGATAAAATAGACAAGACAACCTCGCGTAAAATCGGCGGCATCCTATATAAGTTACTAAATCCTAGAAAACAAGATAAGATATAATGCTTGTGGAATGAAGTTTACAGATCTCCTGGAGATTATAAAACTTAATAATTCACAAAAACCATAAAACTCCGTTAGAAAAACAAAACTGGTAAAATTTCCAGATTTTTACACTTGATGCCGTCAGAAGTGACCTGCAGAAATTCTTATGTTAAGTTTCCGGAAAATTTCTGGAAAAACTTGGTCCTACTTCCTGGAAAATCCTACAAAACTTCATTATGACTCAATACAAGCATTTGACTCTAACAAATACGAATATACATGTTCATTTAATATTGTGGAGAATCATGATCGGTTTGTTTCTTGAAAACATATTTGGGGTTTCCCCTTACACTTATCTTTTGCAAAAATACCTTTAGGTGGAGTTAAGACTAGGCCAAAACAACAAAGTAAAGTATTTCCACTATTTAGTTTAGAAACATGATCTACCAACAATAAAAATTAAGCATGCATACGGAAGCAAATAACAAACAAACAAATAAACAAACAAAGCATGGGTTGCCTCCCAAGAAGCGCTTTTCTTTATTTACGAGTCTTGTAGCTAGACTCAAGGTCATGGGTTACTACGTGACCTCATCATTGGTTCCACTCTCTGATTGTAGATATTCCTTGTAGAAACCAATCACCTTTTTCTCAACCGCCCCCATAATCATTTGGGCAAATTCTTTATCGACTTTATACCTTGGTCCAAGGGCCAAGCAATCTTTGTAATAAAGACTCCTTTTTTCCCATACATAATCCATGCCCTTTTTCTTATCCTCCTCATTAGTATCCTCAAAAGCACCAACGTTGTCCTTATCAAAACGGTATATAAAGCGAAATTCTTTCATCCTATTAGGCATCCTATAAGTGATACTATCGGTGTTACTTGCAAATCGGATCGTTCCTTCTATCTCATCATATTCTAACTTAGACTCCTCAACAAACGGTTTGCCAAACACAACATTTGATAACCGACAATCAATAACATTAGCAAGATCTTCCACAATCATAAAGTCGGTGACAAAGGTGAAATTACCAACAAAGACATGGAGACCTTTGACTCTCCCGACAAAGTTACAAACTCTATCGGGGTATTTGAGCTCTTTTCTAGGTTCAAGTCTTGTTTTCACTATATCATTATAAACAGTTGAGGACATAATGTTGATTGGAGATTTAAAGTCAATGTAAGCATTGCTAACGTGCCTATACCCAATCATACGTGGTATCTTAGCATTCTTAGGATCGCCTCTCTTGATCTTAGGTTCAATTATGGTGAAAGGAGATCGCGGGTTATCAATAAGATTATTATAATATGCAATCTCCTCCTTAGTGGGGTATAGATTAAAATAGTCATTAAGCTTCGGATCTATTTCCCCCTCTTCAAGTCCCTCAATAACATTCACAAAGTCATTAGGCCCTAGGTCCTCATTTGAATACACGGCGGTCGCTAGGTCACTAAATGCATGTTCGAGCTCAACCTTGATCAAACTATTAAGCTCCCTAAGTTCCCTAATCTCACTCTCAATTTGTTCACGCAACAAAGCCACTTCTCCAAGGGAAAGGGGTGGATTCGCGTTTTCCATAATGGTCAACGGAATAGTCAATGAGTTTAATTTACTGACGAAGGCACAAAGAAATAAGATAGACTAAAGAGAACCTAAAAATAAAAATAAAATCTTACTAGAAAGGAATCTAGCAAGTAGACCTAATAAAAAGAAATTCTAACCTAGACAATAACTATTCCCCGGGCTGCGGCGCCAAAAACTTGATGCGTGGGAATCGCACCAGGCTTTACCTCTCGAGGGATCTCGAGAAGCTTACAACCCCCACCAGGCAGTGTACCTGATCGTTCAGCTTAGGTATAGTATAGTGACAAGTACCGGGGGATTGATCGTTCAGCTTAGGAATAGTGTCGCTAGGATTAGAAAACCTAAATACTAGTTCTAAAGGTGAGGGATGATTATTTTTGTATTTTATATTTTTTAGAAAGCAAGTAAAAATCTCGGGTTTGAAGGATTTGGGCGGAATTAGTTGCTAATCAACTAACCCAATACTAAAGATGCAATCAAAATAAAATACTAGAAATGAAAATAAAAGAAATTATACTAAAGTTGTGAGCAATAAGTGGAGAAAGTGTGTTTACTTAGATTTCACTACTCCCTAGACATCTTTTACACGTTAATTACTTGTTATAATTGCATGGATGACGGATCGTATTCCTTAATACCATTCACGGGGTGGCACACTTAACTCCCCAATTCTATGAGCTCTTATCTCCTCCTATACCATGCCCAGCACAACCATAGGGATTATAAACAGTGGCTCATGCGTTAAATACAACCAATAAAGACCTAGTGCGCGTCGGTTCATGTTTCTTAAGACGTTCAAGCATGTTACCAATTGGAGATCTGCCAGTTTTCTTAAGCCTAACATATAAATCATTCATCCAAGACAAGTATAAACAAGTAATCAACACATAATTAACATCTAGGTTTCATTAGATCCAAGCAAACACAAGATAGATCTAGCCTAGCATGATGGAATTAAGACAAGAACAAGATATAGACAACCAACACATAGACATATTGATTGAATTAGAAGAACACTTATCTCAATTACACATGAAAGGTATCAAGGGCTTGGAACCCTTGAAAAACCTGTAAAATTCGCACCAAGTTCGTACTTAGGGTTTCTCCAAAACTTCTCTCTTTTAATGTGAAAATTAGAAAACTATATATAGGAAAAGGGGTCTGACGGCGTCAAGACTAAACTTGTGACGCCATCACCTCGCCGCCAAAACTCTTCTCGGACTGCCTTGATCTACATTTGACGCCGTCATGTGATAATCATTTCCAGGCCGTCATGACTTTTACTCTTGACGCCCTACTTCGTAACACCGTCAAATCTATACTAGGTCGTCATGGAATTTTGCTCTTGACGCCGTCAGGAAGTTACTCTTGACGCCGTCACCTACTGTTCCCAGCATGGAAAATTAAGACTTTGGCGTTTTCTTCACTTTTATGCTCCAAAAACGTCCGAATTGCTTCCTTTTCCAGATTTCACTCCCAAAGTACCTAAAATCACAAAAGGAACGATTTAGGGCAATATTTGATCAAATAAATTTAATTCCGGGCTTAAATGACCCCCTAAAAGTGGATCATTTTTCGCCTCATCAGCTGACTATGGGACTTTGAAGACTAGGTGACAATCTTTAAGCTCTAAAAAGATCAAAGCCTAGATCCTAACACAAAATTCACAAAAAATCCTCCAAGATTTGGTTTTCTGAGACAAAGGCAATTTTTGACTTTTTGAGTTTTTGCTAAAAGTTGACTTTGATGAGATTCTACTTAGATTATTTGACTGAATTAAGTTACTTAAGCTATAAGGAGGCTATATTAAGCTAAAACTTGTACTTGTGAACCAAATTAATACCTATGCTACTTAAAAACCTACACAGTTATAAAATTAGACCAAATGAATTGTGATTTTGACTTTTGGTGAAATAAGGCCAAGTTTTTATGGTTGTTCTGAGTCAATATGATCCTAAGGGACATGTACCATCAGAAAACAACACCACACATACACTACAACACCAAGTATTTTACTGATCCAAACACTCCTTTAAAGAACTGATTTTGTTGGTTTCAAAGAGATCCAAAGTTTTAGACCACAAACTTGGTTCCAGAAGTTAACTTAAGCTAAGTTAAGCTGAATCAAACACAGGTTCACTAGATTTAACAACAAATACCCAAGATCACTAAGTGGACTAATTTAACTGTCAAACTAGCAATTTTTAACAACTATGAAAATCAACAAACAATCTACTGATTTTAAGTAATATTATTACTATTGAACACTGAATAAGCTAAAATGAACACAAATAAGCAGATAATAAACTAAGCTACAGTACAAAACTAAAAATTAAGGAAAAATGAAATTTTGAACTCACTTGAGACCCTAGCTAAACAAGGGCTCCCAAATGGGCAGCTACAAGCTCCTAGCTTGTAAACAAGCTAGGTATAAGTCCATCTTGCCATTTCCATTACTGGCAACTTCCAATTGCTTCCTGTCTCATGCAAAGGTAACCTGTGGTGTATTTATTTGGCTCTGAGTTTCCCTTTTTTATATATTTTTTTTAGTTTTTTGTATTTAGTTAATGACTTATACTATCTAAGTGAGCTTATGAAACAGTAAATACCAATTTAGACCATAATTAAGCTCAGAAAAGAGAATTGCAAATTTAAATGCTAAAAACTGAATTGTTGAATGAAACTTGGAATTTTGATTAAGAAAAGTTGAGATTACAATACTAAAACAGATTACAAGCTCTTTTGAGTAAAACTAATAACTAAAATTTGAAATTACAATGATTCGACCTAATAATTAAGCTAAGTGATAATATCGCTTTAGTACGGGTATATATTTTACCGAAGAAACACTCGTGAAAGTATTTCCCCGGTTCGTTCTCCCAGCGAAGGTTGAATGGAGTCGTGATTTTCGGTTCGTGAATCGTGAATTGAATAGTGTAAAATATTGATTTTTGATATTTATACTACAAATGGGAACTAAATGCAAACTAGGGTACGGAGAATCAAATAAACGCACAATTAACAATTAAAAGGCAAAAGACATAGCAAATAACGCAAATCCCGGGCTATTCCCGAGATTTTAATAAAAACTAATAGTGAAATTCTAAAGCTAAAATGATAAAATGCAAAGTTAAGGGACTAAAAATGCAATTATAGAAAACTAGAATGAAAAGTAAAAGGCTTTAAAAATATATACAAAGTAAAGGGCTAAATATGCAAATATATGAAATTTATTTAAAACTAAACTAATTATATGCAAAATAAATGGACTGAAATGAAAGTAATAAAGACTAAGGGACTGAATATGCAATTAACAGAAACTATTTTAAACTAATTATTAACAGGAATGGCAGCTTTACAAGCTCACTTGCGGATCGAATATAAGCACTCAATTAAACTCCAATTGAAAAACTAAAAGAAGATCTAGAAAGCCAATACTACAAAGAAGCTAAAAATCACAAAAGCCTTAAAATTAACAAACAATTGCACACTCTAAATTTCCTTACACCTGATCCTTTTCAAACAGTTATGCTACAAAATTCATGAACAGGTTTGAATCAAGCACTTTGCATATCAATTTAAAACAAGTGAAAATTTATGAAATTGTGTGAAACTGAAAACATTAGGAATTTGCAATATGAAGTTTATACAAAATCTATTTCAAAGCTTTTATAACAACAAATGGTCAGTCTAAATTGCTCATGAACATAACAGATTACACAAAGAGTGCACCAGCAACACAGATTTGTTTAACTATTAATTGAACTCTAATATTTGACCAAAGTGGATTTCAAACGCAAAAATCTCATAAAAGTGATATGACGAAACTGTTAAAACACTTGATTCACTTACTCAAACACTTAGAAAACTAAATCACACAGATCACAGATTCATTATATCAACTATACCAGCAGACTTGAGTTAACAAGCTATTTTTTACATTTTACCAAGTAAGCTTCCCAATTATGCAGGAAACAGTCTAAAGAGTATAAAAGTAAACTAACTAACTTAAGAGATCACTAAATGAGCAACAATAAAAGCTAGCACTTAACTAATCCAAACACCCTTATATATGCAATTATCACTAAGAAACTGTGAATCAAGCTATAAAACACTAAACTAAAGATCAAATTAACAGAGATAACTCTATAAGAAGCTATTAGAACAACAAATTGCAGCAACCAACTACTAGAACTCAAAAACTCAGTTCAAACGGTTTAAGTTCAGTTAACTATGCTAATCATGAATTCAACTAAAACAAAATATAAAACTAATATCAACTATCAACTATTCTACTGTAAATGATAACTAAATAACACAAATAACAACCAAGCAATTAGATCTAATCTATTTATATGATGAACTTCAACGTAAAACTGAAATAGAAGTGAGACCTTACTGATTCAATTCCCTAACTGACATAGGGTGTACTTCAACCAAAGCCTATCTTTAGATAGGCTCAAAACATCAAATACCATGAAACTTAACATCAGATTCCCAAAATTCACCATCCTGGATCTCCTTTGACTATCGTTGACCAAATTACCATTAACTATTAAACACAGAACTGGTTTGAAAGAACTTACTACAAATCTTTATTCTGCTTAAATGAACTTATGAAAGTAGTGAATGTAAACTAGAAGTAGATTAAATTGCAATGAAAATTAAATGAGAAAGTATGAAAACTTGAAATTTTATTAAAACTTAAAAATGATTACAAAGCTTTTAAATCTGAAATTCAATGAGCTACAACTAATTTTATACTAAAAACGTATAAAACTACCTCTACAATATACCTACTCCTACTCCTAGACTAACAGCCTTCAATGTGAGATGGAGAGGAGCTTATATAGCCACGAGCTGAGGAGGTCCTCCAAGTAGAATATGCTCAGAATATTCGTATTTTGATCCCATGTGATAGTTCCATCCAATCAGAGTCCCTGAATTGCTTTGGTGAGGTGGCTCAACTAATCAAAACCCTCCATGTGTCATTCCTTTGCTGTCAAATCTCTGACACGTATATCATCCTTCTAGAAGCGCGAGTAAATTGCCGTAAATACCCTTAATTGTGGTGAAATTGAGGTGGGATTGGGTAATTTGGATTAGGCAGTAATTAGGGTTCTTGGTTATTATTGGGGGTGAAGATGTACGGTGTAAAAAGCGGGGTTAGTTTTTTTTGTTTTTATTTGACTTGTGGGAGTATGGGGTTGACCGGTGGGTGAGATAGGTGGGCTCGGGTCAAGGTTTTTAGGTAGTGGGCTGTTGGGATTATTTGATGGGCTGGTTGTTTTGGGAATTGGGTTAATTGTTTTCTGGACCAGGCTTTTGTAAGTTGAATTTCAAATTTAGCATTTGTGAAATTACAAGGACCAATAGTGTAAAATCTGAAAATCCAAGAGCCACTTCTGTAAATTTATTCCAAAGACTAAACTTGACCAATTATGATTCTCCAAGGACTATTGTTGCCATTTTGAGCTCAATTAGGATTAAGTCTTGATAAATGCTTCCCGACTTCAGCTTTTGACACTCATTCCACATCTCGTGCTCGTGTTTGCTATTTTTGTCACTTTTGTCTATATCCGTACCTGCATTCACATAAACACAAAAACACAACATATTTGGCATTTTAAGTCGGGTTTTTGGTCGTTTTGGTCCAGTATTTGGTAAAGAAAAGGTGTGTAAATTAATACACACCACTAAGTGACTGATTATTATACTCCTTGCAATCTTCTCTTTATATAGCCTTCCATTGGGGTTCCTCCATCTGTTTGATCATTTCCCATCATTAATTATAGCCATTGGATCACTGAAACCTCATCACAGCCCTCCACGTGTTTTGGCTGGAAAAATGGATTTTGCAATTTGCTCTGATTAATACCAATTGGAGGGGGAAGCATTAAATGCGGTTGTCATATTAGGTGAGAGTGGTGGTTTGGGCGGTGGATTTTGCAATTTGCTCTGATTAATACCAATTGGTTTGGGCGGTGGATTTTGCAATTTGCTCTGATTAATACCAACTAGAGTGGTAGAAAGTAGAAAGAAGTCAGAGATATGGGTGAAAACCCATATTTTGCTAATTTTTGTTCACCGAGTCACTAGCTTGACTCGATCCCCGAATTCATTGGTCCATGGGGAAAGTTTGGAGATCCAGGACAACCATGGATGGTATGTCCTCTCCAAAATAATGTTTCAAACGATGACCATTCACTTTGAAGTTGGGACCTTCGGGTTGAGATAGCTCAACAGTCCCGTATAGATATACTTTTGCAATGGTGAATGGTCCAGTCCATCGGGTTTTTAATTTCCCCGAGAAGATCTTTAACCTTGAATTGAATAGAAGGACTCTGTCACCGACGTTGAAAACGTGGTTCTTAATCTTAGAGTCGTGAATCTTCTTTGTCTTTTCTTTGTAGATCAAAGAGTTCTCGTAGGCTTGATCACGAAGTTCGCTTAATTCATTGAGTTGAACCTTATGGTGATCACCCGCTTTATGAAGATCGTAGTTTGCATGCTTCAAGGTCCAGTAGGCTTTGTGATCGAGCTCGATCGGTAAATGACACGCCTTCCCGTATACAAGCTTGTAGGGAGTACACCCGATGGGTGTTTTGTAAGCTGTACGGAAGGCCCAGAGTGCATCATCTAGTTTGTCCGAGCAGGAAGCACGGTTTTCACCTACGGTCCTCTCAAGAATCCGTTTAATACCTCGGTTTGAAACTTCCACCTGCCCATTTGTTTGTGGGTGATACGCGGTAGAAAGACTGTGAGTAACACCGTATTTAAGCATGACTTTTTCGAATTGATCATTGCAAAAGTGTGTACCGTGATCACTAATGATGGCACGGGGAGTTCTAAAACGAGCAAAGAGGGATTTCAAGAATTTCACGACAACTCGGGCGTCGTTAGTGGGTAACGCTTTTGCCTCAACCCATTTTGACAAGTAGTCAACAGCCACGAGGATGTATTTGTTTCCACGAGAAGATGGGAATGGCCCCATAAAATCAATGCCCCAGACGTCAAAGATTTCACAAACTTGAATGACATTTTGTGGCATTTCGTTCTTTTGTGAAATATTACCATGATGCTGACAAGCATCACAAGCTTTGACTAGCTCGTGGGCATTTTTATAAATCGTGGGCCAATAGAAACCGGAATCAAACACCTTTTTGTCGGTGTAGTTAGGACTATGGTGGCCCCGGTGGGTCCAGCATGGCAAGCCTTGAGAATATCAGCGGCTTCCTGTCCGTAAACACATCGCCTGATGACTTGATCGGCACAGATTTTGAAGAGATAGGGGTCGTCCCAGAAGTAATGTTTAACGTCTTTGAAGAATTTGTTTTTCTGTTGGGACGTCATCCCCTTCACGATGAAGTTACCCGCATGGTAATTTGCAAAGTCGGCAAACCATGGGGTAGTAGAGTCACCACGAAAAGCAACCGCATTGAGTGTCTCGAGAGGAAATGTTTCATTTATTTCCTGTTTCTCAGACACATCCTGGTGAGGGTTTTCTAATCGTGAGAGATGATTAGCAGCAAGGTTCTTGGCTCTTTTTTTATCACGGATAATGATATCAAATTCTTGGAGGAGGAGAACTCAACGGAGTAGCCTCGGCTTTGCATCTTGCTTTGCAAATAGGTACTTCAAAGCCGAGTGATCCGTATACACTACGCATTTGGTCAAGATTAAGTATGGCCGGAATTTTTCAAAGGCATACACCACGGCCTATAGTTCTTTTTCAGTAGTGGTGTAATGACTCTGAGCCTCGGTCATAGTTTTACTTGCGTTGTGTATAGGCTGAAAGTATTTTGTTTTTCGTTGCCCCAAGACCGCACCTATGGCAAAATCACTAGCATCGCATATAAGCTCAAAAGGTAGGTCCCAATCGGGGGCAACAAGAATCGGTGCCTCAGTAAGCTTTTTCTTTAATGTTTCAAAAGCTTCGATGCACTCAGGAGAGAAAATGAAAGGAGCATCCTTCTCGAGGAGATGGGTCATAGGTCGGGCGATTTTAGAGAAATCTTGGATAAACCTACGATAGAAGCCGGCATGACCCAAAAAGCTCCTAGCACCTTCAACGATGGTGGGATGAGGTAATTTAGCAATGACATCAATTTTGGCTTTGTCGACCTCAATCCCGTTCTTTGAAATTTTATGGCCGAGGACAATGCCCTCTTTAACCATAAAATGGCTCTTCTCCCAGTTGAGACTTAAATTCGTTTCTTTGTAACATTTAAGCATCTGTTCCAAGTGGGAGAGACAAGACTGGAACGAATCCCCGATGACTGAAAAGTCATCCATAAATACCTCCATGGTTTTCCCGATCATGTCCGAAAAGATTGACATCATGCACCTTTGGAACGTGCCTGGTGCATTACATAAGCCGAAAGGCATACGTCTGTAAGCAAAAGTTCCGTAGGGGCATGTGAAGGTAGTTTTCTCTTGATCCTGTGGATCAATGGGGATTTGGAAGTAACCCGAGAAACCATCGAGGAAACAGTAGTATTCATTCCCCGCTAGTCTTTCGAGCATCTGGTCCATAAAAGGGAGAGGAAAATGGTCTTTACGGGTGGCTTCATTCAACTTTCGATAGTCAATACATACTCGCCAACCCGTGACCAAACGAGTTGGAATCAACTCGTTTTCCTCGTTGGTGACAACGGTTATGCCACCCTTTTTAGGAACGCAATGAATTGGGCTAACCCAAGGACTGTCAGATATAGGGTAAATCAATCCCGCATCAAGAAGTTTTAGAACTTCTTGTTTGATAACTTCGTGGATTTTGGGATTTACCCTTCTCTGTTGTTGCACTGCTGGCTTAAAGTCATCCTCTATTAAGATTTTATGTGTACAAAAGTCCGGGCTAATGCCATTAATGTCGAAGAGTTTCCAAGCAATTGCTTGCTTGTGTGACTTAAGAACCTTTAGGAGTGCGGCCTTTTCCTCATCTTTTAAGTCCTTAGCAATAATGACGGGTAATTTATCATTACCCTCCAGAAATGCATATTCTAGATGAGGAGGCAAGTCCTTGAGCTCAACCTCGGGAAAGTCATCAGTTATTTCAACTTTTTTAACTTCCTCTTTATGAAGTATTTTTGGAGACGGAGAGGGTGAAGGATCGTCATTTAACAATCTTTCAAGAAGAAGAATGTCCCCCTCCGGGTCAAGATAGTTTTCATCAACCTCTTTTGAGATTGAGCTATCCTGAGCAAGAAAAGCCTCGACCTCTTCCAGAAGGAAGTCACTTCCCTCAAACGGAGTGAGAGAAGGGGAAGAGTCGGATATGATAGGCTCAGAAGAGAGAGTGGTACTGCCACTTGCTGAGAAATCGAGGACTTCTTGAGAATACTCCTCTGACGCAACATCGATGATGTCAATTCGGTTTACCGTTTCAGCGTCATAGTTGGAGGAGTATCTTGAAGTCTGATCAAGATTGAATGTGATGGCTTCACCACCAACACGTAGAGTGATTTCTTCCTCGAATACATCGATTAGAGCACGACCCGTTCTTAAGAATCCCCTCCCGAGAATGAGAGGAACTCTTGGGTCAGCATCGAAATCAACAATCACGAAATCTGCCGGAAAATGGAACTTTCCTACTTTCACGAAGATATCTTCGGCAATGCCGAGAGGACGAGATATAGTGTGGTCTGCAAGCTCGAGAGTCATGCAGGTAGGAGTGAGAGCAGGAAGAGAGAGTTTTTTCCAGACTGAGTAAGGCATAAGGTTAATGCTTGCACCAAGATCGGCCAAGGCAAAGCATTCAACCATCCCAGGGAAAATACAAGGAATGAGAAATTTCCCGAGATCTCCAAGCTTTTCGGGAAGCTTTTTCAAGAGCACTGCTGAGCAATGCTCGTTAAGTGGAGTTTTAGCCATCTCACAGAGTTTTTCCTTATTGCTTATTAGATTTTTTATTGTTGAAGCAAATTTAGGCATAAGAAGAAGAGCATCCGCGAAGCTAATATCGAAATGTAACTCTTGGAAAATTTGATAAATTTTTTCCATCTGATGATTAGCTCTTTCGCGGTTCTTTTGATCATTCAATCGTGAAGGGTATGGAATTGAAGGCTTAGGATCGTTCTTTGGAATTTCATCAGAACTTTTAGGAGGATCAAATACAACTTTCGACTTACGAGTCGGGACCGGGACAACTTGAGGGTGGTTGTTGTTGGTACCTCCTTTATTAGTAGGATGTACCGTGTCCATGGTAACCTCAGGTTCACGTTCCGCTACCTTAGTAGGAGGAGAAGAAGAGGTAGAGGGAATCGTGGGTCCATTGTATGATACCCCACTTCGGGTAGTGATCGCTTTGACATCGCCCCTCGGGTTAGCGATCGTGTTGCTCAGTAGTGTACCCAGGCCCGAGGGTCGATCATTTAAAGACTTCTGAAGCTCAGAGATCTTGCTGATCAATAACCAATTTGTTTCCTCTTGTGCCTTCATGAATTGTTTTAGCACTCCATTGGAGGAAGACAAGGGTGGAACAACGTTTTGATTTTGATTAGGAAAATTTTGAAAACGGTTGTTTTGAAAATTCCCTTGATTTTGATTGTTGTTACCCTGAAAATTATTTCTCTGATTGAAATTACCCTGATTGAAATTCCCTTGATTTTGGTTTCTTTGAAAATTTCCTTGAAAACCTTGATTTTGATTGCCATTTTGAAAATTATTTTGATTAAAATGACCTTGATTTTGATTCGGGTTTTGGAAATTTGGGTTTTGACCTTGGTTAAAATCTCCTCGATTCTGATTTTGATTCGAGTTACGGTTTTGATTTTGGTTAAAACCGGGAGGTCCGAGAAAATTGTTGGAACGATAGCTTAAGAGATTATTGTCCCCTTGTGGTTGGTAAGAATTACCCCCCATGTTGTAGGAACCTTGAGCAGCATAAACGTTCTCTTGAGGAAATCCAGCAGTAGCTGGACACTCGGAATAAAGATGTGGGCCTCCACAAGTTTCACAACTTCGGGCCACGGCTTTCACTTGTTGATTTTGAACCTGATTTTGCATAGTTTGGTTCATTCTCAACACAGCCGTAGAGATATCATGCATCTTTTTGGTGAGATCAATTATTTCAGGAGATGATGATGAAGGAATAACTGATTTACATGACTCATCCCTCTCCGCAGAGGAATCCCAAAAATTATGGTGGGCAGTCATGTTCTCAATTAGATCATAGCATTCTTCGGGACGCCTTTTCATGAAGGTCCCTCCAGCAGCAGCATTGAGAATATCCCGGTGCCTCAATGTCAGACCATTATAGAAGGTATCTATGATGGTAACTTGTAACATATTGTGGTTAGGGCACCGATCAATAGCTAGCTTATAACGTTCCCAAGCCTCAAATAGAGACTCATCGGGACGCTGCCGGAAGTTGCTGATATCATTTCGTAACTTGGTAACCATGGAAGGTGGAAAATATTTTGCTAAAAACTTGGTTACTATCTCATCAAAGGTACGAATAGAATTCTTTGGGAGTCGGTCAAACCATGCAGTGGCATGATGGGTGAGAGAATAGGGGAAGAGATACAGCCGAAGGGCATCATCGGTGACACCATGCTGTTTCATGCTCTGGGTGACGGTAAGATATTTATCAAGATGCTTGTTAGCATCGTCACCCGGTAATCCGTGAAATTGACACGAATTTTGGACTTGTTGGATCATGTGGTGCTTGAGGCCAAAGTCCGTAGCCTCAATAGTGAGTGGTACAATAGGTCCGCCCCTCCCATGCATGGTAGGCTGGCACAACTCCTCCATCGTTCGGAGATCGGGAGCTGGCTCATCTTTGGGAGGGTCAGGGGGTGGTGGTGGCCCGTCGTCCATTTCTATTTTTGGTTCTTCAATAACAGTACGTAGCTCGGGTACGTTTTTCTGATTTTTACGCTTTGTTTGTGAACGAGTGCGCATGCACTAAAAACAATTTTTCAAAACAAATTTGAGGCAAAACAACAGGGAACTTAAACCAATAATCACAATTGAATAGCTTCTTTAAAAAAGGTATACCACTTACAGGGATACAAAGGCAAGTTTTAATCTTTAGTTTGGGAACTTATTATGTCCACACCCCCAGTTGGTAGGTGTTTTGCCTTGGTTTGTGGTGGTAAGATGTAACACCCCCAAAATACCGCAGCGGAAGACTGTGTCATAGGGATGCTACTTCAGGGCACAAAGTATAAGATATAGAAAACGAACTCTAAATGAGACGTTTTTGAAAAGTTACCATTCGAATAGATAAAAGTCATAGTTTACAAAACAAAGATCCCAAAGTAGAATGATACATAAGTTTTTAAAGTGTATCGAATGGTAAACGATAAAAGTGAAAGTCTCCAAAAGCATGCCCTAAGACTCTCAGCTCCACACACCTGCTATCGCCTTTCTAACCTGAGATAAACATGCTTAAAGTGTCAACACAAAGGTTGGTGAGTTCATAGAGTTTGTCTTAATGCAGTTGAAAAAGCTTATAAAGAATGTTCACACAGCAAAGGCATCGTAAATCCACTCAGTTGCAAGTCCCGTCATAAGAGACTTGTAACCTGTGTGTTCACAACCCACTGCTACAATGTATAGTATGAGTAAGATATGTATAAGTTCATAACAACAGTTTAGCAATTAGTAGTGAGTCTACACTTCATCTCCGAAGACCTCACCTAAGTATGTATACTTCCATGGTTGTGCCCAGAACCTTAATCTGGGGCCATAAGAAGTATATATGTTTCCATGGTAGTGCCCAGAACTAAATCTGGGGCCATTGGAAGTATGTATGTTTCCATGGTAGTGCCCAGAACTGAATCTGGGGCCATTGGAAGTATGTATGTATGTATCCATCACAGTTTAGTATAACACAGTTAAGTATAACACAATCACGTATGTATGATATCAAGTATAATGTAATCAAGTATAATGTAATCAAGTATAATGTTTCCAAGTATAAATGTTATGTAAATCTGTACAAGTAAGCAAGTAGTAGCATGTATCTCCCCCAAAGAGTTGATAAAACAATTAAAAGAGTAGGGGCTATGACTCACCTTAAGTGATGATACTGATATGAAATGAAGTGAACAACAATGATCGGTTAACTGCCGCGACCTATAATGAATGATGCATGATCTCGTTAAGATCACCAAATGATGTTTATGAATGTCCATGCTCATGTTTCTATACCACTCTAGTCTTTGTAAAAACACTTGTGTTGTCAAAAATATATAATCCAAGAATTTGGAAAAATATTGCTATTAGAAAATATAAATGGCTAGTTATAATATATATACTTATATATATATAACGTAAGTTCTCATGTTGACGTTGAAATACTCGGGTTATAATCCTTGAAATGATGAAAACATACTCGTAATAACTAATACTACATTAGTTATAAAGCTCGGTACTTGATATCATGTTTAGCTTAAAAATGCACTTCGTAGTTTTTGCGCCAAATTTATATAAAAGCTGTCAAATATAAAAGGGTTTTAGCCGATATTCAAACGTGTATATCTTTGTCGTTACTTGTCCGTTTTACTTGTTCTTTATATCCACGGTTTCGTCTTAGTATGTAGTAATATATTTTGGAAAGCTCGGCTCCTCCGGGTTACGTCTAAAGTCTCTTTTTGACCGACGAAAAACGTCCAACAGCAAGTAATTTCCAGAAAATACTTTTCGTCAACAATCTTGCAAAAATCATAACTTCTTCGTTATTAACTCTTTTTAATCCGTTCTTTCGCCTACGGATTCGTTTTTGAAAGTATTTTCTAAAAATTTTGCCAAAGTTTCCTTGGTGTTTACTGATTTTCCAGATTTTTACAAAACGGGACAGCATGTCTAAAATAGGTTCCAAATCATGTTTCCAAGGTTAAAAATCAATTTCTACCATCACCAAACCTCTTGTAATCACCACATGGCTAATCTAATCCTACCATACACCTTCTTAGGGTGCCATGGACTCCTAACCAAGTTATTAGAGCAAGGGGATTCATAACTAAAAAGTTAGGGTTTGTATGTTTCATTTTTGACAAAATAAGTGGTGGTATAGCTAGTTGTACATGGTTTTTAGCATGGAAATCATGTAATACAAGTAAATATAAGATGTTTCATGTAAAAATAAAAATGATAACTTACTTGACAAAATGAGATGATTATAGGATGATTATGCTTGATGTTCTTGTGTTTTTGTTGATTGATTCTTGATTAGGCTTGTAAAATGAACAAGTTTTGTGTTTTAACTTATGAAAAATAATGGTTTGATCTTTGATTCATGGTTGGGTCGTGGGTTATGGAAGAGAAATGGGGAGGATGAGAAGATTTTTGTTCTTTCTTAAAAGTGTATATTATGATTTCTAGTTTTAGGTTTAAGTTTATATTTAGAGGTTTATTAATATAGTAATAGGAAGTTAATGAATTTGGTAAAAGGGGTGTTCTTATGGCCGGTTATGGTGAGCCAAGGGGGGGGTTGGGGTACTTGTGATTTAATTAGAAATCTAGTGTAGCGTTAAGTGTTATTCCGTGTTATTCGTTAAAATCGGGTAACGGTTTTAATAGAAATAATTGTTCACGAAGTTAACCGGGACAAAATATAGTCATAATAATGTTAAAAACATATTAAAAATATGTTGGGTACAATTACTGAGTGATCGGGTGATTATTGTTTAGTTTTCACGAAAACCGCCGTTATATTCATACGCGTACGTTATAAATAAAATAAATTTCCAAAATACTGGGTAACTGAATGTTATAAGTTTTATGATGTTAAAATG
The DNA here is from genome assembly GCA_030686995.1 of Artemisia argyi. Lineage (NCBI taxonomy): Eukaryota > Viridiplantae > Streptophyta > Magnoliopsida > Asterales > Asteraceae > Artemisia > Artemisia argyi. The sequence continues at coordinate 138,537,957 of CM060699.1, forward strand.
GATATAAAAATATGTCGGGACCATTGTGGGAATATTTAGATATATTCGCTGTGTATAAACCGGGTGTTAACGTTTACTATAATTACTTATACGTAAAAGCGTTAAATGTACTGAATATAGTAATTTGAAAATCCTGAGAGTGGTATAACATGAAAATGCTGTTATGATGATATGCAGACTATCCCCAGTCCGTATGCAGTGTACTTAACACTAATGAAATGAATTCGCACCTAAACCAATCCGGTTACGCGAATTTGAATACCCGTAAACTAAATTTACGATGAAATGAGTAATGCAAGTGAATGATGAAAACTTTTCCGGAAATGAATAGTGTTTAGTGAATAGTAAATTTTCCAAATGTTTCTCAGAATACCAAAATGACCTCGAAAATGATGAATAGTAAAACGATGAATAGTGTTTTGATGAATAGTGATTTATGAATAGTGTTTTTCCAAAGTTCCCGAAATGACCTGTAATGACCTGAAATGATGAGTTGTGACATAAGATTTTATGTATTTATTAACAGAAAAATTGTTTTTGGGCTTATGGGTGTGTGTGCAAAAAAACTTTGGGAAATATTTTTGGAACTAAATCGTTCTTTTAAGATTACTCGCAGGCTGGCGGGAGGAAAGAATGGATTCCTCTTCAGTTCGCAATTTAATGTTAGAACTTACCTTATACCAACTGTTTCAGGTTGTAATCTTAAAGAAAACGAAGTAATTTAACTTCACAGTTTGTTTTGTTGTTTTTGATTTTTTTGGTATTGTTAACACTTCAGGAGAAGTGTTAATGAACTTTTTGATATGATTGATATTTTTACAAAAACTTTTTACAAATGTGTGAAATTTGTACAGGGAGGGTTTTGAAAACCACTAAACTTAAAACGATTTTTAAAACATGCAACAACCTCCCAGGCAGCGGCGCCAAATTTTGATTGGTTCCGAACGGTCAGATATTATTGACCAAGGTCAACAAGTCAAAGACAGCTCAGTTCCAATTCTCGGTGGATAGTATAGTGTGTCCCCGGGTCGTTATGTCCCAGCGAGATTGCAATGGTATTTTTGGAAACGTTTCAGGAATGAGTGGCACTGAGGACAGTAGCCAAAATGATTGGGAATTGATTATGCTACTGATATTTGGTATTTGGACAATGATATAAACAATAACAGATATACAGGTATATTCACAAATTCACAACTTGGGAATCAGATATACAGACAGAAAAGTGGGTTTTAACAAATTACAAACTACAGGGGGTGCAAGTTAAACTTTTCAAACTTAAAATAAAAAGAAAATTAGAAATGAAAATGAAGTTATTAAAATGATTATTTTATTATTTAAATATTAATTAATTAATTAAAACTATTTAAAATCTAATTTAAACCTAATTTAAATTAACTAAAAATGATAAAGATTACAAATTAACCTTAAAATTTTGCAAAGCTAATTTCTAAACCTTAAAAAGAACTTGAAGAAAGTATAAAAAATAAAAAGAAATATTTTTGTCTTTTTATGAGTTTTCTATTAATTAAAAACTAATTATATTAATTAAACTATTTAAAATATTTCAAATTACTAATAATACCTAAATGACTTAGAAAATTATAGAAAAATTTATAAAACTAATTAACCATCACAGGAATCCTAGAAAAATATAAAAAGTTTCTAAAAATTATTTTTAGGCTAATTTACTAATTATTTACTTAATTATTAATTTAAATCTAATTTAACTAAATTGAATAAGAAAATTGGAAAATGAACAGTAGAATTTAAAAATCTATTTTATAAAAGTCTTACTAATTTATAAAACCTAGAAAAAATATAAAAACCTACTATTGTTAATTAAAATATAAGAAAACTATTTAATTACTAATATTACCTAATTAATTATTTAAACTATTTTTAATTCTAATAATTAGTAAACTGATAAAGAAAAATCTAAGAAAATTATTAAAAATACTTAAAGATGATAGGTAATTAAGAAAATTATAAAAATGGTGAAATGCTTATTAATAAGCTAAAAAGAAAAATGAAAAAGATAGAATCTATTAAATAGAAGCTATCACTAATTTTAAGTTTGGTTTTTTTGGTGTTTTTCTTTTTGATAGACAAAAATAAGTTGAAAACAAGAACTTTTTGTGAAATGACTTTTTGATTAGCTTAAAAATAAGCTATGTGCACCCCCTTATGTCCAAACAGTGACTAAATAGCTTATTAGGACTTAAGCAATTATGAAAAAGCTATTCAAATGACAAAATAAGCATACACAGATGATTATGAACTTGAAATAAGACAAATAGAACAAAGAAGCACTCTAGAAAAGCTAAAATCCTCAAATAAGCACTTATTGCAACTACTCAATCCAAACAGGCCAAATCAAGGACCTTTGGACCTCTGTGGGATCCACAAAAGAGCTCAGGGGTCCAAATTGAAAGTTGAACTATGAAGGTGGACTGGAAGGCTTCAAAATAAGCCAATAAGCAGGGCTTATGGCTTATTAATTAGGGCCTTGGAAATTAGGGTCACACACTGAGTGATCAATGTTCACACAGGAACTAGCCAAACTTAAAGAGGGATGCAGCCCTATCAAATAAGCTCACAATGGTGAAACAAGCCCTGACTTATCAAGAGGAGTTACTAGGCTTTCCAAAAAGCCAATAAGCAGAGGGTGGGTCCCACTGGGTAAGTCACAAAGCTATTTAGAAAATTCGTCAAAACCTGTGCACAGGGCATGCACTTGCCCTGCAGGTTGAAATAAGCTACTCTACAAGCTTATAGAAAAATCTAAAAATTAAGCTGACTATGGGACTTTGAAGACTAGGTGACAATCTTTAAGCTCTAAAAAGATCAAAGCCTAGATCCTAACACAAAATTCACAAAAAATCCTCCAAGATTTGGTTTTCTGAGACAAAGGCAATTTTTGACTTTTTGAGTTTTTGCTAAAAGTTGACTTTGATGAGATTCTACTTGGATTATTTGACTGATTTAAGTTACTTAAGCTATAAGGAGGCTATATTAAGCTAAAACTTGTACTTGTGAACCAAATTAATACCTATGCTACTTAAAAACCTACACAGTTATAAAATTAGACCAAATGAATTGTGATTTTGACTTTTGGTGAAATAAGGCCAAGTTTTTATGGTTGTTCTGAGTCAATATGATCCTAAGGGACATGTACCATTAGAAAACAACACCACACATACACTACAACACCAAGTATTTTACTGATCCAAACACTCCTTTAAAGAACTGATTTTGTTGGTTTCAAAGAGATCCAAAGTTTTAGACCACAAACTTGGTTCCAGAAGTTAACTTAAGCTAAGTTAAGCTGAATCAAACACAGGTTCACTAGATTTAACAACAAATACCCAAGATCACTACGTGGACTAATTTAACTGTCAAACTAGCAATTTTTAACAACTATGAAAATCAACAAACAATCTACTGATTTAAAGTAATATTATTACTATTGAACACTGAATAAGCTAAAATGAACACAAATAAGCAGATAATAAGCTAAGCTACATTACAAAACTAAAAATTAAGGAAAAATGAAATTTTGAACTCACTTGAGACCCTAGCTAAACAAGGGCTCCCAAATGGGTAGCTACAAGCTCCTAGCTTGTAAACAAGCTAGGTATAAATCCATCTTGCCATTCCATTACTGGCAACTTCCAATGGCTTCCTGTCTCATGCAAAGGTAACCTGTGGTGTATTTATTTGGCTCTGAGTTTCCCTTTTATATATATATATATATATATATATATATATATATATATATATATATATATATATATATATATATATATATATATATATATATATATATATATATATATATATTTAGTTTTTTGTATTTAGTTAATGACTTATACTATCTAAGTGAGCTTATGAAACAGTAAATACCAATTTAGACCATAATTAAGCTCAGAAAAGAAAATTGCAAATTTAAATGCTAAAAACTGGATTGTTGAATGAAACTTGGAATTTTGATTAAGAAAATTTGAGATTACAATACTAAAACAGATTACAAGCTCTTTTGAGTAAAACTAATAACTAAAATTTGAAATTACAATGATTCGACCTAATAATTAAGCTAAGTGACTGATTATTATACTCCTTGCAATCTTCTCTTTATATAGCCTTCCATTAGGGTTCCTCCATCTCTCTGATCATTTCCCATCATTAATTATAGCCATTGGATCACTAAAACCTCATCACAGCCCTCCACGTGTTTTGGCGGGAAAAATGGATTTTGCAATTTGCTCTGATTAATACCAATTGGAGGGGGAAGCATTAAATGCGGTTGTCATATTAGGTGAGAGTGGTGGTTTGGGCGGTGGATTAGACAGGGATGGTGGGGTGGTGGTGATTTGACTGGCAAGTAGTGTGGGGGAGGGAAGGGGATGGTTGTTTGACCTGGTTTGACTGAGGGTCAAAGGTTTGACCCTGGTGTTATATTAAACGGGGTGTGTGGGTGGGCTTTGGAGGGATTGGGCCAGGGAAATAATAAGGGAGTGGGCAAGGGTGTGTTTTGGATTGGACTTGGATTTGGTGTTGGGATTTATTAAGGTTCCGGTTTGGTTTTAATTATCACAAGGACCATTTTTGTAATTTCTGCATACTTGGGGGTGGACGTTGCATTTTTCCAAAGTGTTTCACAAGGGTATTTTCTGCCACATGATGCATAGTACATGGACCTTAGATGATTTTTCCACTTTTAAATTTCCAGGGACTATTTCTGTCAACTTTCCAAACTTCAGGGACCAAATCTGTAATTACACCAAACTTTGCAACCAAGGACCAATCCTGCCATATATGAGAAGTACAAGGACAAAATTTGTTTTTCTCAAAGTTTTAATATCCTAGGGACCATTTTTGACAATTTTCAAAGTTCAGGGACTAAACTTGACATTTTGTGAAACTTTGCACCAAAGGACTAATTATGTAACTTTTTGATTAAAAAGGACCTTTGGTGACATTTTCAAGTTTTTAGAATAACCAGGGACTATATTTGACAACTTTTGAAAGATGAGGGACTGAAACTGCCAATTATGTAAACTTTGTATGTTTTTCATCTGTTTTTGATTATTTTGCATCTGAAACATATAAAACACATTCCTGGGATATTTTCACTATTTTGATGCAATATTGAGTGTTTTTAGATGTTTTGGCAGCTCAGAATAGGTAAAAATGATGAGTGTTTGAGCATTCATCAAAAGCATTAACTGTTAAATAACAAAAAATGCAATACAAAGAATTTAATAGGCATTTATTGCAATAGAAAGAACATAACTAATTATAGTGCAACTATAAGCCCAAAGTTAATTTGTGCTGGAATAAGCCCAACAGAACCAACTATTTGTAGCCCAAACCAGAAGTCAATTAGACTAACTGTAAGACCAAATGTATACAACATTATTGGGTGAACTACGGATACACTTCTACTGACAAATGTATTTCTGTATCAAAAGTTAATTTGTGCTGGAATAAGCCCAACAGAACCAACTATTTGTAGCCCAAACCAGAAGTCAATTTGACTAACTGTAAGCCCAAATGTATACAACATTATTGGGTGAACTATGGATACACTTCTACTGGCAAATGTATTTCTGTATCAAAAGTTAATTTGTGCTGGAATAAGCCCAACAGAACCAACTATTTGTAGCCCAAACCAGAAGTCAATTGGACTAACTGTAAGCCTAAATGTATACAACATTATTGGGTGAACTACGGATACACTTCTACTGGCAAATGTATTTCTGTATCAAAATAATTATCCTATAAGTATATTGGATTCATTAAGCTAGCAGTTGGTAGAAAACACAAGAAATAAACCAAAACCAGAAGTATATTGGATTCATTGTTACCCTAGTTGTAATCATCTAACAAGATCAGAAAACTTACTGACCTTAAGAGGGAAAATAAATCCATTCAAAGTACATTGAGGCTGTCCACCGGCTGCAATTTTGGACAAATGAGCTTCACGGTTTTTGGAAGCAATATTATATACACTAGAGTGAAACCCTTTCCATATACGGTCTCCCCAAGGGAAATTATTCCATGCATCAAGAACATCAACTAATACCAACAACTCTTCTTCAATTACGTGTCCCAGCTCTACATCCATAAAAACATATTCGAAAACCAACAATAAACAAACACGGACAGCATCGTCATCTGATAGTTTTTTAAAATCATCATCTGACTTAACAAGGGGTAAAATATGATCATATCCCTTCAACTTTGCTACAGTGGGAAAAACACAGGCATGGAAATTTGAAACACCGTCCTTCAAATGTTTTAAAGAATCATTACCAAATCAAAAACCCGTTATCAAACAGAACTCCTTCCTACCAAACTCTAAACTATGATGTCAAAAATAAACGGGACATCTGTATTAGGGTTCTCCATTTCTCTTTGGTGTAGAAGTAAAAAGTGCAGCATATGATTGTCATGCTCTTCTGTTTTTATATTTAACCAAGGACCGAACACACTCTTTTTGAACATGATATAACTATTCGGTTTCAGTGCCAACTGTTTGGCTATAGTTTTTAGGATGTGCATCTTGGTTCTCATGCTAATCTTCGCATCATAAACCTACGTTACCAAATAAAAAAAAAAGACAAGTAAATAATGGATATTTTAACACATTTAATGAAATGTTTCAAGTTCAAACAAGAAGCAAAAATGCACATACATGTTAAGAGATACTTCTACTCTAATTCAGAATTATACATCAATAATGATACGGAAACTTCAGCAAACAAACTAACCATCATAGAAATAAGTTTACAACATACTGAACTGTCGAAACCTAAATAAGTTTAATGTTTATACAACTTTTAAGAGAAGACTTCAATCATTTAGCCATGTTGCTCTTAAAAGCATGGAGAAATCTACTTCTGATCTATAAAAAAGATTAAAAATAAATAAATAAAAAATTAATAAAACTTACATAAACACGATGAAAAGCCATTGGACAATAGATGTGTGTAATCGGTGTGAGTAATCGGAAAATAATAAGGTGAGTTACCGGAGAATAATAGGGTGAGTTACCGGAGGAGAATCGGATTAGGTGAAAAGATAATCTGTGTTCATGTTGTGTGTGTGTTGTGTGTTCATTTAATGAAAACGTTTTTAATGAAAACGTAAAAATTTATTTGTTTTTTTTATTTTTATTTTTGAATAGTATAAAAGTACCAAAAGTACAACAACTTTTAAAGTGAATCTAAACAAAAAATTTTGTTCTTTCCCCATATATACCTTTTTACTTTCCCTATGTACTTTTTCACGTGGATGTAAGTCGAGTAGCCGCCGGTTGAGTAGCACAAAGGTTGAGTAAGTTTGGTAGTTATATGATAGTTGATGTGGGCCCCAGAATATTGACACGTGTCACGTTTTAAGATGGGTTGCGGAGTTGAGTAGTCGCGCATGACCATTTAGGAGATTTTATAAAAAAGTGACCATGGTGGGGAACAAAAAAAAAGATTCTGTACTAGATTAGTACTTATCTCTAAGATTTACGTGGTTCAGCTAATTAAGCGATTACGTAACGGTCAAATCTTTTGGAATAAAACTATAATTAAAAACCTAAGATCAGCTTCAAATCCCTAAAATTAAATTTGTAGGTTTTGAGAACGTTTCCTCTTTTGTTTTGAAATGATTTTCAAACAACGAATTCTGATGATAAAGATTGGAGACATTTGTATGATTTGGGAGAACCAAAACCTGAAGGAGTCACCCCTCCAAGTGTATCAACCATAGCCGAGAAAAACATGAGGAGGTTAAACCAAATGAATTAAATTCTCTTGATAGCCGTGGAGTTAGATTCATTCAATTCGAGTTTGTTGCATTAGAGGGTTGCATAGAGGCAGCTTGCAGTTCCTTAGACAAAGAGGTGAGATGTTTTACTTTGTATTTACATCTTTGAGTCAGGTCAAATAGACAAGAATGAAACATATTAAATGGGTTGAACAGGTAATAAATGTAATCGTTTTTTTTTTTTTTTTTTTTTAAGCTATATACAGTAACTAATTACAAGGTATAACTTTGTTTTGAGATCATACTACATAAATGAATAAAAACCAATTATCTAAATGAACTTTATAGATATTGATTTTATCAAACTGAACTTTTTTAAGATGATTTACGAGAATGACCAAAATATGTCACTATCAAGATGTTCATTTTCCATTCGCCTACATACACTCGCCTAGAAAAATTTTATTCGCCTAGTTATACAAATATGTATTCGACCCAAAATCAATAAGATCATTTAATTACCTTTGAAAAAGCATCCCATTTAATTACCAGTTATACAGATGTTCACAAATATGTGTACTCAATCCATAAACCTTAGGCTGGGCACAGTAAAGGGATTCAATCCCCTTACTTTTTCCTGTCACGTCAGCTTTCTCTCTCCAGCGATCTGCAGGCGATTCAGTGCCCCAATAAGAGCGACCTACACTATAAAAAACATACCCCACAAAAATACATTTTATATTTAATTAAACACACACACAAAGAAAAAAAAAAAGCAAATGAGTGAATCGTCCCTGCGACCTATTTCATTTATGATCGTCCCACGACCGAGTATCCCCAGTAATGACAACCGAATGGAATCGTTCAACAAACTCGGTCGTGAGACCTTAGTGTGCCCAGCCTGTAGATTTGAACTTTGAATTTTGCAAAAAGTTGATAAAGTAATACTGATGGACCCCACATCGCCTAGCATTTAAACCCCACATGTTGTTGTATGTAAGAAAGCACAAACCCCACATCGCCTAGCATTTAAACCCTCGCCCAGCAATTAAATTTTTGGTGCATAACACGTATAAACTCGCCTAGCATTTCACCTACTATTTAATTCGCCCAGCAATTCGCACACCTCCCCTCGCCTCGCATGGACCTTGCTCAGATCTAATTTTGACTCGCTCCTCACCTTGCCTATGCCTCGCTCTAAACCCTCACCTCGCCCAGCACTCGCCTAGGCATCGCCCATCTTTTTGAATCACATGTATATTGATAGGCCTCGCCCATCTTTCGCCCAGCATTCCTTTTATACGTACGGTTAGAAACTAATCTAGTAATATATCTAACGGATAATATCTAAAATGTTCATTTTGGATAATTTTCTGTGTGAGGTTTATATCCGTAAAGTATGTATAAAGGGTTCATTTAAGTAATTTACTTGATGAATAATTTCCGGTACACCAAAATGACAGGCAGCTGTTGAGTGGGTCTGTACGACCCTTTACCAAACAGCCCTTTGTTTTTTTATTGGGTAAACATGGTTTCCAACATTTTGGTTGGCTGATCCACGGGGTTTGAGCATAAACCCAAACCGAGTAAACCCCTTTGATCACCTCTACTAAGCTACTTTCTTCCCATCTTATCATGATTTAGGTAAGGACGTTGGAGAGTGCATCCAGCTTTGGATAAGTTGACTACAAAGACTAGGACACTTAATCTTGAACGAGTTTGTCAAATTAAAAGTAGGTTGGTTGCTATTTCAGGACGTGTTCAAAAGGTTCGTCACTGTTTATGTGAATTAAACATTTAGGTTTTAATTAACTTTGGTCTTGCAAACTATATCAATCTATACTATTAATAACTAATTCATATTATTTTAGGTTAGGGACGAATTAGAACACTTGCTTGATGATGCTGGAGACATGGCTGAAATGTATTTGACTGATAAACTAACGCAACAACTCAAAAACACTTCTGAAACATCATCTGTAGACAAGCAAGAAGACGTTGATGAACATGTTCTTCAATCAGAAGTGGATAATAGGTTTGCATCTTCTATTTACAGCATACCAACTACTTTTTCTTTTCTTTTCTATTCTGAATTAGGAATTACCGTTATATCCACTTGCATTATATTAGAATTCCTATGGAAGCCAATGAGAGCATAAATGAAGTCAATCTTAAAAGGATGGACGATAGCCAATGTGAACGATTTTAAGATCTAATACACTTGGAAGAGAAAGTTGTATCACTAGAAACACATCTATCAAACACCGTGACGTTGAGGAACTTGAAGTGCTGTTGGAGGCTTATTTTGTCCAGATGGTACTCTAAATAAATTATCAACGGTATGTCACTCAACTTTAATAATGGTACCAACAAACCTGCATAAAAAATACTCATTTTGATCTGTTACCCAATTGTACGTGCTTAGTTGAGGGAGCATGTGGAGGAGACGGAAGACTACATCAACTTAATGTTGGACTACAAGCAGAACCACCTTTTACAGATGGGAGTCATGTTGTCAACCGCAGGTTTAATAATAAATGCGTTCGTGGTTGTGGTTGGAGCATTTGGAATGAACATAAACATTGACCTTTTCAAAGATGACACTGATGCTGAAAAGGATATTGGTATGCGTAAATTTATATGGACAGTTGGCGGTTGTACCACTGGTAGCATCTTCCTTTATGTTGTTGCTATTGCTTGGTGCAAGCAACAAAGGCTTCTAGAGTAATGTCATGACTCTTAAAGGCACAATTACTTCAAACTATCTGATTTCTACAACATTTCATTAGCATAGCCATGACCGGGTGCGATTAATAGAGCATGTATGTATATAGAAGTAGCAATGACGCGAAACACTATATGGTAATTAATTGAAAAACATTTAGTTATTGTCGTATTGTTGGCAAAGTAAGACTTAATATTGTTGTTATGTTTGACATTTGACAATTTATCAGTTTATCGCTACATCTTAATATTGCTATCATGGAACGGATATAGTAATATTGGAACCAACTATCTTAAATGCATATCATAAAAACAAGGCATAATTATGTGGAGAAAGTTATTTTCAAGAAGGAAAAAAAAAAAAAAAAAAAACTTATTTTAATTCTCATTTGATTTATACGAAATCAAAATAATATATAATAGTTAAAAGAAAACTAAGATGAGAAACTCGCTGATGATATCACATATTTGGCAACTTTAAGTTCAGGATGTAAACTTCCATCACACCCCCTATCTAGGAACTATCTCAGATATCGTAACGTCGTTTGTCGAATGTTGGGACGATCTTGATCTTGATTTTAATCTTTTATGTTTTTCTAAACCACTGCTACTTGTTGAGGAACTGTACTCGTTAAAGAGTGGCATTTCAGGATCAGTGTTACTATGCATTAAAAATGCAGGCTCTGATGGCAATGGAAGTGTAACAGAGAAGCTATTAAGCATAAGAACCATTGAAGCCATGGTTGGCCTATCATTAACTTTTTCTTGAACGCACAATAATCCTATATGGATGCATCTAATTACGTCACGTAATGAGCCTGATCCTGTCTTCAATATAGGGTCTATCATATTTAGTGTCGTCCCATTCTGCCATGTTTTCCATGCCTAGAAAAAAAAATATTTTATCAATTTGTTGTACAACATCTCAAAATTACGTACAATAAAAATTATTTTGGCAAGGAAATTAATTAATGCTTCCTCGCCAAAACATGTTTTCAAAATAAATCTTTAGAACTGTGTCGTCGTGAGACAATTCTCCACAAAAATTATATATGTATGATAGATTGATTTGCTGTAGTTGGGGGGATACTTACAAAGCTAAGCAAGTCTTCAATGCCATCGTCACTACGAAAACAGTGATTTTTTTGACTAGTTACCATCTCCAACACTAACACACCAAAGCTAAAGACATCCGATTTTACTGAGAAATGACCGTGCATGGCATATTCTGGGGCCATATAACCACTGTACAAGAGAACAAGACAACAAAAATTTAAGCACTTGCTCATTTGGAGGGAATAAACAAGAGAACTACCTAATGATATTGTTCGAAGTATCTATACTTACTAGGTTCCAACAATTCGACTGGTGTCCCCTTGAGTCTCTGGTTTGAACAATCTTGCCATGCCAAAATCTGCAATTTTAGGGTTCATCTCGGCATCTAATAAAACATTACTAGCTTTCATATCACGGTGAATAATCCTTAGACGTGAATCTTCATGAAGATATAACAGTCCCTTTGCAACGCCTTTGATGATGTTATATCGTTTTTCCCAATCAAGAAGTTTGCTTTTAGTGGGATCTACAAACACCATCAAAATAACTATATTCAATACAACAAAAACAGTATCTGCTAACTCAAAAGTTCGTCATTAAAGTGGCCAAACATTGTTGAAATATCGATCTCTTTTTCCGCCAAGCAATTTTTACAAAGAAAATTAACTTTTTCGGCTACAAGTGTCACCAGATTCAGATCACCTTTTTGACACTAATTGTTATATCGTGAAAGAATAGGAGTATTTTGTTAATTAGGAAAGTAATCAAAGCATTTAGTGGCTAAACATGATATGCTTCCCCAAATTATGTTGTAATCTATTATCTATTAATTCTGTCATTTATGTGAGGTCGAAAAATAGGCCAAGTCAGAGCTTACCGAATATAAACTGATCAAGACTAGCATTTGGCAAGAACTCATAAATGAGAAGTCGTTCGCTTCCTTCTATGCTGAAACCAAGCAACCTAACCAAATTACGGTGCTGAAGTTTCGCAACTAGCAAGACCTCATTCTTGAATTCTACGTCACCTTGCCCAGAATCTCTTGCTAGCCTTTTTACTGCTATCTCTTGTCCATCTTCAAGTTTACCCTATATATCATTTGAGAGCATATATCAATAGTCATGTTACATTAACATAGATTCTCGTTCTTCGGGAGATAGCTAGCAAAATAGAGATGTGTCTACCTTGTAAACCGCTCCAAAGCCGCCTTGTCCGAGCTTATTCTCTTCAGAGAAGTCATTTGTTGCTGCTTTCACTAAACCAAAGTTATATTGCAATGATTCAGCCGTTCCAATATCCATACTTTCAGCTGGTAGATAAAGAGAGTTGAAAATTAACTGGACAACGAAGTAAGTGTGATCCGTAAAATATGATCAATTATAAGTTGCAAACTTGGAACTTACTCTCTGTATTTACGGTCTGTGGTGTTTGCTGTCGCTGCTTTTTCTTCAATCTTATGAAAATACAAATGGAAGTGATTACTATCATGACACTGACTATTACAATAACTGTTACTATTATCACAGTTCGTGCCCTGCTTGTATTTTTGCCTGCAAAAATATAAATCATATCTCATGAAATAGTTGTCTAAATTTGAATGCTCGGACATTAAAACACTCATACAGGTATTATGGGTATGAAATCAAACTTGTTAATGGTGTTCTTCTAATAAGTGATGTCAACATAGAATATCTGTTAAAACTAAAACCAGTCTGTTCGACTGTTCAGACTTCAGATATATGAGAAAAAAATAAAATGTATGTTATTATCAAATTTCACAGATTCATCCAAAGAATGAAAGCCAGGAAGAGAAAAAGGCACTATTTTAAATTAGTACTCATCCATTATTACCTGATGGGTTTGAATGTGTTTTGTGAATTTTTGATATCATGTGGTACTCACGTGATTTGCTTTATAGCCTCCAATGTAAAGAATTTGTTTTCCACTAAAAAGTAGGGGAATTTAGAGAATTCGGATTGCGTGTAAACAAAACTCCTTAAGAATTGTACACTGGGCTACCAAACAAGGGAAAATGTATCCATTTCCATTTCTTTGGGTTCATTTCCCCCAACCAAAGAGAAATAGCATAACCAGTTATATTCTCATATTGATGTGTACAAACAAAAATTTGTCCACAGTTTTAAAAGGTAACGATCGTTAAACTTTTGTTCATAGTGCAGGATGAAGCATGAGGAGATTCCGTACTACCAAATTTATCTCTACACACTATAAAACCGCTCTTTTTATCCTTGCTATTTTATGTCCAAGTATGGTGATATATTTTTAATTTGTACCTTTGCATTTATAGACATAAATGATTTAAAAAGTGTGTGCAAATGATATGTTTGCTTTAATGCAACTTTTTAACCGGTTAAACCTAACATAAAATGCAATTCGGTTTCATACCTTGTGATGGTGGCGAAACCTGCAAATTTGGTGGTGGTGCAGGAAACGGCGATGGTGGTGGGGGTATTGCTAGAGTACTCACGTTAAAAAACGGATAAATCTCGTACCTAAAGTTACACATAGGTATAAGAGTTCTCCCTCCTATTATCCCACTATACCGAATTGAAAACTGATTGATTACATCAAGTAAGCAATTATTGCACTGCTGGTTTAGTAAATCTGGAGAACACTGCACAAGCCCGTAAATCCTTGTGCGATCAGGCCCAGTTCTGTTCCCAGTGGCAAACTTGTAGAGTGAATCACCAGCAGCCGCTTGGGCTATCAGATCGTTCAACAAGGGTCGCAGGGCCTCATTGAACCGATCCTTATCAGACGTGTTTCCCGTGTTCATCAAAAAGAGATAAGATTTCGGTTGATCTCTTCCCAATATAGTCTGGTTAGAGTATCTTAACAAGCAGTAGTCATAGTATATTGTTGCTTCCGTTTTGTTAGGGCAACCTTGTCTCGCTTCAACTATGGAGTCATTGAGACAACTTTGACATTCACTGCGATTGACGTCACCTCGGCATAGGGCAATAGAGTTGACCGTATCAATGCCTTGTCTGATGGAGGAGTTAAAGAAACCAAAGCCAGAGTTGGTGGTAGAGAGGATGGAGAGGGTTGTGTTTAAATTCTTTTCGAACGTACTGTTTCTAGTATAATTAGCCACACATATTGTAAATAAAATCGGACCGCGATAAGGTTATGGTATTGAATAGATATATGAAAACAAGCACGAACCATATGGGTAGTTTTTCAGTGAGTATGATCATGTTTACGTGCAAGTAAGGATTTGAAAAATTGGATGGTTTTTGAAAAATTGGATGGTTTTAGAGGGTCATAATAAATAATGAACAACTTTCTAAAATCCATCTTTTAATTCACTATGAATATCCTTGCCACATCTACTTGATTATTTTGAGAGAAAGGTATGTGTACCTAAATACTAAAGAGACGTAAATGACCCGCTTGATAATCAGCATATGATAGCCACTCGTTTCTTCTTACACTACAGGAGTAAAATTAGACTCGCAAGCCAACAACAACTTCCAAGTAAATTTAAGGGATAATTACCAAAATAGACAGGACAATCATGGTCAATTCGGTTCCTGCCCCAGATTTAAAAATGTCATTTTTAGACCGGACAACTGGGCAACTCGACCCATATGATGACAAGTGTCCTCAGTTGCCCAAAAAATGACGGTTGTTGCCCAAAAAATTCACAAATTGCCAAAAAACTGACAGACAAGCGACACTTGTCATTTGCAGAAAAGTGACACCTCGTCAGTTGCCCAATTGTACAAGTTGCCCCGGTCTAAAAAATACATTTTTGGATCTAAAGGCAGGAACTGAATTAACTATAGTTGCCCGGTCTATTTTGGTAATTATCCCGAATTTGAGCCATATATGGGGCACCTATAATACAAATTTCGCATTGACCTGACCCTAGCCAACGATGACTTCCAAGTCTTCCCGGGCCCAATTAAATGCTGTTCATTTTTGAATTTTGATGAATCAATTTGTTAATTATACAAGACATGTTTTCCATTTCCATTTCACATTGGGAGACAACAAATTATGAGGAAACATGACCGCATTCTAATATGGACCTTTCTTGTTGGAGAAATACCTCAACGACACTTATGGGTTGATGGGTCTCAATTCGTCTAATAATTAATTAGCTAACTGGAGGTATTCTAGAAAGCAATACTGGAAACATGAAAGTCACTGAATTCTCTCTATTTCTCAGCAAATAAATCACACGTATGGTGTCCATTTCTCAGCAAACATGAAAGTCATTGCATAATACTAGAGTTCTTATGGAAAATACGTCATTTTTATAACCCTAGCTTAAAATGCATCTCATTTTTATACCTGGTGATGGCGGCGAAGCTTGCAAATTTTGTGGTGGTGCTGGTAACGGCGATGGTGGTAGATTACTTTTTAATTGTATATAACTCTCGTTAAAAAATGAATAAGTCTCGTACCTAAAGTTACACATAGGTAGAAGAGTTCTCCCTCCATTTCTCCCACTATACTGAATTTAAAACTGATTGATTACATCATTTAAACAATCATTGCACTGCTGGTTTAGTAGATCTGGAGTACACTGCACAAGCCCATAAATGGTTACGAAATCAGTCACAGTCGTCGTCTTGACGGCAAACTTGCGAAGCGAATCACCAGCAGCCGCTTGCTATCAGATCGTTCAACAACGGCTGTAGGGCCCTATTCAAACTATCTGGATCAGATGAGGTTTGCACATTCCGAAGGAAGAGATATGGCTTCGGTTGATCTTTTCCCAATAAAGTCTGGTTGGAGTACTTTAACAAGCAGCGATTGTCGTATACGGTTGCTACCTTTTGGTTAGGGCATTCTCGTCTCGCTTTAACTATGGAGTCATTGAGACAACTCTGACATTCACTGCCTTTGACATCACCTCGGCATAGGGCGATTGAGTAGACTGTATCAATGCCTTGCCCGGTGGAGTAGTTAAAGAAACTGAGGCCAGAGTTTGTGTTAGAGAGGCCAGAGAGGGTCGTGTCTAGATTTTTTTCAAAAGTACCGTTTCTAGTATAATTAGCAGCCGTTTCACACATACTTTGAGGGAGGTCGAGGTAAGGGAGATTGCTGTAAGGGAGATCGGATTGCGATAAGGTTGGGGTGGAGAATAAATACATGAAAACAAGCACGAGCCATATGGGTAGTTTTTGGGTGAGTATGATCATGTTTACATGCAAGGAAGGATTTGAAAAATTGGATGGTTTTAAAGGGTCATAAGAAATAATTAACAACTTTCTAAAAATCCGTCTTTTAAATTCACTATAAATTGCCACAGTTATTTGATTATTTCGGGAGAAAAGTATGTGTACCTATGGCTATCCTATGGAGACGTCAGACGTAAATGACCCGCTTGATAATCAGCATAAGATGGTCACTCGTTTCTTCTTACACTACAGGAGTAAAATTAGACTCGTAAGCGACCCGCTTGATAATCAGCATATATAAGATGGTCACTCGTTTCTTTTTATACTACAGGAGTAAAATTAGACTAGCGAGCGACCCGCTTGATAATCAACATAAGAAGGTCACTCGGTTCTTCTTACAATACAGGAGTAAAATTAGACTCGCATTGACCTGACCCTAGCCAACGATGACTTCCAAGTCTTCCCGGGCCCAATTGAATGCCGTTCATTTTTGAATTTTCTGAATGAATCAATTTGTTAATTATACGAGACATGTTTTCCATTTCCATTTCACATTGGGAGAGAACATATTACGAAACATGGCCGCATTCTTGTTGAATTATAATATCATGACAATCATATAAAATAAACCAAACACATCAAGAGAGCATATACGGAAGCGTTATAAGATCATATAACATGTAATTAATTAATCAATATAAAATAGTAAACATACCTTTGTGATTCTAGCCCGAACAAGAATCAAATGCAATCTTCAATTCAAGAACCCTAATTAGGGTTTATGTGGATTATAAGAATTACCCCTTACCTCTTTTGTAATTCAATCCAAGAATCAAACAAAAGTATGTTTGAATCGTGTTCTTGTACACACGTACTAATTCAAGTAAAAGTTTATGCAAGTAAATTAAACACAAAACCTTTTAGCTTTATAAAAATCGAAAACCCTTATAGGGTTTAAGTTTGGATCGACAAGGACAAGAGAAGGAGAGAAAAATACCAAGATGTGTGTGTGTACAAGTTATGAGAAACAATGAATCTTGGGTTTGTATTTATACTTGAGTTTACTTGGAGCACAAGGTAATGAGGAGGTGGAACCTCCTTATGGCCGATCAGTTCTAGGCTTCCCCAAGGGATTCCGGAACATTCTCTTGTTTCCAATTAAACACAAGTATTACTTTCCTAATCTTCATCTAACGGTCGTTAGTCATTCTTCGTTAAATACTAACGGTCGTTACTAGTTTTGTGTTTATTAATAATTACATATAACATTTATAAATAATTATTCTTTTACTCTTCATACCACTACAAGAATCTGATGGAATACCTATGAAAATTACTCACACTCATCCTTTTGAGGGCATTTACCCACCTAATACCCACCCGTTACCCACGATCAATGACTTACAAAGTCGTTTTATTTTCCCTCGAATTTCCCACGGATTTACCCACACAAGTAGCCACATAAATATATTTGGTGTGCAATATGTGGGTAAATAATTGACCCCAAAATATTTCCCACGGATTACCCACATCATGAGTTATTATGGGTATATATGTGGGTAATTTAGTGGGTAATACTTTCTTGCTAAAATTTTCCCCATGCATTACCCATAAAGAAACTTATCGTGGGTAAATGTGTGGGTAATTTTGTAGGTAGTTTTTTTGTTATCACGGATTACAAGCATCCATTTGGTCATGCGTAGATTTTCATGGGTGGTGTGTGGGTAAACATGTACCCACAAATTTACCCACGTCTTTTTCCGTCGGTATTTTGTTGTTAGTAATTTTCTATGATTCATTTGTAGGTAAATACATGCCCACAATTATACCCACATCTTTATTTATGCAGAATTCGTTGGACCATTTCATGAACGGAACACAAATCGATGGGTCTAGTATTTCATCATAAACCCGACTCGACTCATTTTTATGACGAGTTGAAATAAATCTCAAATTATACCCGGCTTGTTAAGCAAACTATGTCGGCTTTTATATCTATTTGAGCTTATATATACCTATACACAACATGTATAAATATATATTTTTAAGGTGCGTTTAGGCTTACAAGTTTTGTCAATATTTAAATATAAAGCAAAAGCTCAGGCTCGATTATTAGAGCCTATGGTACCCTGCGTTTTCGTCTTGCGCTGTCCAGAAAACGCGACACAATGGCGCCAAACGCACACTGTGGCTGGTGTTTTCATGCTTCGCACTGTCCCCACTAGTCCAAAGGGTCTCGTCCTTTTTTTTTCTTTTTTTTTTAGTGAGTTATGTGTGGGCCAAATGGTGTCTTATGCCACTAACAATAAAAGGGAGGTGTGTATTATGATTTATGAAAACACTTGATCAATAAAATGACATCATGTCATAAAAAAAGGCTAGCGGTGGAGCTTGTTACCTATTTGACTTTCACCTTTATGTAAATCAAAAAATTTAATATATATACAAACGAACAATACCTACACGAAGTAAACAAACTTTCCGTGATACAATTTCCCTTCTAGCGTACTTTGCAAATAATATTTCGAACAATAGCCATCACCTCCATACCTATTGTTAGATAAATTTATCTTTATTAAATAAAAGAAGTCATTAATTATTATTTATTGAAATAAACTTTATATACAAAGGCCCCTATGCCATAGTATTTGCTTTTGCTAGTATATATTAAACGTCACATTATTTGCTTTTATTTTTTATTTTTTCCAAACATCCTCCATCGTTGCATGAGTTCACTAATTTTGTTTCTTCTTCTAAGGCTCTACAAATATGCCTTCTCATTAGTTTCGATTTGCCATATTCAACTTCACACATAAATTATCAAAACGCATTAAAATACAACACATGGCACATTATATATATATATATATATATATATATATATATATATATATATATATATATATATATATATATATATATTTTAATGAACGAATTCCTTGTGCAATTGGCGGCAAGTTTGCAAAGTGTTTAAAAGTTTTCATAAACTGTTCCCTCTTAAAATTGGTAGGATACTCTCAAAAACCACCGATGAATCCTCAAACTTTATCTCCCCTCCATTATACCATCACTAATAGTTCTTAAAACAATTTTATTAACGTGACTTTAAAATTCACATGCACTCATTTTTGTCAAATATAACAGTAATATTTCTTTCTCCATCTTCAATTGATTTTGCCATGATTTTCAGAGGTAACCATAATTGATATAGGGTTCATTATGTTTGTTCCTAATTGTTGACTTATTGTTCATTATTTTTTGTTTTGCAGATTTGGTGGGTGTTTGATAGTTACTTAGAAATGGTGCGGTGGTATTGATGGCAGTGAAACTGGAGGACGAACAAGAAGATTAATGGTGTTTGAGGAGGATGAAGAAAAAAGTTAATGTTTTCACGTTATAAACGTACTGAGATAAACTCAAAGTTTGCACAATAATTGTTTGATGAAATGTCTAAACCAGATTTTTTTTCTTCAAATCTACATGAACCTCATGCATCTAATCGCTTACTGTTATGATTTGTTATATATGATAACTAATAACTTTTGTTTCTAATTTGGCATCAGGTGTAATCGATTTTTCCATATGGATTCGGGTGCTCATATGCCATGTGAATGATTTTGTTGATTTGTTCTTTTTTGTTATTAAGAGAAAATGCTTTTATAATGGTATCATTGGCTGTGCAGGGTCTCAATAGCCACTATTATCTTTGTCAATGTCTTCCTTTTACGCTAATGGTCACCAATTTAAACAACATGTGTGTATCATCAGAACTTACTTTTTGGTACTCATATTTTCACATCTAAACTAACTAGAACAATTCAATGTTATTTGTGTTTTTGAGGGTTTGAATTGAAATGAATTGTTCATAATGACAAGTTGGTCCACTTTGTTTCATGGTTTGATCATATTTATAACTATCCTCGTATATATAATAATTTGTAGGATGTGATGAACATCAATGATTTGTAAACCAAATAATAATGAGATATGGCATCATGTTTGTGCAGACCACAAAACCAAACCATAAAGAGAGATGGCATTATGTTTGAGCAGCCCGCCCAATTTTTTTTGATGGATAGATGGCTCGTGAATGTACCTTGAGACGTAACATATAAACTTATAGACATACATGTTGTTTATGCAACATTGTAGATACAATTTTTTGTTTATTTTTATGGAATAGATACTTTGATGAACTTTTAATCGATTGTACTTGGATGCAAGATTATATACAATTCCATTTTATTATTTGTGTTTTGGATTATATTTGTATGCATTTCTAAATTATGTATCGATTTATCAAATAATGTTCAGTATACCATTTAAACAAATAGCCATGACTTATAATGAAAAATTTGTGGTTACTTTACTCACACATTTACCCACAAACTATGTGCAACTTGCTCAAAATGCTTACCCTCAACATTTACACACGATTATATCTATGACAAATTCTACCCACAAAATACCCACAGCTAAATCAATGGGAATTTTCATGGTACCTTGTGCAATCCCACAAACACATTTTGCCACGAACTCCCACCAAAGATGACGTGGGTAAACGTACCCACCGCTTGAAATTATTGTGGGTATATAATTAGCCTCAGAGGTTTTCCCCATGTATACTGGTTTGTGGTTAAGTCGTGGGAATTAGCCAATTACCCACGGATTTAGCTTTTTTACCCACAGATTTAGTCCGTGGGTAATCACCAGAATTCTTGTAGTGTACGTAAAGTGTGCAATCCCGCGATCTCGAGTTCGATCCTAACACACTACTATTAATTTATGTTCATAAACTAACAGCTCCCACTTGGACATATCTTAATAGTATGATCACATCAGTTAGCGTCTTGCAACACGCCGATGCCTCTAGTACGATCTCGAGTAAGGCTCCTGGACAAACCTTTTAACGATTTCTCATTATTATTATCCTTTTGTTTCTAATACCACGTTAATAAGGATATGGATTAAAGTCATTCCTTAATTAACAATTCTGTTTCTCGTTGTTTGTGATTGAGCAAGATTACCAAATCTTCTGAACATATTCAGGGAAGATCTTGGTTGCGGCCACATATGCATCTTACCAACCCTACGAGGGGCCCAACAGTATTAAACTCTAAAAAAAAATTTGAAGGAACAAATTCTATCTTGAATACAAGCAAAACCCACAAACTTTGTAACACTTTCGAAAACAACCCTTATGACTACCAGTTACGTATAGCGTTAAGTTGTTCCACAAAAATGCACTACATTCATGACACTTATCTTGCATCTCAAGTCTGACGATAACTTCTCATGATTTACTTAATGACAAAATCCATAAAGTAACATCATGTAGTTGGGATAAGTCCTATATTCGGTATCATTGAATATCATCTGAAATGGCATGACTACGCATCAATATACTTTAAGTATATTATACCAACCTTCAGATTTGTCTTGATTTAATAATATTCCCATATTATTAACTGACAACGGACAATTTAGAATAACATTTATTCATGGATTAAACATACAAATATAGGATACAATATATTATAAATTAAACATACCATGTATTTCAATTTATAATAATTGTTTAACATCCCTTATCCAAATACTAAATAGATCAATGCATGATAACTCTTGTTGATGAATTATGTCTCAAGTAATGACATTCATACTTGTTGACAAGGCATATTTCGTCCAACTTTGATCTATCGAAATTTTGAGAATACTTAATACAAGAATTCAACTATTGAAGTTCTTGTATATGCATACTCAACTATTTGATAATGCCATATTACCTTTCATAAAATGTGTGACATCCTTAACCACCAATTTATGATAATCAAACTTCTAAACATTTTAAAGTTTAAAAGTATTCTTATTCAATGCAACTATGCTCTTATTAAGCATAACTAGTAATTGCCAAGGATGAAATCCTTACCATAACTAGTATTGAGTGTCATCTCAATTTCATTAGCATCATTGCATATAAACAACAATATGCTCTTAAAACCTTCCGTAAACATTAATATCTATTTGAGTAATATTTGATGCCCTTCAAACTTTCAAGTTTGTTAGCTATGACAATTTTCACAATAATTGAAAAATTGTCCATCTATAGAATTTGAAAGTTGTTCCAGATTTAGGATGTGATTCTATAATCAAACATATTCTTATAGAATATTACACAAGTTATCTAAAACTTTTTAATTAGATATTAATATTTCCAAATCATCTTGTAATTAAGCATGATACTACAAAACATGATGTGCATGAAAAATCTTTGAGTCATACTTAGATTTTATTCATGTCATTCATATCCATTTAGGCTTTCTAAATAATATATCATGTTATATTAGATTCATTTACCGCACATGTTTCAACAATAAACATTCATTCCAAGGTTTTATGTCTTATTGTCTAAATCTTTCAAGTAAAGTTTCATTCCAAACTAAGACTTAACTTTTAACTTATATGGAATGTTACTTTTTATATGTTTTACAACATATATGATTTAGAAATTAAACATAATACTCCCACTAGCTTTTAAGAATACTTAGAAATTATCTTATTTCAATTATAAATCAAAACATGGATTTAATAATTAAACATAAGAGTAATCTTCTAGATGTATGCATTTATCCATTCATGGATTATTGCACTTTGTACACTTTCAAAGATTTATTTGAATTCATAAACTCCTTTTGATTACTTATCGTCCTCGCTCAAGTAATCATACAAGAAAGAGTTTTGATATTCCATTGTCAATTTCATATAAATGAAACTAAATATGACAATCATAATCTTTATATATTTAATGTGTTTATAATAGAATATTCAATCACAGTTAATTGTTTAAGTGTGATTAATAATCTTGTAATAAAACATGCATTAAATACGTGCACAATATTGTTCATATGATTTCTATGCAAAGATTTAAACCACAAAGGTTACCTTATCTTTGAAGAACTCATCTTCATTTTCTAGTCTAACTATTAAAATAAACCAAGTTTCAAAATTGATTATCTTTATGGACAGCATCTTAATCATTCATATCATGTATACTTTACCCAATTTCATATTTGGTAATGTATCATAATGATGATCAGGTTTACAATAATCTTGTAAATCATAGCCCTCAGCATATTAATCAAATATCTAAGATATATTGCTATTCTATGAATGATAATTCCATCATCTTGAGATTTAACATTTAAATGTCAAACCTTATTATCATGTTGAGATTTAACATTCAAATGTCAAACTTCATCATGATATTTACTAGTGTATTTTAGAAGATTATTTATCTTGTAATTTTATCTTTTAAAGATCACAACTCCCACTTGCTTTTAGTAATTTAAAGACTATCTTTAAATACTTAGCAATTAAAGCAACAATACAATGTTCTCTTTTGGGACATTACAAAACATATTGACAGTTCATGACTTTACTTTGTTAATAACCTCTTCATAAGCAGTTAAACAAATTTAGAACTTCAATTTAAAACTTAATGTGATTTATCACATTCATCACATTCCATCATATGTCTTATTAATCTTTTATGTTGGAGTTTTATTAAGTATGTCCAAGTCATACTCAATATTCTAACCTTGATAACTTTTTAGAAGAAAAGAAGTCATAGTTATCTTTAATCAAACAATATAACAAGAGTTTGATTTTCCTAACTGAACATACCATAAACATTTGGCATTTCATTAGTATTAATATTGTAAGACAATCTAACAATATTTAAGATAACCATATTTCCTTTTGACTTGTCTATTTACCAACTAATGCATTTTAATGGTATAATAATTTTCAAGCCAATTACATGCTTTATAACACAAGTACTTTTTACAAAGTCACTTAATGTCCATGTATTTACAAGAAAACATAAACTGTTATAATCTCACTATACGTTATAAGTCATTTAACAATTTAATGACTTCATGTATATGTCTTAATTAAAACACATAACAAGATAACGTATTTCTTTATTATAAGTCTTGTAACAATTAAAAGACTTTATGTTTATATCTTTACAATGAAACATAAACATGTTTAACTAAAGTAATTATTAATACCATCTTTTGGTTTCAATAGTAATTTCAAGTTAATTTATTACTTCACAATAATGTAAATAACATTATTTCTTCATTTATTTATGTCATTCCAAGAACACATAAATATTCAGATTGAAGCAGCATTAGATTACTTAATTAATTTATGTCATTCCATGAATTCATAAATATACTAATTAAAGTATTCTTAATATCATATTGACACATGTTCTAATAGGTATCTAATTTGGAAACTGCAAATTCTCATAGTTCCATTACATCAGTTGATCTGCTAGTAATGAAAATATGAAATTCACCTTGTTGTTGCAATCTAGCTAAGCTCTCACATAACATAAATTGTAACACCAAGTGTTTCTTGAATTAGATTAGTATAATTTATATTAGAACGTTATTCTCTTATCTTTTAGTCAAGAGAATCCATTAAATCATATATTTATGAGTTGTTTCTTGCACACACTAAAGATAACATTTCTCCCACTTGTGCATGGAACAACCTCATATAGTTGATAAACAACACGCCATGCATTTGTTTATGTAGTCAATATGACTGTGTCAGAGATTTTAGTATAACGAGTAGTTATAGAACAACAATGTCCAGTAAGGAAACGTACAAAACTATCCTTAAAAGAATGAGTGTCTACATTTGGAAAGTAATTATCTTTAGCTACCAAGATGTCAAAGCTTGTAACTCCCACTGAATTAAAGATCATTACAATAATTCCTTATTCAGTAATAAGTACACAATACTCCCACTGAATTTGACAACATTGTAAATGTTTTATATCCAATGAAAGAAAATAGTGTGCTTTTAACTTTCTTACACCTTTGAATGTCCATACGTAACAATTACTTATGCACTAAAGAGTGTATTCTACTTTGTAAATGATGGACTATCCACCAAATGCGATTAACTTGAAAAATTGGGCATGCAATTTCTTACTTAATAGGTCTACCATCCTTCAATGTATGTAGCACCTTTAAAATAGTCAAAACAACTAGTTTGTCTTTAAACATTTTGCGGTAATTAGTCTAGCTTCTAATTATAATAACTCATAAAATGTCATACATAATTTTCTGTTAACCAAATATCATATTTGTTACTAAGAATTTAATCACCGAATGAGGATGATAAAATCCCTATGGAAAATATTCGCAATTTTCTTAACTATTAAAAAAAATTTGCTATGAGTTATATATTAGAATTTAAACATATCTAATATTCCTATTATCCTTTTCATAAAAAGAAATAGGATTGTGTCTCACTCTTCTTTCATAGAAAGAAGACTTCTTTTGCCTTTTAAGTAAATTATTCTTAATCAAACATTTGTTTGAAAACAGAACGAGGTCAATTTATCAAAGCCCAAAGTGTGTTTATGGTTTGAACGTTGCATTAATAGATTAAAACGAATTCCAAAATTCAATTTTAGTATTTTCGATAATTGGTCTTTAAGAAAATAAAATACCCATTGGTAAATATATTCATATATACCATAGTATTTTCTTAAAGCTAGGATTCAAATTGACATAGTACCATTACATCAGTTGATCTGCTAGTAATGATAGTATTCAACAAGGTAATTGTCGAACAATAATTGCCAATATCATATTGCAATTCCTAGATCATTATGGGATTTACATTCACAAATCCTTTGTAATGTAAGCATGTTTCATCCCCATCTTAATGCCTTGAGTCCAAACTCTCACTTCCTACTCAATTTAAGTCGTCTAACTTAAAAACTACAAACTCATAAATCCATTACATCAGTTGATCTGCTAGCAATGAAATTACGAAATTTACCTCTCCATTGCAATCTCACCAAGTTCTCACATGACGTAAATTACAACTTCAAGTGTGCTTAATTAGATGGCATTTGACTTAATTTTATAAGGGTATTAATTTTGACGTGTAATCAGAATAATGTATGAAGAAGCATGCATACAACTTCATAACATTGGTTTTATAAAACAATTTTATTACCAATTCACTAAGAGTAAAATAGCAAAGTTTTGATTGAGGTATCGGGTTCACCAATTAAAGAAT
The DNA here is from genome assembly GCA_030686995.1 of Artemisia argyi. Classification (NCBI taxonomy): domain Eukaryota; kingdom Viridiplantae; phylum Streptophyta; class Magnoliopsida; order Asterales; family Asteraceae; genus Artemisia; species Artemisia argyi. Next base: position 138,564,764 of record CM060699.1, read on the forward strand.
TACCGACAATTATCATCCACTATATCGTACTTTTGCATAAGCCCTAAGGCTTGGTGTTTCGGATAATCATTATTGAATTGTGGTTAATTCACCCTTAAGATGACAGTGTACATGTAATGGTTGTTCGGTAAGTCTAATTTACACACAAACGAGCGTTAAGACAGAATGTTGTCTATCTAAGGCCACAATTTAATGCGAAACCAACCTTATACCCATCTTGTAGTGTGTAAACTTCGGTCGAGCCTATTTAACCATTACGTACAAAAACATCAATCAACCAATCCTTTGAAATTTAAGCTCTTAAAACCAAAACAATTTCGCCATTTATTTAGTCCATATTATTTTTCTATTCAAAATTACCCTTTTCGTTTATAAACTTGTCTAACATAATAATAAACAAAAACAAGTAATACATAATAAAAAATAAACAACCAAATAAACATATACATAACATAACAATTAAATATGTATAAAACATGTATCCACATGCAAATCTTATTCAATAGTCCTATTAATAATCAAGTCTAGGTGTATAATGCATTTATTCAATTAAGGCTCTCTTCTTCAAAGGAAAAAGAGCCACATACATCGATAAATCGATTGCATAAGCCAAAACTAAACAAATACCACATAGCACATAATTGATTACTTAATATTGGAGTCTTCCCCAATTCGACATCTATTAATAAATTTACATGTTTCGATATAACTTAACAATTAATTCATATATCCAATTTAAATCATTTAAATTATCACACAATAAAATCCAAGCAAACATCCACTTTTCATGGATTATGCATAACAATTAACACATTGCACCAAGATCGTTTACTAAAACTCATAACCAAATACATGACATCCTAGGGTTTCTAATCATATTAAAAAATCAAAACCAAAACCCTAAAAACCTTAATAGGTCAATCGACCCTATAAAAAATTAGGGTTAGGAATCAAAAAACCGTAAAAACATGTAATTAAACGAATCAAGATTCAATTTTTATGCGTTTCGATAATTAATTACACATTATAACGGCTCTAGATGCCACTGTTGAATTATAATATCATGACAATCATATAAAATAAACCAAAAACATCAAGAGAGCATATGCGGAAGCGTTATAACAAGATCATATAACATGTAATTAATTAATCAATATAAAATAGTAAACATACCTTTGTGATTCTAGCCCGAACAAGAATCAAATGCAATCTTCAATTCAAGAACCCTAATTAGGGTTTATGTGGATTATAAGAATTACCCCTTACCTCTTTTGTAATTCAATCCAAGAATCAAACAAAAGTATGTTTGAATCGTGTTCTTGTACACACGTACTAATTCAAGTAAAAGTTTATGCAAGTAAATTAAACACAAAACCTTTTAGCTTTATAAAAATCGAAAACCCTTGTAGGGTTTAAGTTTGGATCGACAAGGACAAGAGAAGGAGAGAAAAACACCAAGATGTGTGTATACAAGTTATGAGAAACAATGAATCTTGGGTTTGTATTTATACTTGAGTTTACTTGGAGCACAAGGTAATGAGGAGGTGGAACCTCCTTATGGCCGATCGGTTCTAGGCTTCCCCAAGGGATTCCGGAACATTCTCTTGTTTCCAATTAAACACAAGTATTACTTTCCTAATCTTCATCTAACGGTCGTTAGTCATTCTCCGTTAAATACTAACGGTCGTTACTAGTTTTGTGTTTATTAATAATTACATATGACATTTATAAATAATTATTCTTTTACTCTTCATACGTAAAGTGTGCAATCCCGCGATCTCGAGTTCGATCCTAACACACTACTATTAATTTATGTTCATAAACTAACAATTCTAATATGGACCTTTCTTGTTGGAGAAATACCTCAACAACACTTATGGGCTGATGGGTCTCAATTCGTCTACGGGTGTTTGGGAGTGCGTTTTGATTCCAATTATCTGATTATCACGATTTGAAAACACAATAATCTGAGTCGTGGTGTTTTGCAATGTTAGACTGAAAATCACTTCTCAGCGTTTTGGAGGAGCCAAAACGTGGGATAAGCAGGTCACGGCCTACTTTTTGAAAACGCAGTTATCTCAAAAGAAGCATATTACCATATTACCCCTCAAATTCTTCCCTCTTTAACGAATCCACTAAACTAACGAATTAACGGACAATGTTCTTCACTAATATTTAGCAAAATATTGGGGAGAAAATGATAAATATATCATAGTTTAGAACTTTAGATGATGACTCGATCTTCACGAATCAATGAAAGATGATTCGGATGTGATTTTTTATTTTTTATTTTATTTATTTATTTATTAATTATTATTATTATTATTTTATGAATAAACATGGGTCACGGATAAGATGGACACATGAGTGAGTTATGGATTCAAACTTTGATCAAAATACCTTGTTGATGATGGTAAAGAACAATGGTGGAAAACAAATGGGCAAAGATTGATAAAGGATGAAAAAAAGTCTGTTGAGGTAACAAATTTTAATAAAACGTTATAATATGTTAAACTTTACATAAGAAAAAGGTTTACACATTAAATTTATAAAATTGCATCATACATATAAGAATGTCTCTTTTAATCATTTTACATGTCAAGTCATAAATACTCTGATTAAATAAACATTTAAAAAATTGATCATTTGATTATTGCGTTTCATACAACACTAGATGAATACTCGCGCAAAGCAACGGCTTGTGAAATCATGATTCAGGTTTAACCTTTATTGCAAAACTTACAGATTCAATTTGAATCAATGACCCACAAAAAGAACTTATGGACCCAAAAAAAAAGTCAGAAACCCACAGTTTATAGCATAAAATTGTAGCCAATTAGCTACAAAATATTGTACTTAATACATTCCCTTTTACAAATCTTAATACCGCCACATGTTAGTAAGTTTGAAGATACTGACTCACTTTCTAATTAATTAATGACACATACTATTAGGAATTTATGTAGGAACAAGTGTAGGAAAATATAGTATTTTCCTTCAAATTCTGCGCTGATTAAGTTTTGTTACCTTCGAATTTCAGCTCCAAGACCATACTTTTAGTTTTCATTTGGACAATGTTGCTACGTGCTTGATTGTTTTGCATGACCTAAGCTTGATCGGGATGCATAATATTAAACAGATACATTTAATATTGCAAACACAGACCTAAGCTTGATCAGTCACTTGGGAAACACCAGTGAAAGCCATAACAAAACAGCTAACCAACTAATTAAGTGGCTCGTAGAAATGGTAAAATGTTTGTTGTTAATTAGCAGCTGCGGCGCCATAATTGTGATTAAATAAACACTACGTTCAAACTTGATGGATTAAGAATATATCAACGGGTCCAAATCCTCCATGCATGATAGTATGACCACTAACAGAACTAGGTTGAGTCCCGGAAGGTCCCTGATTACCCATAAATATTACTGTCACTAGTAAATCAGAGTGCATTTGTACCTGGGAGGCATATTCAAGATAACATACTCATTGTTCAAGAATTATTGAAAGGGTATATGATGCGTGGGAATTGCACTAGGCTTTACCTCTCGATGGATCTCGAGAAGCTTACAACCCCCACCAGGCAGTGTACCTGATCGATGTAGTATAGTATAATGACAAGTACCGGGGGATTGATCGTTCAACTCAGGAATAGTGTCGCTAGGATTAGAAAGCTTAAAAAAACTAGGTCTAGAGGTGAGGGATGATTCTTTTTGTATTTTTTATATTTTATAAAAGCAAATAAAATCTCGGTTTTTAGAGGAGTGGGCGGAATTAGTTGCTAATCAACTAACCCAATAACTAAGATGCAATGAAAATAAAATAATAAAAATGAAAATAAACTAATTTAACTAGTGGTGTGAGCAATATATGGGAGAATTGTGTTTACTTAGATTTCACTACTCCCTAGATATCTTTTACAGGTTAATTACTTGTTACAGTTGCGTGGATGATGGATTGTATTCCTTAATACCATTCATGGGGTGGCGTACGTACTTCCTCAATCCTATAAGCGCCTACTTCACTCTTATGTCGAGCCGGCTAAGAAGCTCCTAACATGGGATCACTAGAATTTGCTCATGTATTAAATACAACCATTAAAACCTAGTACACATCGGTTCATGTTTCTTAAGACGTTCAAGCAAGTTACACAATGGAGATCTGCCAGTTTTCTTAAGCCTAAGCCAAACGACAAAATGAAGTATTTTCACTATTTTAGTTTGAAACATGATCTACCAACAATAAAAATCAAGCATGCATACGGAAACAAATAACAATAAAAAAAATCACACAAAACATGGGTTGCCTCCCAAGAAACGTTTTTCTTTATTTACGAGTCTTGTAGCTAGACTCAAGGTCATGGGTTACTACGTGACCTCATCCCTTGAGATGATGTACCCCATGTAGTTGCGATCATTACTATCGTGGTGGTGGTGTCTCAATCTGTCGATACATACAATCACCTCTCCTCCTCCTTTACTTCTCAATTTAGCCATCCCATCTTGGCTTTTGCTTTCAATTGTGAAAGGCTCATACCACCAGGGACTCGGTATATCGGGAGGTATCATTTTTCACCAGGTGTCTTAAGAGTACTAAGTCCCCTTTTTCGAATGGTACATGGTTCCTCGTTGGTTGACTATGTTCGATCATGACATGAACTTCATTGCTTTTGCTTTTGCTTCTTTCATGTTTAGCCTCCTTGTAGCTTTTAATTCTTGCCTCCCATGCAAGTATTTTCTCCTGAACATGAATAGGTGATGTGTCAATGTTTTTTTTGAGCTTTCTCCCCATCAAACTCTCTTGCCCATATCGCGGGGTCATGGGAAAGCTAATATTTCTTTTTCCTGATTTAAGCTCAATTTTCCTACCTTCATACTTAATGACAGCTCTTGCGGTGGTAAGGAATGGTGCCCCAAGGATTATTGGCATGCATCCATCTCCCTTATCATCGATGATCATAAAATCAACGGGATACATGAATCCTGCGACATTGACCAACACATCTTCTGCGATTCCCAGGGGGTACACGTAAGAGTGTCCAGCGAAGGATAGCCTAACACGAGTGGGGGCTGGCATTTTTGACGTTAGTTGGGTGTAGATAGTTAGGGGCATAAGATTTACTTCGGATCCTTGGTCGGCGAAAGCGTTTAGATACTTCAAATTCCCGATGCTGGCCGGTATCTCAATGTTTCCACACGCCATCTGCTTAGTAGCCACTTTTTGTACCAGTAGTTTCTCGAATATCGGTCCCCCAGGTAATGTATCATACTCATCTTTTCCCTCTTCCTCCTTCTCTGAACTCTGTTTGGAGGATTGGTTACGCCCGTCACCATTTATCCAATTTGTTATAGTGCTTTCGTTTATATCATGTTTCAGGTAGTAACTTAAGGATTGGGATTTTGGCGGTTCTTTTGTGGTTTGTTCACTAGGGGTTTCTATTTTCTCATTATCCGTGTGGACAATTGTGATGGAATTAACAAACCGAGTAGTGGGGATGACGCTTTCTTTCCTCAGTAACATCCTTTCAGGGGTTTTCTGGTTGGCATACTCTTCCACTAGGCTCATCATCTCATTCATTTTCTCTTGCATCTCCTCCTTTTGTTTATAAACTGCTTCCTCGAATCTAGCAAGCCGCTCAGAATGGGTTGCCATATATTCCCTCATTCTGGCTTCAAATTCCGGGCTACGTTTCTCAGGAGGAGAATAAGGTGGGGCATAGTTTTGAAAAGTCTCAACATTCTCCCTAGAGGGTGACTCTGATAACGGCGTTGAAGTCTTTTTCGAGACAGAATTGACAGCAGCCCGTCTAGGACTTAAGGGTCTCTTTTGCCTTTCCTCAAAATAGTCAACTTTTGCCTCAAGTTTGCAAAGGAGTTCGTCAGAGATTTGATTAGTTCCTCCAGGTGTCGAGATTGCGTTGATTGCCGCTTTTATAGTGTGATTAAACTCCCATAACTCTTGATTATCGGCGGCAAGCTCGTCAATAATTGCCCAAGACTCCTCGGCGTTCTTATCACGCAATCTACCTCCTGCGGCTCTATCAATTGTATGTTTAGTGTGATAGTCGACATGGTCATAGAAGATCTGAACTAATAACCAAAGATTTATACCATGATAAGGGACTTTGTGGAGTAGATCCTTGAAACGAGCCCATGCTACGTAGAAAGTTTCACCCTGATGTTGTTCAAACATCAAAATGTCATTTCTTAGCATCGCAGTCTTCCCTGGTGGGAAGAATTGGGCAAGGAAACGAGTGGTGAGATCATCCCATGAGGTGATGGATCCCGTGGGGAAACGTTCAAGCCATTGACTAGCTTGATCACGCAGAGAGAATTGGAATAGGCGTAATCGGGTTGACTCTCTAGTTGTAACATCAAGGTCTATAGAATCTACGATTTTAAGGAAGTCCTTGAGATGTTGATTTGGATCTTCGGAACAAAGTCCATGGAATGCACATTCGCTTTGCACCAACCGGATGGTGTCGGATCGCAAGGGAGACACATTGGCTCCTTGGGTGAGCTCAATGGTGTTTCGGTAGCCTTGGTGGCTAGGTCGGGAATACTCTCCTAGGGTTCGAGGCCTAAGAGGTTGGTTAGCTAGTGGTGGGTTTTGTGGGTGGTCTTGTTGTGGTGGGTTGATGGGTTCAAAGATGTTACCACCTTCCATGATGTCGGATGGTAAAGATTACGAACAAAGACACGAAGAAATAGATAGACTAAAGAAAACCTAAAAATAAAAATAAAATCTTACTAGAAAGGAATCTAGCAAGTAGACCTAATAAAAAGAAATTCTAACCTAGACAATAACTATTCCCCGGGCTGCGGCGCCAAAAACTTGATGCGTGGGAATTGCACCAGGCTTTACCTCTCGATGGATCTCGAGAAGCTTACAACCCCCACCAGGCAGTGTACCTGATCGATGTAGTATAGTATAATGACAAGTACCGGGGGATTGATCGTTCAACTCAGGAATAGTGTCGCTAGGATTAGAAAGCTTAAAAAAACTAGGTCTAGAGGTGAGGGATGATTCTTTTTGTATTTTTTATATTTTATAAAAGCAAATAAAATCTCAGTTTTTAGAGGAGTGGGCGGAATTAGTTGCTAATCAACTAACCCAATAACTAAGATGCAATCAAAATAAAATAATAAAAATGAAAATAAACTAATTTAACTAGTGGTGTAAGCAATATATGGGAGAATTGTGTTTACTTAGATTTCACTACTCCCTAGATATCTTTTACAGGTTAATTACTTGTTACAGTTGCGTGGATGACGGATTGTATTCCTTAATACCATTCATGGGGTGGCGTACTTACTTCCCAAATCCTATAAGTGCCTACTTCACTCCTATGTCGAGCCGGCTAAGAAGCTCCTAACATGGGATCACTAGAATTTGCTCATGTATTAAATACAACCATTAAAACCTAGTACACATCGGTTCATGTTTCTTAAGACGTTCAAGCAAGTTACACAATGGAGATCTGCCAGTTTTCTTAAGCCTAACATTGAAATCATTCATCCATTATAACTATAAACAAGCAATCAACCCATAATTAACATCTAGGTTTCATTACATCTAAGCAAACGTATGAAAGATCTAGCCTAGCATGTTATAATCAAGACAAGAATAAGATAAATTCAAACAACACATAGACATATTGAATGAATTGAAAGAAAACTTATCTTAATTGAACATGAAAGGTTTCAAGGGGTGTAAACCCTTGAAAATACTGTTACAAACGACCTAGAGTTTATTAGGTTCGGCCCTAGAATTCTCCACACAAGTTCCTCTTTTAATAAATGAAAAATAGAAAAGTATATATAGATTCTGTGAGGTGACGGCGTCAAGAGGAAAAATCTGACGCCGTCATCTCGCCGCCAATAAAGTTCTCGGACTGCCTAGATCCATGGGTGACGCCGTCATGTGTAATTCTGCTCCAGGCCGTCACCAAATTTAGACGCCCTACTTCTGACGCCGTCACATTTTCTCTGGGCCGTCATCCATTTTGCGCTTGACGCCGTCAGACAAATCCTTCTTGACGCCGTCAGGTACTGTTCCCAGCAAGGAAAATTAAGTATTGACGTTTTCTTCACTTTTATGCTCCAAAAACGTCCAAAATGCTTCCTTTTCTAGAATTCACTCCCAAAGTACCTAAAATCACAAAAGGAACGATTTAGGGCAATATTTGATCAAATAAATTCCAATTCCGGCTTAAATGACCCCCTAAAAACGGTTCATTTTTTGCCTCATCAGTATAATAGGAAAAATGGGGCTAAGAGATGTGCTATGAAGATAGATATACAAAAAGCTTATGATATGTTAGGAATTATTGAAGTCAGAAGATAGTTTCTGCTGACTGATACTGCTGACAGGATCCTGCTGACGCCTTAGTGGTTTCTGCTGATAGTGATCCTGCGGATATCTGGTTCCTGCTGATTTAGTGCATCCGTAGGAATGATATAAAATGGATATCTTTATTTATTTTAGGACAAGATATATAGAATATCTTTTATAGTATTATGATTATTCGTTTCTTGTAAGATGGTTTAGGGTTTCTTGTAGTATAAAAGGAACCCACGGCCAATGCATTATGTACGATTTAGTTTTTCAATCTTAGTGATTAATAAAACGATCCATAGAGGATCAGAAGTTATTAGTATATTGTGTTTGTATTTAAATTCCACATAGATACAAGTATATAGAGATTTTCCATATAGTTTTGCTATTGATTACATTAGCAAGCTATCGATCCATTGGCTCAAAAGATCTATCAAGGAGTAGATCCTGCATGATACAGTAGATTGGAAATTTCTTCAAGATGTTCTTATGACTGTGGGATTTCATGAAACAATGGTTAAGTGCATCATGAACTGTGTCTCTTCTACCTCTTTTTCTATCTGCATAAATGGTGACATATGTGGGTTCTTCAAAGGTGGAAGAGGTCTAAGACAAGGAGATCCAATATCTCCTTATCTGTTCACTCTTGTTATGGAAGTGTTCAACATGATTATGGTAAAGAAAATTAATGAAGCTCAGAGTTTTAAGTACCATCATGGCTGTAGAGATTTAAAATTAACTCATATGTGTTTTGCTGATGATCTACTAGTGTTATGTAATGGGGATAAGGAGTCATTGAAAGTTGTTAAAGTGGAATTCTTATGAGAGATGTGTAAAGGAATCCTTTGTTTTGGTCTTTCTGATATCATCATTAAGATATGTCTGATATTTGGATATAGAGACAATAGTGTTGAAATTGGAGGATTGTTTTTAGTTTCTGTTATAGGTTGTATCAGTCTTTGGGGATGTCCAAAGTCTGCTTGCGTTTTATGTTGTAATTTCTTGGGAGATTAATATAATTTTCACCTTTGCGCTAAAAAAATAAAAAAAATAATGTGTAATAAAACTTTGAGTGTGTAGATTGGACTATTTTCTTGTAGTGTTAATACACATTAAGCTGATAAAATTTTATACACTTTTTAAAAAGTGTGTTGTAACGTGTTAATTCTTTTAAGAAATCGTAATGTTGCTTGGAATGCCTTTTTACTTTACTTGTCCACAAACCGAGTTAAATTCTATTCCTTCAACAATCTATTACATTTTTCTAATGCCTTTTGTGTTTTGACTTGTTCAAAGTGGCTAAATCCCCAAGGACCCCAACCCACAAACAATTAATAGTGAGATTTATGAAATTTGGCCCAAGAAAGACCATTCAGCCCTGACCAGCCCAAAATTAAACTGAATGCATATATGGTCAGATTTAACAAATATAGATAAGAGAGACAATATTTAAGATTTAAAGTTATGTCGAACATCGAAATATTATGTCAATCTTTTATAGAGGAAAGTTCAATGCAGAACAAAGAAAAACCAAAGAACAAACCGATCAATCCTGTCCACTAATGATCTGACGGTTGGATTTGTTTTTCATCCATCCCTTTTAATTAGATAGAGGGGTAGGCTGGTCCAAAACTAAACACATCAATTAAAAGATTGGATAAATGCTCCTTATTTACACGCAATCTCTCTGCTCCTTTACTCTCACCAAGCACAACTACTACTGCAATAATAAATGTTTAGAAAGTATACATGCTCCACCGCCTTCATCATCGGAATCACGATGAGCTGCTCGAATTACGATCATCATCATCATCTTCTTCTTCTCAGGTGAATCTAGATGATGTGTTGTTGTTGTAGATCTACATGTTACTTTGATCAAATTGTGACCGTTGGATTCGAACAGTTGGTTTATCAAAGGCAAGTGACATGGTGATGATTAAGCATAAAAGTGGCTGATTTTGGATTAGTTTATAAAATTAAGAGTATGAAAATGTTAATTATATCAGTTTAAGCATTTAAAGATATGAAATTATATCAACTGATTAGTTTAAGCATAAAGAAGGGGTTGAACGAGTTTTTGAAGTTGAAATGGTGAAAAGAAATTATATCAGTTTAAGCATTTAAAGATATGAAATTTGATAAAGCATGAAAATGTTGGTGTAGGATTTTGTTTTGGTTTCTTGTGGGTTACGGCATTTTTTATTGGTTATATCATTTTTTTACGTTTATTTTTATTAGCTTATACCATATCTTATTTGATACTAGTAGTTATTACTGGTAAAAAGAAATCAAGAAGGTGTTTAGGTTGCTTTTTATTTCGCATGTTATTTAGACATGAATGATTAGATTTATACACAATTCCTTGGGATTTACACACGAATCACATGTGATTCACCAAGTGGTCCACCTATAACCTAATGAACAGACAATGGCGTGCCTTAGAGATGCCAAACAATGATATTGGACCACATTCTTCTTATCTACTTCATTATATATATTTTGGCTCTATACAAATCGCCACTTCAACTTTTTCGGTACTTCTTATTATTTAGAGTTCTAGGTATTATGTTGATGAGATTGTGAAGAATTCAATATATTTAAGTAAATGAAAATTCAAAAACTCAAAAGTGTTCAAGCATCAATTGATGTCGCCTTCTATACAATTGTTGTAGCCTTTTGTACAAATGTCTACAAGAACTTACCACCGACCGATCATCTATAAGATGTAGTACCTTTTTCACAACACAATAAACAAAAAAATTGGTTACTACATGTGATTTAATCATTAATTTAAATTCCACTAAAGAATCATATGAAATTTTGTGCAAACCATATGTGATATACCGTAAATCACATGTGATTTTACCTCAAATCACATATGATTTACCGCAAACTACATGTGATTTTTCCCCAAATTATTTTTTTAAGTGAATCACATGTGATTTACACACGAATTATATATATATATATATATATATATATATATATATATATATATATATATATATATATATATATATATATCACATGTGATTTAATAAAAAAAATATTTTATTACTAACATTTACTTTAGTAATTTTTTTTTTTTTTTTTTTTTTTTTTTTTTTAACTAGACTTCTTGTAGTTAGTTTTATGTATTTAGCTTGTTTTGGATCACATGAAAGTGAACACATGTATACTTTGAGATGTTCGGATTCTGAATTAATGCACTCTTTTGTTGTTCAATTTAAATTTTGTGTTTTCTTTATTTCATTTTTTTGGTAGTTTTGACCAAACCAGAATGTGAAAAACCAAAAATAAAAGTTATGACGTTAATATTTGTTTGTATAATGTCTACGATGATTAAATCGCATGTGATTTACACACGAATCACATGTGATTTACACACGCATCACATGTGATTTACACACGAATCACAACAAAAAAACAGAATAACGTGTGATTTACTACTTTCTAGATTAAAATAGAATCACATGTGATTTACATGTGATTTACACCCGAACCACATGTGATTTTAGCCGGCTGACAATGCCGAGTCGGAAAACCAGACTAAAAAAAAATATGTGATTTTTGCAAATCACGTGTGATTTTTCTGAACGAAAATTTTGAAAAAAAAAATCGTCGAAAGTATATACTAGTGCATATCTATAGAAAGATAATTTAATTCTCGTCGCGATGGTATATTTTTCGTAGCTTGAAGATTTACCGTTTACAAGATATGTCATTTTAAAAAAAAAGATGGAAATGGGTTTTTACATAATTACATTTATACCCTTCCTTTGTTATTTATTGATTTAATCTCTAACATTGGATGAAAGGAGCATGAATGGTTTAGATCTTGTGATTTGTTCTTTAGATATTAATGGTTTGTCATAGATCTCACCTCATCTTTTATATAATAAAACAAAACCGAATTTTCCATTTCAAAAAAATCAATTCATACCTTATTTAGTAATAATTGTATTTAAAAAAAATATATTATTTTCTTATTAGGTAACATTTTATATTTATCCATAACACAAGTAGAAGATAAATACAAAAAATATAGATAAGATACAGTTAACACAAGTAGAAGATAAATACAAAAAATATAAATAAGATACAATTAATAATAGGATTAAAATTTTTAAATAATTATCTTTAATAATAAAAAACTATAATTAAACATCATAAATCAAACAAAACAAAGATTAAATTATTTGTTTTTTAATAAATAAAAATATATGATTCAAAAAAATTTAAAAAGCTCGCGCGTGCGCGAGCATTATAACTAGTCTTTTAACATAATAATTACTATTTACTCATGTGACCACAATTAAAGCTTAATTACATAGATGATAGCATGTGCCAAAGATTAATAAATAGTGTAATTTACATAAGGAAAAATTTGACCAAAATTGTCAATGTCCCGTAACTGAAAAGAACACCAACGAGATTTATGCAAAAACCAGATTTTCAAATAGATTTGAAACCATGAAAAGGTGGCAACAATGAATTCACGTCGTAATCCACCCTCCAAAGCAACCACCACCGGCGCATCCCCGCCGCAAGAACATGGTCACGCTACACCATCACGAGCCGCCACCCCGCACGCAAACATCGGTCCAGGAGCACGAAAAAAGGTCACTGGAATAAGGCAACGGCTCCTTGTAGATTCCACGGGTCAAGGCCAAGTGGTTGAGGCTGTTAAGCATACGGTTATGAGACGGACAGGGATACCAGCACGTGATTTACGTATTTTAGATCCTATGTTGTCTTATCCGTCTACGGTGCTTGGTAGAGAACGGGCTATTGTTATAAATTTGGAACATATCAAAGCTATTATTACTGCATATGAGGTGCTTTTGCTTAATTCGGCGGATCCTTTTGTTGTTACGTTTGTTGAAGAGCTCCAACGACGCATCATGCGTTATTATCATGCAACTGCTGCTTCTCAGGTTATGAATTTTGTTGGTATTAAGTTCCTTCCCACCCTTAATTCACACCCGCAAACACCAATAAAAACTGGAAGCAAATTGATAAAATGGTTATTGGGTTTTCAAGTGTTTAATATATTACTAAAACATGGGAACTGAGTACACAGAAAACAAAGAAAACCTATCCTATTTATAAGCTAAATGCAAACAAAGTAAAGTACACAAAGCATGCATGAAATGGAACGTGGGTGTACTCACTGCCATGACCTCCCAAATAATAGGGAAACCTAAGAACTAGTAAAACCCAACATATACTTCCACAATACTCGGTCAATGCAACTACCCGGTCTCTTCTCAATGGATCAAACTATCCATTGACCCGCTCCATGACCTTAGCCTATCAAGATTACCCAACATTCACCCCGTAATCTTGATGATCTCGACCCAAGCCTCTACCACGGTTATCATTCTCGTTCAAGACCTTTCACGGACAACCAACCTTCACCATGGTCACATCCAAAGTCTTCTATAGCTCAACCCTTTTGATTATTCACAACACTTGTAACATGTAACATGGCATCCCGTTGGACACGTTCATTACCATCTCGACGATCCACGGCCTCTTCCTCGACCACATCCAAAGCCACACGATTTGAACTTCCACTGCCATAATGTTCACAACGTGTTGATTCTCCATTGTTCCCGACTTTTCTCGGACTTACGACCTGCCTCGGTCTCGTCCAAAGTCTCCAACCACCCGACTATTGTTGTCACCACATAGAACCTGTTTGCTTATATGTAACACCCCCAAAATTTGGTACAGCGGAAGACTCAACAAGCTTTCGGGGTGCTACGGGGATTGGTATCCAAACACAAGACATAAAAGAACGAGATAAAGTAAACAAAATAAAATACAACCACGCGGGGTTCTAAAGTTTACATTATCCCAAAATCATCCAAAGTCAGGCCCAAAAGAAATAAATATAGGTCCACAATAGTTATCAGAGTTTTAGAAATATAGATCCATAACCAGTGCCAAATGCCAAGCCTCCAATCCCAAGCATCCGCAGAGCATCACTTAATTACCTGAGAAAACGTGCTAAAAGTCAGCTTTCGCTGGTGAGATCATAGGTTTAGATTCTTAATTCAATATAGTGGACATATACGCAAAACGCTTGCTAGCTAGACTAGGGCTCACTCATCCAACCAAAATAAACCAACCAAATCAAATCATCCCTATAGGTGCACGCTATAGCTCAAATCAATCCAATCAATAGCTTACCTAGCTCAAGTCTAGGCCTCGCTCTAAAATCAATCCAATAGCTTACCTAGTTCGGGACTAGGCCTCGCTCAACAACCAATCAATAGCTTACCTAGTTCGGGACTAGGCCTCGCTCAATAACCAAATCAATAGCTTACCTAGATCTAGTCTAGGCCTCGCTCTACCTAGTTCTATAAGCATAGCAAGTTTTAGAATCAAAAAGCGATAATAGTCCATATAAAGCATTTGCACGTTTCTCACCCCAAGTATTGAAAACAAAGTTCAAGATTTAAAAGTGGGGCTATGACTCACCTCAAGTCCAGAAATCCTCAAAAGAAATGATAGAAGAAAAACGCAAGAAATCTCAAGCAACTCACGTAACGGCGACTACAGACTCGGCACTTCCTAACAATATCAAACCCGTTCAGAAATCATTTCCTCAAAATCAAATATTCCCATTCCTGAACGTAATTCATTTTACTTTCCAAAATATCCATTTCTCGAATTAACTTCATATTCATTTGAAATTTGACGTTTGGTATCCATACGGGTGGAGGGTCGACACAGCACAAACCAAAAAGCCTCAACAAAGAACAATAATAAGATAACTATAGGTCTAATGTTAGCTCAACATATTATTTAAATAATTATCGAAGCTTATTAAATCCGTCGATTTGATAATCTCCCATACTTATTTACGTAATATATCGTTCCAAAATTATACCCAACCTAAAGCACATTGCACATAAATTTCTATTTGGTATATGTCGTAGCCCAATGAATTCCCTATATATATATCGTCGAATCGGCCAAATTCCACGAGACATATAGTAATTCATTACTCTAAAATATATACCACATCCTATGGGCGTCGTGGGATACGATGCCCATTAATATACCCATTTTATATCGTCAAATAACTCGATCTAGAATAAGTCATTCGATATATAAAATGTTTATATTAACCGTCATATATCCGTGACAACACAAAGTCACAATATAAAGCCCACTTGGACTTTAAAGACCCACAATTCGTATAACTCGATCAGTTTCTAATTTATAAAATAAAATCACATTTTTAATTATTATTTACCCGACTTTTGTTTCGCCGTTATTTTTATAGTTATTATTTATAATAATATCCCGACATTTATTACACTATTTTCATAGTATAATAACTATCGTCTTATTATTATACGTTTACTCGTAATCGTTTTATTATTAATATACGCATTTATATATATATATATATATATATATATATATATATATATATATATATATATATATATATATATATATATATATATATATATATATATATATATATACGTTTAACGCGTCTATATATACGTATATAAACGATTATATTCTTAATAATATTATAACGAGTATTATTTTTGATTTCGACTTTTAAATATTTATCGAGTTATAGAATTTGGTCACATGTCCGAGTCATGACCCTCGGCTCATAGTCCAAGTCCAAAA